>OZ024742.1:72724082-72931582 GCA_964016885.1 Eledone cirrhosa | reverse complement strand
TTGGGATGAATCGGATGCTCCCATTGTGATGTCAAAGTTATTAGAGGTATCAGCTCTGGTCCAATATTCATTGTTGAACTCTAGGATGGTTTTACGTGCGGTGAGAATGATGTGAAGTTCATCTGTGGTGATGTCTGAATATTTGTAAGCGAAAGATAGAGCATTGTTGAGAAGTGAGGGCGAAATAGAAGAATAGTAGCTGGCAATATCAAATTGAATACATTTTTGTTTGTTTTTCTTATTCAATTTGTTGAACCAGCCAATCACTTCAGAAGTACCAAACCATAAATTTAAGTTCAAAGAAGAGCAATTAGAACGAACCTGTGGGATAATTCTATCCAAGATGGCTTTGCTAACCCCCAGATCTGATTTAGAGGGGGTGATTAGTCTAACAGGTAGTTCAGTACGAAAGTTGTTTTTGTGATCCTTGAGATTTATCCTCGGAGTTCTTGGGAGGAATAGTTCGGTCTTTTTTCCGATGCCAAGTTTTGACATAATCTCAGAAGCTTCAAAGTTTATGGATTCTAAATTATCATGGTTGGTTTTGCGATATTTTTTCCTAAGTTCCTTTAGGATAAGGTTGTTATAGTTTTCCTTAGAAATACCATATAAATTATTTGTTTTGTCAGAGTGGACTAAAACATTTTTTGAGGAATTTAGGTTTGAAATCGTGTTCTTGAGATTTACAAGGTGCTCTTGTCCTCTGTAAGTGTTTCTCTTGAATTTAAGATTTTTTATAATGTTAGTTAACTCCTCCTCGAATTGCACTAGATTTTTGTTGGAAGGAGGATTTCTTCTAGAATTAAATAAATGATCGAGAAAGTTATGTTCCTTGGTATAGAAGTTCCCTTTTAGGCGCTGGTCATAGAAATAAGCTATCCATCTAAGCCTTCTTATAAAGGAGTCAGTTTTTTCAATTAGAAGTTTGGTGAATTCAGATTTACCAGGTATAGGAATGTCTTTAGTTGAAGTGGTTCTGTTGTAATAATCCATGTTGTAGAAGAAAAAGTAAAGGACCATCAAAAGGTATCCAATATGAGAGTTAGCACTCAACCGTTAAGGAGCAAGTTAATGTAGGAGGTGAGTTTTATTGTAGTACAATAAAGCAATGCAGATATCGGATAAGTAGCACTCTACAGTTTGTAGGACTGGAGTATAAATAATATATAAGATCAAAAGATGGTTAAAAGAGTTCCATGTATTTTATTATGCGCATTTCAAAAACAAATATCATCATGCAATGACATTTGCGTTTTCGTCAGATAAAATAGGGAGACATGATATGAAGGTTAAAAAACACTTGTGAATAGTGCAGTTTTAAATCAACACATGAAAAGTAGTTTTAGATTGATGTGTGATATTTGGAAAAAAATTGAGGGGTGGGGTGGGTTGGAAAGGATGAAAAAGAGGAGGAGATGAGAGTAAAGAATGGAGGAGGAGGAGTATAATAAGGAAGGATGAGATAGGAGGAGAGATGGGTGATAGAGAGAGAGAGATAGCTTTTATAACTGAGAAAAATATATTGTTTTACATAGAGAGGTTAAAAAACCGTTGGAAGATAATATATAAATTAAAAGAATTTGAAAATTAACGAAGAGAAAAATTTTAGAATAATGTTAAATTAAGGTTTGTATATTGAAGGGTTTAATAATATGTGCGATGAAAAGAAATTGTTAATATGTATTAAGAATAATATTTAAGGATATAATAATATGTGCGATGGAAAGAAATTGTTGATATGTATTATTAAAAATATATAAAAATATAGCAATAGTAATGTAATTAAGGATATATTGTGAAAAGAAGTAGAAGAGTGGATGAATATGTGTAATATGTATAAGTTAGATGAGCATGAAAGGGAGAAAAAATAATGAATTGAGGATGAATAATCTAACGTCAAAAAAATGTTTATGTTTACGAAGGATTTTTCAAGGTGATATTATAAAGTATTTAAAAGGGTAAGGATATATTGTGGTGAGTAATAATGAAGAAAAGGTACAGATTAGAGGTTAGAAATTAAAAGAAAAAAGGAAAAAAAGAAAAAAAGGGAAGTGATAAATAGGAGTGATATAGAATGAGTAAGTAGTATTGTATAATGTATAATAAATAACATTGAAATAAGGTAGAAAGATGGGTATATTTTTAAAGAAATATAAATGTATATATATATATATGCCTTTGAGAAAAGGATTTTAAATTGGTAAAGTATTAGCTTTATACTTTATGGAATGTTCTGTGGAATTTATGCAAGCAGAGAGAAAACAAGTCAGTGCGTCTATTTATTATATAATCTAAATTAGATATAATGGTAAATTTCTCACATAAACAGAGATTACATGTCTTGGATAGAGAAGCATTCAAGTATGTAGAAGCAGAACAAACCTTCCTCCAAGAGATGTTATAGTTAATATTTTTGTCTTTCAAGGACCATATGAGTTCTGAGAGTTCCGTGTTGGTTCTTTTAAGTTGGTATTTAAAAAACGAATGATGATATTAAAGGAGGTGGAAGTGGAGCCAAAATAGGTAAAGGAATTGGTGTCAGTTATAAGTTTACATTCGTAGATTAAGTTTTTTTCAAGACAATGGTTGTTGAGAGGACATTTATTTTTAACAGGGCAATTACAATTGCGATTAGAGAAATTAACAGAGTTATTAACAAGTGACCTAGTGTTATCTATAGAAGGAATTGGATTGGAGAAGTTATTTACGATAGGAATAATAGTTTCTTGATTTAGAATGGGATTAAGAACATTTAAAGAAGTTGCGTTTGACGTTGTATTTGGGTTTGCAGAAATTAGCCTAGCGTTAACAATGACGTATACAATATATTAATAAATGGAAACTATATTTATTTTATACATATATCAAGGGCCACCGCTTTCATCAGATAAAGTACATATATATACATACACACATATATATATATGTATGTATGAAACTTAATTATTCGTGTAATGCTACTTCTGTAACGTTTTTAATAATTATTTGATATTACTTGCCATTTTCTTATCCGTTTCTTCATTTCTCCTGCGTTTGTTGAAATTTTCGCTATTCTCGTATATACGTATTTTTTCCTTGTAAATTCGGAAAAATGATAAACTGGAATAGTTCTAAAATGATGCTATTGCATTGAGCATCCTTTTCACACTTCCAGTATCGATGGAAAATGGTGAGAATAGTTTCGCAAAGCTGAAGCTTATAAAATTTTACATTCACTCTACAATGTTGCAAGAGAGTTTTGTTAACTTAATAAACGATAATAAAGCTATTATTAATCATTGAAAGACTCAAAATAATAATACTATGGAATATTTTTGCTTAGTCCGGTTAAGAGTATACTATTTTCCATTCCCGAGGGTATACTCTTAAGCGGACTCGACTGTACCTGCGGGGCTAGACCGAAAGGCGGGGAAAAGTCGGGTCCCATCACAATATTCCCGTTCCATGATAGTAAGGCCCCTTCACCTGAGGGACAAAGGTAAAACCAACAGTATATATATATATATATATATATATATATATATATATATATATATATATATATATATATATATATAATACCCTGTTGTATATCAATACTAGCTGCTTCCTACCTCTTTATCAGGTAAATATCATTTTTTTTTTACAAGCTGTTTTTTAGTCTGTTTATAGATTCTGCTTGGGGATTACGTTATTGTTGTTGTTTAGCCCTAGGTCAACCTTGGCTAAACCACAGAATTCCATTATGATCAACGGTATTCCAGCCACGACCATCCCGTCGTTTTAGGTGTATCTAATAAGTACATTATCGGACATCGTGTTCTTTCTTAATATTTTTTTAAGGTGAGTGGAAAGAATTGGCTGTTATTTCTAGCAAACTGAGTGCCCACATAGTATGTGTATATGGGGGAGGGGTATGTTAAAGTAAGGGAGTACAAGTGTTTGTGAAACATTTAACCATTTACATTATAAATTCAAATGTGTGGGTAGTTCTTGGTGATCGAACGAAAGGAACCGATACGAGATCCATTAATTCTGTATAAGCCTATCAGAGGTTCATCGATATACCAACCATTGGTAAATATTCCAAGCACACACATACACACATATATATATACATATGTACATAGCATTCTCCTCACGAAGGGCTAGAGTGGCGATCGCAAACATATATACATATACACACAAACACATACACACCACATATATATATATACGCAGAAACACACACATACAATAACGACGAGTACTACGATTCTGGAGGAGCGAATGATGGAGAAGATGAAGCTCTCTGCCGCAGAATAAATGGTATTTAATTTTAATAATAATACTAATAATATATATATATATATATATATATATATATATATTTCTTAATTGAATTGATTATCATTATCGTTTTTATGGCAAAAGATAGACAGAGCGGGAAAGAGATAGACAGAGGGAAAGATTTTGACATATATATAGATATATATATATGATAGAAAGAAGAGAAAAAAACGAGACCCTTAGAAACGAATAAGAGTCATCAAAGCGATCATATGTATTGCTTTAAACTGTAATGCGAAGGGATACACTAGTATTTGAGGTACTATCATTTGGGATTTTAACCCTCGGACTTCTCCCTCCCGGTTTTGAAATTTAGGGGTGACTAGGAATATTACATAAAGTAGGGATTTTCTTTTCCTTTTCTATCATTTCTTATTTATGTATTTATATATTTATTTATCTACTCTCGTGATTGATATTCCGACAAATGTTAGGGGTGTATTTTGTTTTTTTTATTATGTCAGGCATAGCATCCAAAAATTTCTCCCTTCCCCCAATATATATATATATATATATATATATATATATATATATATATACACAAACACAGTGTCCCAAAAAATGTATACACACTTCAACAGCAAAGTAATGAAAGTGTGTATATATTTTGGAGGGGACACCGTGTGTATATATATATATGTGTGTGTGTATATGTGTAACTAGTAAAACTGTAAAAACGCAGCGGTATATTCTAATTTGGCCCTTTTAAGGGCCACCTATATTTTCATTTAAGTAACCCCACTTACATCTGTGGTTAGAAGCTATCTCACTTACCGCTTTTCACAGGCGCCGTTAAATTCCACTGCAGGTACTCCTCTTCCACGTGCGTCCAACTGCTTAACACCGGGAGCTGCCCAAAACTCGCGTCCACACCGTATGCTGGTCACCACTAGAGAGAGGCCCTCTGCTGGCCCTTCCGGTCGAGCATCCTTCCGGCCCCAAACCCCTTCCGGTCGAGCACTCCACACACCCTTCCGGTCGAGCACTCCCCCGCCTCCGGCCACACCATACCCACACGCCCCCCTGATCTCAAGGATCAATTTCCCCCTCGTCCCTCTGCATATGAAAGTCTGCTGTCCAGGTCGGTGGTCAAAGACTTCGTTGCGATCTTCGTAGTATTGGGGCAGAGCTCTGGGTTTCCACCTCATCTTGAGTTTCCTCTTCCTCGGAGTCCGTCGACACAGTGATTCTTCTTACATCCAGGACATGACGTGGTACCCCGTCCACGGACACATTGTTCTTTGAATTTACGGCCGTCACCGTTCCCCTTCCCCATTGAGATGTGCAACGTGCATCTGGGGGCTTAACCCAGACTTCTTCGCCCACCTGCACGAATGCACTCTCTCTCCCCACTGGCCGTTGTGGTAGCGTGCACGGGTGCCGCCACTCGTATTTAAATACTGCTCTATGTGGCACTGATTCCTCGACCTGTCCAACCCGAGGGGACATATTGTACCAGAACACTGCCTCCATTGGTGAGATATGGCCCCGCTCCGCCATTGCCTTGATCGTCCGGTGGTGTCGCTCCACGATTCCATTCCCGCTCGGCCTGTGTGCCGCTCTGAAGAAACGGTCCACCTTCCATCCATCGAGCATCTCCCTCAGTGCCTCCGAGCGGAACGCTGCGCTGTTGTCCATCAGCAGTTCGTCCACAGGGCCCCGCTCCAAGAACACCTCTCTCAACGTCCGCACGATTTCCTCGGCCGTTCCAGTCTTCATCTCCCTCCATATCGCCATTCGACCTGGTCCACAGTCGACCATCGAGAGGTACGTTCCCTGCCGGTAGTGCGTCACATCCACCGCTAATCGCTTCCAGTCGCAATCCACCGGGAGGCTTCCCGTTTCGTGTACACCCGGGACGGGATCAATGGACTGACATCGGACGCAGCCTCTAAACCCCCCCCCCCCCCCGAACAGTGTGTCTGCTAACGTCCGAGTCAATTCTCCTGGCTAGGAACAGGCTCCTATCCACCCCCATGTGGTGCATGTCATGCAACCCCTTCAGGTCTAACTCGGTCAGCCGACACACGGCAGCTATCTCATCCTCTACCTCCTCCGGCGCTTCCATCCAGGCTTTCTTCACTCTAGTTAAGATGTCCGCCCTATTTTTCTCTGAGGGCACGAACACTACGCTCAGCTTCAGGTCGAACTCGGTGGCCAGCTCTCCTAACGTTCCCAGGCGGCGCTTTATCAGCATCTCCGCCGCGCCTCTCGTTCGCACTCTCTTCTCACTGGTGAGCACTGATCTTACCCATCCGAGTACAGTAGCCGAGTCGGTGCGTATCTCGATGGTGCGCAGCCCCCACCGCAGGGCGAGGTTCACCCCTCTCAACACCGCGTCCAGCTCGGCCACATTGATGTGGCTGCAGTCGTCCTTCTTTCTAAGCCAGGCTGCATCCTCGACCTCAACACCTCCTATCTCCAACGTGACACCCAGCGCTATGCTGCTGGCATCGCACCATACGGTCCCGCTCTGTGATTTGGGAACGTACCAGCGTCCCCGCACTGGGTCGTCGGCCTTCACCCTCCCCACGATCTCCTGCATCATGGCCACCGTTCTCTCTCCCACTCTGTCACTCCAAGTCACCCCTCCCGCTCGTCTCTTGACATAGCTGCATGCCGTCCGGAGCCACCCAGCGATCGGGTAGTGACCCACCAGCTTTCCACACACCGAGAAAAGCTCCCGTCTATTCATACTTGGGCCCAGTTCCGGAACTTCGTTTCACCTCTGGAACACCAAAACGCCCGTCTTGTCTCGCCGTAGCCTAAGTCCCAGCGCGGCTCCTCCCTCCAATGCTTCTGATGGCTTCGCAGTCAGTCCATATCTCCGCAAATGGCTCGTGACCTCCGCCGTCGACACCACCGACTCGTCCACTAGGATGTCGTCAATATAGGAGTTAGTAGCCCTCTTTATCTTGTCGGCCCTCCCCAGAGCGGTCTTGAGGACCGCCGCCATGATCTTCGGAGCTCAGCCCGAAACCGAGCCTGGTCAGGCAATATGTCCGGCCCTTATACCTGACCAGCTGATACCGCCAGAGCTTCTCATCTATATGCAACTGCAAGTAAGCCGACTTTAGATCCACGATCGCTGAACCCCCCGTCATGCGTCTCCACTCACGCAGGGTTTCCCCACAGACATCCGTGACCTCGCCACCCGTGTGGCATGACACGTGCTCGTTCAGCTCCCGATAGTCCAGCACCGGCCTCACCTTGCTCTTCGTGGGTTGCACCACCGCCATCAACGGCAATACTCCGCACTTCACCTCCTCCTTCCAGGGAAGCAGTATGCCCTCTTCGATCCATCTCTCTACTTCTCGCTCGAACTCGCTCCTAGCGTTTCCCTTCAATGTGTGTTGATAGCAGCCCACTTTGGTCTTCAGTGTTGGTGGTTCTCCCTTCCAGTACCACTCAACAACCCATCGAACACTGCCTTGAAGTCTTTGTCCTGTACAGTGTAAGCGGGGTATTCCTCCTCGTGGGCCTTCTGGTTCTCATGACGTGCACTCACAGCGCATACCGATGCAGCGGCGCCAAACGACACACCGACATTGTTCACCATGACGCCCCTAGACGGCCAATCGCGTCCATGCCCATAACCACGCCGATCCCATCCACCACACTGTCTACCACGATGGCGGAAAGCCTTATCCTCCTTCCCCGTACCGCTATTTCCATCTCGCTGCGACCTCGGCATTCAATTTTCCTGCCGTCGACTGCCCTTACGCTGCTCTTCCCTCCCCACCTCTGCGCCACCCCCGCGGTCACCAGTGTCGTCGTACAGCCCGTATCCACGAGGGCTCGCTGTGGCTTCCCCCTCACGAAGACTTCCACCACGGGCAGCGCCGCTACTCGTAAGGGGCAACTACTGGCGCAGTAGTTCCCCTTGGATCGTTTCCCTGGTCGCAGTTAGTAGCGATGTGGCCTGGTCGCTTACACCGGTAGCAAATTATCTCCGGCTTCGACTCTCTACAGTCTCTAGCCATATGCGGGCCCTGGCACCGAAAACAGCGCCCCCTAAACGCGTGCGGACGGCCGCGTGCCGAGGTTGCCTCCCGTTCACCATTTCGCTGCCAGGTGTCCTGAGCCTCCGTAGTTGCTATCGCCGCAACACTCTTTTTGGCATCTTCCGCTATGATCCGGGCTTGTTCCACCAGTGAACGCATTTCCATCTCTTTATAACCCGGGACTTGCTGCAGTTTCACCGCTATGTCGTTCGGAAATCCTGATGAACGCCAACCGCACCGTGTGTTCGCATTCCGCCTGGTAACCGGCCAACATAGCCAACCGCCTTATTTCCGCTGCGAAAATGTCGACGCGCTCACCATTCCACCTGATTCTCGCCAGCTTAGCAAAAGCCGCCAACGGTCCCTCGGCGAATGCATCCATCAGACGCCTCTCAATCTTCTGCACATCTCTTTGGCTGTGCTCGTCCAACTCAAGGAAGAGTACCAGCGCGTCGCCCTCGAGGTACAATGCCATGAGGCCGGCCACGTCCTCTATCTTCTGCAAGCTTGCGACCAGCCGAACCTTCCGCAGCCAAGCGACAACAACACCTTCCCCGGTGAATGCCCTGAAAGCTTCGTTCATCCGTAGTCTTGTCGCCATCTTCTGATTTGTCTTACGGCAAGTGTTTTTTTTTTTGTTTTTGTTTTTTTTGTTTTGTTTTTTCAGTCGCCGAAATAGCTTGTGGTTAGAAAAAGCTATCTCACTTACCGCTTTTCACAGGCGCCGCTAAATTCCACTGCAGGTACTTCTCTTCCACGTGCGTCCAACTGCTTAACACCGGGAGCTGCCCAAACCTCGCGTCCACACCGTGTGCTGGTCACCACTAGAGAGAGGCCTTCTGCTGGCCCTTCCGGTCGAGCATCCTTCCGGCCCAAAACTCCTTCCGGTCGAACACTCCACACACCCTTCCGGTCGAGCACTCCGCCGCCTCCGACCACCCCACGCCACACCATACCCACAACATCTATATGCTTTAATAAAAAAAAAAAAAAAACGCGTGAAAAAAAAAAGAATTTCATTTAAGTAACTCCACTTACGCATGGTAGTAATACGGAAATAAACGATGTTTTGCTTTCATCGGCTGCTTCGACTGACAGCTAATAGCATTGTAGTGCCGAAAATATATCTATAATGTATATTTTCTACTCATGTAATCTGAGACAAGATAGATTATAATCAGATTTTTGTCAACTTTTAAGAACTCTTCAAAAATATGGAGTGCGTCAATCACTTAGACACATCTAACACACCTGATTTTACACATATACATACAGTTACACAGACAGAGAGTGATGAGAAACATTTACGTAGTGAAACAGGTACTGAACAAGGATCATTACACATAAATATTACTGACTATCGTGATATTTCACCAGTTTTTACACACAAAGAAAAATACACGAAAGAAAATCCCTTCCATTGTGAAATGTGTGGGAAACATTTTGTTAAAAATTCTCGACTTGTAGTTCACAAACGTAGTCACACAGGAGAAAAGCCCAGTCATTGTGATATATGTGGGAAAGATTTTGCCTGTAACGGACATTTAACGAAACACAAAAAAATACATTGTGGAGAAAAATCTTTTAGCTGTGAAATATGTACGAAATCATTTGTCTCTAACGGTAACTTAAGAACAAAAGAATACACACCGGAGAAAAACAGTTTCATTGTGAAATATGTGGGAAAACTTTCATTCAAAATTCTCATCTTGTTAGCCACATACGTAGTCACACTGGAGAAAAATCACATATTTTTGGGAAATGTTTTCTTTCTATTACTGACTTAAACAGATACAAAAGAATACACACAGGAGAAAAACCATTTCATTGTGAAATATGTGGAAAATCTTTCACTGATAATTCTAGTTTTGTTGTTCATAAAAGAATTCACACTGGAGAAAAACCATACTATTGTGAGATATGTGGGAAATCTTTTGTCGATAAGTGATTTGGCAACACACACAAGAATACACACTGGAGAAAAACCCTTCCATTGTGAAATATGTGGGAAATCTTTCACTCAGAATTCTAGTCTTGTAGTTCACAAACGTAGTCACACTGGAGAAAAACCCTATCATTGTGATATATGTGCGAAATCCTTTGCTTCTAACAGTGATTTAAACAGACACAAAAGAACACACTAGAGAAAAACTTTTTAACTGAAATATGTGGCGAATCATTTAGCAGTAACAATCTTTTAAAAGTTCACAAGCAAACATACTGGAAGGAAGACTTAACTATTGCAGTTTATGTTTATCAGACTACAATAAAGAACAAAAGTGTGCCACAATGAGAGTATTAAATAGCAAAAGACCTTCAATTTCTTCATGTTAATTCTTAACGTCTGCCAAAAGAAAAAAAAAAATCACTGAGAAATGTATGTATAATCTTACATTTATGACTGTAGCAGTAGCCTCCCTTGTTGTGACTCACAACCCCAATAGATTAACATCTAGACGGGAAGTAGAACCCTTTCTGTAACTTCCGGCAGAGCCCTATAAAACGAATAGCCTTCGGCTCTCTCCCTCTCATTTGCCCTTCCGGCGCCTGGCCTTAGCCAGGCGTCTTCTGCCAGTCTCGCGTTTGCCTGGCAATCAAAACGGTAACTACTAACTTTGCTTCATTCTATCATCTATTACTTTGACATGTCAACTATACTGTTCTATATATATATCCATGATTGTTAATTAAATATTATACACACAAACCATGTCTCCTTGTTACATTCATACAACCCAGTATCTTCGCTATATGACAAAATACTCATATTTACAAGTAGATTAACTTTTTTGGCACTACTATTAGCTGTCAGAAGTGAAAGTTTCGTCAACCTTCTCAATCGTAAACATCGTTTATTTCCGTATTACCACGCGTTATTTTAATAAAGCACATCAATGTAAGTGGAGTTACTTAAATGAAAATATAGGTGGCCCTTAAAAGGGCCAAATTAGAAAACAAATTTAAGTTAATTAGAAAACAAGTCATGGTTATCAAATAAATTGGATTTAATCATTTATATTTTCATAGTCATGGTTATCAATTTCATGTATAGGGTTGGTGAAAAAAAATTGATAACCATATATTTGTTTTCTAATTTGGCCCTTTTAAGGGCCACCTATATTTTCATTTAAGTTAACTCCACTGTTGGTGAAAATGACTTGTTTTCTGCATTGATAACCATGACTATGAAAATATAGTTCATGGTATTAGCTGTCAGAAGTAACTCCACTGTTGGAGAAAATTCATTTAAGTTCATGGTATTAGCTGTCAGAAGTAATTCCACTGTTGGTGAAAATGACTTGTTTTCTCCATTGATAACCATGACTGAAAATATAAATGATTAAATCCAATTTATTTGATAACCATGACTTGTTTTCTAATTAACTTAAATTTGTTTTCTAATTTGGCCCTTTTAAGGGCCACCTATATTTTCAAGTAACTCCACTTACATCGACATGCTTTAATAAAAAAAGAAACGCGTGATATTTTCATTTAAGTAACTCCACTTACATCGATATGCTTTAATAAAAAAAAAGATAATAAATAAAAAACGCCTGAAAAAAAAAAAAATTTCATTTAGGTAACTCCACTTACGCGTGGTAGTAATACGGAAATAAACGATGTTTTGCTTTCATCGGCTGCTTCGACTGACAGCTAATAGCATTGTAGTGCCCAAAGTTTATATGGTTCGTTGATTATTCAACGAATACAATTTTACAATAGATTAGAAGCACTCGACAATCATTTTCCTGGAGTATTTAATATTCAAAATATTAATAAATGAAAAATATTCTCATAATCAAAACATATATTTTATTATTCATATTTCAAAGGTACAATGATGTTTAAGTACGTTTTCATCAGATAAAATATCCAATCTCTTATATATTTTATCTGATGAAAACGTACTTAAACACCATTGTACCTTTCAAATTTTGACTTGATTTTCGCCAACAAACCACGTGTGGACATGGACGGGGAAAAAGGAAAAAAAAAAACAAATCACTACATCCCTTAGGCATCGCAATAAGTACTCCACAAAACATATAAACAACAATATAACAGATTTATATACAGATACATACCACATGCATATACACACAAGTGAAAAGAAACCACTCTATTTCGTGTGAGACACTATACCGGCCAATCTTACGTACATTTGTAAAATATCTCTGAACATTGACTCCGCTTCTAACCCACATACACCTTTTAATTATATATACTAGCAGCTGAAAGTTAATAATTTTAAAAATATTATTGAAAGTTTATTATAAAGAAGCTTATCAGGAAAAAAACGTTATTTCGCTGTTAATAAACTGTTGCCTTCTACAGTACGTTTCATTTAACTTACGCAGCATATTTATTTGTTTACATGCACAGACTCTTCTGTACACACACACACACAACATTTAGGAAAACGGAAACAAAATACACAAAAAAAAAACATTTTATTTCTATCGTAATCAAGTGCGCTAAACCTAAATTGTTTACATTCTGTATTTTTCTACGGATGAGCAGAAATAACAAAATTGCCATGGCGATATCCATCGATGAAGTATGCGACAAAACTGGTCGATGTTCCAAAATAGAACATTGCCCAGAAGATCACATCTGCCATATCTGTACGGAACCCGAAAACTCGTTCCGTAATCGTTGGGTCGAATGTGGAACCTGTCACATCTCTGTCTGCCTTCAATGCGCCACAGGCTTCCGGAAGATCCCAGGCCAAAACAAGAAACATCATATTGTTACGATGGATAGACTCTGGGAGATGGTACAGCTAACAAACTGGTCCTTTCAGTGCCTGGACTGTATGCCTGCTTCTCCCATTGCTGCAGAACAACAACAACAACAAAAACCGAAGATCGTGTCTTCTACATTGTTCTCGAACAACAACAACAAAAACCGAGGATCGTGTCTTCTTCTACCATTGTTACTGAACAAGAGCAAAAACCAACGACCGTAGCTTCTGCTACTACCCCCGTTGAAGGACTTCATCAACAACAGTAACCCATGTCTTCCTCACTCGTTACTTTTCAACAACAACAACCGATGACTGTGTCTTCTACCATGCCTATTGAAGGAAAAGCACAACAACAAAAACCGACCGTCAATACGGAGTTTGAGGAAATACGGCAAATGATTTCCGGTTTAAGCCAAGAAATAGCGGAAATAAAATTAAGCGTTCGTGTAGAACCGCACAATGAGGGATCTTACCGGAGTGCCTTGTTAAAAAATCTCCGCGTACCTCATGTTGAACCTAGACGCATTGAGAATGCCACTGAATCTGCAAACCACGAAGTGATTGCCATTGGTGTACCAGAAGACATAGTTGATATTCAGGCATTTGCTGCCAGTTCATCCAAAGACCTGGGCTGTGCTCCCGCAAAGGGTGCTCTACGCCTTGGCCGACCAGGCTCGAAACCCAGGCTAATTAGACTGTCGTTTTCAAACTCAACTGAGGCACATTCATACCTTGGAGCCTCTGATAAAGCTAGGCGTGAAAGTCGGATTGCTTTCCGAACACGCCCTGGTTTTCCACCTGATGTCCGCCCAAAGTTGCGTGCTGCAGCTTCCTTAAACCGCAGCTCGGCAGAACATCAAAGCTTCAGCCTACGAGATGCTGGGCAGATATGGAAGTTTGTTAAGGCTGGCGAAACATGGAAAAGAGACACCAGCTGGTCTGAAAACACTGTACGCACAACAACTGACAATAAAGAAACTGAAAAAACTCTGGGAAACTAAATCAGAACAACCTGCCATCCCCTGCACATAATCATAGACTGGAATCAAGGTACAAATTGTTGTCCTTGAATGCACGTAGTCTATGCAATAAGATTCATCTTTTTGACTCCTACGTCAAAAGTATCAACCCTGACTTCATTACAGTCACGGAAACTTGGGCACATCCCTTACTCTGTGATGGGGTTTTCAGCATGACTGGCTACAACCTGTTTCGTAAAGACCACATTAATCGTCGTGGTGTAATGGTCTACGTTTGGTCAAATCTGTCGGCAATTCCTTGTGCTGATTTGAACCAATCACAGCAGGAAGTTTTTTCTGCGATATACGTATGACCATGTCAACACTGCTACTTGGAGTCGTTTACCGTCCCCCAAATTACCATCAGGACACTCAACTTTGTGATATCCTCAGAGCTGCTGCCAGGAAGACAGCCACTTATGTTTTCATTGCAGGAGACTTCAATCACCCTGAGATTGACTGGGAAACCTTTCGTTAGCCGCCAAGTGCAAATGACTTCCTTGAGCTAGTGCTGGACTCAAGTTGGTCCTAGGTGGTCACCTCCCCAACAAGAGGTGACAACGCTTTGGACCTACTCTTCACAACTACTCCTGAAACGGTCATTAGTGTTACTGCTGAGGAAACTTTAGGTGACTCTGATCATGCTATGATCATTGCCAATCTATCCCTCATGGGCAGTAACAAGAACCACAACCATCTCCAAACTCCTCACTTTGACTGGAATAAAGCAGACTGGAACTGTTACTACACCGAGTTGCAACGGCCAAACTGGCTTGAGTTCTACGACTCTGGAGATGTCAACACTGTACTCCAGAACATCCTGAGCTCAATATGGACAGCATGTGCAGCATCGGTGCCACGTAAGCAGAAAAAAACATCCCAAAAGTGCAATTTGGGAGACTGCAGCAGTCCGTCTTGCCAGAAAAGAATGGCGCAATGTTGAACGTGAGTACAAACTTCACAAATCAGGCATTAATAGGAAGAGGCGAAATAGATCGTCCAACCACCTCAAACAGGTGACAAAAAAGGCAGTGCTTCAATTTGAGCAGCACATAGCAACCAGCCCTGACAGTAAGGTGTTCTGGAAGTATGTTCACTCAAAGCAGAGGCCTCACTCTCCAGTTGGTCCTCTTCGCAATCCCCACACAAGCCAGGTTACTGGCGACCCCAAGGAATGCGCAGAGCTCATTGCTGAATGCTATGCAGGCATTTTCACTATTGAGGACCAGAGTGTACCATCTCCACCACCTATGACACCAGACTCTATTACAACTATGGAATTTACACCTGCAATGCTGCGACGTCACCTAAAAAATAAACACAACCATGCCCCTCCTGGTCTTGATGGTGTTACGTACCTGCTTCTTAAACGTGGTGGGTACTTCCTTCTGCACCAGTTATCACGCTTCTTCCAATTCTGTCTGAACAACAGTGCTACTCCAGAACAGTGGAAAACTGCTAGTGTCATTCCTCTGTTCAAAAAGGGTGACCGCACATCACCTGTGAACTATCGTACAATCAGTCTTACTAGTTGCATCGCCAAACTGATGGAATCCTGTGTCAGAGAAACACTTTGGAACTTCTGGAGCTCTCACAGTCTTATCCGGCCCTCGCAATTTGGATTTATCCCCAACTCCAGCTGATGTGATCAACTTATAGTTTCTTGAGGACATCACCCGGATCACTGATGGGTGGATGTTGTTTACCTTGACTTTGCGAAAGCCTTCAATTCTGTGCCACACAAAAGGCTTATGGCAAAACTCTCTGCAATGGGTGTGAAGGATGATTTTTTTAACTGGTTGAAGTCCTTCATTCTCAGTCGAAGAGAGGTAGTCACGGTTCTGGGACAGCATTCCTCACCATATGAGATGTCATCTGGTGTACCACAGGGATCTGTTCTTGGCCACCTTTTGTTTGTGGCATATATTAATGACATAGATGCCAACTTAAAGAATGCCACAGTACTAAAGTACGCAGATGACATCAAGCTGTACCTTGAGATAAAAAGGACAGATCCTGAATACTATAGATCTTGCTTGCAGTCTGACCTGGACACAATGCAACAATGGATCTCAGACTGGTAACTCAAGCTAGCTGTGGACAAGTGCACCACCATGCATTTTGGGAGTAAAAACCCAGCGTCCACATACTCCCTCCACAGCACTAATATCAAGAAGTCTTCTTGTGAACGTGACCTGGGCATTACGGTCAGCAGCGATTTGCATTGGACGAAGCACGTCTCTAAAATTGTCAAGAGGGCCAAGGGTGTCTTAGCATCACTCAGCAATACCTTTGTCAGCCGCTCTCCAGATATCTATTTAAGGCTGTACATGGCTATGGTGCGGCCACACTTAGTTTGCATCACCAGTCTGGAACCCCTATCTTGCTCAGAACATTGACCGCCTGGAAACTGTTCAGAGACGTGCAACCAAGCGAATACCCTCCATCAGGCATCTACCATACTCTGAGCGCCTTGCTTCCCTGGGAATGGATACATTGAAGCTCCGACGCCTGGCAACTGACTTGGTAAACACCCACAAAATTGTTAACCATGTTGCCAACAACAACCCTGAGTACCATTTTGATTTCCATGTGTCTAACACACGTGGACATGCCCACAAAGTAAGAAAACAGCACAGTTCCCATGACTTTCGGAAACATTTTTTCACGCTCAGAGTTGCTGAAGCATGGAACAAACTACCTGCATCAGTTGTTAGCTGTCGAGACACTGCGTCCTTTAAGGCCTCCATGCTTCCCGAGATCCGCCAACACTACAGCTAATGTTCCCCCTCCATACACATACACACATGTATACCATGACACTATTCACTTCCCTGACATTTGTGTATTATTCTATGTACTATACATACACCTTTGACGAGTTGTAGTGCACCTGAGCACTTTACACAATAATTTCATTATTATTATTATATTATTAATTATTATTATTAAATATCTATCTAAGGCGGTGGATTGGCAGTATCGGTAGAGGGTCGGACGCCATGCTTTCCAGCATAGTTATGTCCCTTTACGATCTGAGTTCAAATCCCGCCGAGGTTGACTTTGCCTTTCATCCTTACGGGGTCGATAAAATAAAGTACCAGTAATGCACTGGGTAATTGCTGGCCTTGTGCCTAAAGTAGAAACAATTATTATTAAATATCTATATATATAAAACTGAGGATGTCTGTCTGTGTGTGTGTGAGTTTGAATCCCTAAAACTAGAGAAGCACCTAACCGACTGTTTTCAAACTTTACACATGTAATACTTATGTTTCAGGGAGTGTTCTGAGCAAAACAAATTTCAAATTTTCAATGCCCTAGGGACCGCATTAGGCGATTTCTCTCTATAATTCTTAGTCTTTCTCTTTTTAGATAGATAGATACATATAACGTCGCACCCTTATAATATCTGTCTGTATGTCTGACTGTCTGCTGCATACAGTTATTCTGCCACCCTTGCTCAAGACAAATCTCACACTCATTCCCCAAACAGTTGGTAAGTGCACACAACTTCTTCCTCACGTTTTAAGCCACAGACCCTTACTTCTTTGCCACCCGTGGTTGTGGCAATACTAAGCTTAGCTAAGGCGGTTATATATTTCACAATGCCTTATCCCGTGCAACGCCGGGTACTACTGATAGTGTATAATAAAATATATATTTTGATTATGAGAATATTTTTCATTAATTAATATTTTGAATAATATATATATATATATATATATATATAATTTTATATATCATTTTACGTCCGCTTTTCCCTGCTTGCAAGGGTGGGACGGGAACTGATTCTGACTTGATTTCTACAGCTGGATGCCCTTCCTAACACCAACCTCATTTACAGTGAGTGCTGGGTGCTTTTTTGCCGTGGCACCTCCACGACCACTTTGCAGTGGAATGATAGAGACCCCAGTCCCTATCATCTCATTTCTACAAAACTGGAGTAAACTGGAGCAATGTGAAATAAAGTGTCTTGCTTAAGGAAACAACACATCACCCGGTCTGAGAATATATATATATATATATATATATATATAGGAAAATGTTTGATCCCGACGGCAGAGCTCAAGCCGTTTCGTCAGCTATTTCTGGACTGAAATAGCCGTCAAAACAGCTTGAGCTCAGCCGTCGGAGTCAAACATTTTCCTATTACCCACTCTACTACCCTAAGTATTAAGTACTCTGGTGCGTTATGGTCCATCTGGTTTCTTACCACAACACCTTCATTATATATATATATATATATATATATGGAAGATAGACGTTAAACGATGATGATGAAATGATGATGATGGAGAGAGATGTATGTAATGTATATATATATATATATATATATATATATATATATATATATATATGCATGTGTGTGTGTGTCAGTTCATACATATATGTATGTTAATGGCTTTAAATAGCATTCTCCCAACAAAGAATCAGGTTATATCTATTAGCTAGTCAGTTACCACACCCCACAAAATTAATAACATTTCATAGTGGTAATGACAACAAAAACAACAACAAAACTATGCTTCCCACACAAATAAATGCGCCGGCGAGCACACACACGCATAATCATTCACATATGCATACTAATACACACACATTTACAAGGATCTTATGAAAAAGATATGTTGGTCTCTTAACTAACATTTAGAAATATTATAACAGAATAGATATGGCTCTGAACTCAGAGTTAAAGACTGGGCTGTTGACAGTTAAATGACTTGGTCATTGATACAGTATAGTGAACTGTACCACACTGTGGTCCCTACTTACAGCTAGGTGGACTGGGCTGTTGACTGTTAAGTGACTTTGATACAGCTAGGTGGACTGGGCTCACACTGTTGTCCCTTCTGACAGCTAGGTGGACTGTGAAATGTCATGCTTCAATCTGAGTTGTAGAATATGTTGATGCAATACTGGAATGTCCACTCCAGTGCAAAGGCCTGGGAAATGCTATATGGAAGACTAGCAGTTGTACAAGCAACAAGTCTCTCTTCTCCACACTACTAGAGAAAAAGAAAACGCTATGTAGCTTCATGTCATCACAGGAGTTTTGCCTAACTAAAATTAAAGACTATGTTGAACTGCATTAGAGACTCCAGCTCCAGATTTATGGTTGATTAAGTTATTAAATTATCCTCAGTACTACATAGATACTGGTATTTCAATATAGAAACTTCTAGAACACCATACTCTGAACGCCTTGCTTCCCTGGTTATGGATAAATTAAAGCTCTGATGTCTGGCAACTGACTTGGTAGACACCCACACGATTATTAACCATTTTTCCAACAACAATCCTAGGCACCTTTTTGAATTCCATGTGTCTAACACCCATGGACATGCTTATAAAATCAGAAAACAGTACAGTTCCCATGACTTTTGGAAACATTTTTTCACGCTCAGAGTTGCTGAAGCATGAAACAAACTGCCTGCATCAGTTGGTAGCTGTTGGGACACTGCATCCTTCAAAACTTCCATGCTTCCCGAAATTCGTCAACACTACACCTGATATCCCCCCCCATACACATGCACGCACACACACACTGTTCACTTTCCTGGCTTTTGTACATTATTCTATGTAATATACATGTACTTTTGATGAGTTGTAGTGTATCTGAGAACTATACACAATTATTTTCATTATGATTGTGACAGCCTGCTGACCTCATTTAAATATTCTTATATTTTTTGTGAATTTTCTAATTTTCCTTAAAATATGTTGTCTTTATTGTCAACCAAATTTTGTAGACTACTGCCCAGTATATACCAGTTTTTCTTAAACTAATAATATATATAACACATTGTAGATATATACCTTACCTGTTGTTATCATTATCATCATCTTCATTTGTTTTCCATGTTGGTTGGGTTGTTACAGTTTGATACTAGATGGGTTGGGCAAGTACATCTCATTTATATTTTCCATTTTTACATGATTTCTGTGGCTAGATGTCCTTTTGAATACTAACCAGTTTACAGAGTTTACTAGGTTCATTTAATTATAACACCAGATTATAAATTCAGAATGTTTTAATCAAAGAATTATCAAAATAATTTCTTTTTTTTTACTGGTATTTTTTTAACTTTATATATATTATATATAATTTAAATCTAAAGCTCTGTATTAATCTTATGTCTGCTACTGTCGCAGCTCATTGTAAAGTCCTGTATCTTTGTTTTATGTCTGCTACTACTGTAGCCAATTTAAGAGGCAGCTAGTACCTCTTAACTCCTGACTTTCTCTCTTGACTAGTACATACCAGGTTCTTCAGTAAAATATATACTTAATAAAAACCACAGTAGTCACTTGCTGTTAAATATAACTTGGTAGTATGTACCATGCTTTTGCTAAAGGTCTTAGATACCCATGCAATCATGATGAGACACCAATGCCTTCTTGCAGGATATGACAGCAGGAAAGGGAAGGGACTGCACAAGCAATGAGCTGGTTCTTCCTCTATCACCCTCAAAAGATGAAAGGTAAAGTGAACTTCATCAGAATTTGAACTCAGAATGCAGAGACCAGAAACAGATATCCAATGTTCAAATGACTATGCTAAATCAACTGCCCTATATTATTAATATATATAGGGAGGTAAGTGTAAAAGCCAAACTAGCAAACATGTTATTTGTTTTATGTGCCAACCCTTACCTATGGTCTTGAATCTTGAGTAATGACTGAAAGAATACGATCGCAAATACAAGTGGCTGAAATGGATTCCTCCGAAGAGTCTTTGGAGTAGCGATACTTGATAAAGTGCGTAGCTCAAAGATCAGAGAGTCACTCCAAGTAGAGCCACTACTTCTCCGCATTGAGATACTATGGGCATGTGGTTAGAATGTCTCAAGAAAGAATCGCTGGACAGATTTTACAGGCAAAACCAACTGGTAGGAGACCCAGAGGTAGACCTCCAGCAACATGGTTGGATAACATCCATGAGCTTGGCTGGTCATGCTTGGTGATCCAGCCGGATCAGTTGGAGATGGTTGCTTCTAACAGGACCCACTGGAGAGAGTGTTTGAGGACTCTGCCCCAACAACCCTTTCAGGAATAAGTAGGCAAAGAAGAAGAAGAAAATATACATACATATATAGGAAGAACAATAGAGATTTGAAAAAAGCACCTAATGTATTATATGGCTGTGCAGTCCTCAGTCACCAATAGGACATGAACATCCAATGGCATTTAGGTCAAATATTGGACAAAATCAGCAGAAGGAATCTCCCTTTAAAATTTATTACTTCAAAAGACTTGGGATGAGGAAATAAAAGCTGACCTTACACAGTTACATTTCTGAAAGGCAATGACAGAGGACCGTGACCTCTGGCACTATGCAGTTTTACAGATGACCCGCTTTCTATTATTCTCAAGATGAGGCTTATACCTAGTAGGCAACACCTTCCTCAACCTTCTATCCCCTCTCATTCACCCCCCTTACTGGTAACCATACTTCCCCTACTACCCTGTCTCATTTTTCCCCAAGCTTCCTCCTCCCTCCCTAGTCCCAAGACAAAAGTGCTCAGGACCCACTGTAAAGTGGTCGTGTCGGTGACATGAGAAAGGTGCCCAGTCCACACTGTAAAGTGGTCATGTAGGTGTTACGATAAAAAGTGCACAGTCCACACTGTAATGTGGTCGTGGAGGTGACAACAAAAAGCACAAAAAGCACCCAGCACACACTGTAGAAACCAAGCCAAACTCTGCCCTGAATGAGCTAAACAAAGGTCAATCCGTCCTACCCATGAATGATGGACGCTAATCGACCAGGTCGATGATATATTTATGTGTCTATATATATGAAGTGTGTATGTATATGTATGATATGTGCATGTATATATATGTATATTATACAAAACATCCAACCCACACTGTAAAGTGATCGTGTAGGTGTCACGACAAAAAGCACCCAGCCCACACTGTAAAGTGGACATGTAAAAGACACAGCAAAAAGCACCCAGCACACACTGTCAATGTGGTTGGCATTAGGAAGGGTATCCAGCTGTAGGAAACCAGCCAGAAACTCTCCTTTATGAGCAAGACACGGTCACCCGACCCAACTTGCCTCTAAATGGGACAAAGCCGTCTAACCCATGCTAGCATGGAAGATAGACGTTAATCGATGATGATGATGATGATGAAAACAAATATACTAAATTTCGATCAAATATCAGCAGCAGGAATCTCTCTTTAAATTCACTTCTTCAAAGCAAATAAGTTACATTTCTACAACCTCAATGTAAACTAAATTATGCATTCTTTTATATTTACTACTTCAAGACAAATGTGCTAAATTTTCTTAGAATCTCCTTAAATATGCTAAATATGGCATTTAATAATCAGAAAGGAGGTAGGTGTAAAAGCCAAACTCACTCTTTTCAATTCGGTATTTGTGCCAACTCTTACCTATTGTCATGAAATGTGGATAATGGCTGAAAGAATACGATCACAAATACAAGCAGCCGAAATGGGGTTCCTTAGAAGGGTCTTTAGAATAATGTTACTCAATAGGGTGCATAACCCAGATAGAGATTCATTCCAGGTAGAGTTACTACTTCTCCAAATTGAGATATCACATCTCCGATATTACAGGCATGTGGTTAGAAGGTTAGAATGTCTCAGGAAAGAATTGCTAGACAGATTTCACAGAAAAAAACTAACCGACAGGGGACCCAGGAGAGGAGCCTAAGCCAGATGGTTGTATATCATCTATGAGCTTGACTGGTCTTGCTTGAGGATCCAACCAGATCAATTGGAGATGGTTGTTTTAACAGGACCCACTGGAAGGAGTGTTTGAGGAATCTGCCTTCATGACCTTCCCAAGAAGAAGAAGGTCATTATTTTCATCTTTGTTACTGGTCCTTTGTAGAAATTAGAATGTACACCTCTTTCTCCAATGACAGTTCTTAGGTCCTGGTACTGACATAGGAATGAAAACACATTGGACCAAGCAGCAAAAGATCACAATCTAGATTATACTAACCCACACACTGAGACCAATTAAATGAACCACATATCTCTCCAGACCCTTCATCATCATCATCATCACTGATTTACGTCCGTTCTTCCATGCTAGCATGAGTTAGACGGGTTGTCCTGTTGTGGGCAGTGTCCAGTCGACTGACCATGCTTTTACCAGAAACATGGAGTCCCCTAAGCAACATCATAAACTCAACAATATTCCTACTGTAACCAAACTGATTGCTGAAAATTGACTATCGCATACAAAAATGTATAATGCTTACATATACATAGCTCTTTGAGGAACACATCCACACCTTTTCTGTAAAACTAATTTCTTTGAATGTAATGAAACATATAGGATTGTCAAATTATGTATTTCTTTAATAAAGACTAAAATGAAAACATGAGTTGTTGTTCTTGGAATGACCAGTGTTCATAACTATTTTTTCTTTAATGCCAACATAGTGATGACGTCATCAACTACTACCACCCTTCTACCTCCTATTACTACAACTAATGCCACCATATGTAGTTATATATATACTGAATTTTCCTACCGTTATGGATGGATGAGCTGAGAATAAATTTGAGCAACTCTGAATTAATAGATGAAATATGAATCCGCGAGCTACCAAGCACCCATGTGAAGCGCCAATCAAGAGACCCTTCCCTACGAGTGTCGACAAATGCTCAAAACTCCGAGTTGGTACCATCAATGTAAGCACAATGAAAGGAAGAGCAGGAAGAAATCGTAGAAATGCTAGAGCGAAAGGAAATTGATGTATGCTGTGTGCAAGAGACTAGATGGAGAGGAGAGTCTGCTAGAGTCCTTGTAGGAAAAAGTCGGTGCTACAAATTTTTCTGGGTGGGAAATGACGATGGGATGGGTGGTGTAGGTATACTACTAGCTGACAAGTGGGTAGATAAAGTAATCTCAGTGTACAGGGTAAATGCAAGAATCATTAAACTCAGACTAGTCCTGAATAAAACAATTACCACAATAATATCAGCTTACGCACCCCAATCGGGGTTGCCAGACGAACTTAAGGATAGGTTTTACGAGTCCCTAATGCACACTACTGCTCTAACAAACGACAATGACTTCCTAATCATCGCAGGAGATTTTAACGGACACGTAGGTAAACACTGCGACGGCTTCAATAGAGTCCATGCAGGCCATGGGGTTGGTACAAGAAATGAGGAAGGATTCAGACTTCTAGAATTCTGCGACGCCAATGACATGTCGATATGTAACACAAACTTCAAAAAACCTGACAACCACCTGATCACCTAGAGATCAGGGGAGCATTCTAGTCAGATAGATTTTATCCTCATCAGAGGACGTGACAGATGGACGGTCGTAAACACAAAAGCCTTCCCTAGTGAGGAATGTACATCCCAACATAGCTTAGTTGTAAGCGACCTCACAGTCAGAACTAGACGAACCTGGAAACAGAGGCCAACCTAGAGAAGAAAGATCTGGAAGCTGAAAGACCCCTCAACCAGTAACAGATTTAAAGATATTTTACTCAATGCCTACGACAGTAAAGAAGAACAGATAGAGACATTCAATGTAGAAGAGAGCTGGGAGTTCCTAAAAAATAACTTACTAGAGGCGACGGATGAGGTCTGTGGCTGGAGTAAGACCACAAGCAGGAGGAGAGTGACTTGGTGGTGGAACAATAAGGTAGATGAGGCAGTTAAGGCCAAGAGACAGGCATGGAAAGAATGGAAGAATGGGGGGAGCAGGGTACATTACATAGAGACCAAGAGGGAAGCTAAGTGACAAGTATACTTAGCTAGGAGGGAAGCAGAGGATAGAAAATTCAAGCATGTTTTGCAACGTGAGGACCAGAAACAGGAGGTGTTCAAGATTGCGAGGCAGTGTGTCAGAGAGAATTGTGATGTCATTGGAGAGAAGTGTATCCGGAATGATAAAGGTGAGCTTGCCCTCACAAGTGCTGAGAAGAAAGATGCATGGAAGAGTCATTATGATAGATTACTAAATGAGGAGAATGCATGGGAAGAAGAGACCCTACCCCAAGTAGACCCTATAGAGGGGCCAGCAGTACAAGTCAGCAGCAGCGTAGTAAGTAAGGCAATCAAAGATATGAAGATGGGGAAGGCAACCGGTCCATCGGGTATAGCTGCCGAGATGCTGAAGGCATCTGGGTCTGTAGGTCACACTATAACCACACGTATTGTTAACCAGGTAATACTAGAAGGTGTCATACCAAAAGATTGGTGCAGTAGCATCATTGTCAACTGCTACAAAGGTAAAGGTGATGCACTAGATAGAGGAAACTATAGAGGTATAAAGCTGATGGACCAGGTCATGAAAGTAACAGAAAGAGTTATAGCACAGTTGATTAGGGACCGGGTGAAACTAGACGAGATGCAATTTGGGTTTGTACCAGGAAGAGGCACCACTGATGCCCTCTTCCTTGTCAGGCAGTTACAGGAAAAGTACCTAGCTAAAAGTAAGCCACTCTACCTGGCATTTGTCGATCTTGAGAAAGCCTTTGACAGAGAGAGTTCCACGTGCTGTAATCTGGTGGGCTCTTAGAAAACTAGGAGTAGATGAATGGCTTGTGAAAGCGGTACAAGCCATGTATAGGGGAGCAGTCAGCAAAGTTAGGATTAGCAATGAGTATAGCAAGGAATTTAGTGTACAGGTTGGGGTCCACCAGGGCTCTGTTCTTAGCCCCCTCCTGTTCATCATAGTCCTGCAGGCAATAACGGGGGAGTTTAAGACCGGATGCCCATGGGAACTCCTGTATGCTGATGACCTCGCACTTATACCTGAATCTATGGTAGAACTAGAGAAGAAATTCCAAACTTGAAAGCAGGGACTAGAAAGAAAGGGTCTCAAAGTCAACATGACAAAGACTAAGGTCCTTGTAAGTAGACGAGAAAACAGAACCCAGATCCCCTCAGGGAAATGGCCTTGCTCAGTATGTAGGAAAGGTGTAGGTAGGAACTCCATTCTCTGCCCCAAATGCAAACAATGGGTACACAAGAGATGTAGCGGGATCTCAGGAAGCTTAATTAAGAATGTAGGCTTCACATGCAGCAGCTGTGCTGGGACAGCAAGCAGCAAACAGCCACAGGAAACAAGTACCACCAATCTCTGGGAGGGCTCTGTAGAAACAGTAGACAGCTTCTGCTACCTAGGTGACTGAATTAGCAGCGAAGGTGGGTGTTCAGAAAGTACAATAACTAGGGTAAGAACGGGATGGAAGAGGTTTAGGGAACTACTACCACTGCTAGCTGCAAAAGCTTCTCCCTCAAAATGAAAGGCAGACTGTATGATGCGTGTATCCGAACAGCGATGTTGCATGGTTGTGAGACCTGGGCGCTGAAGGTGGAAGACTTACGTAGATTAGAGAGAAACGAAGCCTGCATGCTCCGATGGATGTGTAATAGTAATATACGCGAACGACAAAGCATAAATGAATTGAGAGAGAGACTGAGCATAAGAGGAATCAAATGCTGTGTGCAGGAGAGGCGGTTGCATTGGTATGGACATGTGATGCGTATGAAGGATGACAGCTGCATAAAAAGGTGCAGAGCACTAGAAGTCGATGGAAACCGCGTAGTGGGGAGACCCAAGATGACCTGGGATGAGGTGATAAAAGCCGACCTTACCCAATTACGCCTCTCAAAGGCGATGACACACGAACGTGACCTCTGGCGTCACGCAGTAATACAGAGTACCCGACCTTCCATGGGTACAAGCTGAAGCATATAGACAATATGCCCCCACACCCTCCACTGCAAGGTGGACGTGGAAGTGCCACGGCAAAAAAGCACCCAGCCCACACTGTAAAGTGGACGTGTAGGCGCCACAAAAAAGCACCCAACACTCACTGTAAATGAGGTTGGTGTTAGGAAGGGCATCCAGCTGTAGAAATCAAGCCAAATCAGTTCCTGTATGAGCAAGGCATGGTCAGCCGACCAGACACTGCCCACAACAGGACAACCCGTCTAACCCATGCTAGCGTGGAAGAACGGACGTAAAACGGTGATGATGATGATGATGATTACATGATGTAAGTGATAGACCAGCAACCCCACATACACACATGCCAAGGCAAGCACAATAGCTTATACATAATCAGAGAAAATTCTTCTATGAACATTGTAAATTACATGATTACTTCAATATATGATATTTACATGGAAGCTACTGGGTATTACAGCATAACAGGCAGTGGATTGGCAGAACCATTACGGTGTCTGACAAATTGCTTTGCTGCATTTATTTTTATTTTTTTACATTTTGAGTTCAAATCCTACCAAGGTTTACCTTCCATCTTTACGGGGTTGATAAAATAAAGTACCAGTAATGCACAGGGATTGATTTAATCAACTTTCCCCTCCCCCCAAATCATTGGCCTTGTGCCTAGATCAGAAACTATTATTGCAACATAAGAAGCAGTGGATTGGCAGAACTATTTAGGCTTCAGACAAAATACTTTACTGCATATATTCTGAGTTCAAATTCTTCTGAAGTCAATTTTCATCCTGCCAAGGTCAATAAAATAAAGTCCCATTCAAGTACTGGGGATTAATTTAATCGTCTTTCACCTCTCCCCAAAATTGTTGGCCTTGTGCAAAAATGAGAAACCATTATTAGAACATAATAGGAAGTGTTTAGTCAAACCTCATATGCTTTGTACAGCACAAATTTTAGATGTCATTCTAAATCAACCCCTTCTATACCAAAGAACTTGAAACCATCCCTATACAAAGCTGTTTATTTTAATATTTATCTAAAACCTCTTATCACAATTTTATATAAGAACCTTTGTTAATCCTTTTGTTACTATATTTCTAATGAAAGAATCTACTTTATCATCATCATTATCACCGTTTTACGTCCGTTCTTCCACGCTAGCATGGGTTAGACGGGTTGTCTTGTTGCGGGCAGTGTCCAGTCGGCTGATCTTGTCATACAGGAACTGATTCTGGCTTGATTTCTACAGCTGGATGCCCTTTCTAACACCAACCTCATTTACAGTGAGTGCTGGGTGCTTTTTTTCCGTGGTGCCTACATGTCCACTTTACAGTGAGTGCTGGGTGCTTTTTTGCCGTGGCACCTCCACGACACTTTGCAGTGGGAGGGGATGGGGCATATTGTCTATATGCTTCAGCTTTGGCTTGTTCCTGCGGGAAGTCGGGTCTTCAGTATTACTGTGTGACGCCAGAGGCCATTTTAACTATTTTCAAGTCACTTTTAAAATAGTAAAAAATTTCTGAATATAACTAACTTTCTCGTTATTTGGCTGGTATATGATGGAAGTTTTTTCGATAAATATAAACACTTTAAAATAAACAGCTTAATAATTAGAAATCCCTCTAAATTTTTTTAGCATTTTCAAATTTATTTGAACATCACCGGCAGTATTTTTCATTAGAAATATGGAAAAACAAAATGTTTAATAAACAACATAGCAAATATCAGCTTTAATAAATTCATTTAAAAAATTTTTCAATTAACTTTTTTGCTGTACTTGTTATTTCCCCTAGCTACTGTATATTTAGCATGACCAACCTGAAGCAGAGGTCTTATAATATTTTATTATAGAACCCTTTATCGTTGAATGTATGATTGGACCCATAACTCCTGATAGAATCATAGGGGTGCTGTAGTAATGTGCATGATTTGGGGGTCATTTTTAACATGGCGTAGACGATCCCTCTCCATGAAAGGAGAGAGAGAGAGAACTCAATATAGAGAAATAATCGATCCCAGTACTGAAAGAACAACAATAACAACAATAAGAGTTCAGTGGACATATCCCGTTACCAATACATGGTATTTCTAACAGTTAGTACCAATTTTAAAGATACATCTTTCTAAAAATTCTATGTAGGGATCCGAACTAAAGGAACAAGAAAAGATGAAATAGAGGAAGAAAAGAAGGAAAATAGAGTAAGAACGAACATGGGAAAAGAAATATTTTCACGAATCAAGAGTCGTTTCCCAGCTTTATTTGATGATACATAGTGTCTTCCGTATATTTCTATTTTAATTACTAATAAGAGTACTATGAACGTGTTTAAGTATCTGTATTTGATATACAAGTGTATGGTAGAGACAGAAAGAGAAAGAGTGTATAGGTCTATCAGAGAGCATATGTACTGTGAGAAAGAGAGTGATATAGAGGAGAAAGAAAGCGGCCACTTGCGTGCATATGTGTGTAGAAGAGAGATAAAGAGGGCAGAGAGAGAGAGAGAGAGAGTATTTGGGTGTGTATGTAGAAGAGAAATAAAGAGGACAGAGAGAGAGCTTTTGGATGCGGGCCTGTTAGAGAGATAGAGTGATAAAAAGTGTAAGAGATAGAGAGAAAGAGAAAATCGTTTTAATGCGTTGCGTGCTTGTGTATGTAGTAGATTTACCGCAGGATATCACTACATTAATCTATAATTTTTATCATTTTTATTGACAATATAAAGGGGGGGAAAAAGAAACATTAATTTTCTTATTATAATGGCAGCAACATTGTTCGTTATTAAATTGCCGAAACAAAAACCATGTTTGTCGAAAGCCGAACGGGACAATTCATCAAGTCCTGAGTTATTGCTAGAAACAGCCCCTAACTCAGAACTATCTTCCACTGTTGAAGCAACACCAGGGGTTAACCAAAACACTAATTGTTCTCGCAATGATAATATTTCTCCTACGACAGTTTGTGAAAATTCCGAAACTGTCTATCAAACATCTACCTCAAGTAACGATAATACTGTTAGATCTACAGCTTCTAATGTTAATTATAATAGTTGTACTAGTGGCAATAGTAGCAGTAGTAATAATAATAGTAATAGGTCTGATGCGAGAAACATTGATGCTTCGGATGAAAGGTACGATGGATTGCATGGAAAGGAAGATGCTAACTGGCAAACCAAACTGTCTGGTTCAGACGTTAAAGGCCAAAGTAACAATAACATGTTGGATCTTGCTAATTCAGCATCGAATAACTTGACAGAAATACCACCTCAACTGGGCACTAATTCCAGAGATCAAAATGCGAAACCGCACTGTAGGTTCCAAGTGACTTCTGTAGAAGAAACTGAAATGCAGGATTTTATACTTAAGGAAACCCATGAAACGGTAAGAGAGAAAATGAGTAATTCTTTTTTATACACGTAAAGTTTTTTTAACACCAAACTTCAACAAATGTAGTGAGATGAAATAAATACATATATGCTCACACGCACACACACACACACGCACACACATATATATATATATATATATATATATATATATATATATATATATATATATATATATATGCACCATGTGTGTGTTTATACAGGGCTGGATTTAGACCTTGGGATGGGAGAGCACTTCGTGTTGGGTGGTGGTACACAAAAAATTAGTATACTCAGCAAACCCCCAATTTTACATATCAAAGTAGCTTGGTGCAAGTAATTGGAATTGAAAAGTTATACATACAGGTATTAAATTTTTAAGATCTAACCATCCTAAAATAAAAAAGCCCAGCAGAGGCACAAATCAGTCTTGGAACCATCTGGGTTGTCCAGAAGTGACGGCCTTACCCAGTGACCCTGGTCGAGAGGCAGGTGCCTTGTCTGGGATGTCACTGTTAGTGAGTCTTTTGCTCTTTCCCACATCCTGGATGCTGCGGTTAGGACGAGATCCACAGCTTCCGCAGCCGAGTGGAGTAAGACCCTCAAATACTCTGATCTGTCGGCCAGCTGCATTTTTCAGCCTGTGGCTTTCGAGACGTTTGGGGGAGTCGGGCCGCTGACTGCGAGGTTCCTTTCTTCACTGGCGGCTCGCCTAATAGAGGTAACTGGCGAATCTCGCGAGGGCGCTTGGCTGTTTCAGCGCATCGGCCTCGCCATCACCTGAGGCAACGCTGCGAGTGTGCTGGCTTGCCTCAAAAATCATTAGAGAAGTTGCCCAGTACTCCTCACGACGTTGCTGTCTTTTGCTCTGGTGTTGGCTCCGTTGTTCATCCTTTCCTTTACATTTTCTTTAATATTGTAACATTAAAAGAATATATCTTTCTGAAAGAATCGCGAGCAATTTATAATGTTGTCTAACCATTTGTAATGTATATATTTAAAGCATATTTGTTATATGTTATTCTACTGTAAATGTATTTATATGCTGTTTATATTTTCATTCTGAAAGAATTGCAAACGATTTGTAGTGTTATTTATACAACTATGAATAAAATTTATTAAAAAATAAATAAATAGATAAATTGTTACGGCCGTCGCTGGTGGAGCCTCTCACTGCAGGGGCCCTAGGTCAGTTGCCCCACTTGCCTCAAATTAAATCGGGCACTGCATATATATATATATATATATGAAAAATATGGGGAGAAGAATACTGCATGGTTGTACATGGATTACATGTTATAAATCCGCTAGTGAATCCGTTGTGAGAAAGAAGGAAAATCGGGTTCGTAGCGGACGGGAGGAAGTAAGAAGGGGAGAAACAGAGAGCGAGGAAGAGGTCAGTAGAGAGAAAGTGTTAACTGACATGACAGAGGGGACGAAAGAAAGTAAGAGAAACAAAGAGAACGAGGGAGCAGTAAGAGAGAAAGAGAGAAACATAGAATCGCAGTTTAGATAAATATATGAAAAATACGGGGAGAAGAATACTGCATGGTTGCACATGGATTACATGTTATAAAATGAGTCCCTCATCAGTGATTTGCCAACGATCATTGGTATTTCATCGCATTAAAAATCATATACCTCACGTTGGTGCGACAATAACTAAAATAAGTTATTGGGACAATTGAAACGCGTAAAGCGAGTGAGACAAGTAAACAACACAGGGAAAAGCTAACCGAAGATGGAAAGAAACACAAGCATATATATATATATGTAGCGACATGGTTAGTCAGTCTGGTCACTACTTCTGATCAGATCCGAGAATAGCCCTTAGAAGGATTGTTATCGCATACGGTCTGATCAGATCTGAAGATAGCCCTTAAAAGGACTGTTGTCGCATATAGCCCTTAAAAGAACTGTTGAAGATGGACAGACGAAAGCACAAGTTGAAAGGACGAAGCAAGGCGAGATGTAAATTCGATCAGCTATTTATTTTCACATGAAGCGACGATACGAGGTACAAGGCGTGTGTGAGTGACAAAGCGTGGCAGAATAAAGGAATACGATGCGCTAGCTGACTCTGCCAAATGTCGACTGCTGAAGTGTTTGGAACCACTCTATTTATACAGATATAATCGTTTGATGTTTAGCCGCTGTGTAGGCGTTTATTCTGGTAGGTTTTAAGGGTTCTTTTGTTTCACGTTAAGGTAGCTAGCTAACAGGTAGATGGCGCTGTATATTTCACAGATGTTATTTCCGGTGGCTGTACATATATATATATATATATATATATATATATATATATATATGTTATTCAAAATATTAATAAATGAAAAATATTCTCATAATCAAAATATATATTTTATTATACATATTTCAAAGGTACAATGGTGTTTAAGTACGTTTTCATCAGACAAAATATAAGACAAAATATATTATGAGAATATTTTTCATTTATTCATATTTTGAATAATATTAAATACTCCATGAAAATTTCTGTCGAGTGCTTCTAATCTATTGTAAAATTGTATTCGTTGAATAATCAACGAACCATATTAATCTTTGGTTATACACATATATATATATATACTCGGGTGCACAAATTTGCAAGCGTGATAGTGGTGTGGTAGAGAGAGATATGGATTACAGCTAATTCTCATGGAAGAAGAACATTATGAAAATGATCGGCAGTGGGAGGGAATGGTATTGTACATGGACACGAATGATGGGTGAAAATGTTAATGTTTCAGTTGGATGGAAAGAGATGATGATGATGATGATGGCCAGCAGTTAGGTCAGTCCTAAACCCCTTTGTCCCACGTCTTCCTTGGTTTCCTTCTTCCACAAGTTCCATTTCCTCAAGAGCTTGCACTTCTTAATACAACTAGCATCCTTTATATACATCACATATCTGTACAAACACAGTCTTGTCTTTAGCACAGTACATCTGACTCCTCATAAAAATAGATGAAAGAAAATTCAAACTCACTATCTGAAGAGGTGTCATACCAAAACTTCAAAGTTACTGTCATCTTCTGCTTTGAAAAATAAAACTTATTCTCTGCTTCTATGTATAGAGTGTTAATTTAATTAATATTTGACCTTTCTATGTATGTACATAAAACACTCCCTTATATATATGTGTGTAGTGGCTCCTATTTAGAGATGTTAGATGCTGAGATGAGATGGTGGTGTGTTGTGGTGTTGATTCAGTTGTTGTGTGTACTCACTTGGATTGCTTAGTTGTGTGGTCACTGATACAGTATGACAGAGAATGTGGGTGTGCAAGTAAGTGTTCATTATGATGATGATAATGAATCCTTGGGTGAGTGATTTACCCTGATCACACAGGAAATAAAATGTATCAACCACAATAACACAAAGCCACTATGATACTAATTTATTAGATATTACTTTTGTCGAAGTTATATGACAATACATGAAGAACAAATAAATAACCACAGTTGAATTGTGTGATGTTGTGTATTAGGTATGATGTATATGCAAGTTTGCTTGCAAAAGTATTATTAAAAATGTATTTACCAAACTTCTGTTAATGCGATGAATTTCATTGGCTTGGCAGTGAGAGATACCAAGGAAGAGAGAGAGAGACCCAAAGGAGTCTGGGTGAGACAGTTGACCACTACATCTTAGCTGGTCGGTATGAACTCTGCAACTGTCTTATTGACTGGGAGCACCTTTTGTGCCCTCAAAGTCTTATCTCAAAAAAATTCTCTGGTTAACCATTTCTCCAGACTAACTCGCATAAGTTTGAGACAAAGAAAAACTGAATATCTATGGGCTACAAGGTCAGCATGTGGTCATACTGACCTACTTTGCCAAGAATTCAAATTACTGTTCCATATGTACAGGGTGTGGATGATATTTGTTCGCAATTTTTTTCAACTGCTAATTTTATGCAAATATTTTTTACTTCCATTGTCACTCTTGTCTTCATAAAAACAGTGACTATATTTCCATTATTTATTTTCAGAATAATTGATTATGAATAATTTTGAACCTCCAAATTTGTGGAAGAGACACGGAGTTCTTCTTGGAATCCGCACCGAGAGGACAAATAAGGAAATTTCAGACTTTCTCAGTGTCAGCAGGAGAATGGTGGAAAAGGTCAGAAAGGAATTGGAAGATTCAGAATTCGACTACGAAGCAACATCAGAGAGGAAAACACATGATTGGCGATCTGACGCCTTCAGAACGCCCGAGTTCGTTGCTGAAGTTCAGGATATCCTCAACAATGAACCTAGCAAGTTGATGCGTGCCATTGCAAGGGAGAAAAGCGTGGATGAAAAGCTCATTAGGCTGGTGGTACATGAAGACATTCGCTACGTTTCATACAAGATGAGGAAAGGACAATTTCTGTCAAAGGCGATGTAAGAAAAGCGACTGAAGCACGCAAAGAAGCTGATCAACAAGTTGAAACACCCACTGGTGTGGTTTTTCTCCGACGAGAAAAATTTCTGCCAAGACCAGAAGATCAACTCCCAGAACAACAGGTGGCTCGCTGTCTCATCCAAAGACGTGCCCAGAGTCATGCAGACAAAGTTTCCAGTGACAACATTGGTCTTAGGTGTCGTCAGCAGTCAAGGTGACGTCATACAACCTCACTTCTTCCCTGAGGGCCTCAAGCTGAACACCGATGGCTACATCCGCGTTCTGAGTGAGGTAGTAAAGCCCTGGATTGACCAGGAAGCTGCAGGTAGGCCGTACGTGTGGCAGCAAGACTCAGCGCCCTGCCATACCAGCCAAAAAACCCAAGCCTGGCTGTCAGAGAACTTCGTCGACCACACTTCACCTGACATCTGGCCTCCCAGCTTGTCTGACTGCAACCTCCTCGACTTCTTTGTGTGGGGCACAGTGGAACGAGACACCAACAGATCTAGCTGCAATACGAAAGACGATCTGAAGGCCAGGATCACAAGTGCCTTTAGGGGCCTAAGTCGGGGGACAGTGACGAAGGCCTGTAGCCGGTTCCGAGGCCGCCTTGAGGCCGTCATCAAAGCCAATGGCAGGTTTATCGAGTGAGATCGAAAGAACAAGTCATGAAGACAAACTGACCCAAGTTTGATAAATATATCTTAAAAAATAAAACTACTGTGTTATTTTTTCCTCGACAGTAATCTTGCGAACAAATATCGTCCGCATCCTGTATATATATATATCATCATCATCATCGTTTAACGTCTATCTTCCATGCTAGCATGGGTTAGATCGGAATTGTCCAACTTGAGGCAAGATGGGTCGGGTGACCGTGTCTCACTCGTATAGGACTATCTGGCAGGTTTTCTACGGCTGGATGCCCTTCCTAACACCAAACACATTTACAGTGTGGACTGGGAGATTTTTACCGTGTTACCTACATGGCCACATTACACCGTGGACTGTATTTTTTTTGCCGTGACACCTACACGACCTCATTAGTTTGGACTGGATGTTGTGGTACCAACATAACTTTACAGAGAAAGGGTGGTGTTGGTGGGAGTGGGAGGATGGAGTAGGAGTAGTTGATTGGGGTGTGTATTTGGTTAAGTGGTGCCTACTGACTGTAGGTTTCGCTTTGTACATAGGCAAGGCGGGTCTTCTGTATTACTGCATAGCGCCAAAGATCTCGGTCCAGTGACATTGTCTTAGAGAGGTACAAGGTCAGAATTTATCAAATCGTCCCAGGTTTTTCTGGGTCTACCTACTCTGTAACTTCTATCAATTTTGATCACCCTGCACTTTTTTATGCAGCTGTTGTCTTTCATGCGCATCACGTGGCCATACCAATGTAGTCTTCTCTCAAGTAAACAGCATATGATCCCTCTTATTCCTAATTTCTCACTTAGTTCATTTATGTTTTGCCGTTCGCGCATATTACTATTACACATCCAACGGAGCATGTATGCTTCGTTCCTTTCCAGTCTGCGCAGGTCCTCTGCACACAATGCCCATGTCTCACTGCTATGTAACATTGCTGTTCATATACAAGCATCATACAATCTGCCTTTCATTTTTAGAGAGAAACCTTTTGTGGCCAACAGCGCTATAAGCTCTCTGAACTTTTTCCATCCCGTTCTGACTCTGGCTACTGTACTTTCAGAGCACCCTATATATTATTCCAAATTATAAATGTGAGGAAAGGATAGACAAAAATATACCTATTTTTTCTTCAAGGCCCTGACTGCAGTTTTGCCGACTGGTCTGCAGCAATCATGCACCAGAAAAGTGCACCAATGCTGTGAGGCTGTCGGCTTTTCAAGAGACCCCTCAAGTTAGTGGTCTACTTCCTAACCTGACCATTACAAGTGAATAATTCTCAGGAGGGAGAAATTATCACATGGTATAGTGGTCACAGAAGGCAGGCAAAAGATATATATATTTGTGTGTGTGTGTAATAATTTTATGTTCCCTTTTCCTTGCTTGTGTGGGTTGAACAGGTTTTGTGCAGCACAGCACACCATCCCTCTTCTCATTGCATTTCTTCCAACTCTGTCAGCTTCAGAGACTTGAGATAAACTCTCGCCACCTCTGTCCACATTTTCCCCTACTGCAACTTCCTTCCACTGGGTTTCCTTAGTACTTCTTCACCCATATACATCACATGTCCATACCATCGCAGTCTTCTCTCTTGCACACTACATTTGATTCTTCTTATACCCAGTTTTCCTCTCAGTTCATCCACGCTTTGTTGTTTACACACATTAGCATAGAAGCAAGTCCACTCCATTTCTCTCCAGCCTTTGCATATCCTCTGCATTCGCTGCTTATGTCTCTCTACCATGCAATATTGCACATTGCTTGCAGATATTATACAGCTGGCCTTTTGTTGACAACAGAGGAAATCTCTCTGAATGTTTCCATCCCATTCTTATTCTAGCTACTATGCTCTCAGAGCAACTTCCTCCACTACTAATTAGGTCACTTAAACAAGTGAATCTATTTAGATTAAAAGCCCAAGAATACTTATTCCACATTGAAGGAAATTATATATATATATATATATATGTGTGTGTGTGTGTGTGTGTGTGTTGTGTATCATCATCATCATCATCATCATTATCATTTTATGTCTATTTTCCATGCTGGCATAGGCTGGACAGTGAAGGCGCATGGCTAAGTGGTTAGAGCATTAGGCTTGCAATTGAAAGGTTGTGAGTTCAATTCTCGGACTGGGTGATGTGTTGTTTCCTTGAGCAAGACACTTTATTTCACGTTGCTCCAGTTTACTCAGCTGAAAATGAGTACCAGCAATAGCTGGAGGTTTAACCCTGCGATGGACTGGCATCCTGTGCAGGGGGGAGTCTTGCACTCTCAGTCACTTCATGCCATGAAACCGGGATAAGCAACGACCAAAACTTTAGACTTTTTAGATAGGCTGGACAGGTTGTCATGGTTCGAGAGCAGACATATTGGATCAATCCATCTTGTGCATACGTCCCAAATTTCGCATGGTTTCTATATATATTGTTAATTCAAAATGAGATTAAGGATTTCAAAATGGGCCTGTATGACTTAAAAGTAAGATTAACAGCTTCAAAATGAGATTAACACAAAAGTATTTGACTATGATATTTTTAAAAACGAATTGGGAGCATCATTGTAATATCGTTTGTTATGTCAATAATGTGAACTTGCTTGGTTAATCATCATGTGGTTGTATTATCTTCCAGTTTTTTCAAGTGTAAGTACACCATGACCTAGCAATCTGAGCTGACTGCGAGCAACTTTAGACTTCAGTGTTCAATTGATGCTGTTTGTCTATGTCAGCGATGGGGGAACCTGCGGCCTTCTCTGCCATCCTGTATGGCCTTTTGAAAGAATTAAAATTTCCAACAAATTTTTAATTTTTATTGGTATGTTTTTTGTCTATCTCTTATTGTTTTAATTTAAACCATAAGACGAGCACAATACTGTAGATTTTAAGGATATATAATTATGGTTTCTTGAATACTGCTTTATTACATTATAAGTAACTTAATGCAGCCTTATTATATTACAAGTAACTTAATGCAGCCTTTCAACATGAAAAGTTCCCCCACCTCTTGTCTAGGTAATACCAAAAAAAACAAAAAAACATCATCATCATCACACGTCCATTCTTCCACGCTAGTATGGGTTAGATGAAGTAAAACAGTTAAAGGAAATGGTTTAAGCATTTAGCATTTACAGAGGGACCAGATATTGAGATTGACGAATATAGGGTCCAAGAGGCGATTAGGGAAATGAAAAATGGTAAGGCTGCCGGACCATCGGGAATAGTTGCTGAGATGCTGAAGGCATCAGGGGACGTAGGCACTAAACTGGTTGCACGCATCATCAATCAGGCTATATATGGTGGTGTCATACCCAAAGACTGGTGCAGCAGTATTCTCATAAATTGCTACAAAGGTAAAGGGGATACTTTGGAGAGGAGCAATTATAGGGGTATAAAACTGATAGATCAGGTTATGAAAGTGGCAGAAAGGATTTTAGCACAACTAATTAGAGAAAGGGTCAAACTAGATGAGATGCAGTTTGGTTTTGTGCCTGGGAAGAGTACAACAGATGCCCTCTTCTTGGTGAGACAATTGCAAGAGAGGTTCTTAGAGAAGAATAAGCCACTATACTTAGCCTTTGTTGACCTAGAGAAGGCCTTTGATAGGGTACCCCGATCTGTCATCTGGTGGTCCATAAGGAAGCTAGGTGTTGAGGAATGGCTTGTGAGGACAGTGCAAACTTTGTACAGAGGTACTCTTAGTAAAGTCAGGGTAGGAATGGAGTTTAGTGAGGAATTCCAGATACAAGTAGGAGTACATCAGGGTTCGGTCCTCAGCCCGCTCTTGTTCATTATAGTCCTCCAAGCCATAACAGAGGAGTTTAAGACTGGCTGTCCATGGGAACTTCTCTATGCTGACAATCTGGTTCTTATAGCAGAATCAGTAGAGGAGCTAGAGAATAAATTCTGGCTATGGAAACAGCAGTTGGAAGCAAAAGGACTGAGAGTGAATCTAGCTAAGACAAAAGTGATTATGAGTAGAAAAGAGGACAAAACCCTGATTCCGTCAGGGAAATGGCCATGTTCGATATGCAGAAAAGGAACTGGCATAAATTCTATAAAATGCACACAATGCAGATCCTGGGTACACAAGAGATGTAACGGGATAGCAGGCAAACTAACAGGTAGGGAGAAATATGTATGCAGTAGATGTACAGGGAAATTAGACAGTAGAAGTCGCACTGATAGACACATCTTTCAAATGCAAGAGGGCGCTATAGAAGTGGTGGATAGCTTCCGGTACCTAGGAGATCAGATTAGCATGGGAGGAGGGTGTTCCGAGGCCATAGTATCTAGAATAAGGACGGGTTGGAAGAAATTTAGGGAGCTGCTTCCTCTGTTGACGAAGAAGGGTTTCTCCCTGCGTACGAAAGGCCAGTTGTATGATGCCTGTGTGAGGAGCGCGATGCTGCATGGTAGTGAGACATGGGCAGCAACTGCAGAGGATATGCAACGACTGGAGAGAAATGACGCAAGCATGCTCCGTTGGATGTGCAGTGTAAATGTGCGTGAACGACCCAGCATAAATGTGTTGAGAGAGAAACTGTGTCTGAGAGGGATAGAATGTAGTGTACGGGAGAGGAGACTGAGGTGGTATGGACATGTGATGCGCATGGAGGATGACCGATGGGTGAAGAAGTGCCAGGAATTGCCAGTTGAAGGAAGACGTGGTAGAGGTAGACCACGAAAAGCATGGGCGGAGGTGGTGAGAACAGACCTCAGATCATTGAAGCTCACGGTGGAGATGACGAGGGACCGTGACGAGTGGAGAGATGCTGTGCTGAATAAGACCCGTCCCACCCTTGCAAGCAGGGAAAAGCGGACGTAACATGATGATGATGATGATGATGATTGCTCTATATTTACTATTATATTTTCATAGTAAAGGCTTTATCTTACATGATATCCAACCTATGAGATTTTGATATTATTTATTTTGTGAACAATACCTTACCTTATCATTGGTATGAGTGGCCAGTTAGGGCCAGTTTGATCAGAAAGAGGTGAGAGAACTGTGGCCAGATATAGCTGGTTTAAATGCTAAAGGATTAAAGAATAGGTAGTTTACCTCTTAAACAATTAGATGCTGCTCTACATAAAAAAAACGTCCATTCATACAAATATTTTAGAAGCTGCCCACTCTGTAAGACAATCAGCAATTGCAATAATGATTTAAGAAGAACAGGTTTTTTGTTTTATTTTTGTAATATATTCTTCAGCTAATAAAATCTTCACTGCAATATTTTCTTTATGAGAATATACGAGGGGGGATCAAAAAGTTCGCGGAATTTTATCGTAGTAAGAAAAAAATAGGTTAAAACAATATTAAACATGTCACAACATTGTCATTGGGTGTTTACCTTGCTATTAGTCACTTGCAGTCAATCATACGCAGACTATTGTACAGTACTGACACTCTTTAAAAAAAACTCTTTTTGGAACAATAGAAAATAGTTATTTTGAGATAAGATCGAATATCAAGTTTCTGGTGAAACTCAAATGGAAAGGGACACAGATTATGGAGGCTTTAGTTAAAGTTTACGGTACTACTGCTCCAAAGAAAACTGCTGTCTACAAGTGGATTCATCGATTCAAACAAGGGAGAGACGACCTTGAAGACAACCATCGCAGTGGAAGACTAGGAACATCAAAAAATGACCAAACGTTGAGGCTGCTCAGACTTTAATTGAAGAAGATCGAAGAATAACAGTTAATCAGTTAGCTAAGTCCCTAGACATTTCATATGGTTCGGCAAATTCAATTCTGCACGATAATTTGGGACTAAGCAAGCTTTCAGTGCGATGGGTCCCAAAAGCGTTGCGCCCTGATCAGCTGATTCTTCGAAGTGATCTGTCTTTGGCGATATTAAACAAAATTGAAGTTGATGAAGAGCATTTCCTGACCAGAATCATCACCGGAGATGAAACCTGGATCTACCAGTATGATCCTGAATCCAAACAGCAGTCAAAACAGTGGCTTCCACGTGGATCATCGGGGCCAATCAAGTTCAAATCTCAAAAGTCGGATAAAAAAGTGATGGCCACCATTTTCTGGGATTCAGATGGGGTGATACTAATAGATTATCTTGAAGGTCAAAGAACTGTGACAAGAGCTTACTATGCAAATGTTTTAAGGAAACTGAAAGAGGCATTAGTCAAGAAACGAAAAGGGAAACTTCATGGTGGGATCTTGTTTGACCATGACAATGCACCAGTGCATTCTGCGCGGGTTGCAAAAGAAGTTCTTCGAGAAGTTTCGATGGGAAGTGCTTCCTCACCCGCCTTATAGTCCAGATTTAGCCCCATCAGACTTTTTCCTCTTTCCAAAACTCAAAGAAATGCTAAAAGGAACCTGTTTTAGTGGTGTTGAAGAAGCTAAAAACACTGCCAACACATGGCTTCGAACAAGGCCTTCAACTTTCTTTAGAGACGGCTGACGGAGTTGGAAGCATCGCTTTGTGAAGTGTATTGACCTGGATGGCAACTATGTAGAAAAATAAATTGAAGGTAAATCATATTTTTTGAAAAATAGAATATTTTCTGAAAAATTCCGCGAACTTTTTGATCCCCCCTCGTACATTATGTATTCTTGGTTAATTAAATCAAATATGTTTAGATTTTGTTTAAGTGACAAGAGCTCAGTGACAAGAGCTCATTCTCACTTTGAAATAAAATGTGCTGATTTTGAAATTGTTATTCTTACTTTGAACTGATATATCCTCCCTTACAAAAACTGTAGTTTTAACCAGGTCAATCCTAATTCAGACTGACTTATGATTAATGACACTTAAGCTGTCACAATCCTATTTTTTTTAATGTTTCACAATTTTTTTATTTTTTTTGTAAAGACAATGTGTGATTGGAATGAGATCCTGCTGCAAATAATAGCGGACCTAACGACCACACAAAAAACTCTTTTTATTCTTTTTTCTGACTGATATTTTTTTGTTAAATTTATAGGAAATTACCTTAGAAATGTTTTATGATCCCAAATACTTTTGGATTTATGAGCCATTATCAAGGGGAGTCTATTGAAGGGACCTAGTTTTACTTCAAGAAAATGTTAATATTTAAATAATGAATTTTGTACATGGGCCGAATCATTCAAAAGAAAAGATTGTAAATATTTATGGACAAATTGGGGAAGGCTATTTGTGCTGGAGTATTGCAGTAACTTTAAATATTCTGTTTGGAATGACTAGGGTTTGTGGGCCCCGAGTTCCCTTTCAAATTGATTTACTGTCGGAGTTGACTTCCTTAGCCTTCATCTCTACACAGGCAGAGACAAGTAGTGAAGGTTTATGTGTCCGATGTGCTCTTAGACCACTAAGAGTGAGGTACCATGTAGCTTCAGTTAAAGCATGCCTCTGGATGTATTGGAATAACGTTTTTTTTTAATTGTTTCACTCCATGTTCAAAGGAATGGTAGTTAATGTTATGTCCAGTATTAAAATAACATTTCTTTAAATTATTTCACTCAACTTTCTTTTTCCAAAGAAACAGTAGATAACACTATTTCCAAGATTGAAATAACATTTTTAAAAATCATTTCACTCTAATTTCAAAAAGACAGAGGGCAATGGTATGTCCCATCTTGAGATAATGTTTCTTTAAATCCTGGATAATAGTACACCCAGTATTACAATCTAAAATATTAAATGAAAAATCAACAAAGAAAAGTAAAATCATAATTTTATTTAACAATTTCATTCCCTGGATTTCTTGAACCTTGCTAAATGTACTTGTATATAAGACATGGCATAAGATATTTGAGCTATGTCTACCCATTCTTTAGTTCACTTCCTCTTTTTTAAGATGGCAGGTTGTGATTTGAAGGAGATTTGGTTACTATTGCTTGCAGATCAATTGAACAGACTAAAACTAACTTAAACAAATATATTCAATATAGAAAATCTCACATTGTCATGAAAATCCATTGACATTATATAAAAATGATTGAGCAGTTTCTAATAAAAACAAAACACACTATTAAAGGGAACAGAAAAGGAAGCAAAAAAAGGAAACGAAAAATGAAAAAGAAAAAATGGATCAAACAACGAAAGAAATAGAGAGGGGGCATGATAGACAGAACAGCCCTGTCTGAGCGGTATCCCAGCTGCACCTCACAGACAAAATGGCAAAGGCTTAACTGTGGAGAATGGCCAGAGACACCTGCTGCAACAGCAACCCCACCTCACTGAGCTCCCTCTTCAAGCAGGCTGCTGTATTTCCAAATTTATGAAGACTGATGGAAAGAGGAAGTGGTCGGTCAGACCCAGGTATTTGACTATCTTCCTTTTCTCCGTATTGTTGGCAGTGGATGACATGCATAACTTCGAGTGCTTTTGCTTATTGCATCAGAGTTTGATAACCAGAATGACTAGATTTACCCATTAGTTAAACCATCTAACATAAATGTTATATATATATAATATACCATCATCATCATCACTGTTTAATATCTATTTTCTATGCTTGCATGGGTCAGACAGGTTGGCACATACTGAGGCTTGACTGGTTAGGTGACCACATCCTGCTTGTATGCTCTGTTTTTGACATGGTTTCTATGTTAACCACTTTACAGTGTGTACTGGAAACCCCGAGGCTGCTCCTGCACAGTTTCCATCTACTAAATTTACTTCACAGAGCCATTAGTTAACTTAAAGTTATGGTAGAATATACTTGACAAAATACATGTTTTATTATTGTAATGTTTGTATTTGTTTATATTTATATATAAGCATTTTTTTTCTTGTTGCATATTTTCTTACAGATGCTGAAGAATATTCTAGAAGAATTTTCAGTGAAAAGTGATGTCTGGACAGACGCTGATTCTTATAAGCAAGTTAGTGTCTATATTCTCTCTCTCTCTCTCTCTCTCTCTCTCTCTCTCTCTCTCTCTCTCTCTCTCTCTCTCTCTCTCTCTCTCTCTCTCTCACTTTCTCTTTATATATATATATATATATATAATATTGAAAAAGTGGAGAATAACATGGTCAACAGTACAAAGAACGGGATTTATTTGCAGTCTAACAATTGTTTCACTGATAGAGTTGTCTAAAAATTGCTGAACACTAAAAACAGTGCCACTCAATTTTAAATACGATGTTAACTCTACTAGATCATCAGAAACTGTTAAAAAAATATATATGTAACCGGCAAATTTACAAATTCAAATTACATCATCAATAATAATATTAATTGTTTCTACTTTAGGCACAAGGCCAGCAATTACCCAGTACATTACTGGTACTTTATTTTATCGACCCCGTAAGGATGAAAGGCAAAGTTAACCTTGGCGGAATTTGAACTCAGATCATAAAGGGACGTAACTATGCTAGAAAGCATGGCGTCCAACCCTCTACCGATACTGCCAATCCACCACAATAATAATATTAATAATAAAGATATAGAGAGAAAAGGAGGAAGAAAGGAAAGGAAGGAGAAAGAAGAAGAAGGAAAAAGAAAAAGAGAAATTATTGTGGACGTGTAGGCGCCACGAAAAAGCACCCAGCACTCACTGTAAATGAGGTTGGTGTTAGGAAGGGCATCCAGCTGTAGAAATCAAGCCAAATCAGTTCCTGTATGAGCAAGGCATGGTCAGCCGACCAGACACTGCCCACAACAGGACAACCCGTCTAACCCATACTAGCGTGGAAGAACGGACGTAAAACGGTGATGATGATGATGATGATAGAAATATAAAGAGAGGCGGCGACTAAATTTGAGAACTTTAGACCAGCTTAATTCCATCTTATCTATTCCATAACCCAGATTGTACCACTTGGATCTATTATGATATCACATTATCAACATCATCATTATAATTATAATTGTCATCATCTATCAAAGAACAACATCAAAACCTCTTATATTTACATTCTTATTTTATATATCTCTATTTTTCACTCTTTATCTTAAAATTTCTCTCCCTAAATTTATTTCATCTCTGTCATTTTATTTTATCATATAATATAACTTAAAACTAATTAATTAATTTATTTATTAAAATAACCAATACACGCATAAATATGTTTAACATTATCATATTTTCACCATTTTTTCATATATTTTTTATATATCTATTTTTATTTTTATTTACATTTATTCATACATTAACGTTTATTCATCTATTTGTCCCTCTATTCTTCTCTCTATCCTACGTTATTCTTATTTTTGTCTCTCATCTATATACCATCATCTTCTATATATCTTCCTATCTTTATATATTTCTATCTATAATAATTTCTCCTTTTCTTCTTCTTTCTCTTTTTCTTTTTTTCTTTTCCTTCTTCTTTCTCCTTCCTTTCTTTTCTTTCTTTACTGTATCTATCTCCCTTTCTTCCTCCTTTTCTCTCTATATCTTTATTATTAATATTATTATTGATGATGTAATTTGAATTTGTAAATTTGCCAGTTACATATATATTTTTTTAACAGTTTCCGATGATCTAGTAGAGTTAACATCCTATTTAAAATTGAGTGGCACTGTTTTTAGTGTTCAGCAATTTTTAGACAACTCTATCAGTGAAACAATTGTTAGACTGCAAATAAATCCCCTTCTTTGTACTGTTGACCATGTTATTCTCTACTTTTTTAATTTTATTACTGCAAGATAAACTTACATAGGAATACAAGTGAAATCATAAACTCGTCATCTACGTAAACCTCTTGTTGAGTCAAGCAATGCCGTACGCTAAAACTATCCATAATAAGAAGTATTCACAACCTCTAATTGGATTACCTATAACGATATTTTGTTATCCTTTATATATATATAATCATTGGCATACACAGATACTTAAGTTTCCTAATGTGCTCTTTCATCATCATCGATTAATGTCTATCTTTCATGCTAGCATGGGTTACATGGGGTTGTCCCATTTAGAGGCAAGTTGGGTCAAGTGACCGTGTCTCACTCATATAGGAGTGTTTCTGACTGGTTTTCTACGGTTGGATGTTCTTCCTGACACAACATTTATAGTGTGTGCTGGGTGCTTTTTGTCGTGACACCTATATGACCACTTTACAGTGTGGCCTGGATATTTTGTGGAACCAGTACAATATACATATATATTATCATCATCATCATTTTACGTCCGCTTTTCCCTGCTTGCAAGAGTGGGATGGGTCCTATTCAGCACAGCATCTCTCCATTTGTCATGGTCCTTCATCATCTCCTCTGTGAGTTTCAGCAATCTGAGGTCTGCTCTCACCACCTCACAGACCCATGTTTTTTGTGGTCTTCCTCTACTGCGTCTTCCTTCAACTGGGATTTCTTGGCACTTCTTTGCCCAGCGGTCATCCTCCATGCGCATCACATGTCCATACCATCTCAGTCTTCTCTCCTGCACACCACAACTTATCCCTCTTATACCCAGTTTCTTTCTCAACTCGTCTATACTTGGTCGTTCACGCACATTGACATTGTACATCCAACGGAGCATGCTTGCTTCATTTCTCTCCAGCTATCGCATATCCTCTGCAGTTGCTGCCCATGTCTCACTACCATGCAGCACCGTGCATCTCACACAGGCATCATATAACCGTCCTTTCGTACACAGGGAGAAACTCTTCTTTGTCAACAGAGGAAGCAGCTCCCTAAACTTCTTTCAACCCGTCCTTATTCTAGATACTATGGCCTTGGAACACCCCCTCCCATGCTAATCTGATCACCTAGGTACCAGAAGCTATCAACCACTTCTATAGAACCCACCTGCATTAGAAAAATGTGTCTATCACTGCGATTACTACTGCCAACTTTCCCTGTACATCTACTGCATACGTAGTTTTCCCTATCTGTTAGTCTGTCTGCTATCCCACTACATCTCTTGTATACCCAAGATCTGCATTGTGTACATTTTATGGAATTTATGCCATTTCCTTTTCTACATATGGAACATGGCCATTTCCCTGATGGAATCAGAGTATTGTCCTCTCTTCTACTTATCAACACTTTTGTCTTAACTATGTTCACTCTCAGTCCTCTTGATTCCAACTGCTGTTTCCATAGCCAGAATTTATTCTCTAGCTCCTCTACTGATTCTGCTATAAGAACCAGATCATCAGCATAGAGAAATTCCCATGGGCATCCAGTCTTAAACTCCTCTGTTATGGCTTGGAGGACTATAATGAACAAGAGCGGGCTGAGGACCAAACCCTGATGTACACCTACTTGTATCTGGAATTCTTCACTAAACTCCATTCCTACTCTCACTTTAGTGACAGCACCCCTGTACATAGCTTGCACTGTCCTCACAAGCCATTCCTCTACACCTAGTTTCCTTATGGACCACCAGATGACAGATCGGGGTACCCTATCAAAGGCCTTCTCTAGGTCAACAAAAGCTAAGTATAGTGGCTTATTCTTCTCTAAGAACTTCTCTTGTAATTGTCTCACTAAGAAGAGGGCATCTGTTGTACTTTTCCGAAGCACAAAACCAAACTGCATCTCATCTAATTTGACCCTTTCTCTAATCAGTTGCAATAATATTCTCTCTGCCACTTTCATAACCTGATCCCTCAGCTTTATGCCCCTATAATTGCTCCTCTCCAGAGCATCCCCTTTACCTTTGTAGCAATTTATGAGAATACTGCTGCACCAGTCTTTGAGTATGACACCACCATATATAGCTTGATTGATGATGCGTGTAACCAGTTTAGTGCCTACTTCTCCTGATGCCTTCAGCATCTCAGCAACTATCCCCGACAGTCCAGCAGCCTTACCATCCTTCATATCTTTAATTGCCTCTTGGACCCTATATTCGTCAATCTCAATAGCTGGTCCCTCTGTCAGGTCTACTGGAGGTAATTTCTCTCTGTCCCATTCGTTCTCCACATTCATCAGTCTCTCATAATGACATTTCCAGGCCTCCTTTTTTTGATCATTCGTGACACTAAGTACACCGGCATCATTCCGGACACACTTATCTCCAACAACATCCTGATTTGCACTGACACACTGCCTTGCAATGTGGAACACCGCACGTCTCTGATCTTCCCGTTGCAGAACATTGGCAAACCTCCTACTCTCAGCCTCCCTGCGTGCTAAGTACACCTGACGTCTAGCTTCTCTCTTAGCGGCTGTGTATCCTTCTCTACTCCCACCATTTTTCCAACCCTTCCATGCCAGTCTTTTGTCTCTAATGGCCCTATCTACCGTGCTGTTCCACCACCAGGTCACTCTCTGTCTGGTTGAAGCTCTGCCCCAGCCACAAGTGTCTTCAGTAGCCTGCAGTAAGTAGTCATGCAAGAAATTCCAGTTATCATCTATGTCATACAACTCTAAATCGTCTTCTTTTTCGTCATAAACATCTTGAAGGGCTTTGCTAAATTTATATTTTAGTGAAAGGTCTTTTAGCTTCCAGACCTTTCTTTTCCACACCTTCCTGTATGTCTCATTCTTTCTCTTGCTTACTGAGATGTCACTAATGACTAACCTATGCTGTGGGGTACATTCTTCCCCGGGGTATGCCTTAGTATTTGACACCATCTGTCTGTCTTGCTGTCTAACTAGCAGGAAGTCAATCTGGCTTATGTGCTTGCCTGATTTGTAGGTTATTAGGTGGTTGGTAGGCTTCTGGAAGTTAGTGTTGCAAATGGTTAGTGCACTTGCATCACAAAATTCAAGAAGCCTCACTCCTTCTTCATTTCTTGAGCCGTAACCGTGCCCACCATGTACCCCAGTGTAACCATCCTGGAGCTGTCCAATATGACCATTGAAGTCCCCTGCTAGCATAACAATGTCTCTGTCCTCTGTCATTGAGGCTGTTTGTAAAAGTTGCTCGTAAAAGCAGTCTTTCTCTTCTTTACCTAGGCCTGCCTGGGGAGCATAGGCAGAGATGATTATCAATAGTCTCCTGCCTACAACTAATCTAAGCTTAATTATTCGATTACTAACTCGAACTACCTCTATTGTCTTATCGATCCATCTCTCAGCCAGTAATATGCCTACCCCCACCTAACCCATCATCATTACCCACCCAGAGAAGCTTATAACTAAGATATTTGCCTGCGATTAGTCTTGCAGAGGCACCTCTCCATCTCACCTCTTGCACGCAGCACACATCCACATGCCTTCTCTCCAGCATCTCCGCTATCTCACCAGATCTACCTGTTAGAGTGCCAACATTAAGTGTGACAACTCTGAGATGCGACGTCTTGTTCTTTTTCCTGTTGTGCGATTGCTTGATGACGGTCGGGGGGTTCTCGCACATGGCTTCACCAGCCACCCCACTACCGTGCGCAGCCCTAACATGGTTAGTGTTATTGCTGTTTACGCAATTGTTGTTGTTGTGCGATTGCTTGATGACAGTCGGGGGGGGGGTTCTCGCACATGGCTGCACCAGCCACCCCACTACCGTGCGCAGCCCTAACATGGTTAGTGTTATTGCTGTTTACGCAGTTGTTGCAATTCTCATTTGTTGAGCTCATAGTTTTTGGCATTAATATATACTGGTTGGATGCCCTTTCTAACACCAGCACAACTTTACAGCATGGACTGGGTGCTTTTATTCGTGCCACCAGCACTAGAAAGGCTGTCTTACTGGACTCAGAGGCCCTATCCACCCCTCCATTTTACAGCATGGACTGGGTGTTTTTATTCGTGCCACCAGCAAATATCTTGATAATGATATACATATACCATATATATATATATACATATACACATATCATACATATATTACACACATCATACATATACACATAAAATAATAAAGTGTAAATTAGAAAAGATGTGAGTGCTGCTTCTAGCCATTTCTGTGATCATAAAGTGCTCCTGCATCTGATTCTTCCTTTCTTTTGGATCCCCATTTCATGATGGAGTCATAGGGCTACCATCATGTCATGCTGTGTACCAGTCTTCACCATCTGACACAGATCATCATTGTCATTATCACCATTTTACATGAACCTTTTCATGCTTGCATGGGTTGGACAGGTCTTTTCCAGCACAGTATCCTTCCATCTGTTAAGGTCCTTTGTCATCTCCTCAATGGGCTTTAGCAGTTTGAGATCAGTTTTCACCACCTCTGCCCAGGTCTTCCTCTACCGAGGCTTTCTTCCACTGGATTTCTTGGCACTTCTTCACCCAGCAATCATCATCCATGCATATCACATGTCCATACCAATACAGTCTTCTCTCTTGCACACTATATTTGATTCCTCTTATACCCAGTTTTTCTCTCAGTTCATCCATGCTTCATATTTCACACATATTAACACGGCACATCTATCAATGCATGTTCAGTTCATTTCTTTCCAGCCTTGGCATATCCTCTGTCTATCCATTTTTGGATGTTACATGTCATTCCTTGATATTATCTATTATTCCATGATGTTGTCCATTTTTTGATTTCCGGATACTACTACATGTAGTAGTATTTAAGCACCTCTGTTACTTGTTTGCCTGTGGTTGTTTAGATGATATACAACAACAAGTAAAATATGTATGCATGACAAAAATATTTGTTATCTAGGTTGAAACTAATTTCATATTTACAGCATAGTATGTAGAGATGAGGTGTGTGGGAGTACATAACTAGTTTTCACTGATGTTATTGTTCTTGATATTGTCTGTCATTCCAAGCCAGATTACATTTATCGACTGTGGTGTTCCTGCCAGAATTGAGGATATCCTGAAGAGACTAATGGCCATTGGAATTGGTCAGAAACTCAAAGAATCTTCTATCAGGTCAGTCAACTTAAACATTACGTTGACCTTTCTGAAATCTCATGTCTGCTATCTCCAGATAATTCTTATTTACTCAAATCTAAAGCAAACAATAGTGATGAATGTGGAGCATCAGAGTGGGCTGAAAAGAATGGAATGAGAATGGTTTAGTGGTTAGACAGAGTATCATTCAGAGAGGGGAAGACAAACAATGAATTTCAGAGGGTGATGAAAATAGACCCAGTAATGATACTATGATCTATTACTGGCTATAGGATTTTTCAACATCATCATCATTTAACATCTGTTTTTTCCATGCTGGCATGGGTTGGACAGGTCATCGCAGATCAAGTCAGTATTTAATCAGAGCTTCTACCCTCCTAGATGGGCCAAGGGCCACATTTCAATATAATCATTTATAACAAATGCACAAGGCCAAAAATTTTGGAGAAGCATCACAGTTTATTAAAAATATTCCAGTACTTGACTCATATTCATTTTATCAACCTTGGTACGACTAAAGCAGAATTAGAATTCAAAATCTAAAGGGATCTCACTAACACCTCAAGCCATTTTTGTCCAGTGTTGTAATAATTTTGAGATCCACCAACCCTATTTCACATTACTTCATTAATGTTACTGCCCTTTGTATTCCATGTCTAAATCCTACTGAAATTGAATTTGCCTTTCATCCTTCAGAGAGAGGAAGAATGGCAGAAAATAAGTAAGTACCAGTCATGTACTGGGTCAATCTTACCCACTTAAAATATGTTGTCTGGTGCTTCTTTTAAAAATTAATATTTCCTTAGTGATATATTGATTTCTTTTTCATTTAACACTAGCTCCAAACTCTAGTGTATTACTGGTACTTATTTTGAGGAAGTAGGGGAGGGGGAGATTGACCTAACAGCTCATTAAACATTACAGAATATTTTCATTTTTTTTTTTCATTTCATCATACATTGAATATATATTATCATTTCATAACAAATCCACTATATTTTTTGTGTAAAATACACTAGCACATTTTTTCAGAAATTTTCAATGGATTTAAAAATACTTTTTTCGGAATGCAAGATTGCAAATATGTGTTGATAACAATTTTTTACAAATGGTATTTGATTTATTGTCAATATTTGTTATTTGGGAATCAGTGTAGTTGAATGTCATTTGTCTTAGAAACAAACTTATTATTATTTTTACATTCTTTAACATCATCAGAAATTGAATATTGTAGTGAAATTGTTAGTTACATGGTACAAATTTCTTTTTTTAAATTACATATACTATTTTAGCTTCAGAAACATGGGCCATATTATACTCATATTATATTATACTCAGAGGGCGGTGGATTGGCAGTATCAGTAGAGGGTTGGATGCCATGCTTTGCAACAGAGTTACGGCTCTTTATGGTCTGAGTTCAAATCCCGGCCGAGGTTAACTTTGCCTTTCATCCTTATGGGGTTTGATAAAATTAAGTACCAGTAATACACTGGGATAATTGCTGGCCTTGTGTCAAAAGTAGAAACAATTATATTATACTCAGAAATATTTTCTCTATATTTTTTTCTTTATTTTCTCTACATTTTTTCTCAACTTCGTTTTTCTTTGCATTTCCTTCTTTTTCTACATTTTTCTATACAATTATTTCTCTTCTGATTTTTCCCTACAATGTTATTCTCTACATTTTTCTCTGTTTATATTTTTTACTACAATTTTATATCTACATTCATTTCTTTCCTGTTTCATTTTTATTCTATATACTTTCATTTTTATACTATTTTCTCTCTAAATTTTTTCTATTTTTCTCTACATATTTTTCTATTTATTTCTCTATTTTTCTCTCTACTATTTTTTTTACATTCATTTTCTCTCATTCTCTTCTCTACATTTTTGTAAGTATTGTTTCTCTATGCTTTTTAATTTCATTTTTCTCTATATTAATTTCTCTGTACTTTTTCTCTTTATGTAATTTCTGCTCTACAATCTACCAAGTGTCTTCCCAGCCTCAATGCATGTTGAAACTTTTGATAAAAAAAGTTCTGAAGTGAAAAATGAGAGGTATGTAGCCATAACCACATTGTTCTTACTCTCTTTTTTAATTCTATTTCTTCCTTTTTCTTTCATCCTTTTTTTTAATATATTTCTGATCCTTTCTTCCCCTTTAGAACACCAAACAAAATGCTTTGCTGTAATTATTCTGGCTCTTTAAATTCTGAATTCAAATCGTTCCAAGATCAACTTTGTCTTTCACCCTTCCAAGGGTTGATAAAATAAAGTGGGGTTAATTTAATTCACTTTGCTCTTCCGCATTGAGCCTAAATTAGAAATAATTATATTATTTATTAAGGAAAAGGAGAGAAGTAGCCATGAGCTTTGTATGCTCTGTATGCTCTTCCCCAGACTAGGGAGATTAATGTGTCTGATGTTCAGTATGAACTTACGCAAGTCGATGTCTGCAGAGAAAATAAAGGCTGAAGTGGATTTACAGAAATCTGTAACAGTTTTATATTTATTCATTTTAAATTTGTTTGGTTTAGTGGTAAGTACTGTGTCCATGGCCTTTACAAGTTATCCAAGATTGGGTCCTGAGGAAGCAGAACTAGATGAAGTGATTTATTCTGGTATGGGAGGTGGTATATTGTAATAGTGACAGGAGTGGAGAAGAAGGACAATTGTGTCATGTAAGCCTGGATTTGAAAAAGCAGAGGATGTTGTAATAGCAGTGGAATAGAGAGGGAAAAATGTACCTGTGGGCCAGTGATTGTAAAATGTTGATGAGTGTATATCTTTGACAATAAGCTAAATGGCTTTCTTTTGGATGTTTTTCCTGGCTGTTAATATATGTAGCGAGGTGAAAAAGTGATGCTCATTATAACATTGGATAGAATGCTTTGTGGTATTCATTCCAGCTCTCTGCAATCCGAGTTCAAATCCCACTGAAGTTAACTTTGCCTTTTAGCCTTTTGAAGTCAATAAAAAAAGTATCAGTCCAGTACTGGGATCGATTCTTCCCCTAAATCTTTTTCACTTCCTCTCTATCATTTTCTTTCTCTGGAAGAAATTGGCTGTTTTCAGACATGGAGAGGGGATGGGGCACACCATGTTTAAAATACCCCCAAAATGGTATATGTCACTATGGCACCCCTATGACTCCATCAAGAGTCATAATGTGTATAGCAGCATTACCACTCTTCTATATCTGTGAGCAGAAATCTAATGTAGGTTCAACTAAATTTTTTCTAGGATGGTCAGCAACTGACTTGAACTAAGTTGATCAAGCTACAGCTTAGGGCTTCACAATCCACAGGTCTCAAAATAATTAAAAGTTATATCATCATCATCACCATCTTCAATTTTCCAAGTTGGCATGGGTTGGATAGGATCATTTGAGACAATATTTTACAGCCAGATGCCCTTCCTGACACCAACCCTTTTTGTCACCTCTCATGACACACAGGGCCACAGTGTACCGATCTTAAAAACTAGGATATACTTGCGTAAAGAAAACAGGATATACATGGTAAAAAACTGGGATACACATGGCAAACATATGTTTTCAATTTTTGTGATGCCTTCTGGTGTAATTATTTAATAAGGATCCTTTAAGTTTTATATAGCTTAGGGCCTTGTCAAATTGAAATCCAGAATAGGCTATAGTATTCTCTGTTGCTTAAGAGAGATTCTAACCTTTGATTTTATTTTTTTACCAGAATCCATTTTTCTGACAATTTATTAGAACGAACCACTATGTGATTACTCAACCTGCTAAATAAAGCAGTCAAATCTCCTTCAAATCATTCCATGTCATCTTAAAAAGTCAAAGGAAATATTGGGTAGTGTAGTCTTAGATGTAAAAATAGTTGTTTGAATAAAAAACAGGATGGTCATGGCTGGAATGCCTTTGTTCAAAGGTCTGCTAGATCAGTTTTTTAAAGCAGATACTTTACAGACTAGTGCCCTTCCTCATGCTAACCCATACTTTATTTTCAGTATGCAATCTTGCTTGTGAGGAGGGTGATTTTTGGACACCCTGCAAGATAAAAAACAAAAACCCATCAAAAGGTAGAGGATTTTAGGAGAGTTAATGGCCATTCAATACGGGTAGACAAAGCTTATTAGCCTTGGCTGTCTGTCTAGGAGAAGGATAACTCTGAATTCAAAACCAGGGTAAATGGGACTCCTGAGACACATAAGTGACAACCATTCAAGAGGCCAACAGCTTCATGTTTGTGATGAATGTAGATGAGTTGTGGTCAGCTTCTGAGTAATGGTCGGATGAGGAATTTGGACCTAGCAACATCACTTTTTACCCAATGAAAATCATGGATATATAGATTGTCCATGGTCCCCAACGCTCAGTAATGAGGATAATAAGAGACCAGACTAGACCATATACTACTAAATTTCATCAAATCACTAAGCTGTGGGACATATTGTTTATGAGAGACATAAATAAATGTTACCACTGGCTTTATACTATGTCAATATGAATTTAGACACAGTGGCTGACATCACATCCATTTGCAATTCTTCTCTCTCAGGAGGCTGAGCTTGATATAATAAATACCAATCATATTCTGAGATCAGTTCAGTAGACATTCCTTCCTTTACAAATGTCTAACCCTGTGCCAATGTGAGGAATTATCATTATTGTTAATGTTAGGTGAATTGGCAGTATCGGTAGAAGGTCGGACGCCATGCTTTGACGCATAGAGTTACAGCCCTAGCCATTCTGAGTTCAAATCCCGCCAAGGTTAACTTTGCCTTTCATCCTTACGGGGTCGATAAAATAAAGTACCAGTAATGCACTGGGTAATTGCTGGCCTTGTGCCAAAAAGTAGAAACAATTATTGGTAATGTTAGGGTAGTAGATTGGCAGAGCCATTAGAATGGCAGAAAAAGGACTTTAAGATATTTATTCCAGCTCTTTAAGTTCTGAGTTCAAATTTCACTGCGGTCAACTTTGCCTTTCATCCTTCTAGGGAAAGTGGGGTTTGATAAAATAAAGAAGCAGTCAAGTTCTGAGGTTAAAGTAATCAGTTTTTTTCACCTCCCTAAATTGCTGGCCATGTGCCTAAATCAGAAACCATTATTGTTTTTGTTGTTGCAGTATAAACAAAGAAAATGAAAGCAAATTCAAGAAATCTGTGAAGTCCCGTCTAGTTGTGGAACAGGTCAGTGCTTACAGTGTTTTATTATTATTGGTATTATTCACAGGCAGTGAATTGGCAGTATCTTCCCAGAGGGTCGGACACCATGCTTTCCAGCATAGTTACGTCCCTTTATGGTCTGAGTTCAAATCCCGTCGAGGTTGACTTTGCCTTTCATCCTTACGGGGGTCGATAAAATAAAGTACCAGTAATGCACTGGGTAATTGCTGGTCTTGTACCAAAAGTAGAAACAATTATTATTATTATTATTATTATTATTATTAAAGAAGGGCAGTGGATTCATTAGTGTGGCAAATGAAGTGCATTGCAGTATTTTGTTATGGCCCTCTTTTTACTACATTCTTCTAGATACCCAAATAACTATATCCTTCTTCGGTGTCAATCTCCTTTATCACCTCCCCCTTTAGTACTTAGATTCCTTTGCTTCTCTTCAATTTACCTCTTCTCATCACTAAGACTCCACACTTATTAACACCAAATTCCATACATATATCATTGCTGAAAATACAAACAGTTTTAACAAGTCCTTTCAACTCCTCACTCTTACTGAAGAGTTTTAGGTTGTCGATGAGGAGGAGGTGGTCAATGGTAAGATCTCCTCTTCCCAGTTCATATCCTGCCTTCACTCTTCACAATATAAGGGACAAGGATATGAGAGTAAGGACAAACTATAAAGAAGACAGACTATCTCCTTGGAAGATACACTCTTGATTTTCACTCCTCCTAAGGATTCTTCCCTTGATGTTAACTCTGTTTTCCAGTTCTTCATGTTATTACTTAATAGCAGTCTGGTGTTGTCGGCCACCTTGAATATATCTAGATACTTGGTTATCCAAGAATGAGGAACCATGTCAAATGCCTTCTTGTAAGTTATCCATCCCATGGCAATGGCAGTGTGTCTCCTCTTGCAGTTCTTTATTATCATCTTGTCAATAAGTAACTGGTCTTTTATCCCACAGGACTTCTTTCAGGATCCTTTCTATTCCTCCAGCAATAAGTTGTTTATGTTGAGGTGGTGGTAGATTTCCTCAGACATAATGCCTGTTAGCTTCCACGTCAAGTACTGGCATGCGATAGGCCTATAGTTGGTAACATCATTTCCCTTGGCTTGGTCTTTCATTATTAGAACCATAGTATTATTTGTCAACTAGTGCAATACTTCACCTGACATCAAGTAGTCATTGAACATGGCTTCCAGTCTCGAGTGGAGAGACGTAATATTCTTAGTCCAATATCCTTGACACCATCCTGGCCTGGAGATTTCCAGAGACGTAATATTCTTAGTCCAATATCCTTGACACCATCCTGGCCTGGTGATTTCCAGAGACGTAATATTCTTAGTCCAATATCCTTGACACCATCCTGGCCTGGTGATTTCCAGAGACGTAATATTCTTAGTCCAATATCCTTGACACCATCCTGGCCTGGTGATTTTCAGTTAGTTAATTTATTGGCCTGCTCTTTAAGGGTTTCGACCGAGATACTCAAATAAGGTTGTTGGTGTGGTTGTTCATTAACCTCCTTTTTAACAGTCTCAGTTCACTCTATCTAACTATTATGCTCAGTATCCTGCTTCCAAATCCCTCTCCAAAAGGTGCGGGTCTGTTCAGCCTCAGGGATAGCATTATTACTTCTTTCTTTCCCTTCAAGCTGTTCAAATAACATCTTCTGGTTTTTGTCAAACATGAATTTTTTTCTATAATGGTTAACTCTGTTCTCATATCTTTTAATTTTTGCACTTTTGGCTATGACACATTGTTTTAATTCCACTATTACAATATTTAGCCCTTTTCCCTTTGTATTATATTTCTTTGTCAATCTAGCCTTAGTATCTACAGTTTGTAATGTCCCATTTAATAAAGACTTACGTTTCCTGATATCCTTTCTTATTTCCTTCAATATGACCATTCAACTGCTTCTTCCACCAAAGTTCTGTCCTTGCTTGTCTGTTTCCCTCATTTTGATATCAAGCAAGTTTTTCACCACATGTGTGGCTGCTTTGAGAATGTTGCATTGGTGAAGATTCTTCGCCTCAAGGTATGTTTACCTTAGCTGTTGTTTCTGTTAACTTTTTTCTGTTAACAAATCATAGATTCATAGGTTTTCCACTATTATTATTCATTTCATCCACCATTAAATTCAGAATATCAACAAAATCTTGCCCGAACCCACCAACGTTCATTTTCTTCATGGACGTATTTTTACTCCAGATGTTATTTATCTCAACTATTAAACCATTTCCTCAGGTCTCGTAACCACTTCATCTTCATTTTCTACTGGTTCATTTGCCTGATTTGCTCCACTTTCTACAGGCTCATTTGCCTGATCTACTCCATTTTCCATTTCTAATTTAATCACTCTACTCAGTTCCTCCAATTCCAATTCACTTATCCATCCATTAGTTCTCATTATTATTCAAATCTTGTCAAGGTTAGCTTTGCCTTTCATCCTTACAGGGTCGATAAAATAAAGTACCAGTAACATACTGTGGTCAATTTAATCGACTTTCCCCACAAAGAAATTGTTGGCCATGTGCCTAAATCAGAGGCCATTATTATTATAGCGGTGGATTGGCAGTATCGGTAGAGAGTCAGACGCCATGCTTTCCAGCATAGTTACGTCACTTTATGGTCTGAGTTCAAATCCCGCCGAGGTTTACTTTGCCTTTCATCTTACGGGGTCGATAAAATAAAGTACCAGTAATGCACTGGGTAATTGTTGGCCTTGTGCCTGAAGTAGAAACAATTATTATTATAGTTTAAATGTGTGTCATTTCATCTCCTGAGTTTTGCCAGTTGTTACCTAACCTTGGTGGTTTGGTTATCATATCATCACAGACTCTTTTCATAACAGAAACTACAGAAAGGGACATTAATACCATTTGAAAATTTCTGTTTTATTGGAGAATTTTTTTTTCAAAATGGTACCAAACAAACAAGATGGAGTGGGAGGTGGGTTACCATTCTTTATCAGCCTTTATAACAATCAATTTTCAGTACTGACAGTGGCTGTCACTACTTCCACTACCATGACTACTAGAACAACAAATGCTGCTACTAGAAAAAGCAAGAATGACCAAAACAATTTTGTTTGTTTTTTTTGAATGGAAGAGAATTTACACTTTCAAGAAGTGCCAATGAAAATAATACCACTTTCACCATCACTACAACCTAAAAAAAATATCAAGTAAAATAATAAAAACATTAACAGTGACACAACCTACAACACAAATTGCAGCATCGGGAACAACAACAACACTAAAACCAAAACATCTTTTTCAGCCATTGCAAGTACCCCAAAAGATTTATATCCACTGCTTTTTGCCAACAAAGCCAGAGAACCTAGAGAAAATCCCAGAATTTATTCACCTGCTGAACAAAGTTAAGCTACATATGGCAGTGGAGGACAGAATGACCCAAAACCATTTATGTGGAACTACAAACCACCTAAGAGCCTTCTGCCCCAAACAAAAAAGGCGGGGAGACGAAGCCAACACAGCAACCCCAACAACAACAACAGTATGCAACAGAAATAGTAGGAGTTGCAACACCACCAACAACAGCAACAGCAACAACACCAATAACTACAACAGCAGCACCAAAACCAATGTCAACAAGACCAACAGCAACAACATCAAGAAAAACAACAATAGCGAAAGCAAAGTCCACCAACAAAACTGTACCCAGATCTTCCTCTCTCTTTCCTTCCTTCAAACACAAATACACACAGGCTCATAGACAATTTCCAAAAATTCCTGGTCTATAGGTATGGAAGTGCTGTTAGCCAAGCCTGTCCATGATGCATGCAGGACGACAAAACCAACCTGCATGCACCTGTCCAGTACCTGAACATTGCTGACTTGTGGAGATATGTCAAGCTTGCTATCCCATGTAAGACAGATCCGGCTGCCAGTTGAGTCTATTGTAAAGATCACACTGCCACCTTTCTTTGCCTGGGAAGCTCAGAGTTTATATGTCTGGTGGTCAGGGTGAAAGAGGTTGCATGGTGAACAAGATTGAAAGGGCTGAAGACAGACTCTTTCCTGTTTAGCAAAGCCTTCATGGACCTTTTCAAGTTTTATTTGAAAAGAAAACTGAGGGTGGAGAAGTGAAGTGTTGCCTACTAACAAATTTGTTAAAAGGTGGATGAATGTGGTAAGTATGGTCCAAGTGAATGGGCTGGCTCAGAGCATGCACCTGTAGATTGGAGGGTGATAGCTTGGAGAAGGCACATACTTTAGAGGCTAGGGTGACTGTATCTTTGTATAAGTTTGGGGAATTTTTTTATTTGATTTTATTGTTACTTATTTTTGTTTTCATAATTTCTCCTTTTTACACGTTTTCATCCAGTACCATCCTTGATCTTTTTGTAAATCCTTGTGGGTAATAAAGAAGTCAATAAGATTATTGTTGTCATTCTGCTTATTATTATTATTGTTGTCATTATTATTATTATGGTGGATTGGCAGAATCGGTAGAACGTCAGACAACATGCTTCGCAGCATGGAGTTACGGCCTTTTACATTCTGAGTTCAAATCCCACCGAGGTTTGCTTTGCCTTTCATCCTTACTGGGTTGATAAAATAAAGCACCAGTAATGCACTGGGGTCGATTTAATCGACTTTCCCCCATCCCTCAAATTGCTAGCCTTGTGCCTAAAGTAGAAACAATTATTATTATTATTATTTGATATCTCAGTTGTTGTTATTTAACCAGAAAATGTTCCCTAATGAGCATCAAGCCAATACCACCAGCCTCAAATATTTAGGACGTATTCAAGGGTCCTTGCTGTCCCAAGTAGGCATGCCTTCTGGAAGCTCTTTGAGATAGTACCTAGTGCTCCTATGATGATGGGGACGACCTTAATTTCGTAACATTTCTAAATTCTTTTCACTTCCCACTTTAAATCCTGGTACTTGTGTCAAAAGGGCAAGCTACATCTATAATCAAGCAAGATCTTTTTTTCCTGTCAAAAACCACCAGGTCAGGCCTATTGTACTCTAATTCTTTGTGTCAAAAAATAGGTCAGGCCTATATCATTATTATTTGGCAGTATCGGTAGAGGGTCAGACGCCATGCTTTCCAGCATAGTTACGGCCCTTTATGATCTGAGTTCAAATCCCGCCGAGGTTGACTTTGCCTTTCATCCTTACGGGGTCGATAAAATAAAGTACCAGTAATGCACTGGGTAATTGCTGGCCTTGTGCCTAAAGTAGAAACAATTATTATTATGCTGGATTGGCATTATCGATCGAGCATTGGACAACAAGCTTAGCGACATAGTTACGGCTCTTTACATTCTGAGTTCAAATCCTGCCGAGGTTATCTTTGCTTTTTATCTTTACGGGGTCAATAAAATAAAGCACCAGTAATGCACTGGAGTTGATTTAATCGACTTTTCCCTGCCCGCCTCAAATTACTGGCCTTGTGCCTATAGTAGAAATCATTATTATTATTATTAAAGCAGTGACTTGGTAAAATCATTAGAGCATCAGAAAAATGCTTTAGTTCCAACACTTCACATTCAAATTTAGTTCAAATTCAACTGATGTCAACTTTGCCTTTCATCCATCAAGCCCTGGGGTTGATTTAATCGACGTCCCCTCCACGCAAATTGCTCACCTTGTAGAAATCATTATTTTGGCAGAATTGTTAGTGTCGGACAAAAATGCCTTATAGTATTTCATTACTGTCCTTTATGTTCTGAGTTCAAATCCAGCCAAGGTCAACTTTGTATTTCATCCTTCAGGGGTTCAATAAATAAGTACCTGTCAAATACTGGGTTCAAAATAACCAGCTACTTCCATCTTCACAAAATATTTAGCCTTCTGTCTATGTTAGGAATTATTATTATCAGAACAGCCCTTTATGTTCTGAGTTCAAATCCTGCTGTGGTACTTTGCCTTTCATCCTTATGAGGTTGATAAAATAAAGTACCAATGATGCACTGAAGCCGATTTAATCAATTTTGCCCCAACCCACCCTCCAATTGTTGGCCTTGTGCCTAGATCAGAAACCATTGTTGTTGTTGTTGTTGTTATTAGATGTTGAATAACTTTTATTCTTTTCTAGGTGGTAGAATCTGTCCGTGCCAATGCTGTTTTTACATTTGACTACTGTATGCTGATCATTTTAGCAAGGTTAGTATATGCAGATAATGAAGGCTTTAGTAGTTAGATTGTTGGGCTCACAATTATAATGTCACAGGTTCAATTCTCAGACAGGGTCGTGTATTGTGTCCTTGAGCAAGGCAATTCTTTTTTCATTGCTCTAGTTCTCACAGCTGAAAATGAGTATTAGTGATAGGTGGAGATTAGCCCTGTGATAGACTGGCATACTGCCCAGGAGGCTGTCATGTACTCTAAGACCCTTAATGCCCATCAAGCTGGGAGAAGCTTCAGACTGTGTATGCATGGAAAAAGAAATGTAAAACAATAAGTTTAACTCTAGTACACACACACAACAGTCTTCTTCTTCTTCTCCTCCTCCTTTGCCACCACCGCTGCTGCCGCTATTATCTTCTTTTTCTTTTTCTTCCTTTATAGTGATTACATCGCTAGCCAGGCTACCTCCGTATCAATTATTTGTTTATATTTTGCTGTAACCCAATAGGAATTACTGGACTAAATCTTTAATGCTCATTACATCTGATGGCGTCACCAATTGTCTTGATTTGATGACGTAAGCCAACATATTATGTAATTGCGCAACATTGAAGGAATATATTGGAATCCGGTCTTCTTGTGTATATACAGTATATATATACACAAGTGTACTTCGCAAGAAGGGAAGCAGAGGAAAGAAAGTTCAAGCATGTTCTACAACGCGAGGACCAAAAACGTGAGGTGTTCAGGATTGCTAGGCAATGTGTCATATCTGTGCGGAACCCGAAAACTCGTTCCGTAATCGCTGGGTCGAATGTGGAACCTGTCGCATCTCTGTCTGCCTTCAATGCGCCACAGGCTTCCGGAGGATCCCAGGCCAAAAAAAGAGACATCATAATGCTATAATGGATGGAATATGGGAGATGGTCCAGCTAAAATCCTGGTCCTTTCAGTGTCTGGCCTGTGTGCCTGCCTCCACTAATGTTATTGAAAAACAACAACAACAACAAAAACCAATGACTGTGTCTTCCTCCACCATTGTTACTGAACAACGGCAAAAACCTATGACACTGGCTTCTACTGCTGTTCCTGTGGGAGAACATCAGAAACAACAACAACCCATGTCTTCCACTCCCAGTACATCTCGACACCAACAACTGGTGACTGTGTCTTCCCCTACCATTCCCGTGGAGGAACATCATCATCACCAATAACAACAACAACAACAACAGCAACAACCTGCGACTGTGTCCTCCCCTGCCATTCCCGTGGAGGAACATCATCATCACCAACAACGACAGCAGCAGCAGCAACAACAACAACAACAACCGACCAGTACAGATTTTGCGGAACTGCAACTAATGATTTCTGCTCTGAGAAGGGAAATTACAGGAATAAAGGCAAGCATTCGGGTAGGACCCCACAATGAGAATGCCTTATCAGAATGCCTTGCTAAAGAATCTCCCTGTACCTCTTGCTGAAAAGACTGCGGAATCTGCTACCCATGAAGTGATTGCCATTGGGGTACCAGAGGACAAGGCTGATCTTCAGGCATTTGCTGCCAGCTCAGCCAAAGACCTAGGCTGTGTTCCCCCAAAGGGTGCTCTCCGCCTTGGTCGACCTGGTCCAAAACCCAGACTCATCAGGCTGTCTTTTTCGGACCCCGCAGAGACAACCTCATATCATCTGGCCTCTGCTAAAGCTGGGCGTGAAAATCGGATTACCTTCCGAACACGCCCAGGCCTACCACCCCATGTACGTCCAAAGCTACGTGCTGCAGCTTCCTTGAATCGGAACTCAGCACAAGATGAAAGTTTTAGTCTGCGTGATGATGGACAGATCTGGAGGTTTGTCAAGGCTGGTGAAACGTGGAAGAGAGATACCAGCTGGTCTGAGTGTGATCTACCCACAATAACTGGCAATGTAAAAACTGCTACAACTCTGGGAAACTAAACCAGAACAACCTGCCACCCTCTACACACCATCATAAACTGAAGCAGGGTACAAATTGTTGTCCTTAAATGCTTGCAGTTTATGCAACAAGATACATCTGTTCGAATCCTACGTCAGAAGCATCGACCCTGACTTCATCACAGTCACGGAAACATGGGCACATTCCTTACTCTGTGATGGGGTTTTCAGCATTACTGGGTACAACCTTTTCCGCAAGGACCGCATTAACCGCCGTGGTGGTGGTGTGATGGTCTACGTTCGTTCAAACTTTTCGGTAATTCCTTGCGTTGATTTGAACGAATCACAGGAAGAAGTTTTTTTCTGTGACATACGTATGACCATGTCAACACTTCTGCTTAGTGTTGTTTATCGCCCCCCCAAACTACCATCAGGACACACAGCTTTGCGATATCCTCAGAGTTGCTGCCAAGAAAACAGCCACTTATGTGTTTATTGCAGGTGACTTCAATCATCCTGAGATTGATTGGGAAACCTTTCGTTGGCCACAAGGTGCAAACGATTTCCTTGAACTAGTGCTGGACTCAAACTGGTCACAAGTAGTCACCTCTCCAACAAGAGGTGACAACACTTTGGACCTGATCTTCACCACTACTCCTGAAGTGGTTATCAGTTGTACTACTGAGGAACCTCTAGGCGACTCTGATCATGCTATGATCATTGCCAATCTGGCACTTGAGGGCAGCAACAAAAACCAGAGCCATCTCCAATCTGCTTGCTTTGATTGGAAGAGGGCGGATTGGAACTTGTACTGCACTGAGCTACAGCGTCCAAACTGGCATGAGATGTATAACTCTGGAGATGTGAACACTATACTCCAGAGCATCCTGGACTCAATATGGATAGCGTGTGCAGCATCAGTGCCACGGAAGCGGAAAAATAACCACCCCAAAAGTGCAATTTGGGAAACTTCAGCGGTCCGACTTGCCAGGAAAGAACGTCGGAACGCTGAACGGGAATATAAACTGCATAAATCAGATGCCAACAGAAAAAAGCGGAATAAATCTTCTAACCATCTCAAGCAAGTGACAAAGAAGGCAGTGCTTGAATTTGAACAGTGCATCGCTACCAATCCTGACAGTAAGGTGTTCTGGAAATATGTTCATTCAAATCAGAGACCTCACTCTCCAGTTGGTCCTCTTCTCAATCCCCACACAAGCCATATCACTGACGATCCCAAGGAATGCGCAGAACTCATTGCTGAGTGCTATGCAAGTATTTTTACTGTTGAAAACCAGAATGTACAATCTCCACCATCTCTAACATCAAATTCCATAACAACTATGGAATTTACACCTGCAATGTTGCGACGTCACCTTAAGAATAAGCGCAACTATGCCTCCCCTGGTCTTGATGGTGTGACATACCTGCTTCTCAAACGTGGCGGGTATTTCCTTTTGCGCCAGCTTTCTTCTTTCAATACTGTCTCAGCAATGGTGCTACTCCGGAGCAGTGGAAAACTGCCAGTGTCATTCCCCTGTTCAAAAAGGGCAACCGTATGTCACCTGTCAACTATCGTCCAGTCAGTCTTACTAGCTGTATGGCCAAACTGATGGAATCCTGTGTCAGAGAAACACTTTGGAACTTCTGGAGCTCTCACAGCCTCATCTGGCCCTCATAGTTTGGATTTATCCCTAACTCCAGCTGCTGTGATCAGCTTATCGAGTTCCTTGAGGACATCACCCGGATCACTGACAGCGGCTCATAGGTGGATGTTGTTTACCTTGACTTTGCTAAGGCTTTTAATTCTGTGCCACACAAAAGACTTATGGCAAAACTCTCTGCAATGGGTGTGAGGGATGATCTTTTCGACTGGTTGAAATCCTTCATTCTCAGCCGAAAAGAAGTAGTCATGGTTCTAGGACAGCATTCTTCACCATATGAGATGTCATCTGGTGTACCACAGGGATCTGTTCTTGGTCCTCTTTTGTTTGTGGCATATATTAATGACATAGATGCCAACTTACAGAATGCCACGGTACTAAAATATGCAGATGACATCAAGCTGTACCTTGAAATCAAAAGGACTGATCCTGAAATTTACAACTCTTTCCTACAATCAGACCTGGACACAATGCAGCAATGGATCACAGACTGGCAACTGAAGCTGGCTGTGGACAAGTGTACCACCATGCATTTTGGAAGGAAAAATCCAGCGTCCACATATTCCCTCCACAACACTGATATCAAAAAGTCCTCTTGTGAACGTGACCTGGGCATTACTGTCAGCAACGATTTGCGTTGGACAAAGCATGTCTCTAAGATTGTTAAGAAGGCCGAGGGTGTCTTGGCATCACTCAGCAATACCTTTGTTAGCCGCTCTCCAACCATCTATTTAAAACTGTATACAGCTATGGTACGACCACACTTGGAATTCGCATCATCAGTCTGGAACCCCTATCTTGCTCAGAACATTGACCTCCTGGAAACTGTTCAGAGACGTGCAACCAAGCGCATACCCTCCATCAAACACCTACCATACTCTGAACGCCTTGCTTCCCTGGGCATGGTTTCATTGAAGCTCCGACGTCTGGCAATGGACTTGGTGAATACCCACAAAGTTTTTAACCATCTCGCCAATTGCAACCCTGAGCGCCTCCATGTGTCTAACACACGTGGACATGCCTACAAGATCAGAAAACAGCACAGCTCCCATGACTTTCGTAGACATTTTTTCACGCTCAGAGTTGCTGAAGCATGGAACAAACTGCCTGCGTCAATTGTTAGCTGCTGAGACACTGCATCCTTTAAGACACTCATGCTTCCTGAAATACGCCAAAACTACACCTGATGTACCCCTTCCATACACATGCACACATGTGTGTATCATGACTCGTGCACTGTTCATTTTACTGATGTTTGTGCATTGCCCTATGTACTGTACATGCACTTTTTTTATGAGTTGTGGTGCACCTGGGCACTGTACACAATATTTCATTATTGTTATTATTATTATATCATGACTCATACACTGTTCATTTTCCTGACATTTGTACATTATTCTATGTACTATACATGCACCTTTGTTGAGTTGTAGTGCACCTGAGCACTGTACACAATAATTTCATTATTATTATTATAAAACCTTGATATTGTTGGGGAGAAGTGTGTACTAAATGATGATGGCGTACTCGCCATCACTGACGCTGATAAGAAGGTCGCTTGGAAGTGTCACTACGAGAGGCTACTAAATGAGGAGAATAAATGGGAGAAGGATAGTCTCCCCCAGATCGATCCAATAGAGGGACCAGCAGTGTTAGTTGAAGGTAGTATAATAAGTAAGGCAATCAAAGATATGAAGACGGGTAAGGCGGCTGGGCCTTCGGAAATAGTTGCTGAGATGCTGAAGGCCTCTGGAACGGTGGGACACACCATGGTCACCCGGATAGTAAACCAAGTCATACAGAATGGGATTGTTCCGAAGGACTGGTGTAGCAGCATCATCATTAACTGTTACAAGGGTAAAGGAGACGCCCTAGATAGGAGTAACTATAGAGGCATTAAATTAATCGACCAGGTCATGAAGGTCACGGAAAAAGTAATAGTGCAACTAATCAGAGAGAAAATCGATCTAGATGAAATGCAGTTCGGGTTTGTGTCAGGCAAAAGTACCACAGACGCTCTTTTCATTGTACGACAACTACAGGAGAAGTACCTAGCTAAAAGTAAACCCCTATACTTAGCCTTTGTCGACTTGGAGAAAGCCTTCGACAGAGTCCCCCGTTCCATTATCTGGTGGGCTCTTAGAAAACTAGGTGTTGACGAATGGCTTGTGAGAGCTATACAAGCCATGTATAAAGAAACAGTGAGCAAGGTTAGAATTAACAACGAATATAGTGAAGAGTTTAGTGTAAAAGTTGGTGTCCATCAGGGCTCTGTTCTTAGCCCCCTACTATTTATTATTGCCCTTCAGGCTATAACAGAGGAGTTCAAGACCGGCTGCCCATGGGAACTCCTATACGCAGATGATCTAACGCTCATAGCTGAATCAATGGCCGAGCTAGAGAAGAAATTCCAAACATGGAAGCACGGCCTAGAATCAAAAGGCCTTAAAATTAACCTGGCTAAGACTAAAGTTCTAGTTTGTAGGAAAGAAAATAAGGCGCCGGTCCCTTCCGGGAAATGGCCATGCTCAGTGTGTAGGAAAGGCATAGGTAGAAACTCCATTTTATGTCCCAAATGCAAAGTATGGGTGCATAAAAGATGTAGTGGGATCACAGGTAAGCTAACTAAGAACAGAATTTACATGTGGCCGGTGCTCTGGTGCAATAAGTAGCAGCAAGTGCCCACAAAATACTACCTCTTTCAATTGCGCAGAGGGTTCTATAGAAATAGTGGACAGCTTCCGTTACCTGGGTGACAAAATCAGCAGTGGGGAAGGGTGCTCTGAAAGTACAGTAGCTAGAGTTAGAACTGGATGGAAAAAGTTGAGAGAGCTTATACCACTATTAGCCGCTAAAGGGTTCTCCCTAAAAATGAAAGGCAGGTTGTATGATGCCTGCATACGAACAGCAATGTTGCATGGCAGTGAGACCTGGGCATTGTGTGCAGAGGATATACGCAGACTAGAGAGGAATGAAGCTTGCATGCTCCGCTGGATGTGTAATAGTAATATACGCGAACGGCAAAGCATAAACGAACTAAGGAAAAAATTAGAAATAAGAGGGATCAGATGTTGTTTACTCGAGAGAAGGCTACGTTGGTATAGTCACGTGATGCGCATGAAAGACGACAGCTGTATAGCAAAGTGCAGGGCAATAAAGATAGACGGTAGCCACGGAGTAGGCAGACCCAGAAAAACCTGGGACGAGCTGATAAATTCCGACCTCACACACTTACACCTCTCCAAGACAATGTCACTGGACCGAGACCTTTGGCGGTACTCAGTAATAGAGAAGACCCGCCTTACCTAAATACAAAGTAAAACCTACTACAGTCAGTAGGCATCTCTAACAAAATACACCCCCGTCTCACCACCCCCACCGCATCCACACCGCCCCTTTCAATGTAAAGTTATGTTGGTCCCACAAAATCCAGGCCGAAACAAATGAGATCGTGTAGGTGTCACGACAAAAAAAACACACAGTCCACGCTGTAAATGTGGCCGTGTAGGCAACACGGTAAAAACCTCCCAGCCCCACACTGTAAATGTGGTTGGTGTTAGGAAGGGCATCCAGCTGTAGAAAACCCGCCAGACAGTCCTATGCGAGCAAGACAACCACTCTTGCCTCAAGTGGGAAAACTCCCGTCCAAACCCATGCAAGCGTGGAACATGGACGTTAAACGATGATGATGATGATGATGATATATATATATATATATGAAAAAGAACACAAGAGCGTCTACAGCATCAAAAGATTTTTATTGGCTTACAATGTTTCTTCCTTACGTAACCATAGGATTCGTCAGAACTATAAAAGGGGTTTGATTGGTGTTATGGACTCTACCAACCAAGCATTCAAGAACAAAGAGTAAAGAGAGTAAAGAGCAAAAGTAGGGGACGATAAGTCTAATTTTGGTGCGGGAGGGTGGGGTGTGGGTCCTTGTTTACTAGCTGCGGTCATATTCATTCCCGGGAGTCGGGTGGTTAGCTGAACCATAGATGGGGTGGCGTCGATAGTATGGTGCAGAGGGTGTGCAGAGGCTACACAAACACAAAGGGCATACAATATATATATATAGCGGAGGAGAAAGTACATGAGGTAATTATAAATGGAAAAAGAGTAATAATAATAATCTATAATTAATAGTGTATAATAAGGCATGGGGAAGATTACACTATAATAAGGTATAAAAGTAAGAATAAGGTAAAATATAAAGGAGGATAAAAGTGGAAATAATAAAGATAAAAAAATATATATAGAGAATATATAAAGAAATATAAGCGAATATTTGGAGGGGAAAACACAATGTAAAAAAACCGATTTTTTCAAATAATAATAAAAATATTATAATTATGGGGGGAGAAAACGGGATAGAGTAATATGATCAAGTGTGATTAGTTGAGAGAATATAAGATGATAATAGTTATGTCAAGGTTATACATCTTAATAATAAATAATCTGTGTATCAGAGTTGCAGAACCTTCAATTCACTTACGGGTTCAAGCCACGTGGTGTGGTCCATTGTTTATCTGTGCGGTCATGCGCGTTTGTTTTTGACACCACAGCAGATGCACAAGTTCGTAAATTCCAATGCAGATAGAAAGCTATTTTTGCTCACCCGGACATTGACGGAGGATCCAATATTCCTAGTTCAATGTGTGTTTGGTGTTATTTTGGTTGCACAAATCAATCACTTGGTTATATATATATACACAAAATTTGGTTGAATTCACAACATTTACATCTGTTCAATAAGAACATTTCACTGTTCGTCAGATAACAAATATGACAAACTGATGAACTTCTAAGGTGAATAAAAACTTTGTCAGTGAAACACACGTATTTGACATGTAAATGTTGTTCTGGCTTGTATGTTGACCAAGCCTATTCAAAGGTGTGTAATATTTGTAGGGTGTGTAAAAATAGGTCACTAATCTTTGGTCAAATTTATCATAGCAGTAAACTGGTCTGATGGGAAAAGTGTTGGGGCAGAGAATGTTAAGTGTATCTGGATAGGCAAGGAGTGAATAGAAGGTAGTGTGAGAGGGGTAGGGGTGGTTAGTGGAGTAGGAGGTGAAGAGGTATAATGTTCATAGGTGGAGGGAGTGAATGGTAAGGCTATATATAGACAGGGCTTAGAGGCTGAAAGACTATTTTTAATAAAATAAAATAAAAAGTGGATTATATAGAAGTGAACGAGCAAATGGTGAAGTAAGTTAGTAAATAGGATAAAATAAGATAGAATAAGATCAAGCAAAATATAGCGGTTTAAAAATAGGTAAAGTGGATAATATTGGTTTGTAACCAGTGATAAAGTGTATGTGTCTGCAAGTGGGTTCCCAGGAGAAGTGCAGATGTTTGGGCAGCAGTGTAGATTGGGGCTTAGTCCAGGTACAGGTCACTGCGTTGGCTTAAATGCCAATAGATTCACTTGGTGGTTGTAGATCATTAGCTTCCAGAATCATCTGTTAGTTTGAAGTGTATGTATGATTTTTGTATGCAGTGCATACATTTGGTCACTAGTTCAGATTTTTTATTCATTAATGTGTCCGTCAAACAGTATGCAAAGTTTCTGGGGCCTCCTCCTTCTGTGTAGTGTAAGGCCCTAGTAATGGTAGGCCAGCATATTTGGTAGGTATTCCATTTTCATGTAATCGCCAGAGGTGGCTGGAGAGGCTTGTTGTATGCTTTCTCTCTGGATGTTGGAAGGAATATTTGTGCTGCATGAAATGGAATTTGAAGGTGTTAGTCATCATACCTATGTATGCTTTTCTCTGTGTGCTTGTGGTGACCTCGCATTTGTATACTACATTGGTAGTTAGGTATTTGGAATCCAGAAGGCACTTCTCCCAGTGATGGCAATTGCAGTTTTGTTCTATGGTAGAGTTAGTTGGTCTGTGGGATCTGCGTCAGTTGAGCTTAGTCCTGTTAGATGCAGCAATACACTGTGTTATATTTGGTGTTAACTGCTATATGAAGAACAGATAGTTAAGTGAGGGTCTAAAATACATAATATAATGAACTAAAACAAATGTTCAATCAACAAAATTATATCTATAATGAAGGGCTAAAATCATTAGAGTTGATAATTCTTGTAAAAAAAAAAAGTCAAGGAAGACAACTCCAAAATCCAGACTACGATTCAAGTGGCGGCTTGTAGTAGGGAGAGAATCTGATCTTTAGTAAGTACCATGACAACTCTTGAACATATTTTGGTCTAATTAGATTTCCTCAGCTTAGCTGACTATAGAATAACTGGAAGGATACAAATTTTGAGTGAAAATCATTCACTGATTGGACAATGTAAAATAATTGTTTCTACTGTTGGCACAAGGCCAGCAATTACCCAGTAAATTACGGGTACTTTATTTTATCAACCCCCGTAAGGATGAAAGGCAAAATTAACCTCAGCAGGATTTGAACTCAATCCGTAAAGGGACGTAACTCTGTGCTGCAAAGCATGTTCTCCGACCCTCTATCGATACTGCCAACTCTTTTGATATCAAACCAACTGAAATTGCTCTTGGTTCTATAATGCAAAGTTGTTTTTTTTAAAGGGCTTATATTTATCTAAAACCTTACATCATAATTTTATGTAAGAACATTTGGTAAGTTACACTATAAACACCAGATGAATAGTGAAAAGGTTAGTTGTGTTACTAATTCCCTTTTATTTGAAAATTATAGGCAGTGTCTTTCATTAAAAACTAGTAAAAACCCATTGCTGCACTGCTGGTAAAATACACACACACACACAAACAAACAGCCAGATAATTAACTATATGTTTTGTATAAATACATATGTATATTTATATAAAGTGTGCCAGGACAAATGTCATGGTCTTTTTCTGAAGTTTGTGTTTTGTTGCCTATATGCTGGAGTCTTTTTTTTTTTTAAATCTAATTTTCATACACATACACACACACTCTCTATCTCACACTGTATTTCTATCTCAACAACAACAGTCTGTTGTTGACAGGGAAATACAATGAGAGAGAGAGAGAGTGCATGAAACATTGTTAGATAGATTTGTCAATTTGTTATTACAACATCATTGTATTGTTTAAACTATCTATCTATCTTTCCTACACACACACTATCTCTCTCTCTCTCTCACTATTTATTTCCCAACAATAACAACTTCCCCAAGGAGAGAAAAGGGGGTGGGGAGTGAAAAGTTGTTGAGAGAGAAAGTGTACAAAAGACAGAAAAGTAGAAGTATTGTCACCATAGAAACTAACGTTGACAGACTTGCACTTAAAACTCTTTTAAAGTCTATTGTCATCACTCATTTTGACATCATAAACATCCACCTCTCTTTCACATACACTCTTTCTCACTATGTTTCTCTTTCAACAACAATAAATAACTTTTCACTCCTCCCCTTTTCCCCCTCCTCTTACATACATGTTGTGAGAGACAGACAGCTTCTCTTTTATAATATAGACTAGCTGTGTGTCCCCCCTCCCATGCCGTCAAAAATTATGGCTAATTGTAATATGTATACATAATATAAAAAAAGAGATGTTTGTTTATTGGTTGGTTCCTTCGTGCTCACTCATGCAACTGATACAAACATACAAACACACTGTCAATGTGTGTAGTCAAATCGATACACATATAGACACACACCTCTTCCTTCCTCAGTCGCCGTTATCACCCCTTCCTTTCTCAGTCGACGTTATCACCCCTTCCTTTCTCAGTTTGTCATCACCCTTTCCCTCATCAGTCATCTCTTGTGACGGACAAAAACCTGAAAAAGTTAAATGACTAATACTTAAGAGTATTACAAAAAGCAATTGTTTTAGTTTGAACATGCAATCTCCTGCCAAATAAGTTCAACTAAAGAAATTAACCCCTTTTATACCAACCTGCCTGAAACTACCCGTGGTTCTCTAAGACAAAACTTTCTGTTTTAAAAAGTTCATGTATATATATTCAAACCTTCAAACATAATTTTGTGTAAGAATATTTTATTAAGTAGTGCTCCAAACATCAGCTCAATAATGACTCAAACTATATCAGTGACCATGTCGTACACAATGCAATGAAAACATTTGAGACTAAGAAATAAATGATAAATATAAGGTAACATTTTTTGTATGTTTTTAAATGACTAAAATTACTCTTCCACTGTGTAATTGCTTTAGTTTCAACATCGTCTTAGATCAAGTCATTTGCCAGGCAAGCACCATTCCAAAATGACAAAGTTGTTTTACTGAATTCCTCCAAACTTTTTTTATTATTTTGAAAATTAATTGAAAATAATGTGTTGTGTATTTTAATGAGAAATATAACAAAAAGGTTGAAATGAAATATTTCTATTTCTATTCTTGCAGTATGATTTCTGTTCTTGGTTTGGTAGAAAACAGTTCAGTTGTTTTGGTAGCCAGTATGTTGATATCACCATTGATGGTAAGTCTTGATATATTGTTTAACCTTTTTGTTACTATATTTCTAATGAAATATCTATCTATATAACTTTGAAAATTATCAAAAATTTGGGGGAATTTAGTAAAAACAACTAACATTTTATTATTAAGATGACATGCAAACATTACTTTAACATTCTTACATTAGAAGGTTTTATGACAATATAAATATGAACATTTGATACCAAACTGCCTGAAACAGCCCCTGATTCAATGACACAAAACCATTTATTTTAAAGTGTTTATATTTTATGTTAGAATCTTTGTTATATTATGTTATAAACACCAGCTTAATAAGCTCTCCAAAATTTTGATTATTTTCAAAAATAACCCCTTTATTGGAAATAAAAGGGTTAGAATGGGAAGTTTTGTATCATAGAACTTCTAATGGAAGACAGTGCCTATAGTTTTCAAACCATTTTGAAAATAATCAAAAATTTGAAGGGAGTTAGTAATATAACTAGCATTCTCATTATTTATCTGCTGTTAAATTTATGGTTGAAGGTTTGGTATCAACAGAGTTAAACAGCTTATTCATTTTATTGGTGAGCTGTAGTTGTTATTGTTTCTTTTGCTGTATAGCCTTTATCAGATATATAGTGCAGTAATTGGTTTTGATGAGCTTTCAGTTGTTCAATCAACAGAACATTCAATTGATTAAATTAATGAATAAGTGGCTGTACAGTTCCACATACACATGTACCCTTAACATAATTTCTAAGCCAAATCAGTGGGACATAATATGTGATAAGGCTGGATCTTTGAATTAGAAATACAATCATCATCGTCGTTTAATGTCCATTTTTTCATGCTAGCATGGGTTAGACGGGTTGTCCCATTTGAAGCAAGTTGGGCAAGTTGGGTCAGGTGACCATGTCTTGCTCACACAGAACTGTTTCTATGGCTGGATGCCCTTCTTAACACCAACCACATTTTCAGTGTGTGCTGCATGCTTTTTGTTGTGACTCCTACATGACCACTTTACAGTGTGGGCTGGGTGCTTTTTGTTATAACACCTACACAACCATTTTACAGTGTAGGCTGGGTACGTTTTTGCCATGTCGCCATCACAACCACTTTACAAAATATTCCTCACAATTTCTATCTATTTAGTTTCACTCATAAGGCTGGGGTTGACATGAGACTACAGTAAAGACATTTCCCAAAGATACCATGCAAACATGAGACCTCATGATTCGTGAAACAAATATTTTAACCACTCAACAATACCTACATCCAGAATAAGTAAAATAATACCCAAACAATGAAGGCCTTAATTGATGTGTCTAGTTATGTCCATCCTGACATTAAGTTTGTGACTATTGAAAGATCTTAAACTTAACCCTTTTGATACCAAACAACCTGAAACTGTTCCTGGTTTTATGATATAAGACCCTATATTTTAAAGTGTTTATATTTATCTAAAATCTTTCCATCATAAGTTTATGTAAGAACTTTTGTTAAGTTACGTTCCAAACACCAGAAAATAATGAGAAAGTTATAGCGAAGATACTGGGTTGTATGAATGTAACAAAACGAAACATGGTTTGTGTGTATAATATTTGCTCAGTATGTAGGAAAGGTGTAGGTAGGAACTCCATTCTCTGCCCCAAATGCAAACAATGGGTACACAAGAGATGTAGCGGGATCTCAGGAAGCTTAATTAAGAATGTAGGATTCACATGCAGCAGCTGTGCTGAAACAGCAAGCAGCAAACAGCCACAGGAAACAAGTACCACCAATCTCTGGGAGGGCCCTGTAGAAACAGTAGACAGCTTCTGCTACCTAGGTGACCGAATTAGCAACGGAGGTGAGTGTTCAGAAAGTACAATAACTAGGGTAAGAATGGGATGGAAGAAGTTTAGGGAACTACTACCACTGCTAGTTGCAAAAGGCTTCTCCCTCAGAATGAAAGGCAGACTGTATGATGCGTGTATCCGAACAGCGATGTTGCATGGTTGTGAGACCTGGGCGCTGAAGGTGGAAGACTTACGTAGATTAGAGAGAAACGAAGCCTGCATGCTCCGATGGATGTGTAACAGTAATATACGTGAACGACAAAGCATAAATGAATTGAGAGAGAGACTGAGCATAAGAGGAATCAAATGCTGTGTGCAGGAGAGGCGGTTGCGCTGGTATGGACATGTGATGCGTATGAAGGATGACAGCTGCATAAAAAGGTGCAGAGCACTAGAAGTTGATGGAAACCGCGGAGTGGGGAGACCCAAGATGACCTGGGATGAGGTGATAAAAGCCGACCTTACCCAATTACACCTCTCAAAGGCAATGACACACGACCGTGACTTCTGGCGTCATGCAGTAATACAGAGTACCCGACCTCCCATGGGTACATGCTGAAGCATATAAACAATATGCCCCCCCCCCCCCCCACCGCAAGGTGGTCGTGGAGGTGCCACGGCAAAAAAGCACCCAGCCCACACTGTAAAGTGGACGTGTAGGCGCCACGAAAAAGCACCCAGCACTCACTGTAAATGAGGTTGGTGTTAGGAAGGGCATCCAGCTGTAGAAATCAAGCCAGATCAGTTCCTGTATGAGCAAGGCATGGTCAGCCGACCAGACACTGCACACAACAGGACAACCCGTCTAACCCATGCTAGCGTGGAAGAACGGACGTAAAACGGTGATGATGATGATGATGAATCATGGATATAGATAGAACAGGATAGTTGACATGTCAAAGTAATAGATGATAGAATGAAGCAAAGTTAGTAGTTACCGTTTTGATTGCCAGGCAAACGCGAGACGCCTGGCAAAGGCCAGGCGCCGGAAGGGCAAATGAGAGGGAGAGAGCCGAAGGCTATTCGTTTTATAGGGCTCTGACCGGAAGTTACAGAAAGGGTTCTACTTCCCGTCTAGATGTTAATCTATTGGGGTTGTGAGTCACAACAAGGGAGACAACCGCTACATAACCTCCCGCCAGAATTTTAGAATATAAAAATCGAATGAAAATATGTAGCAAGTTGGCGAGAATGTTGTAACAGGCATGAAAATTACGACAAAAGAATGTTTGCAAAAATCAATGATAGATATCAAGGTAGCCAACCGCTCTTGGCCAGAGAACGACTGAACATCTATCTATACATCACCCAAAGATACAATGTAATAAAGTAAGAGAAGGGCTCAAAGTTCAAATGTACAAAATATAGTTCACAGGTGTGCAATCACATGACAGCAGGAAAGAAAGTGTGTTCCAGAGAATGAATGCAGGTGGTTTCTGTTCTGTGGTATATCGTGAAATTTCCAGCCTCCGAATGGATTTTCTCACAGGAAGAGTGCTGCAAAAATAAATTCTCTGGCTTGTTCTGCTGGTTTTGGTTGTTGTTGAAGCTGTGTTGCTGTGGATGTTGTCTCACGGAGTGAGCGTATTCGGTGTTTAAATTCACAGTAGAAAAGATGAGTTGCGCAAAGTGATAGAAATAGCAGCCGAAGTTGATGGTCGATGTTGAGAATGCGTTGACCTGGAAAGGTCAAGAGGCCAGCGACCAAAGAAATAAGCATTCTGAATAAATGCGCAGTTTTCAACGGCAAATTTACGTAGTAAATTTTTAAACCGGCAAATAGGAGAATATAGCTTAAGGCTGAAGAATCCTTGGCGAGAAACGTTATCTCTGGCGTGCGGCTATCTCTGTGAGTTGAGAATTTGTGCTGCCTACACGTGCCAATACAAGGATAAGTTAGGTTGAAAAAATAATATTTCTAACGCGTGAGAAAATGATAGTGCAAGTGTGAAAGTGACAATGATGAAAAAGAAAGGCTTCACTCGGCATAATTATTGGTGTGAACTTTGGAAAAAAAAAACTTGAACGATGAAGAAAACGATGAAAAAAAAGGCAATGGTTCATCGAAAATAAATGTTCCTGTTGAAATGTTTTTTAAAAAATATCAAATTTCTTTTTTTTTTTTTTGTTTTGAAAGTGTTCGTTGTAAGAAACGAGAAACATATATATATATATCGTGAAATGCGACAGTTAGTTGATGCGTGAGAGAAAAAGTCTGTCTGAACGCAAATTTCACATATGCGTGTGTGCGTTTCCTTGAGTATTTTCATAGTTTGTCGATAAATTTGCTGTGTATTCGTAATGTTACTCACACAATACCAGATCTGCTATTTTTTTCTTTTTTCGGGGTGACCACTTATAGCGATGAACGGCTGCGTGTTCGTATCACGTCAGGGTTACCAATATAGCGAAGATACTGGGTTGTATGAATGTAACAAAACGAGACATGGTTTGTGTGTATAATATTTAATTAACAATCATGGATATATATAGAACAGTATAGTTGACATGTCAAAGTAATAGATGATAGAATGAAGCAAAGTTAGTAGTTACCGTTTTGATTGCCAGGCAAACGCGAGACGCCTGGCGAAGGCCAGGCGCCGGAAGGGCAAATGAGAGGGAGAGAGCTGAAGGCTATTCGTTTTATAGGGCTCTGACCGTAAGTTACAGAAAGGGTTCTACTTCCCGTCTAGATGTTAATCTATTGGGGTTGTGAGTCACAACAAGGGAGACAACCGTCACAAAGTTATATTACTAAATCCCCTCAAATTCTTGATTATTTTCAAAATTGTTTGAACATTATAGTCACTGTCATTAAAAGTATGGTAATGAAAGAATTAAAGATGGCCAGGCAAACTGAACTGACAGGTCATTTTATGTAACATGAAAACCTTTAAAGAGGAAATTTGAAAACATCAAGCATGAGATATAACCAAGCATTCTTATCATGGTGATAAGCTTACAGTCATATCACGAAATAAAATATCAGTTCTGTCATCAATCAAAAGCTGATATTAACTTTGACAAGACAAAATATTCACATCATCGTAGTTACATATTTATTTTGTGTTTTTATCAAATTAAGCTGTCTATTGTATAACATCCTTTCCCCTACTCTCGTTTTTATGTAACTTTGTTCTGTCCAACTTCACATGTATTGTAACCCCTATGTTTATAATGTTTACTGTATTTCTATAAGCCCTTGTGGCTAATAAAGAAATCATTGTTGTTGTTACAAGGTATTTCTGTTTTGGCCAGTATAAGACACTTCCTATCATATCACAACCCATGGTCTAGGATGAGAAACATTCTTGTCTTTTCTCATATTAAGGTCGTTCCATACTGTTTATATCTGTTTTTACTTTATGCCAGAGACTTTCCAGATATACTGAATAATGTTCTGGCTCTCTGCACTCTAAGTTCAAATCCCACCATAGTCAACTTTGCCTTTGGGAGCTTTGATAAAATAAAATACCAGCCCTTGATGTTGTATTGGCAGAATTGTTAGAGTGTTAGTTGAGATGCCTTGGGGTATTTCACATGTCACTTTGTGTTCTAAGTTCAAATCAAATCCTGTTATGGCTTATTTGGATGGTAGACTTAATCCATCAATCAGTTTAACACCACCATCTAGTCCTTGGACGGTAAACTTAATCTGTTACCCAGTTTAGCACCACTACCTGGATGGTAGACATAAGCAATCACCTGGTTTAACACCACCACCCAGCCCTTGAATGGTAGACTTAATCAGTCACTCAGTTTAACACCAACACCCAGACCTTGGAGGGTATACTTAATCTGTCACCAGGTTTAACATCACCACCTGGCCCTTGGATACCTCTAACGAAATTCACTCTGTTGAAAATATTCGCACTGGATCTCGACTCTGTGGATACCATCCTCCTTCCCTTTCTCCTACTAGTCTCATAGGTACTGCCCTTCCTCCCTCAAATAAGCTTTTAAAAACACACACAAAAAAAAGGATGTGATAGATGTACAAACAGAGTTATCTATTAAAACACTCATTATCTTTATTATCATGTTATGTCCATTTTCCATGTTGATATGGTTTGGATGGGACAGCATAGTCTGAGACTTGATGGGTCAGAGAACCACATCTTCTTCATGTAGTAAAATGTGTGAACTGTTCAGATGGCTCACAAAATGATATAGATTTAGATACCTTGATGACCTTATTAGTATCAGCGATGGCAGTAATGATAGTATCATAGCTAGAGGAAGAGATAGTATGATAGCTAGAGCTAGAGAAAAGTTGTATAAAGTGACTTATTTCAGCAACTGGCTACAAAGGGTTTGTCTGTTCATGTAAACTAAAAAACTTTATGAAGCATGTATAAGACATCTATTTGTTGCTTAACCTTAAATCAATCCTGATAGAGCAGATAAATGTATGATCGAATGTTTCTTGCCATCAGATAGTTTTAATTTTTTTTATTTTTGTCCAGTATTTTTGAAGATATAAGTGAGTGATTTGAGTGAGATTTGACTGATGTGTTTTGCACATTGAGCTCCATTACTACATGTCAGAATGACATAAAGCATTAAATGTAGAAGATCAGTTGTACCTGGAAGAAATGGAGACAAGTATAGACTCTTGGATGTCTAATGTTAATTTACAAAAAAATAGAGCACAAAGTAGTTCACAAGAACAACTGTACATCAGCTGATATATGCTGGAGGGAGGGAAATGTGATATGAATGAACATGGAATCATCATCATCATCGTTTAATGTCCACTTTCTATGCTAGCATGGGTTTGACAGGTTGTCCTATTTGAGGCATGTTGGGTCACGTAACCATGTCATGCTCACACAGAACTGTTTCTGGCTTGGTTTCTATGGCTGGATGCCCTTCCTAACACCAACCACATTTACAGAGTGTACTGGGTGCTTTTTGTTATGACAACCACTTTTTGTTATGACACAACCACTTTACAGTGTGGGCTTGGTACTTTTTGTTGTGACACCTACATGGAATGTTGGATGAAAAATTGCTGTGTGGTGTACTGATTCTAAACCATTTTTCTACTTTGTTGTTTTTATTTTATTTTTTTTATAGTTTTCTTTCATTATCATCATCATCGCGTCTACTTTTTCTATGCTTGTATGGGCTCTTTGTATACTTTCATTTTTTTTTTTTATTTTTAGGGCCCAATATTAGCAGGAACTTTTGGCATTGTGATCCAAAATTATTCTTTACGAAATCTTGGTCTGAGATCAGAATCAATTGGTCTTGCAATGTGCATTATCAGTGGTCAGTTTTTACTTTCTTATATTGTCTATCTATCTGGTTTTCAGGCAGCAAATTGGCTGGTCATATTAAATACTTTGGTATTTGTTCTGGTTCTCTGTGCTCTGAGTTCAAATCCCCCTGAAATCAACTTTGCTTTACATCCTTTCAGGGTTGATAAATACATTACCAGTCTATAGGTGGTAGATTGACAGAATTGTTAAAGGGTTGGATGGGATGCTTCTCAGTATCTGTTCCAGTTCTGTGCAAACTATGTTCAAATCCTGCCTCTGGAAAAGTGCTGACGTTTCTACTATGACAACTGGCTGATAGTACCAGCAAAGGAAAGACTAATAAAAGCATAGTTTCATTGGTCTTATCTTTTCCACTCCTTTTAATGTGGTAAAGACCAGACTGTATGAAATATGTGGCAGAAACATTGGTGCAGGGTGTCAAAAAATCAATGGGAGCTGGAGTCAAACATGTCAAGAATGTGTTGCATATATAAAACTAACTTGTGTTGGTAGACTTAATTTATTACTCAGTTGCAACTATTTCATTAACATATTTCTAATGAAATACACTGCCTTACATTTTTAAATAATTTTGAAAATAATCAAATATTTAGAGATATTTAGTAAAATAACAAACTTTTTCATTATTTATCTGATGTTTCGAACATAAAGATTCTTATATGAAATGAAGGTTTTTAGATATATCTACAATAAAACTTTAAAATAAACAGTTTTCTATTATAGAACCAGGGCCAGTTTCAGGCAGTTTAGTATCAAAAGTGTTAACACCACTACTTGGCCCATATGTGCCTTTAATGAAAACAACAGTGTTCCCAGCATTCTGTTTTCCATGTTGGAATGAATTGAACGTAACTTATTGCATGAGTGTTTTATTGTTAGGTGCCTTTTCTGATGCTACAAACTCATTTAACAGTCTCTTACAAAATACATGTATGTATGTATATATATATTGGAAGAAGTTTAGGGAGCTGCTTCCTCTGCTGACGAAGAAGGGTTTCTCCCTGCGTACGAAAGGCCGGTTATATGATGCCTGTGTGAGGAGCGCGATACTGCATGGTAGTGAGACATGGGCAGCAACTGCAGAGGATATGCGATGGCTGAAGAGAAATGAGGCAAGCATGCTCCGTTAGATGTGCAGTGTCAATGTGTGTGAACGACCCAGCATGAATATGTTGAGAGAGAAACTGTGTCTGAGGGGGATAGAATGTAGTGTGCGAGAGAGGAGACTGAGGTGATATTGACATGTGATGCGCATGGAGGATGACCGATGGGTGAAGAAGTGCCAGGAAATGCCAGTTGAAGGAAGATGCGGTAGAGGTAGACCACGAAAAACATGGGCGGAGGTGGTGAGAACAGACCTCAGGTCGCTGAAGCTCACGGTGGAGATGACGAAGGACCGTGACAAGTGCTGTGCTGAATAAGACCTGTCCCACCCTTGTAAGCAGGGAAGAGCGGACGTAAAATGATGATGATGATGATGATATATATATTTATATATATATATATATAAGTGTTGAAGTTTCTGTGGAAAAAGTAAAAGGAATGAAGAGTGCTCTATGTAAGTAATAGAGCTAAATATTTAATGTATAATAAACAACACAGTATAATTAGCTCATTACTCGAGGTTTCCTGAACAGGATGAACACAAGAGTCGTCCGCATTCGTTCGTCAGAGATATTTAATAAAATCTGACGAACGAATGCGGACATCTCTTGTGTTCGTCCTGTTCAGGAAACCTCGGGTAATGAGGTAATTATGCTGTGTTGTTTATTATACATATCCATCGCTGCTTCAATTATTCCTACTACGGTGTACCCATGTAAATCGTAAAGTACAAATTTTTCTCTATCTACTCCACGCTCAATTTCGTACATAGTCCAAACATCCAATCTCGCAAAATCCGAAATCTGTATTTTTTGTTATCTATTTAAGGTTTAAATACGGTGTTTTTGTCGTATTGAACAGAACAAATCTTGCAGTTTTGCTTTTTGTTAAATCGCTTGTTAAACATTCATAACCTTCCAGCTAGCTACCTACCCCACACCCCCTCCCGCCCGCATTCTTAATATGTGGACCAATCATAAGCCAGAGCCCCCCCCCCACCGCATCACCATTATTATTATAAGCCAGACCCCCCCCCCCCCACGCATCACCATTATTATTATTACGCGGACCAATCATAAGCCAGAGGCCTATACTATCGCTTGCCCGGTTGCCTTCGATATATGATGGATGGATGGATGGATGGACGGACTGCGGAATCCTGGAGAGTGGAAGGGAGAGAAAAATCTGGACGCTCAGAGCGAAAATGCCAAAGTTAAAGTCAAATTCACCTCGTGGACGAGAATGCGAGCACTCCTCTTTGTTTCGTCCGCGGATGGCTAACATAACCCTATCTCCCCCCGCCCCCCACCACCCCCACCCTCCAAACGCAACCCAAAACTTCAGAGTTGGTAGCATAAATGTAGGCAGATAAGATAATAGACGTAAATAGAGTGAACGACAGAATAATTAAAATACGACTTGTCCTCAATAGAACTACGGTGACAGTAATATCTGCGTACGCACCCCAATCCGGACTGCCCGGCACTATAAAAGACAGATTCTATGAGACACTGTTGCTAACTACCTCCCAAATATCTGACAGTGACTATATAATTATTGCAGGCGACCTAAATGGTCACGTTGGACAACATTGTGATGGCTACGACGAAATCCATGGAGGCTATGGGTTTGGTACTAGAAATGAGGAAGGCTCCAGAATCCTGGAATTCTGTGATGCAAATAACCTAACTATCTGTAACACTAACTTCAAAAAACGTGACAATCACCTGATCACCTATAGATCCGGGAAACACACAAGCCAGGTAGATTATATCCTTACCAGAAGACGTGACAGAGTGTCTGTTGTAAACACTAAATCCCTCCCCCATGAAGAATGCACCTCCCAACATAGACTGATAATTAGCGACCTCATAGTCAGGACGAGACGTACTCGACAGCAGAAGAGGACTATCCTCAGGAGGAAAATATGGAAACTAAAGGACCCCACAGCCAGAAATAAATTTCAAAGCATATTACTTGATGCTTTCGACAGTAAGGAAGAGCATCTAGAATCGGACAATATAGAGGGACAGTGGGAATTTCTGAAAGCAAACCTGCTGTTGGCGACAGACGAAGTCTGTGGCTGGAGCAGGCCTGTAGGCAGGAGGAGAGTAACATGGTGGTGGAACAGTAGGGTGGAGGGGTCAATTAAGGCCAAAAAGCAGGCTTGGAAAGTATGGCGGGATGGGGGAAGTAGAGTAGACTATCAAGTGGCCAGGAGGGAAGCTAGGAGAGAAGTGTACTTAGCAAGAAGGGAAGCTGAGGAAAGAAAGTTCAAGCATGTTCTACAACGCGATGACCAAAAACGTGAGGTGTTCAGGATTGCTAGGCAATGCGTCAAGGAAAATCGTGATATTGTCGGGGAGAAGTGTGTACTTAACGATGATGGCATACTTGCCATCACCGACACTGATAAGAAGGTAGCTTGGAAGTGTCACTATGAAAGGCTACTAAATGAGGAGAATAAATGGGAGAAAGACAGTCTCCCCCATATCGACCCAATAGAGGGACCAGCAGTGTTAGTCGAGGGGAGTATAATAAGTAAGGCAATCAAGGATATGAAGACGGGTAAGGCGGCTGGGCCTTCGGAAATAGTTGCTGAGATGCTGAAGGCATCTGGCACGGTGAGACACACCATGGTCACCCGCATAGTTAACCAAGTCGTACAGAATGGGGTTGTTCCGAAGGACTGGCATAGCAGCATCATCGTTAACTGTTATAAGGGTAAAGGAGACGCCCTAGATAGGAGTAACTATAGAGGCATTAAATTAATCGACCAGGTCATGAAGGTCACGGAAAAAATAATAGCGCAACTAATCAGAGAGAGAATTGACCTAGATGAAATGCAGTTCGGGTTTGTGTCAGGCAAAAGCACCACAGACGCTCTTTTCATAGTACGACAACTACAGGAGAAGTACCTAGCTAAAGGTAAACCCCTCTACTTAGCTTTTGTCGACCTGGAGAAAGCCTTCGACAGAGTCCCCCGCTCCATTATCTGGTGGGCTCTTAGAAAACTAGGCGTTGACGAATGGCTTGTGAGGGCTATACAAGCCATGTATAAAGAAACAGTCAGCAAGGTTAGAATTAACAACGAATATAGTGAAGAGTTTAGCGTAAAAGTTGGCGTCCATCAGGGCTCTGTTCTCAGCCCCCTACTATTTATTATTGCCCTTCAGGCTATAACAGAGGAGTTCAAGACAGGCTGCCCATGGGAACTCCTATACGCAGACGACCTGACACTCATAGCGGAATCAATGGCCGAGCTAGAGAAGAAATTCCAAACATGGAAGCACGGCCTAGAGTCAAAAGGACTTAAAATTAACCTGGCTAAGACCAAAGTTCTAGTTTGTAGGAAAGAAAACAAGGCGGCAGTCCCTTCTGGGAAATGGTCGTGCTCGGTGTGTAGGAAAGGCGTAGGTAGAAACTCCATTTTATGTCCTAAATGCAAAGTATGGGTGCATAAAAGATGTAGTGGGATCACAGGTAAGCTAACTAAGAACATAGATTTTACATGTGGCCGGTGTTCTGGTGCAATAAGTAGCAGCAAGTGCCCACAAAATACTAGCTCTTTCAATTGCGCAGAGGGTTCTATAGAAATAGTGGACAGCTTCCGTTACCTGGGCGATAAAATCAGCAGTGGGGGAGGGTGCTCTGAAAGTACTGTAGCTAGAGTCAGAACTGGTTGGAAAAAGTTCAGAGATCTTATACCACTATTAGCTGCTAAAGGGTTCTCCCTAAAAATGAAAGGCAGGTTGTACGATGCCTGCATACGAACAGCAATGTTACATGGTAGTGAGACCTGGGCATTGTGTGCAGAGGATATACGCAGACTAGAGAGGAACGAAGCTTGCATGCTCCGCTGGATGTGTAACAGTAATATACGTGAACGGCAAAGCATAAACGAACTAAGGAAAAAATTAGAGATAAGAGGGATCAGATGTTGTTTACTCGAGAGAAGGCTGCGTTGGTATGGACACGTGATGCGCATGAAAGTCGATAGCTGTATAACAAAGTGCAGGGCAATAAAGATAGACGGTAGCCACGGAATAGGCAGACCTAGAAAAACCTGGGATGAGCTGATAAACTCCGACCTCACACACTTACACCTCTCCAAGACAATGTCACTGGACCGAGACCTTTGGCGGTACTCAGTAACAGAGAAGACCCGCCTTGCCAGTAGGCATCTCTAACAAAATACACCCCGTCCCGCCACCACCCCCACCCCATCCACACCACCCCGTTCTATGTAAAGTTATGTTGGTGCCGCGCCATCCAGGCCGAAACAAATGAGATCGTGTAGGTGTCACGACAAAAAAACACACAGTCCACGCTGTAATGTGGCCGTGTAGGCAACACGGTAAAAACCTCCCAGACCCACACTGTAAATGTGGTTGGTGTTAGGAAGGGCATCCAACTGTAGAAAACCTGCCAGACAGTCATATGCGAGCAAGACAATCACTCTTGCCTCAAGTGGGACTACCCCCGTCCAAACCCATGCAAGCGTGGAACACGGACGTTAAACGTTGATGATGATGATGATGATGATATATATATATATATAATTGTCATTATTATCATTAATAATGGAAGTTATACGAAGATGATGATGATGATGATCATCATCATCATCATCCTTTTTACATCTGTATCTCCATGCTAGCTTGGCTTGGATGGTTCTTTTCTAGCACAAATTCTCATCACTCCTTGCATTCCTTCATCTCCTCTGTGAGGTTCACCATTTTGAGATCTGTTCTTACCACTTCTGCCCATGTTTTCATTGGTCTTCCTCTACTGCAGCTTCTTTCCATTGAGAGCTCCTGACACTTCTTCGACCTATGGTCACCTTACAAAAGTATCACATGGCCATATGAGCACAGTCTTCTTTTTTGCACACTACATTTGATTCCTCTTATACCTCTTTTTTCTCTTAGATCATCCATGCTTCACCATTTATGCACACTAACATTAGATATCCATCGAAGCATGTCCACTAAATTTCTCTCCAGCTTTCACATATCCTATGCATTTACTGCACATGTCTCATTTCCATGCAACATTGCTTTGATAATGATATATATTATCATTTTGCAGTAGTGTATAACTATTGTTATCTAGAGAACTTCATTAACAGTGAAAGTAAACGTACCGAAATTAAAGCCAGATTGAGGACAGGATGGAAGCAGTTACCTTTGCTGGCAACAAAGGTCTTCTCTGTCAGAAAGAAGGGCAGATTATATGATGCCTAAAATCTGCAGTGACTAAAAAGAAGAAAGATAAGCATACTCCACACACATGCACATGAATGACAGAATACAAGGGAACAGAGAAAAAATGAATATAAGAGGAATTTAATGTAGTTTACAAGAGAGCTGATTGTGCTGGTATGGTTGTGTAATGCATAAAGTGAGCGAGAGTTGTATGAAAAAAAGTGTTGAGCACTTGAAATACATGGAACCTGTAGTAGAAAGAGACTAAGGAAGACATGAAACAAGGTTATGAAGAATGACCCCAAGTAACTAAACCTCATGAAAGAGATGACTGGCAATATGCCTAAATACAAAATACCTATCCACTAGTACATGTACTACAATGCTAAAAGTAAATGTGAACCTCTCTGGAATGTTCAAGAAAACATAGAAAAACGAGAACTATCTGTATATATCGAGTACCTGAGAACAGAAATGATGTAGAGTAGGGATGACTTTTTAGTTTGATGAAAAATATGACAGCCTTTTTAGTGCTGGTGCCATTATAAATATATCTGGTACACTCTGCAAAGTGGTTGGCATTAGGAAGTGCACCCAGCTGCAGGAACCATGTCAAAATATGGAGCATATAAGCAAAACTTTGCCAGCATGGGAAAAAGAATGTGAAATGATGATGATGATGATGATTTCCATGCTGGCATGGGTTGGACAGGTTGTCACTTTCCAAGATGAGTTCATGAAACACATTTCGCTCATACATTACTTGTTTTGACATGATGTCTACATCAGAATTCCCTTCCTAATGTCAACCACAGAATGTTCTGGGTGTATTTCAATATGGCACCAGCACTACCACTTCATAGAGTATACTAAGTGCATTTTATTTTGGCACCAGCCCTACTACTTGCAAAGTGTACTAGGTGTATTTTATCATGGCACCAGCATTACCACTTTACAGAGTGTACTAGGTGCAGTTTATTGTGGCACCAGTACAAATGAGACTGTCATACCTTTGACATGACTGAAGAGTCCTCTCTAGATTTTGTTTAGCACATTTTCTATGGTTGGAGGCCCCACCTATCACCAATCACTTTACATAGTGTACCGGTTGCGTTTTGTAATAACACCAATGTTAGAGAGTCTTATCAATCCATTTTTGGCATACTTTCTACAGCTGGTTGGTTTTCTTATCACCAACCACTTTACTTGGTGTACTAGGTTCGTTTTTTATGGCACCAGCACTAGAGAGGTTGTTGTGTATCGCTGAAGGATCTTCTCAACCCTCTTTGGCATTGGAAGCCATTCCTTTAGAGGAATATATATATTTGTTGTTGTCTTCTCTTTGAACTCCTCCCATTGTCTATGCATTCTGTTCACAACCCTTTCAAAATTGAATAATTAATTGACACTCTCAAACAATGAATTCATTTTATGTATCATTGAGTGTTGATCAGATAAACTCAAATGTATCAACTCATGTTTTTTCAAGCAAATACATGTGTGTGTATGTGTGTGTGTGTGTATATATCCAAATCAGTTCCTGTATGAGCAAGGCATGGTCAGCCGACCAGACACTGCCCACAACAGGACAACCCGTCTAACCCATGCTAGCGTGGAAGAACGGACGTAAAACGGTGATGATGATGATGATATATATATATATATTGCTCTCACTTTAAGCATCCAAATGTCATAATGCATGGGGGACATGATAAAATACACCTCATCCACCCTGTAAAATAATAGTGCTGGGGCCATGACAAAAGTACCCAGTAAGATGGTCATGCTCGTATCATGACAAAAATTCTCAGTCCACCCTTTAAGGTAGTCGTATTGGTGCCATGACAAAATGTGGCCAGTCCACCCTGTAAGGTGGTAGTGTTGGCACCACAAAAAAGGTTCCCAGTTCATGCTGTAAAGGGGTTAGCATTACAAAAAGCATCCAGCCATAGAAAACTGAACAAAAAAATAGAGTGTATGAGCAAGACGTGGTCACCTGACCTGTTAAGCCATAACATGACATCCCTGGCATGAATTTGATGGGCTAGCCCATCAATCTCATACAAACATTGAAAATAGACATTAGAAGGTAATGTTGATGATGATGAGGAAGCTGATATATATGTATGTTGCCTGTGTGCAAAGTGCAATGTTGCATCGTAGTGAGAAATGGGCAGTTAACACATAGGATATGTGATGGCTGGAGTGAAATGAAGCAAACAATGATGGATGTCCAATATTAATGTGTGTGAACTGAGAGAGACACTAGGTTTAAGAAGAATTAAATGTATGCAAGAGAAAAGACTGTGCTGGTATAAATATGTGATGCTCATGGATGATAATCGCTGGGTGAAGATCTCAGTGGAGGGAAACTGCAATTGAGGAAGCTCAAGAAAAATTTGTGCAGAGGTGATCTCAAATTGCTGAAGACCATAGAGGAGATGGCAAAGGAAGATGATGAGTAATGTGATGCTGTGCTGAAAAAGACCTATCCAACCCTTATGAGCATGGAACAGCAGACATAAGGCAATGGATTGGCAGTATTGGTAGAGTGTCAGACACCATGCTTTGCAACATAGATTTATGGCCCTTTATGTTCTGAGTTCAAATCCCGCCGAGGTTAACTTTACCTTTCATCCTTACAGGGTTGATAAAATAAAGCTCCAGTAATGTACTGGGGTAATTGCTGTAAAGTAGTTAGTATTAGGAAAGGCATCTATACCAAAAATGAAACATATTTGCAACACCCATCAAGCCTTAGACAATGACAACCTGTCTAACCCATGCAAGCATGAAAAACAGATGTAAATGGTGATGCTGATGATGACTATATATATATATTCATATAGGTTTTTTCTTTGGCCTAATCATTGGTGCCATCCAACTCCAAGGTCTGACAGGTTACATTGAAGAATGGCCAACTATGGAAATGAAATCCAGGTAAGGGACATATTTTTATGTTGTTTTTCTTTTCTTCAAATAATACCCTTCTATCTGAAGAAAAAAGGAAATTGAAGGTTATATGAAAAGCAGTGTATTTGCATCAAATCCAGTATGCCTTGCACTCCAAAACGCCTCACAGGTTAGAACATGTGTAAACGTCTTTTCTTCTTCTCCCCTAGCCTTTCTTAAATTATTTGTTTTTGCTCTCTGTCCCCCTTTTTCCAATCTTTCTAAGCCTGTCTCTTTGCTTTTATGGTTCTATGTCTTCTAACATTTCCCCATCATATCACTTTCTGTCTTGCTGAGGTCTGTGGCTGAAGCAGGTTGTCTCATAGCATGATGGATAAAAAACAGAAGGGAATCTAGCAGCAGTGTATATATTGATTATATCTGATATGACATACTACCAGCTGGCGATGAGCTGGCAGAGCCATTAGAGCCATGGCCTTCATGGGTAATAGATTTCATTGGCTTCTCAGTGCAGAACCACCAATTGATCCTTGGGTACCTTTAGTGGAGTCCAGTCAGTTGTAAGCATTGCGACTAGGTCATCTGTCTAAGCATAACTTCATTTCCCATTCCTTCTTCCACCAGTTTCTGAGATCCTGGAAAAAGTTATGGGAGCTGCCCTTCCTCCCAATACCAAGTTGTGTAAAATAAGCAAAAAAAAAAACATTAACTTTTTCATTACCAAACCACTCAAGGATCCCTCTGGTTCTACAAAACTGTTAGTTATATTACTAAATCCCTTCAAATCCTTGATTATTTTCAGAATTATTTTAAAACCGTAGGCTGTGTCTTTTATTAAAAAGGTGGTGACAGAAGGGTTAATATATCTCAGCAGTTAATTCATAAGAAGCAGTTTGTTAATTGCTTGCTTGTCTTTTTTATATATTTCTGGGGTTTTTTCTCATTCTCTTCTCCCTCTAGAGGCATGAGTCGAAGTCTGTGGATTGGTATCTTAATAGCGCTTCCATCTGGTGCTGGAGTATCACTGTCCGTCCTTGGAGGCAACTCTGGGCCACTGGTTGGTGTTGCCATATCTGCCTCACTGCTGCCACCTGCTGTCAATGCTGTGAGTAGACTTCAAACTGTTCAGTCTTGTCTGTTTGTGTGTCAGTCTATCTGTTAATATTTCCATTATATCATGCTTTCTCTTCCTTCACCTACCATTCTCCCAGAATGTGTTCTTCTGACTAGTTAATGTTGACTGTTTCTATTTGTCTTGTTTACTGGCTTCAGTCATTAGGCAGCGACCATGCAGGAGCGCAACTTTAAAGAAATTTAGTTGATCATATCAACCCCAGAACTTATTTTTTCAAATTCGGTACTTATTTTATCAACACACTTAGTTACGGCACATAAACATAGGTACAAATACAAACATAAATATAGACGCATACATATATACACAACAGGTGCCTGAAGTTTCATTCTACCAACTCACAAGGCATTGGTCAAGTTGAGGCTATTTTAGAAGACTAGGACTGAACCTGAAACCACTCGGTTGCAAAGCAAATCCTTAACCACACAGCCATGCCTGAACCTACTTCATAATTATCATCATCACAATCATCATTGCCATGTTGATGATGATGATGATGCTGATGATGATGATCATCTTCATCATTATTATCATCATTATCATTATCATTGTCATCATAATTAGTAGCAACATTGCTGTTATTATCCTCATTATTGTAAAGGTGGCGGACAAGATGCCTTGCAACAGTTAGTTGTGGTCCTTTATCATCATGATTGTCAAAATTATTATCATCATTCCTGTCATTATTGATAACATAATCATCATTGTTGATGACAATATCACCAGCAAGTCTATGAAGAAGTCTCCTGACAGTCACTCAACCTTTTAGAAATAGCAGCCAAATTTCCCTCAAATCACATCATTGCAATTTAGCTCTTAATGCCCTGTAGTACCCGAAAACCACTTTAGCAATACATTCTTTAAAAGTACAAAAATTCACTATGACTACATTACATTAAAAGTAAAGTCTTTACTGTAATACTACACATTTTCACAGTGATCTGTCCACTGGTAAAGACACTATAAACATTTGAATTAACAGACCCAGTTATTTTTTTAGACATTTTCTGCTAAAACTTTGTAGAATGTTAAAAACGGGTACATTAATAATGTGGCTCTGGGTTTGCCACATATAAGAAAAAGATGAGATGGTTATAGTTGGAATACCTTTGATCATAATCTGCTCAATCAGGGTTGGTTTGGGGTAAGCAACAACAACAACAGCATCCTCATCCTCATTTCAACACCACCATTGGTGTGAGTAACAGCAGCAGTAGCATCAATAATCATCTTTCTCAATCTACTTATAAACATTATCAACATAGAAAAGTAGATGTAAAATGATGTTGTTGATGATGATTATCATCATCATTATCCTCATCATCATTTTTTTAGTTTTAAGTTATTTTCAATTTTTAATTAATTGAATAGAAATAGAAGCTTTACTGTAATATTTTGACTATGATATAGTCTAATAATAGGGTGTAGAAACCCACAGAGCAGAAAAAGATGGTATCAGCAAATATTACGGTGAAGCCTCTATTTTTATTTCAATTCCAAACTTTGTTCATCATGTTCCAAGCATGTTTCCTTTATTTAAAGAAATTATAATTGTAGATAAATATAAAAATTGAGAAATGTTTTATAATTTAATAATATTTTAAATTATGAAATATTTTGTAATAATTGAAAATATTGTCAATTATTTTATACTTATTGAAATTATATAAATATATTATATTATGTTATTGTCTCATAGGACAAATCATCATCATCATCATTTTATGTCCATTTTTTCATGCTGGCATGGGTTGGGTGGATTGTCTTAAATGAGCCTGGAGCTAGCTCTTGCTTCCATATGTTCCTGTTTTGGAATGGTTTCTACAGTTGGGTGTCCTTCATATCATCAACTACTTTACAAAATGTATTTGGTGAATTTTATCATGGCACCAATACTAAGGAGGTTGTAGTGTCCTTGACACAACTGAAATCTTCTCAGCCCTTTGTTTAGTATGTTTTCTACAGCTGGGTGCCCTTCATAGCACCAACCACTTTACATTATATTGTGGCATCTGCACTAAAGAGGCTATCATGACCGTGACATAACAGAAGAGTCCTCTCAGCCTTTTGTTTTTCATGGTTTGGTTCTACAGCTGGATGCCCTTCCTAATACCAACCACTTTACAGAGTGTACTGGGTGTGTTTTATTGCAACACCACCACTATGTGTGGAGGAAATTAGGAGCTTTAAATCTAGATTTGTTCTTGTTTTTTTTGTTTTTTTTTAAATTTGTTGTTGTTGCAGTTGTAAAATATAACAAACACCTAAACTTGTATACTTTGTTAAATTCTTTCTCCAGGGAATGTTGTGGTCATTTTCTTTACTTTCGGTCATCAGTCCTCCAGAGACAACTGCACGTAATAATACTACTGTTGTAAGTACTTTAATCTATTGGCTTTCTCTAGTTATCTACCTTTATTTACTGGATCAATGTTCTTTTATACATCATCATCATCATCATCATCTTCCTTTTACATTCATTTTCTGTGCTAGCATGGGATGGACAGTTTGTCACAGTCAGATGAGGTTGTCATGACAGGTCAGATAACCATGTCTTGCCCTTACATTCCATATTTGCCTTGGTTTCTATGGCTGGATGCCTTTCCTAATGAACACTACATTACTAAGTGTTCTAGGTGCATTTTATTGTAGCACCAGCAATAGAGAGGTTGTCAAGTGCTCGGATAGACTGGAGTCCTTTCTAGCCTGTAATATTCTCCATTCAATCACCAACCACATAACAGAGTGGAGTGGGTGTATTTTATTGTGGCAACAACACTAAGGGTATTGGCAGTTGCAGAGCTGTTAGAACATAGGATAGAAACTTTGTGGCATTTTTTCTGGCTCTCAACACTGAAATCATGAGTTCAAATCATGCTGAAGTCAACTTTGCCTTTCGTCCTTTCAGTGTTGATAAAATAAAAATTACCTGTCCATTTGGCTTGGTTTCTACGGCTGGATGACTTTCCTAACACCAACCATTTTACAGAGTATACTGGGTGCATCTTATAGTGATAGAGAGGTTATAATGTGCTCAGATAGACTGAAGAGTCCTTTCTACCAACTATTTAATGAATGGACTGGATACATTTTATTGCGGTGTTTCTTCTAGCTCTCTGCACTCTGAGTTCAAATCATACTATGGTCAACTTTACTTTTCATCCTTTCAGGGTTGATAAAATAAAAAGTGCCAATCCATTGTGGTGTTAGAGTATCAGATAAGATGTTTTGCTGTATTTGTTTTAGCTCTTTGTATTCTGAGTCCAAACCTTGATGTGGCCTACTTGGGTGGTAGACTTTAGAAGGTGGTGAATTAGAAGATGTTAATAGATGATATATATGTATGTGTTGAGAATACATGTATTTGTGTATTGTATCACAGAAGTCACCATTGAAGCAGTTAAAAACAATGTTGTGGTAAACAACATCATACAACGTTATAATGTTTTTATATATAATTTATTTACAAACTGATTACAAAGGTTTAGCTGGCATGCCATAAGAAATGAATAGACAAATTAGATATTTGTTGCTACATATTGTCTATGCTTGAGGAACGAAATCAAGAGGTTGTTACCTTGTCGGGATCTAGATGCAAAGAGAAAATTTATCGAAAAGAAGCGGGAATTTTTCCCTCTGGGTGGAAGTTGAGATACATCTCTCTACGCTGGTAGCGATTGGCTGAACTGAGCCAAACAACGTATGGAGAATGTATCCATGCGCCCAGGAAAGTAGCTTGCTACAACTTGGTCCACTGTCTAGTTTAACACCACCACCTTGTTTAAGGGTGCTTTTAATGGTATCCATTCTGTTACAAGCATTCAGATCAAATTTTCATTTCAAGGATACTTTCCTCTCTATTACCAATCTTGGAGGCCCTGAAAAAGGTCACAGGCACTGCCCTTTCCTCCCTTACTAAACAATTAAAAAAAAAATGAAAAAACAAAAAAAAATTCCTTAAGCATTCCAACATAACTTACCACCCCCAAATTAGGTGCCACTGTTTGGTCTTGTTAGTTTATGTGATAGGTTTACTTTAGTGTCCACTCTGATATCTCCAGTAACTATTGAAGTAAAAAAAGTATTTTAACTCATAATGTCCTGTCCAATATGAAACTGCATTAGTAAGATGTTCTTGGAAAGTACAAAACAACACTATGACTGCATTATCATCATCTTGTGTGAATTTTTTCATGCTTACATTAAATATCGAATGACTTTAGTTTACTGTCAATTTTCACAATGATCTTTCCACTTATAAATATACTATAAGCATTTGAATCAACCAACTATGAAGTTTTAATATTTTGATATTTAAAACGTTTTAAGTGTCATTTAGAGTATAGTTTTTGTTTCACAAATCCACTACACAATGACTTTAGAAGTGAGGGAGAGAGAGCGTAATGAAATAAGATTAAAATAAAAAGTATAATTATGTAAGTTACAGATTAAAACAGTCGGTGCACATGTGTTTATGTACGAGGTGCCTGCATGTATGTATTTATGTGTAGGGAATATTTATGTATTAAAAAGTTCAAATAATAAAACTGTGGGAATGTTCTCAAGGCAATACATAAATAAAACTCCTGACAATATAGGAAATGTAGAAAAAAAGTGTTTCATTGTGAAATAATCACTCAAGATATTTTATCCCCTTATTTACGTAGGATTTGAAGTTGGTGAAAATCATCAAAATATTGACGCCAATATATATACATATATTTTGACGCCAATATATATACATATATGTGTTCAAAAATCACAAGGGACGTTTAACCGCCAGGTGAAGAAAATATTATCTAGGAATAATATGGTTTGCTAGACTCAATTAAAAGGATAAATTAAGAATTACAAACCAAATCATGATAACTATCACATCCAGACTGCTTTTTGTAGAACTGTTTTTTTGCAAATAAGATTTGTAACTCTCCACTTATTTGCAAAACAGTTCTACAAAAAGCAGTCTGGATGTGATAGTTATCATGATTCGGTTTGTAATTCTTAATTTATCCTTTTAATTGAGTCTAGCAAACCATATTATTCCTAGATAGTATTTTCTTCATCTGGCGGTTAAACGTCCCTTGTGATTTTTGAACACATATATGTATATATCTGTATCTGTCTCTCTTTATTATATATTATATCATAAGGCTGGGAACATTTTTTTTCTTTTACCTATTTTGATTATAAGGGACTATTGTGAGTTTTTTATTTTTTATACTTTTGATATATATATATATATAATATAAGATCAAAAGATGGTTAAAGGAGTTCCATGTATTTTATTATGCGCATTTCAAAAACAAACATCATCATGCAATAATATTTGTGTTTTCATCAGATAAAACAGGAGAACATGATATGAAGGCTAAAAAACACTTGTGGATAGTGCAGTTTTAAATCAACATGCTTTATTGTACTACAATAAAACTCACCTCCTACATATATATATATATATATATATATATATATATATATATATATACATATATATGGCTGAATACACTTTTTCTCAAAATTTGTTTAATGTTCCTTCCTCTTCTCACTCTATCTTTTATTTCTCATTCATTTTATTTTCTGATTAAGGATTAGTGTCTGAAGCGTTAAACTAATATACTTCTTCATTGTACTTTTTGCATAATTATATATATATATGTATATGTGTATGTATCATCATCATCATCGTTTAACGTCCATCTTCCACGCTAGCATGGGTTTGGACGGGAATTGTCCCACTTGAGGCAAGATTGGTTGTCTTGCTCGTATAGGACTGTCTGGCGGGTTTTCTACGGCTAACACCAACCACGTTTACAGTGTGGACTGGGAGGTTTTTACCGTGTTACCTACACGGCCACATTACAGCATGGACTGTGTGTTTTTTTTGTCGTGACACTTACACGACCTCATTTGTTTCGGACTGGATGTTGTGGTACCAACATAGCTTTACATCGAAAGGGGTGGTGTGGATGGGGTAGGGGTAGTGGGACGGGGGTGTATTTTGGTTAAGAGGTGCCTACTGACTGTAGGTTTCGCTTTGTACTTAGGCAAGGCGGGTCTTCTGTATTACTGTGTAGCGCCAAAGATCTCAGTCCAGTGACATTGTTTTGGAGAGGTGTAAGTGTGTGAGGTCGGAATTTATCAAGTCGTCCCAGGTTTTTCTGGGTCTGCCTACTCCGTGGCTACTGTCTATTTTTATCGCCCTGCACTTTTTTATACAGCTGTCATCTTTCATGCACATCACGTGACCATACCAACATAGTCTTCTCTCGAGTAAACAGCATCTGATCCCTCTTATTCCTAATTTCTCACTTAGTTCATTTATGCTTTGCCGTTCACGTATATTACTATTACACATCCAACGGAGCATGCAAGCTTCATTCCTCTCTAGTCTGCGTAGATCCTCTGCACACAATGCCCATGTCTCACTGCCATGTAACATCGCTGTTCGTATGCAGGCATCATGCAGCCTACCTTTCATTTTTAGAGAGAAACCTTTAGCGGCCAATAGTGGTATGAGCTCTCTGAACTTTTTCCATCCCGTTCTGACTCTAGCTACTGTACTTTCAGAGCACCCTCCACCACTGCTGATTTTGTCACCCAGGTAACAGAAGGTGTCCACTATTTCTATAGAACCATCTGGGCAATGGAATGAGCTAGTATTCTGTGGGCATTTGCTGCTACTTATTGCACTTGAGCACCGGCCACATATACAACCTATATTCTTAGTTAGCTTACCTGTGATCCCACTACATCTTTTATGCACCCATACTTTGCATTTGGGACATAAAATGGAGTTTCTGCCTACTCCTTTCCTACACACTAAGCATGGCCATTTCCCAGATGGGACCAGTGTCTATCTTCCTTCCTACATATTAAAACTTTAGTCTTAGACAATTTAATTTTAAGGCCTTTTGATTCTAGGCCATGCTTCCATGTTTGGATATATATATATATATATATATGTGTGTGTGTGTGTGTGTGTATATATATACATGATGGCTGCGCCTCGTTATCGAGTATGGCCATTACACGATATACCATTATTAATAATTATTAATTAATTCTATCGTGCAATGCCTGTGCGTGAAGATATTTTTTAAAGTGAGGAAAGACTGTGCACTGAACCAATCCCACTCTCTGAGCGACAGTAGCTATAACCCAAAAAGAAGAAAAGATCAACATCATCAGTAACTACTGAGCCGCAGGTTTTATATTGGAGTTATCCCAGTTTCCTGAATTGCCTTCTCCTAGAAGAATGTCTGACAAAGGCTAGGGGTCCTTCACTCCCAGTGGTTTAACCGCGTGATCAGGTGTCCAGCCCGACTATTTCTATGTCCCCGCACATATACACACACATGCACCTATGTATATACACATACATATGTACATGTTTATATACATATTTACACACTTTTGGATGGCCGTTGACTCTTATGAGTTCTTCCACCCTTTGTCAGGTTTTGTTTTTTGTCCTGCAGGGTGTCCTAAATCACCCTCCTCACCAAGTGAACTTGGTGGGGTTGCCGGTTTAGTCGCCGACAACCTGACCATGCGACAGGTTGTACTCAAGAGTGACCCGACATAATATATATACATACATACAAATATCCTTCGTTTTTGTATTTCTTTTGCAAAATCTTTTATCTGAGAACATGCATTGAAACAGATATTGTTATACTTTGGGAGGGTCATGTTGCCAATAAAAACACATACGCCTGTTAGTTTTCACTCCAATGTAATACAAATTTCCAGTTGATTGGTTTAATAATCAGATGGTTGTTTATTTTTTGTCAAAGCTCTTTCATCACACATTCTGTGACTTCCTCAGTGACTAATTTGTTATTTTGTGTTTCTCCTTTGTTCTGTCCTACACCATCTTGTTTTGTGTGCTGTCTATTGTTTATAGTTTCCATTTACCATATTTAACTCACAATACATTGGTCAACCTGAGGCTATATTAGATGATAACACTTGTCAAAGGTGCTGCTACACTATAGGGCTTAACCTAAAACCACATTGCTATCAAGTGAATTCCTTAACTACACAGCCATATCTGTGTCTATTGAAAAAGCTTTCTTTAATCTCATATTTTTTCTTGTTTGTTTCTTGAAGGTTTCAGTAAATGAGAACACTCTCCAGTGCCTACCATTCCGAGACAATGCTTATAAACCAATGTACAGCTGTGACATGGCCAAAGAGATGGGAATCATGGGAACCATCAGTCTCCTGCTCACACTACTTAATATTATCTGTATATTCCTCGTTGGTATTATCATGTTGAAGGTAAAAAAAAACAACAGATCTGTTGATTTCATTTGATTCCACAGGCTTTGTCTCTCCCTCCATTCCTCTGTTGTTTTTTTGTCCAATATGGCAGTATTTGACCACCCACTATAATAGTAAATATCACTTCTATGAAAACACTGTAACACTGTTGATAACAAACTGCCTGAAACCACTTCTGGTTCTAAAATACAAAATTGTTTGTTTTAAAGTGTTCATGTTTTTCTAAAACCTTTCCATCATACTTTTCTGTAAGAACATATTTTAAGTTATATTTCAAACACCAGATAAATAATGAGAAAGTTTGTTATTTTACTAAAGCTCTCCAAATTCTGGATTATTTTTGAAATTATTTGAAAATCATAGGCAGTGACTTAAGTCTAATGCCAAGCAAAAAAACTAAAGCAATCTTCAGATGTTCACTATATTCAATTCAATGATGTCCCTTTTCTGAAGAGGTTGCAGATCTGTCATTTCCAACATAGCTACTGTTTTATTGAGAGATGCTTTTGGACACTTATACATGAGTAGAGTACCCAATTCCTTGTCCGTGTACATATTCATTGTGAAACCACAATTGATGCTGCTATCTATCAGTTTAGAGCAGATTCTTCCGCCTGGGACAGACTTATTTAAAAAGTGATCTGTACTCGCCTCATCAGGACACCATCATAGAACATTCTATAACCAAGTAAATTAAAATTTGTTGTACCCCATGTATCTATCTTTCTCTGTGTAACCAGATGGAAATACTTTGTGGTGTTTCAATAATATAGTTTATGAATTTATTTGACCACAATACAGATGCTAATATCACAACATACCTTTTATTTGTGGAACCCAATGTGTTTCTATTTAATGGGCATTTAATTTCATGCTTGTGATGCCAAACTGCCTAAAACCACCCCTGGTTTTATGATACAAAATTGTTTGTTTTAAAGTGTTTATATTTATCTAAAAACCTGTCATTATAATTTTATATAATAACCTTTAAATTGTGTTTATAATACTAATTACATAATGAGAAAGTTAGTTATATTATTATATACCTCCAAATTCTTGATTACTCTAAATGTGAGTGGAGTTCCACTGAAGCAGATGGAGAAGTTCAAGTAACTTCAAGCTGTGTTCACAAGTGATGGAAGGCAGGAAGCTAAATTAAGTGTAAGAATTGCAGGAACTTGAGCAGTAATGTGCCATCTTTAGCATTCGGTAATCAGAAGAAGAGAGGTAGGTGTAAAAGCCAAAGTCGCTATCTTCAATTTGGTATTCGGGCCAACCCTTACCTGTGGTCATGAATCTTAGATAATGACCAAAAGAATATGATCACAAATACAAGCTGCCAAAATGGAGTTCCCCCGAAGAGTCTTTGAAAAGACATTACTTGAAAGAGTGTGTAGCTTGGAGATCAAAGAGTCACTTCAGGTAGAGCCACTACTTCTCCTAATTGAGAGATCACAGCTTCAATACTATGGGCATGTGGTTAGACAGTCTCAGGAAAGAATCACTGGACAGATTTTATGGGCAAAACCAACCGGCAGGAGACCCATAGGTAGATCCCGAGCAAGATGGTTGGATAACATATATGAGCATGGCTGGTCTCATTTGGAGATCCAGCCAGATCAGTGTAGATGGTTGCTTCTGACAGGACCTGCTGAAGGGAGTGTTTGAGGACTCTTCCCCCATGACCCTCCCAGGAATAAGTGAATAAGAAGAAGAAGGTTTTTTTTCTTTGTATGTGTTGTTTATTTTTCAACTTACTTAAATTTTCTTCTGTCTTCTTTGAAGATTAAAGAAGTTGTGCCACTGGCTTCAACTGATGCATTGTCAGAATTTTGGGAGTACGATATTCGAGTAAGTTCTTTATTTCCTTATTTAGAGTAACTGCCCACACAGACAGTTTGCTTTTTCTGTGTCCTATAAAATTTATGTCACCTCATGTGTACCTTTTACAGTTAGATTTCTTTCTTTGGAGTTCGGGTCTGTGCTTGAACTCACAGTGGTATCCTAAGGCACTGATGTGTATGTGTGTGTGCGTGTGTGTTTAGAATAGGTGCACTGTATCTCCGCATGCTGTATGAGGCAACAAAATGGGATGCTATCAGTAGGACATCTGGCTGTAAAATAATGCCTCAAAAGTTCCCATCTAGTCTATGTCAGCTTGGCAGAGTAAAAATAAAAATAATGATGATATATATTATATTCATTATATTATATTTCTGTAATTACTCTCTGCTATGATTACTGAGTTGCAACAGAGAGTAATCTTAATAATATCATAAATAAACATTATACTCTACTTTACTACTGAGTACTTTTTTCTCATGTTTGCAAATCCAAATGTATGAGTGTGTGTATATATATATACATACATTCATATCTGCATACAATGACAATGAGGACAACAGGATATGAACTCTTAGCTGATAATCAGACAACCATATTGGTTCCTAAATCTTCAACCCTTCTTATGTATATTAGTAGCTGATTTGTAGATCAAGTAGATTTTATTTCATTGATGTTGTTTATTGTTGTCATATAGCAGTCTTTTTCTCTGTTACAGGTGGCTAGAGATTCTTACAAGACTATGAAGGGCACAGAATCAGTGTCTTTAATGGCAGAATACCAGGTAAGATGTGCTGTATGTATAGTATTGTGAGCGTATAGTCCTCTTATGTCATGTTATTTTTTATTTTACTTTTTTCCTTTCAAGTATGCACTTGTTAGATACTTGATACTTCAAAGTAGTTTATAGCAAAACTCTGACAAGATTGGTTGTATTTTGTGTGTTTATCTTAACCCTCAAAATGGAGAACCAAAATGAACATTATCAACACATTGTGCTTTTTTATTTTAAAAAAGGTAAGAAAGTATTAGAAACTTGCAGAAACGTATGCGCTGTGTATGGAGAGGATGCTGTTACAGAACGTGTATGACAGAAGTGGTTTTTAAGATTTCAATCGGGAAATTTTTCAATTCAAAATACACCTTGCTCTGGATTGCCAACTGTGGATAACAGAAACCAAATGAAGGAGTTAGTTGACACTAACTCCTGTCTTACAACCAGGGAGATCACAAATATACTCCAAATAGCTAAATCAAGTGTTGAAAACCATATACATAAACTTGGTTACATCAGCAGGCTCGATGTTTGGGTTCTCCATGAATTGAATGAAGCCAACCTCACCCAATGGATTTCCGTTTGTGATTCCTTGCTTAAACATGAAGAAAACGATCCCTTTTTGAAGAAAATGGTAACAGGAGACGAAAAATAGATCATATATAACAATGTGAAATGAAAATAATCATGGGGCAATTGTAATGAACCACCACAAACAACCTCCAAAGCAGGACTTCACCAAAAGAAGATTATGCTTTCAATTTAGTGGAATTAGAAGGGTGTCGTCTTTTACAAGCTTCTTCCCACAAGCAGGACCATCAATTCGGATGTGTACTATGACCAGCTGCATAAATTAAACATAGCAATCCACCAGATGCGTTCTAGAACTTGCTAATTGAAAGGGTATTGCCTTTCATCAAGACAATGCCAGACCACAGACTTCTTTACAGACGTGGCAAAAATTACTAGGGCTTGACTGAGAAGTTTTTGCCTCACCCTCCATATTTTCCAACCTTGCCCCTTCAGATTTCCACCTGTTTCGGTCTCTTCAAAATTCTTCGAATAGACAGACCTTCAATATTTCAGAAGATGTAAAAATTAATTTGGAAGGGTTCTTCACCAGTAAAAACAAGAAATTATTTGAACAGGAAAAAATGGATCTACCTAGCAGATGGCAGAATGAAATGGCAAATATGTCATTGATTGAATAAATTGCTTTGGGTTTAAAACTGTGTTTCATTTTCATATAGAAAATCGAATAGACTTTTTGGCCAGCCCAATATATGTTGCGCATGAATGACAAAGCATCAGTGAACTGAGAGAGAAACTAGGCATAAGAGGGGTTAGATGTAGCGTACAGGAGAGGAGATTGCGGTGGTTTGAACATGTGATGCATTTGGAGGATGATAGCTGTATAAAAGGTGCAGGGCACTCAAAGATGATTGTAACTATGGAAGAGGAATAGTTAGGAAAATTCAGGATGAAGTGATAAAAACTACTCTTGCCCAATTAAACCTCACAAAGGAGATGATACAGGATCAAGATCTCTGACGTCATGCTGTACTACAGAAGACCCGCCTTTCCATGTGCACAAAATGAAATGAAACAAACATGTAGGGGACACACAAGTCTGCAACAATCCTCTCTCCACCACCCTACCCCACCCTGATCCCTATTCACTCTCCCTTTCCTTAATACCCTGCTCTCACCTGCTAAATATTCCACACGCCTAATCAATGTGGTTTCCTAGGTATGAAGGGTTGAGTCCTATTTTCAATGCCTAATTCCTGCATTATATAAGAAGCTTCAGTATTTAGTTTTTCAAAGTTTAATACCCCTAGCAATATCCAATATAATGTTACAGCTCCCAATAATATAAATTTAGATAAATGTAATTGTAGAAATAAATCTAACTGTCCTCTAAATAATAATTGTTTAGTTAAAAATATAGTATACAATTGTAATGTCAAAACAAATGAAAACTCCTTTAACTATGTCGGCTCTACTTCCACAGACTTAAAATCCCGTTTTAATAACCATAAATGTTCTTTTACGAATATTGGTAAAAAATCTTCAACTTCTTTATCTAACTTATTATGGGACTTGAAATCCAAGAACATTAACTATTCTTTACTTTGGAAAATTATTTCCAAAGCTCCTTCATACACTGCTTTATCCCAAAATTGTTCCCTTTGTGTCGAAGAAATATTCTTTATACTAAAAAGTAAGAACTCTATTAATTTACGAAATAATTTATTCAGTTCCTGCAAACATCGTTTAAATTCAACTTTTAAATATATATATAAAATGTAATATACGATTTATCTCTTTTACATAATGTCTTCTATATCTATATATGATTCATATACTTAATTTACTTTCTATTATCTCTATTTCACATATATATTATTACACCTATCGATAGATTATAAAATTCCTTTATATGACTGCTTGAAACTCCTTTAAGGAAAATTTTTTCTTGAAAAACTTACGGAAAGTTTTAAGAAAATCTTTTGAAAATTCCTTGAAAGATATAGAAAAACCATTATTTTCATACCTTCCAATATTTTTATATTGTTATATTTTTATATTCTTATATTTTCAAACGTTTTTAATATATATATCCAAATGTTTATATATATGTGGAAACGTCCAAACCCATGCAAGCGTGGAAGATGGACGTTAAACGATGATGATGATATGTGGAGTAACCTATGGTTTATGCTTTAAATATATTCTTAAGATAAATTTTTTTAAATGTTTTAACTTTATAGCAAGTAAATTTATGACTTTGTATAAAATAACAAATGTTTAACTTCTTAACTTTATAGCATTCAATCCTTAGAGTCATCTGAGTTCTTAAAAAATCACTTCTAACTTCCTTTACACTTCCTTACTGTTTTTATAATATAACTAAGTGGTTATTCTTTTGTAAACTCTCGAAAATTTTCCATAAATTTAGAATTATTTGGATGTTTAAAATTTTTGACTTACAACTTTTAATAAAATAAACTATACTAGATTTGCTCTAATGTAAAATAATATATATTTATTTAAATAATTTATAATCCTTAACATACACATTTAAACTAATTATTAAATTATTAAATTAAATCTTTAATATTAAGGTAAATTTTAATCTTTAATTTTGATTTCTAATTTTTTAATTTTTTAATTTTTTAATTTTTTAATTTTTTAATTTTAATTTTAATCTAATTTTTCAACCTATCAGTATAAATATTATAATCAAAACATAATGAATCCTGCATTTTAAATATTATTCTTCCACGTTATTCTCATTTCTTCATTTCTTCCCTCACGTAAATATACTTACGCTGTATTTATCCTTTGAAACTCTTCTCTTCATGCACGCTATTTTCACTGTCAATATATATAATTCGTTCTTTCTTTCCTCTTCTATCTTTCTCCATTCTTTCTTCTTTTTTTTTTTTCTCTCTCCCTCACATATCACCTTCTTCCAACAGTTTAATTTAAATAAACCATTATCTTTTCAACCTTTCGGACACTCATTTGCATACTCACTCATAATTTTCTATCACCCTCAATAAATGTAATATCTCCACTATCCAGGAAGCTCCAAACGTTAAGGTTGTCTTTTTTTCCGGGTATGTCAATATTTATTTATAAAACAAATCTGTATTTTATCTGATGAAAGCACACCATAATTTGCCTTGGTGGCCCTTGAAATATGTATAATAAAATAAATATGATTTTATAAATATAGTTTCCATTTATTAATATATTGTGTATTTACTCCACTAATCAGTTGAGTGCTTTATATCTGTTATAAAAATGTTTAAGCTTGTTGAATCCCAACAAATTAAATATAACCTCTGCATATATATATATATATCAGAAACTGAGCATGTCCAGCTTTCATGGGGTGGTCAGTTTGCTAGAGTCAGAGTCATTAGTGTGTTGGATATTTGTTCTGTGTCTGTGTTCTGAGGTCAAACCCTGCCACGGCCCACTTTGTCTTTCATGCTTTTGGTGTTGATAAAGAAAGTAATAGACTAGTGCTGGTGCACCCACTTCTCCTTCCAGCTGTTACATCCTGGATGTTCCACTAGATCAATGGAATTATGGTTAAGAGAGTGTCGTCTGTGTCTGCTTGCAACTGCATGGACACCTACAACCCATAACAAAAACATGATGCATACTACAAAGTTGAATGCATTGGTATGGTCATGTGATGTGCAAGAAGAGCAAGTGTTATGTAAAAAGGTACAAAGCACTTGAAGTTGATGGAAGCTATAGAAGAGTGAGATCAAGGAAGACATTAAATGAGATGTCTTGCTGTATTTGTTCTGGCTTTTGTATGACAGAGTTAATCCAATACTCAGTTTAACACCATCACATGGTCCTTTAATGCCTTGAGTGTTTTCATACTGTTGCAAGCATTTGGGCCAGGTTTCTGGTTTGAGGATACCTTCTTTATTTCCTCCTTTCTTCCCACCAGTCTTGGTGGCCTTGATAAAATAGTCATGATGAGCACTGCCTCCCTCTTTGACTACATAGCAAAAAACAAAAATAATATGTTCACTACTCTATTTCTAATAAAAGACACAGCCTATAGTTTTTCAATTAATCATGAAAATTATCAAGAATGTCAAAAACTTCAGTAATGTAACTAACTTTACCATTATTAAATACTATTATGATATAAATCCACAGCTTATGACTCATGCCTCTAGTGGGAGGAGAGAAAGAGAAAAAGACAGAATAAAAAAAAAGCAAGCAATTAACAAACTGCTTTTTATGAATTAACTGCTGAGATATATTAACCCTTTTGTTGCCATATTTTTAATGAAAGACACTGCCTACGGTTTTAAAATTAAATTTGAAAAAATCAAGAATTTGGAAGGATATAGTAATATAACTAACTTTCTCATTATTAAGTTAGTGTTTGGTACATAAGTTAACAAAGGTTCTTAAATAAAATTATGATGGCAAGATTATAAATAAATATAAACATTTTATAACAAATAGTTTCTAGCTGTTAGGTATCAAAAGGGTTAAAGTACAATGACTAAGTTAGAAACACTTGTCTGATCATCAGTGTCTGTTTCTATTCAAATCCATTTTCCTCTATTTACAGAAGCACTTAATGAAAAACTTGAAGCAACTGCCAAGGGTAATTCATGCTTTTATAGTTTTCTTTATTAATCCAATCATTTATTTCACACACACACACACATATATATAATGTGAAAATCCAAGTAGTGACTCCCAAAGATCCAACTTTGAATGAATATTATTCTACTCTATTATTAAGTACTTTTTTCACACTACTTTGCATTTTGCTCTAGGGTGATCCCTTATAAACCTCATATATATATATATATATATATATATATATATTATTCAAAATATTAACAAATGAAAAATATTCTCATAATCAAAATATATACTTTATTATATATATTTCGTTATGTTGGTGCCGCGCCATCGAGGCCGAAACAAATGAGATCGTGTAGGTGTCACGACAAAAAAACACACAGTCCACGCTGTAATGTGGCCGTGTAGGCAACACGGTAAAAACCTCCCAGACCCACACTGTAAATGTGGTTGGTGTTAGGAAGGGCATCCAACTGTAGAAAACCTGCCAGACAGTCCTATGCGAGCAAGACAATCACTCTTGCCTCAAGTGGGACTACCCCTGTCCAAACCCATGCAAGCGTGGAACACGGACGTTAAACGTTGATGATGATGATGATGATTTCAAAGGTAGTGTTGTTTTTTCAGTACGTCCTCATCAGACAAAATATATGATTTGATATATAACACCGCTATGGTCTTGATTATTCAATTCCAGTATTGGTAGTGATTTATTTCATCAAATCTCCATGTTTATATACCACAAATAATATGATAAACTTGAAGAAGAAAAGGATGTAGAGCAAATTAGAGATATGAGAGAGGGTGTAAAGAAGAGGAAAGGCAAGAAAAAAAATAAATACATACATAAATAGATAAATAAATAAAAAATAAAAGGATGAATGAGTAAAAGAAATATATAAAAAAGAAAAGAGGGAAGGTGTGGGGAAAGTAAAGGGAAGGGGGGGGGAAGGAAAATAAAGAAAAATAAAGAAGCATCAAATAGAGGGGGATAGAGAAAAAAACCGTTGTTTTCAAATACTAGATCAAATAGAACATCCAATTAATTCACATAATCAATTGAATATCTTTTGTATTTGATTATGCTTTAGCTAATTATACTTATATATTATATCAAAATTAATCACTATAGATTACTTTCTATAACAATCACATATATAGTTTAATTTAACTCATTTTAGATTATTATTTTTAATTTTTAGGTAAGATATTCTATAAATATTTTGTTACAACTGTAAAAGAATTAATCTTTAAAGTGTATTTAAATAATTATTAAATATGTATTAAAATCTAATACCATGCATATATCACCATCAATACATATAATATATTTAGATCCTTTATTACCCAAATTATTTAATTTAATTATGATATTCTCTTTATAAAATCTTTACTATTCTTTAATTTTCATTTAATTCCTAGGATTAAACTGCAGTTACATTTACTCTCAAAAGTAAATGAGTTATCTTCCTTTTGTTTACATTGTCCGTAAAAATTTCTTTTCTTTTTGACTAGCTTGCTAAATTATATTAGATATGAAATATGTAGATTAATAACATATAGACTATCATTAAAATGAAACTCTATATCAAAATAACTAAATACAGGAGTAAATATAACCTTTCATTAATTTAATGAAATAAAACTTTTGAGAGTAAATGTAACTGCAGTTTAATCCTAGGAATTAAATGAAAATTAAAGAATAGTAAAGATTTTATAAAGAGAATATCATAATTAAATTAAATAATTTGGGTAATAAAGGATCTAAATATATTATATGTATTGATGGTGATATATGCATGGTATTAGATTTTAATACATATTTAATAATTATTTAAATACGCTTTAAAGATTAATTCTTTTACAGTTGTAACAAAATATTTATAGAATATCTTACCTAAAAATTAAAAATAATAATCTAAAATGAGTTAAATTAAACTATATATGTGATTGCTATAGAAAGTAATCTATACTGATTAATTTTGATATAATATATAAGTATAATTAGCTAAAGCATAATCAAATACAAAAGATATTCAATTGATTATGTGAATTAATTGGATGTTCTATTTGATCTAGCATTTGAAAACAAGGTTTTTTTTCTCTATCCACCTCTATTTGATGTTTTTTTCTTTTTCTTTATTTTTAAACCCCCCCCCCCCTGTTCTCTTTACTTTCCCCACACCTTCCCTCTTTTGTCGTTATTCCTCCTTTTTTTTTATATATTTCTTTTACTCATTCATCCTTTTATTTTTTATTCATTTATCTATTTATGTATGTATTTATTTTTTTATTTTTCTTGCCTTTCCTCTTCTTTACACCCTCTCTCATATCTCTAATTTGCTCTACATCCTTTTCTTCTTTAAGTTTATCATATTATTTGTGGTATATAAACATTGACATCCAGAGTTGACATTGCACTCAGTGCTCCTTTGGGAGCCCCTACATGGACACACTAGAAGAGGAAGACCAAGGTTAACGTATGTTGATGCCCTAAGGACAGATACTGGTCTGTTGGAGATGCAGGACATGGCAGCGATAATGAGGGACAGAGACCGCTGGAGAGAACTCGTCCATGGATCTCGGGAATTTTACCCGCCTTAGAATAGAAAAAAAAACATTGAGATTTGATGAAATAAATCACTACCAATACTGGAATTGAACAATCAAGACCGTAGCGGTATGTCATATATCAAATCATATATTTTGTCTGATGAGGACGTACTGAAAAAACAACACAGTACCTTTGAAATATATATAATAAAGTATATATTTTGATTATGAGAATATTTTTCATTTGTTAATATTTTGAATAATATTAAAAACTCCAGGAAAACTTTTCCGGTTGAGTGCTTCTAATCTATTGTAAAGTTGTATTCATTGAGTAATCAACGAACCATACTAATCTTTGGTTATATATATATATATATATATATGGTTATACTTTGGGAGGGTCATGCTGCCAATAAAAACACTTTCACTTAGAAATTTCTAGTTAGTTGGTTTAATAACCAGATGGTTGTTTATTTATTGTCAAAGCTCTTTCATCATACATTCTGTGACCTCCTCAGTGACTAATTTGTAACTATGTATCTCTCCTTTGTTCTGTCCAGCAGCATCTTGTTTTTGTGGGTTGTATCTGTTTATTTTGTCTGATGAAAGAGCTTTGACAACAAATAAACAACCATCAGGTTATTGAAACAACTGACTGGAAATTTGTAATAAATTGAAGTGAAAATCAACAGGTGCATGTGTTTTTATTGGCAGCATGACCCTCCCAAAGCATAACAGTATTTGTTTCAACACACATTTTCAGATAAGAAATTTTCCAAAAAAATATAAAAACAAAGTATATATATATATATATTGTTATACTTGGAGAGGGTATAACAATATCTGTTTTGACTCACAATTTCATATCAAAAACCTCGCAAAACAAATATATATATATATATATATATATTTATATATATATATATATATATATATAAATGGCTTCTACAGGACTAGAACTGTTTCATTCAGGAGAAATCATCAGGAAAGCCCTGATGATTTTTCATGAAGGAAACAGTTCTAGTCCTGTAGAAGTAGAAGCCATTTCTATATTAAATATTTATACTCTGCTATGTATTGCGTACCTTACTTACTGTGGTTACCCCCGATTGAACCCAGGATAAACATATATATATATATATATATATATATATATATATACAGGGTGTAACAGATAAATTGGGACAAGTTTCAAATGGGTGTATTTCTAATTGTATAGATTTTGTTGAAGTCTAAATTTTAAATATTATCAGCTTGAATAATCACTTATTCATAATTTGTTCAATCTCAAATAAAAAAAATAATACGTTAATAAATAATTAAACCGTAGTGTAATTGCTGAATTATTCTACGTTGGCAAAAGTGCTGGGGGGATTGTTAGAGTCACAGAGTATGCCAAATCTACTGTTTTTAGAGTTGTAGCCAATTTGAAGAAAAGTCAGGATGTTCAGAGAAAGTCTCACAGTCCTTGCAGTGACTCAAAATGCACCCCTCATTTCTAGCAAGACTTGAAAGATCTATTGTGTCGAACCCATCAAAATCGATAGTGAAGTAGGCTTAAGATCGAGGAACCAGTAAAATGACAAGACCTCCATATGAAATCATACATGAGGAGACACCGTAACATTCTAACTACCCGCCCAAAAGCCATTTGAGCTGAAAGAAGTTCCAAACTTCTTAGTCATCTGAAACATCATGTTGGAGACATCCGCATCTTCGTAGATGAAAAGAAGTTTGTGGTAGATGAAGTTGCAAACCATCAAAACTCACGAATGATAGTGTATGACCCTTCCCAAGTTCCTTCAGCTATGCATAGCAAGAATCTGGCTTCCATTATGGTCTTGAAGCTGTTGCAAGTGATGGGAAATTGATGCCTCCTCATTTTATTGAAGCAGGTCTTAAAATCAACACAGCAGAGTATCTGAAAATCTTAGAAGTTTTGTTGCTTTGGATTAGGAAGTATTATGATGCAAGAAATTTTGAAGAAGGAATTGCCCATGTTTGTCCCTAAAGATATCTGGCCCTCTAGCTCACCAGATTTGAATCCATGTAATTTTTGGCTATGGGGCGCAATTGAAGCAATAGCAACAATAACTTCTCACAATTGTGTGTCTTCACTGAAGGCTTCGATAAAGCAAGCATTTGGTAAAATGAAAAAGGAAGAAATACTTAAGGCATGTGCATCATTTCATAAATGGATTGAACTGGTAAAGAAAGCAAATGGTGGTCACATTGAACTGAAATAAGTGCTAAACACTCCACAATAATTTGGCATAAGCATACATTTTTCAGGGTTTGATTTTTCTGAGTTATACCAATTATAATAAAGATATCTAAATGGTCCCAATTTACCTGTTACACCCTGTGTACATATATATCATCATCATCATCATCATTTTACGTCTGCTTTTCCCTGCTTGCAAGGGTGGGACGGGAACTGATTCTGGCTTGATTTCTACAGCTGGATGCCCTTCCTAACACCAACCTCATTTACAGTGAGTACTGGGTGCTTTTTTGCCGTGGCACCTCCACGACCACTTTGTAGTGGAATGATAGGGTCCCCAGTCCTATCATCTCATTTCTACAGCTGAGTAAACTGGAGCAATGTGAAATAAAGTGTCTTGCTCAAGGAAACAACACATCACCCGGTCTGTGAATTGAACTCACAACCTTTCGATTGCAAGGCCAATGCTCTAACCACTAAGCCATGTGCCTCCACTCTGAGTAACCAAATGCTGTTATCTGAAACTATGGACATATATATTAGGTATTTACTCTAATTAAGGTATTGAGGTCCCCTTTACTTTGTTTATAGTAGCAATTCCACGGAGATAATAACACGTACATTAGTGAGTTTCATATTTATAGGGAATTACCTCATGTCAATTGTACCCTGAATTCATTTCATATAAAAGCTACACAGGCGAAAATACACAGAGATACAAATATATTTAGGGGTTGCACAGTGTGGTGCTTTTTGAATGCTATGCCAAAATAAGCAAAGAATCTTGGTCATGATGTGTGGGAACTCACAATTTCCTCCTCAACTGTTTATAGAGCAAGAACCAGCTGCCGAGAGAAGATATCTCAGGAAATTGAGTTATCTGCTTTCCCACCGGAAGATAGATCCTGGCTAGTGTTTTTCTCTTTAACACCCAGTATTATTGTGTATTTAGAACATATTCCTCCAGCTAATTTTCATTTCATTTTGTTCTGTTTCCTCATTGGATTCAGTCAAGTTAACAGAAAAGAAAATATATAATTGGCCAGGTCCAAAAAAAATCATCATAATTAAAAAGATGTGAAAGTGTGTAACCCCTCAATATTATTTGATTGACCTATAATTCAATATACTTTGTTAATTCATAAATTCAAACAAGGATGAAATTGACATGAGACGATTGGTGAATAGTTTGTAAACACTCCCAAGGTAAACACCCTACTATACATATGAATTTTTCTGTTTCAGCCTTTGGAAAATGAATTTGTCACCACTCCCAAGGTAAACATTTTTATCTCTTGTTGCACAAAGGTAAACATATTGAATCTTGCAACACAAACACACAGACTGATAGAGGACAGGCAGACAGACAGACAGATAGACAGGCAGGTTTGTCTAGAGGATATACAGGAAGGAGAAAGGGCACCATTGAATCATATTTCTTATCCTATGAAGATCAATATCACCACCATTACTGTCACCACTATTGCCACTGATATCATTATTAATATTATCAGTATCCACCACCACCAGTCTGTCACTGGAACACTACCACACCACCACCGGTCTGTCACTGGAACACTACCACACCACCACCGGTCTGTCACTGGAACACTACCACACCACCACCGGTCTGTCACTGGAACACTACCACACTACCACTTTGGTCTTACAAAAAACTTTCTAAAATCCTCTTTCTATCAGCAGTGCATTTATATTTCTCACTCACTCTCTCTCTCTCTATCTCTCTATCTCTCTCTCTCTCTCTCTCTATATATATATATATATATATATATATATATATATATATATATATATAACGTAGGAATTGTGGTAAGGAACCAGATGGACCATAACGCACCAAAGTACTCCATACTTAGTGTAGTAGAGTGGGTAATAGGAACAACTATGACCCCGACGGCAGAGCTCAAGCCGTTTCAACGGCTATTTCTGGACATAGCCATCGAAACGGCTTGAGCTCTGCCATCGGGGTCATACTTGTTCCTATATATATATATATATATAGTGTGTGTTACTGGTACTTTATTTTATCACCCCCATAAGGATGTAAGGTAAATAATAGTTGGAGTCTTGGGAATAGTGACTAAAGATCTTGAAAAGTACATTAAACAAATAGGGATTGCAATATGGATGGAATACTTACAAACAATAGCATTACTTGGAACAGCTCGAATAATCTGGAGGGTACTTGAAAAATAAGGGGCGTTATATCAGTTCACTGGCAGTGAACAGCTAACAGTGTAATACATCTCCAGCATTAGAAGCTGAGTGAAGAAACAACAACAACAATAATAATAATAATATTAATAATAGTAATTAAAAAAATCAATTAATGGATAAATGTAAAAGGGACAGAAAACAAGAGGGATAAAGATAAAGACAAAAGTAAGGTGTGGTAATAGAAAAAGTCTGGAATAGTAATTGAAAACTGTAGAGAATACATTGGCACCAGCAACAACAACAACAATAACCACAATTGTCACACCAGGGTCAGCAATAATGGCATTGTCGCCTGCTGGTGTCACAGTAAATGAATCTACAATTATTCATTTACCTACTTCCTTCCCTCACCAAACCCCCTAAAAACCCATTAATAAGTGTATATAAAAGGGTCCCAGGACTTCTATTTAAGTGTTTTTTGCCCATACAAACTCGCATATCTGAGGCGATGTCAAAGAAGAGTCGGACCCCAGTCATTATGATTGTACCCTGAACTGATCAATATTGAAACAGTTGTAAAATGCCAATAAAGTTTGTACATATGCTACAACACTGACTTTGATTCTACTTATTATATTGGATTGGCAGTATCAGTAGAGGGTCGGACTCCATGCTTTGCAGCAAAGAGTTATGGCCCTTTATGGTCTGAGTTCAAATCCCGCCGAGGTTAACTTTGCCTTTCATCCTTACAGGGTCGAAAAAATAAAGTACCAGTAATAAACTGGTATTTGCTGGCTTTGTGCCAAAAGTAGAAACAATTATATATATATATATATATTAGATATACATTATATATATATATATATAAACGTAAAAAATGAAACAAAATTTCATTTCCCACTCTTAGTACGGCTGTTACTTAAATATAAGAATGTATACGTACATACATATATGTATACAGACGTACAGTAGTATGTATATATATATACATACATGCACACATATATACATGTACGTATGGATTCTCCAAACATTTATTATAATGCTCGGTGTGTTTGTAAACAAACATCCCGTATAAAGTCGCAGTGTCTAGCAACCACCGTTGCTCATTTGTTCAACACTGACAAAGGAACGCTGTACTAGTTTCAAGCTTGTTAGCTATTGTCAGCAACGTATACCTTCCTGCCAGATGGTTGAACGTCCGAAAGTATATACTTTCCTTATGCATATTAACGGCTGAGTAGCCCAATTTGCATATCGAGTGGGTTAATCGGCCGGGTGCACCGAAAACGATAAACGGAAAAAATGAAACGGAATTTCCTTTCCCACTCTTAGTACGGCAGTTACTTAAATATAAGTATGTATACATACATACATATATGTATACAGACGTACATGTATATATGTGTGCATGTATGTATATATATATACATACTACTGTACGTCTGTATACATATATGTATGTACGTATTCATACTTATATTTAAGTAACAGCCGTACTAAGAGTGGGAAATGAAATTTCGTTTCATTTTTTCCGTTTATCGTTTTCGGTGCACCCGGCCGATTAACCCACTCGATATGCAAATTGGGCTACTCAGCCGTTAATATGAATAAGGAAAGTATATACTTTCGGACGTTCAACCATCTGGCAGGAAGGTATACGTTGCTGACAATAGCTAACAAGCTTGAAACTAGTACAGCGTTCCTTTGTCAGTGTTGAACAAATGAGCAACGGTGGTTGCTAGACACTGCGGCTTTATACGGGATGTTTGTTTACAAACACACCGAGCATTATAATAAATGTTTGGTGAATCCATACGTACATGTATATATGTGTGCATGTATGTATATATATATACACACTACTGTACGTCTGTATACATAGATGTATGTATGTATACATGCTTATATATATATATATATATATATATATAAAAAAACATAAATTATCGAGATTCGCATTTCGGCCCACGAAATAACAAAAAAACAACCTCCAAGATGTGAAGCAAGTGCTCAATGATTCAGATGAACCAGAGCTATAACAAACGTTAAAGGCCAAACACACTGAGACGATAGTTAAACAATCATTCGCATAGCCAAAAAAACGATCAAGTAATTCGGGTATTGAAAATTTACCCGGACCCCTGGAAGGTTGGTAAAATCCAGTATTTGGGTTTCTGCGGCTCCTAAATCAAGTACCGTCCGCTTACATAAATAATGTCAGGCTTCTGGTAAGATGATTGAACAAGGAAGCCACTTTCTCAACAGGTTTTAGTTCAATGTTAATACAAGGACTGACTATTGCTGACTCCACGTGGGGATCGGCAAGGGAGGCAGCCCCTATATCAGGTGAATAAATTCAGTTGTGTATATTTTTGCAAGAATGCAAAAACATCACAAATCGAATAGAGTTCTCAACAGAAGGGTTAAAATTCACATAAGCTATTCATCAGTCAATAGAATCAATTAAAAAATCAAGAAAATTAACTGGTCAATAGCTAGAGTCTGGAGATAAATACAAACATAAATATATATATATATATTTCGTTTCTGAATTTGATTTGTTTAGCAAGATTCTTTATCTGAAAACGTAATAACAATATATATATATATATATATATATATATAGCCTGGAAGTGTCACTACGAGAGACTATTAAATGAGGAGAATAAGTGGGAAAAAGATAGTCTGCCCCAAATCGATCCAATAGAAGGACCAGCAGTGCAAGTTAAAGGTAGTATAATAAGTAAGGCAATCAAAGATATGAAGACAGGCAAGGCAGCTGGGCCTTCGGAGATAGTTGCTGAGATGTTGAAGGCATCTGGAATGGTGGGACATACTATGGTCACCTGCATAGTTAACCAAGTAATACAGAATGGGGTCATACTTAAAGACTGGCGTAGCAGCATGATCATTAACTGCTACAAGGGTAAAGGAGATGCTCTAGATAGAGGAAACTATAGAGGCATTAAGTTAATTGACCAGGTCATGAAGGTCACAGAAAGAGTTATAGCGCAACTAATCAGAGAGCGAATTGATCTAGATGAAATGCAGTTTGGGTTTGTGTCAGGTAAAAGTACCACAGACGCTCTTTTCCTTGTACGACAACTACAAGAGAAGTACCTAGCTAAAAGTAAAACCCTCTACTTAGCTTTTGTAGACCTGGAAAAAGCCTTTGACAGAGTCCCCCGCTCCATTATCTGGTGGGCTCTTAGAAAACTAGGTGTAGATGAATGGCTTGTGAGAGCTATACAAGCTATGTATAATGAAACAGTCAGTAAGGTTAGAATTAACAATGAATATTGTGAAGAATTTAGTGTAAAAGTTGGTGTTCACCAAGGCTCTGTCCTTAGCCCCCTCCTATTTATTATTGCCCTTCAGGCTACAACAGAGGAGTTCAAGACCGGCTGCCCATGGGAACTCCTATACGCAGATGATCTAACGCTCATAGCTGAATCAATGGCTGAACTAGAAAAGAAATTCCAAACATGGAAGCATGGCCTAGAATCAAAAGGCCTTAAAGTTAACTTGTCTAAGACTAAAGTCCTAGTTTGTAGAAAAGAAAATAAGGCACAGGTACCCTCAGGGAAATGGCCTTGCTCAGTGTGTAGGAAAGGAGTAGGCAGAAATTCAATTTTATGTCCCAAATGCAAAGTATGGGTACATAAAAGATGTAGTGGGATCACAGGTAAACTATCTAAGAACGTAGACTTTATATGTGGCCGATGCTCAGGTGCAATAGGTAGTAAGTGTCCACAGGATACTAGCCCCTTCTATTGCCCAGATGGTTCTATAGAAATAGTAGACACTTTCCGTTACCTGGGTGATGAAATCAGCAGTGGTGGAGGGTGTTCTGAAAGTACAGTAGCTAGAGTCAGAACGGGATGGAAAAAGTTCAGAGAGCTTATACCGCTGTTGGCTACAAAAGGTTTCTCTCTAAAAATGAAAGGCAGATTGTATGATGCTTGTATACGAACAGCAATGCTACATGGCAGTGAGACATGGGCATTGCGTGCAGAGGACCTGCGTAGACTGGAAAGGAACGAAGCATGCATGCTCCGTTGGATGTGTAATAGTAATATACGTGAACGGCAAAGCATAAATGAACTAAGTGAGAAATTAGGAATAAGAGGGATCAGATGCTGTTTACTTGAGAGAAGACTACGTTGGTATGGCCATATGATGCGCATGAAAGACGACAGCTGTATAAAAAAAGTGCAGGGCGATCAAAATTGATGGTAGTTACGGAGTAGGTAGACCCAGAAAAACCTGGGACGATCTGATAAATTCCGACCTTACACACTTGCACCTCTCTAAGACAATGTCACTGGACCGAGATCTTTGGCGCTACGCAGTAATACAGAAGACCCACCTTGCCTATGTACAAAGCGAAACCTACAGTCAGTAGGCACCTCTTAACCAAATATACACCCCCAATCCACTACCCCTACCCTATCCTCCCACTCCCACCAACACCACCCTCTCTCTATAAAGTTGGTACCACAACATCCAGTCCAAATAAATGAGATCAAGATCAAGATCGTGTAGGTGCCATGAGAAAAAAACACACAGTCCACGCTGTAATGTGGCCGTGTAGGTAGCACGGTAAAAAGTTCCCAGTTCCACACTGTAAATGTGGTTGGTGTTAGGAAGGGCATCCAGCCGTAGAAAACCTGCCAGATAGTCCTATATGAGCGAGACACGGTTACCCGACCAACATTGCCTCAAGTGGGACAACTCCCGTCTAACCCATGCTAGCGCGGAAAGTGGACGTTAAACAAAGATGATGATGATATATATATATATATATATATATATATATATATATATATATATTTCGTTTCTGAATTTGTTTAGCAAGATTCTTTATCTGAAATCGTGTGTTGAAACCGATATTGTTATACTTTGGGAGGGTCATGTTGCCAATAAGAAACACACGCACCAGTTGCTTTCACTTCAATTTAATTTATCAAATATTTATAAATTTACAAATTTATAAATTTCTGGTTGGTTGGTTGGTTCCACAACCAGATAGTTGTTTATATATATATAGTCATAGTTCTTTCGTCACACACTCTGTGACCTCTTCAGTGACTGGGGATTTCTTTCTTCGTTTCTGTGCCTTTCCTTTCTTCTATCCTACGCCATTTTGTTTGTGTGTGGGTTGCGTGCTCAGTTTGCGCATGCGCCACATCCGGGTGTCTGTGTGTGTTTGTGTTCATTTTTCTATTTATATTTTTTTATTTGTTTGTTTATTTATTTATTTATTGTTGGTTGGTTGTTTGTTCTATGTGTGTGTGTGTTTTCATTTTGTGTGTGTTTTCAATTGTAAGTTGTTTGTTCGATGTGTGTGTGTGTTTTCATTATGTCCTTAATTGTAAGTTGTGATGTTGCTGTTCCACTCATATTTTCTATTTAATTTTGGTTTTAATTCTTTTATGCTTACTGCCTCTGTAATTTGCCTAAACATTGCGTCTTTCTTGTGTGTGGATTCTATTTTTATTTCTATGCTCTCTAATTTACCCCTGTGTTCTATCTTAGCATGTTGGTAGAGCACAGATGATTCTTTATTATCTTGGAGGTCTCGCCAGTGTTCATTTATTCGTTCCCCTATACTACGAGCTGTCTCACCTATGTACACTACATTTTTGTTTCTACATTGTCCTTCAGTACATCTTATGCTATATACTACATTTCTAGTTTTACAGTTAATATGGGGGCTTATTTTACAGGTTATACATTTCTTATCTATACATGAGGTTCTTTGGAACGGGTATGTCTTGCTAATAAGTGTTTTTACGGAGGTACCAGGTCTTTCTACTATCTTAATATTGAGGTTATGTTTCTTTAGGGCCCTTCTAAATTTGTAGGCTAGTTCGCCTCTAGGGGTTGTATTGATGAACATTACACTCTGGTATTTATTGCTATCATACCATGAGTTTATTCTATTGGCCTTGTTCTTAGTTCTTTCTATTCTATTCCAAAATTTGCTCCTATACAAGGGGCAGGTCCCATTTATGTCATTATTTACCATTTTTTCCCATTTGGTTCTGGCTCCTTTATACACTCTGATTCTATCTCTCTGATTGTAGCCAGAGAACTGCATACGGTGGATGAAGTGTTGTATGTGTCTCTCTAGTTCTTCGGGGTTGCACATGCGGGACACATTTCTCATCACCCGTACCAAATCCGCAATCAGTATGTTGATTTTGGTATGGTCCGAAATGGCCGAGTTTCGGTGGATCAGATGTTTGGAAGTCATGGGTTTGGCATAATGGGAATGGAGGATTTGTTTTTGGTTGTTAATAGTATCTAACCAGAGCTCTGTGTCTAGTACAGGTAATCGATGGTTGGGGTGTCTACTTGGGTAGTCTATAGTAACTCTAATGCTCTGGTGGATGGAGTTTGCTATTTGCTGGATGCTTTCCATTGTGTTTTTCTCTAGTTCCTGACTGTTCTTTAGTGGGGGTGTCTTAACTACGATGTTTATATCATCTACGTAGCGGGAGTACATTATCAGGGTTAAGCTGTCTTCTAATTGTTCATTAAGTTTTTGTTTAAGTCTACTGTCCCACCATACCATGAATAAGTTAGCTATGTCGCCTGCAATGCTAACACCAATGGCTGCTCCTTCCTCTTGGGCATATGTTTTACCATTAAATTTGAACATATGTTCCTTAAGGGTTAGTTTTATGCTGGCCCCTACCGCATGTGCAATCATTTTCTTCAGTTCATCATGGTTTTCGGGTGTCCGTATGGCTCTGGTCCACCCGTTCCATCTATCTATGTGGGTTTTCTTGGCCATTGAGGTAATGGTAGGTGGTCTGCCTCTTGCTGGTCTTGTAGGGCACAGGTTGCTAAGGTCATAAGTGTCTAGGTAACTATTACTATGGGTAAGCTTAAGTAGAAGTCCCAGCTCACTGGTATCAATCCCACGGAACTCAACCTTGCTCTCGCTGATCATTTCGACGCATTTCTCCACAGCAAAATCCACGTCAATAGATGGATACAGGGACACAACATCCATACTGCCTATTATGCAGTTTGTTAGGTCCCCAGATCGGTTACCCGCGCCGATTCTGCTGAGGAGGTCCTCCGTGCTGTCACACACATCTGGGGACATCTCAATGATGGGGCGTATGATCAGGGAGAGGAAGTAGGACAGTCTGTAGTTACTAGCAATGTTAGCCCCACAGACTGGCCGTGTTGGTGGTCCCGCGACAGGGTCCCAGCCTGTTTTATGGTCTTTACGAAGCCCATACAACGCCGGCACGTCATTGTTCCAGGCCTGGAAGTTGTTGGCAGTCCTTTTGTTGGGCTGCATTATATTTGTCCACATCACCATATGGGCATTGAGGGTTTTTTCTCTATCCTCATGCTCCTGTGGTGTTACCTCTCTTGTGTTAGTGATGTGGGGTTGCATTGCCTGGATGTAGTTTGGCAGGCTGTCAACCGACATTCTGCCAGACTTGTCTGTTGGAAAGCATGCTATCTCTCCATTACGCGAGCGCTGCATGAGCTTACGCAAGCCATTTGCAGATTCTTCTCCCAGTTGCTGGGCCTCTATTCTATTATGCTTCTTGCTATACTCTTCTATAATATTTCTAAGTTCGGATTTAGCTATACTAAATTGTGCCTCTGTTTGTTCATCGACCTGCGACGGCAACTGCGTGCGTTTGTTAAATGGCAAAGTCGTGGCGTGGACTCGTCGTAGGTCGAATGATTTATCGGAGGGGTTATAAAACGGAGAGTTCCAGGCTGCTGCTTTATGTGTACTAGTGCTATTGTTATTGTTAGTTGTGTTGTTTCTATTTCCACCAACAGCAGCAGCCTCAGCTTCATGGTTGTTTCTATGTCTCTCATAATTACTCCTGTCTCTTTCCACTGGCTCAATGTTGTTATCTACCCTATTTTGTGTGTCTGTGTGTTCGTCTTGGTTATTCTCTTTGTCCTTAGTCTCCCTTCTCCTTTTAATCCTATTACTTTCTCTTATTTCTCTGATTTCTGTGCTACTGTCATTACTTGTTTTCTGTGTCTGTGTGTTTGTTAAGATTGTGGTGAGAGGCATTGAATGCGTATGTGTTGTTGTTGTTGATGTGTGTTGTTGTTGATGTGTGTTGTTGTTGTCTCCGTGTGTGTGTGTGTTATCGTTGTTGTTTGTGTTTGCGTGTCTGTTGTTGTTGTATCTGGGTATGTTGCTATTGTTGTTGTTGTTGATGTGTGTGTTGTTGTTATTATTGTCTCCGTGTGTGTTGTTATTGTTGTTTGTGTCTGCGTGTCTGTTGTATCTGGGTATGTTGCTATTGTTGTTGTTGTATCTGGGTATGTTGCTATTGTTGTTGTTATTGTTGTTTGTGTCTGTGTGTCTGTTGTTGTTGGGATGTGTGTTGTATATGTGTGTGCGTATATTGTTGCTTTTGTTTTTGTTTTTGATGCTCCAGCGTAGTTTCGTAAATGATTTTTCTATTTCTGACAGACAACTAATCATATTTACCTTCTTGAATGTCGCAAATTTGGGTGGCAGACGTAACACAGACATTTCATTATTATCTATTTCCGTGTTTCCATAGATGTTGGTATTTTCATTGTTGAACTCTTCAGATAATGAGGTGTCGGCCATGTTGATACCGTCAATTTTGTTGGGATATCTATTGGTATACTCTATCGTATCCCGATTTAGCTTTGCCTGTTTAAGCCACTTTAATTTTCTGTTAAAGTGCTTATTACATTCTTGAGTAATGTACTGTTCTTCGGGTCGTATAAGGCTTATAAATGTTAGTTTTTCTGCTGGTGTGGTGATTTTAGATATTTCATCTATTAGGTTACGCTTTAGTTTTTCTTGATGACTTAATTCTCTATAGATCTTCTTTTTTATGTTTAGAATTAAAGTTCGTTTTAGCCCATCTGCTTGTTTTTTGGTGAGTTGTAATCTTCTAACGTCGGTATTGATGGTGTTGGTGTAGATTCTAGAAGTGGTGCACAGTTTTATGAAGTGTAGTTGTCGAGATGTTATGGTTTTTCGTAGACAACAGAACATGGTGGTTTTCAGTATCTTGTTAGCCTGGCTAAGGCTTACGATATTTCGTTTCTGAATTTGTTTAGCAAGATTCTTTATCTGAAATCGTGTGTTGAAACCGATATTGTTATACTTTGGGAGGGTCATGTTGCCAATAAGAAACACACGCACCAGTTGCTTTCACTTCAATTTAATTTATCAAATATTTATAAATTTACAAATTTATAAATTTCTGGTTGGTTGGTTGGTTCCATATTAACAACTGTAAAACTAGAAATGTAGTATATAGCATAAGATGTACTGAAGGACAATGTAGAAACAAAAATGTAGTGTACATAGGTGAGACAGCTCGTAGTATAGGGGAACAAATAAATGAACACTGGCGAGACCTCCAAGATAATAAAGAATCATCTGTGCTCTACCAACATGCTAAGATAGAACACAGGGGTAAATTAGAGAGCATAGAAATAAAAATAGAATCCACACACAAGAAAGACGCAATGTTTAGGCAAATTACAGAGGCAGTAAGCATAAAAGAATTAAAACCAAAATTAAATAGAAAATATGAGTGGAACAGCAACATCACAACTTACAATTAAGGACATAATGAAAACACACACACACATCGAACAAACAACTTACAATTGAAAACACACACAAAATGAAAACACACACACACATAGAACAAACAACCAACCAACAATAAATAAATAAATAAACAAACAAATAAAAAAATATAAATAGAAAAATGAACACAAACACACACAGACACCCGGATGTGGCGCATGCGCAAACTGAGCACGCAACCCACACACAAACAAAATGGCGTAGGATAGAAGAAAGGAAAGGCACAGAAACGAAGAAAGAAATCCCCAGTCACTGAAGAGGTCACAGAGTGTGTGACGAAAGAACTATGACTATATATATATAAACAACTATCTGGTTGTGGAACCAACCAACCAACCAGAAATTTATAAATTTGTAAATTTATAAATATTTGATAAATTAAATTGAAGTGAAAGCAACTGGTGCGTGTGTTTCTTATTGGCAACATGACCCTCCCAAAATATATATATATATATATATATATATATATATATATATATATATACATATATATATATATATATATATATATATATATATATACATATACATATATATATATATATATATATATATATATATATATATATAAATATATATATATATATATATATATATATATATATATATATATATATATATATATATATATATATATATATATATATATATATATATATATATATATATATATATATATATATATATATATATATATATATATATATATATATATATATATATATATATATATATATATATATATATATATGGAGGCACATGGCTTAGTGGTTAGAGTATTGGCCTTACAATCGAAAGGTTGTGAGTTCAATTCTCAGACCGGGTGATGTGTTGTTTCCTTGAGCAAGACACTTTATTTCACATTGCTCCAGTTTACTCAGCTGTAGAAATGAGATGATAGGGACTGGGGTCCATATCATTCCACTGCAAAGTGGTCGTGGAGGTGCCACGGCAAAAAAAGCACCCAGCACTCACTGTAAATGAGGTTGGTGTTAGGAAGGGCATCCAGCTGTAGAAATCAAGCCAGAATCAGTTCCCGTCCCACCCTTGCAAGCAGGGAAAAGCGGACGCAAAATGATGATGATGATGATGAGATATATATATATATATATATATGTGTGTATATATATAATAATAATCGTTTCTACTTTTGGCACAAGGCCAGCAAATACCCAGTGCATTACTGGTACTTTATTTTATCGACCCTGTAAGGATGAAAGGCAAAGTTAACCTCGGCAGGATTTGAATAATAATAATAATAATTGTTTCTACTTTAGGCACAAGGCCAGCAATTACCCAGTACATTACTGGTACTTTATTTTATCGACCCCGTAAGGATGAAAGGCAAAATTAACCTCGGCGGGATTTGAATGAATCGAAGTAGCTGCAATACAGCAGATACCAATTGAATTGTTTAAGGCAGTGACAAAGCACTGAATCGTGTGAAGAGTTAACACGTTTTCACCTAGAGTAAACACAAGAAGTTAATAAAGCGACCAAAAGCATAATAATGCATCATCAATATATACAATCATATATATATATATATATATATACACAATTATGTATATATATATATATATATCTTCGTTTAACGTCCATCTTCCACGCTAGCATGGGCTAGACTATATATATACATATATATAAAATTAGAATTGGTGCTCTGAAATAGCGATATATATATGAATGTATATATAGTGTATTTTGCAATACACTGTATGCTTAATTAAAAGCATTTTGAAGACCTTATGCTATTGTTTTAGAGTAGTGACAATGTCACTTATTTAAACTTTTAGCAAACAGGGGAGATAAACTGACAGAGCTCCGTTTCGTACTTTTTGGTACTTATCAAAGCTCACTACTCCTCCTGTTTGCTGAAAATTATGTGTGTTAGATTCTTATGTTTGGATTCTCCTGTTTGCTGAAAATTTAAATAAGTGACATTGTCACTATTTTAAAACAATAGCGTATGGTCTTCAAAATGCTTTTAATTAAGCATACAGTGTATTGCAAAATACACTATATATACATTCATATATATATATATATATATATATGTATGTAAAAGGTAAACAGAAATAACAACACAATCGGTACAGTATATGGAAGGGATATATATATAATTATCATCATCATCATGAAATAGTCATCTGACCTATGTAACCTCAGAACAAGGCACTGGATCATATGACCTAAATGTACTCAGCTCTCTAAGTGAGTCAGGCTAATGTTATAGTAGAGGGTGATATAAATGTCATGTATTGAATACATCCATTGTTTGGCAACAGTGATTCATGAAACTCAAGGTGAATACACTTTTATTAAAGAGAAATGATGATTACGGTGCGAGTGGAAGTTATAATGTGATGTAGTCAAAATATATATTTGTACAATACCATAACAAAGATTCATGGTGTTTACAGTGCTAGCTAAAAAATCTGTAGGTGTATTCTGTAGTACAGTATAGCATCGATACAAAATACTTAACAACCTATATCCATGAAGATATTGTATATACAAGCAAAGAGTTTATATGCCTATTTATTACATACATGGGGGGGGGGGGGGGGGGCTGAAAAGTTCATAGGCTGACCAAAATACTTTCATGGAGTAACCAAATGAGGTTTATTTTTCAACATAGTCCCTAGAAAGAAACATTGCAGTTATTGATAAGAAGAGTTGAAATTATTGCATGCAAGATTCCACAACTCTAGTGTCACTCCTTCATAGTCAGCCTATGAACCTTTCAGTCAAAATTCATTCAATGTTGACTAAAATCTATAGATTTCTTCTGTAATACAATATAACATTGAAATAATATATATAAAGACAAGGTGTTTACATCTATCTCTACAAAAAGTGCTGGCTGAAACCTATAGATATATCCACTAGTACAGCATAGCATTGATACAAAAGTCTGTCTATGCACCAGTAATTTATTAAATTAAACTAGCTACCAAAAATGCATTATATATGCACATTGGTCAATCCAATTTATTTGAGCCCTTAGTAATTGTGGGTTTATAAGCAATGTCTCTGTGGACAGTTAAAGAGGGTGTTCAGTCACTGATGAAATCCCAACGCATGATTGAAACAAGTCTAGCTGATTCACTGATTCCCCTTTTTCTGCCCACAATGATATAGCATACATAAAGACAAGTTTTTACATCTGTCTACACACACTGTTGACTAAAATGTATAGATATGTTCTGTAGTACAGTAAGCAATGTTATAATATTGATATGATTATGGCTTAATGTTGTTTAGTTCAAGATCAGACACGTCCAGCAGATCTTTGATCAAAGACATATAAAATGTGACCATCCCATTTTTTCAGACATAATGTATCTAGGAACACATTATTGAAAGTGTCCTTCTTTTTTAAAATGATGGTATTCAAAAAAGCATGGAAATAGATGTTAAACAGTAATGTTGAGAGTGTGATTTAGAGGTAATTTGACTACTATTTCTATCAAATGGAGCCTTGTCATTTAATTTATGGCAGTAATAATGACCATTGAGAATACCTCTACATGGTCACTCAACCTACTGGAAATAACAGCAAATTTTCTTTTCTCAAATGGCACACTACCCTCATAAAAAAGGGAAGGACACATTGGATAATTTGTTCCTAGATGCCCTATGTCACTTATTGGCATCATCATCATTTTTACATCTGCTTTTCTATGCTGGCATGGGTTGGACAGGACCTTTGGAGGTGATTTTAGAAGCATTGAGAGTGATCTGTATATATGTATGTCAGCAAGTGTGTTGGTGAAGTGATAGTGCATGTGTGTTGGTGTGAGAGGGAATAGGAGGTGGGTGCTGGAAAATAGTAGGCTAAAGGAAGTGGGTCTGGGCATTTAGGCTGTGTCCAATAAAAGTTTGAAGAGAAAAGATAAGGTGTTGTTCTCTCATCGGCTGTGAGTCCAGAGCAAGCAACAAGATTGAAAACTATGAGGTGGTGGGTGGAGTGTCTGGTGGAGGGGAAATGTCAGGCATCTGAAGTCTGGTGGCTGAACTGGATATCTCAGAGATGCTCAGGGAAGCTGCCTGGTAGTTGACAACTAGTCTGTCCAATGTCGATGGCCTCACATAGTCCCTGTCTTGGAAGGCCTGGCCATTGGGCCCAATAAGAGTTGTGGTATTGGTGATATAGTTGCATGTGTGGTTGGAAACAGGAGTAGAATCTTGGGATGGAGTTGGGGGAGGAAGGGAACTGCGGATGAGGAATTGAGAGTAGGAGATGCAGTGTTTGGTATGAGTCGGGTGGGATGAGGTGAAGTCAAAGTAGGGTTGAGAGTTGGTGTGTTTGAAGGCAGAGGTAATGAAGGAATGATGAGAGGGGTCAATGGAGATGGGGTGAAAGGAGCAGAAAAAGGAGAGTGAGGTGGCACCATTAGAGTCATTGATATAATAGCTGTATAGCTTGGTGATGGGCCCAGTGTATTTGGGCCTCAACATAGCTAATGACTAGATTGTTGTTCGGGCCCATTTTATGCTCATGGCCAACCTGGTTACCTGTTGGTAAAACTCACCCACAAAAGAAAAATAGTTGAGAGTGAGGACCGGTTTAGCAAGACAGATGAAGATGGAGGTGGAGGGTTGAGGGGAGGGGTGAAGGTCGAGGAAATGCTGGAGGGCACAGAGGGCTTCAGCATGGGGGATGATCATGTAGAGGGATTTGATGTTGAGAGTAAAAAGGAGGGTGGGTGGGTCAGGTGAGAAGATGAAGTAGTTGAAGAAGTGGAGGACATGGTTGATGTCAGATATGTAGGAGGGGAAGGCTGCTAGTAGGGGTGTTGGGATGGAGTTGAGGTTGGCAGAGATGTGTTTCATGGGGCAGTTTCATGGGAAGATGATGGGATATAGAACTCATAAATACATTTATGTAATCCACTATATGAGAACAAAACGTCAAATTCTAATTTTGTTTATATATATATATTAGAATAGAATCTTTCACTGTATTTTTTTACTAAAAGTAATTTTAGCCTGATAGAGGGGTTTAGAACCCTCTAACAAATGGAAAAAAGATGAGCATTCATGTCAATACTCATCTTTAGTAAAAAAAATACGGCAAAAGCTTCTATTTCTAATTTCAAACTTGCTCGCTGCTTCAAAACAAACGTAATTATATATATATATATATATATATATAAACACTTTACTTTCTTTCTTGACAGAGTCCAACAGTCAACTTTAACTTCAATCCAACAGTGTACAAAACTGTACCAAGCAGTCAATCATTCCAAGCTGATTTCGCTGCTGACAATGCCCACACGATACACAGTTCTGCAACACATGGACATTACTCAGAATTTCTCGACTTTGATCGGTTTGAAGCGTCCCCAGGAGTAAGAGTAGCAGCACGGCCATTTTCCTTTGTTTCTGTACCTCCAACTCGCCACATTCCCACCAATGAAATCCACCGCAGCCATAGCACCCGTGAAAAATCAAAAGGCAAACACTGGAAATTTTTACGGCTAAAAGCACCCAGGGGTCGAGTTGTGGTGGGCAAGGAGAAGAAGTTTACAGTCACCTCTGTACCAGAGACTCCCAAACATCTGACACATAAGGAGGAAGAAAGTTACCACATGATGAGTGAGTAATGTTGGTGAAACAGGAAATGGATATTAATGTAGGTATGTATCTATATATGTGTGTGTGAGAGATTGGTGGCATGGATGGGTAGTGTTAGCTAGTACAGTATTTTTAATTCTAAGTGAGAACATATCTGTTGAAAGTGAGACCTTATCAATGTGCAAATTGAGATTAAAAACTTTACTTACAAGGCTTGTCAACCCGAGGCTATGGTAAATGGCACTTGCCTAAGATGCTGTCCAGTGGGGTCGCACCCAGGGCCTCATGATTGCAAACGGACTCTTAACCATTCAACTATGCCTGCATCCAGGGTTCAAATCCCACTGTTGCCTACTTGGCTGATAGACTTAACCTATCACCCAGTTTAACACAAAAGCCTTTAGTGGAGTCCACTCTGCTGCAAACATTCAGAGCAGGTCTCTGGCTTAAGGATACCTTCCTCCCTACACCCAACAGTCACAAACGCCCAGGAAAGGGTCATAAGCAGTGCACTCTTTGATTAAATATTAAAATAACAAAAGAAAGAAATAGTCAACTGGCAGTTGTGTTAGATGATACTTGCTCAAGGTGCTAGATAATGCAGTGGGATTGAACATGGGACCTTATGATTGCAAAGCAAATTTCTTAAACCTTCAGTCATTCCTGTGACCATTATATAGAAGCAACGAAATGTTAACCCCAAAATTTGAAGGACGTGCTGAGAGGGTAATAAAATATATTCAAAACAAAAAGTGTTTTATTTTTTATTCTTGAAACAAAACATCTTTATATTTCTGTTTTTTCTTTACAAAAAAAATTAAAAACAAATAAAAAATGAGGGAGAGAAAATCCTCATATTTTCCTCTTGTTCCTTATTAGCACCCAAGACAGTTCTGATCCATCAGACCTTATTCTTATATATATATATAAGAAAAAGAATTTGAAAATGCAACTGGAGTCTTTTAAGAATATTTATTTACTTTACCAGTTTCACAGTTCATATGATTATGAAAAGTAAAATTGAGATGGAGGGTTGGTGACTCTGCTGTGGTGTGGCTTGCATCTAACTTGAGTTCGAAAATTCTTTCTGCTTTATACAAAAAAAGTGGCTCAGATGGCATTAGGTACAGTAATTTTTACACCAGAAAAAGTGGCTCAAAATTTCTATTTACGATTTTTATTGGTTGGTGACAGTCACGTGATTAGGCATAGTAATTTTTGCACCAAAAATGGATGGTCAGAAAATGAAAGAAGAAAAGAAAAATTGGAGTGTTATGGTTCAGTGAGCTAATGTCAAAGTGCAGAAAGATGTCAGAATATCTATTGTAGTAGACTCACAAACAATAGAATGTACAAGAAATTGGTTTATAAATCTGTATCCCATGATGATGATGGCAGGGTAGTAAGAATTTGTGTGTTTGTGTGTCTCTTGTAGATACTGAATTGTATTTGTATGTATGTGTGAAACTGGTAAAGTAAATAAATATTCTTAAAAGACTCCAGTTGCATTTTCAAATTCTTTTCCTTATATTTTTACCCATGTGAGACATTTAAAAAACCTTACTTTCTTTTATATATATGTTTAAATACTTTATTTTACAGTTTTTTAACCATTGGACTGAGGCACCACTTACTGTAAAAATCTATGTTGGGTGATAGACTTAATCTATCTCCCACTGGTACTTATGTTATTGTTCTGGAGGGAGCATGATAAGTAATTTCAATCTGGGTAAGATTTGAACTCAGAACCAAATGATTAGTTTGATGCTTTATCAATTCTGCCATTCCCTGCTCTGTGCATGTAGGGAGGGGGGATTCCAGCTGTAATCATCCTGTCTTTTGTACAGACAAAACATATATAGGACTACATGATCAAATAAGTATTTCCTAATCTAACACTTTTGATACCTCCTCCTCAGTTCTACAACATTAGGTTGTTTATTTTTAAATGCCTATATTTATCTAAAAATCCTTCCATCATAATTCTATGTAAGTACCTTTTTTACGTTCCAAACTCCAGCTTAATGAGAAAGTTTGTTGTATTGCTAAATCCTTCCAATTCTTGATTATTTTCAAAATTAAATGAAAATTGTAAACAATGTCTTTCATTAGCTATATGATAATGAAAGAGTTAAGATGGTCAGGTGTCATTTGAAGATTTTCCCTATTTTTAGCAAATGGAGTGACAACATAGATGATGCAACTGAATCTATTTTAACATCTCTTCTTCTGTAGTTCCTTTTGCTCCCCATGTAGCATTGGACACAGAGAGATCTCCATTTTGCATGGTTACAAGCCTTGTCACAGGACAGGTATCTGCAATAATTTTAATCAAAACCTTGTTGAGGCTGTCTTTACTATTCATCCTATCAGTTTTTTTATTTATTTATTTTTAATCAGTTAATCAGGAGAATGAGCAATGCCCATGACCATTTCTGTGGCCTCTGAGACAGGTCTAAGAGATGGAGAGAGTAAGTTATCCTTCTGTTGCAAGAGTGGACTTCATTAAAGGCACCCAAGGTCCAGGTGGTTGTTAACCTTTTTCATACCAAACTACCTAAAACTGCTCTTGATTTATGATACAAAACTCACATTAAAACCTCCCATCATAATTTTATTTTATAAATTTTTGTTAAATTTATAAATATCAGCTTACTAATTAAAAAAAAGTTATTTTATCAAATTTCTCCAAAGTTTTGGTTAATTTTGAAATTAATTGAAGCTCATAGGCACTGCATTAAAAATACAGTAATGAAAGGGTTAAACCAGGCAATGGATTCAGTCTACCATCCAATGAGGCCACAATGAGATTTCCACACAGTACACAAAGAATCAAAACAAATACTGCAAAGCATTCTGTCTTTTCCTATGCTCTAACAACTCCACGAGTCCACTACCTTAGACCAGTACTTTATTCATCAGCCATTAAAGGATGAAAGGTCAAATTGACCCTGGTAGGATTTGTACTCAGAATGCCAAGAACCAGAATTAAGACACAAGGCATTTCATCTGATACTCATTAGCTAAGTACTCTGAATGAATCAACTGTACCCTCCTCAGTACATACAATCTTGAACCAATATGAGAAATTTTTTATTATTATTAGAATAGAGGGTGGTGGATGACAGTATCAGTAGAGCATCAGATAAAATGTTTTGTGGTATTTAGTTATAACTTTCTACATTCAGTTCAAACTGCATGGAGGTCAACTTTGCCTTTCATCCTTTTGGGGTTGATAAAATTGATTTTCCCTCTCCTCCAAATTGTTGGCCTTGTGCCGATGTTAGAAAGAATTATTAGGGCAATAGAAAGTGGTGGACTAGTAGAGTCATTAGGGCATCAGAAAAAATGCTTTGTAGCATTTATTCCAGTTCTTTGTTCTGTAAGTCAACCCAGCATACTATTTCTGCTTTCTTTGCTAAACATTTTGGTTTTCCCCTCCAATAACCCAAAACAAAAGAAACAAAGAAAAGACTTTCTTATAGAACTGAAACTAAAAGTTTATTGAGCCAAAGAAAAAAAATTCAGTAAAATATTAAATGAAAATTACAGAATTATCAATGTAAACATTGTTTTTTTGGAGGGTTTTTGTTTGTTTTGTTTTTTTTACAAAGAAGAATATTTTTTCAAACTGCATTCATTAGTATCAGCTATTGCCAATATTTGGGTGTATTTAAATAGACAAAATTTCCAAGCAAAGAAATGACCCAACAAATATAACTGACTGTACAGTAGTGATGATAAAATCTAAATATGGATTACTGAGTAATTTAAATGTGAATTAAAGATTACCTGTAAATTCATGTGAGACATGCTAAAATTGTATCTTCTTAATTTATATTATACTTTGTTTCCCTCTATATAATAAACACCAGCAAATCAATACTCAATACCAAGTTATACATACCAACCCTACGGTTCTTCCTGTAAATAATGTGCTTTTAAGGTACACCATCTATGCAGGGATCTGAAAGCAACTACTTATTTACTTTCTCTTGTCTCAGGTTACAGTTAATGACCTGGCAAATAAAATAGCAGAAGAAAAAAGGAATAACAACAACACGGTATTGATGTTAACCCTTTTAAATGCAACCTACTGGAGACAGCATGAACCTATCATACGATTCATCTAATTTTAAAGTGCTCATATTTAAATTACAAACCTTCCACCATAATTTTATGTTAGACTCCAAACACCAGTTTTAAATGGAAAAATTAATTATTTTGCTAAATTCCTACAAAATTCTTGATTATATTAAAAATTCCTTGATACATGTGGCTAGAATGTACAGTGCATGGTGTGTGTGCTGAACTACTTCCATGCACTGTGTATGTAAGTAGTTCAGCAGAACATTAAGTTCACATAGAAATCTGAATATCTACAATCCTTAGTAAGCACCAAATAGGTATTACAATCTAATTATACTATATGGATATTCAATCAAGTTATTACATTATCCTTACAATATCAACTTATCAATCTATTATCCTTTAGATATCGAGCTACCATGCTACTCTTAAGATATTAAGCTATCCATAATATAATCAACCTATTAAGATATTAATCTATCCTTAATATACACCAAGCTATCCTCACAGTATACAGCAGTTATAACTCTTAACATTCTGTAATGATTTAGTAGTAAATATCTAAAAATGGATTTGTTAATTCAAATGTTTATAGTATTTTACTGGACAGATTATTGTGAAAATGTTCAGTATTAGAGAAAAGACTTTAATTTTTCATGTGATGCAGTATTAGTACTGTTATGTACTTTTCAAGAATGTATTGCTAATGCAGTTTCATGTGGTACAGGATGTTGATCAGGATATCAACAAGCCACAGAAACAATATCAAAATGATGTCAGCAATGTGTTATCATCATCTCATTTACTCAGAATATTAAATATCAGCAATGAAAGCAATAATAATAATAAACATTATTAGCAGCATTTGTCTTTTTCATGTTTTAGGGAGATTCTTCTTTGTTTTTATGTGACAAAGGTTCTCATTTTTATGGTGATTTTGGTTTGGGAATTTTTTATTTAAAAATTGTTTATGTACTTATGAGGACATTTTCTCTTCATCAACGACCATAGCAACATCGGATGTCCCAGGTTTTGCCTGATCAATAGCCAGTGTCGATGATTCATTCCCTTCTCCAACATGCACATGGTTAAACAGCCAGTCTTTGATCACTTGAGACATCAGTCCATGGATAGCTTCAATGGTGGTTTTACACCTGTTGATAAACAGAGAGAGAAGGTAACAGGTGAAAGACTAAATAACAACAATAGCTGTAAACATTGATTGACCTATCTTCAACAATGGGCATTTACTACATAAATCTCACCATTATCAGTGGGCTTGGATGTTTTAAATATAGGAGGCCCCACACCTATCATGTCACCTTTTTTCCAGAGACAGGAGGTGAGATTTGAACTCAGAAAACAGCCAGGTTAAATACTGCAAGGCATCCTGTTCAATGTTCTAACAATTCTACCAATCCACCATTCTTATTTAGTAACCTCAAAAGGATGAAAGATAAAATTAACCTCAGTGCAATTTGAACTCAGAGCACAAAGATCCAGAACAAAAACTGCAAATAGCCACCATAATATACTGGTAGGTGTAGATTTACCAGTTAATTAGATGGGGTTTTTATTTTAGGATGCTATTTAAAACGTGTGTTTCAGATATATGATCACACCTGTACATTGTAAAAGGTCAGCAGCTTACTCAAGGATAAATCAAATTCACTAGTAGGTGCTCAATGCTACCATTTTTGTCTTATCATACATATACTTACATTCATTCACCTTAAAAAACAAAGAAATATGCACAAACAACAATTAAATATTTTGTTTTCCAAAATAAATACAAACTTTACACTAGCTAAGTTACTGCTAACATATTTAACACAGAGATTAAAACAAATTGCTTATCAATTAGACTTGCACCTACAATGAGAAAAAACAACTTAATTCTGCTTGAGACACTGGACCTCCTCAACAAAGTATAATTTTTACCAATACTTGCCAGATCCTAGTGACAACCTAAAATAATGACTAAAGCATGAGGAAAAAGAGAAGGGGGAATTACCTAGGGACGTGTTCTGAGAGGAAAATAAATAGGTTGGTGCTAACATATTTAATGTTGTGAAGCTCTTAACATTTCAACTATCAATTTTGTTCCTTGTTAGAAATAATATATTTATCTAACTCAGCCTTGTCATTATTTCATCTCAAATTTCTGAAGCAGAAACACACCAAGCCTCTATTGACAACAATGTTTTTATCTGAGAGACAGGTAGGTCAGAACACTGTGTCTTGCTCATGAGTTCCTCAGAAATAGAATGTGATGTATAATAATACAAGTAGTTGTATTGCATGGAGTGTTTATCTTACCCATCTTTTGTGGCTTTAGACAATTTGTCTTCTGATTTCTTCTCAAAGGCATCCATGCCAAGCATGAAGCCACAACGTCCCAGCTGTGCTTCAGACTGCTCAAGTTTTTCTGATAAATCAAAGATCTGCCCAGTTGTATATTCAGCATTCTGTAACAAAATCAATGGGAACAAATCAGACAAATGTATTTAGCTGATATCACCACAAGGATGAAAGATAAAGTTGACCTTAGCGAGATTTGAACTCAAAACATAAATATTGCAAAGTATTATTTGAAGGGAAAATCGATTATATTGACCTAGTAATTGAGTGGCAATTTATTTTATTGATCACAGAAGGATGAAATGCAATATAACAATTGTTTCTACTTTTGGCACAAGGCCAGCAAATTGAAGGAAAGGGGAACATCGATTAAATTGACCCCAGTGTATTATTTGTACTTTATTATATTGACCCTGTAAGAATGAAGGGTAATATAATAATAATAATAATAATAACTGAGAAGAAAGGAACATAAAATAAATATAAAAGAAAAGCAACTTACTGCAAGAAAACTTGACGAACTCAATGTGTTTACCCAGTATTTGTTCCAGAGTGACTCCAGTAACTTACGATCCAATGATGACTTAAAATAGGATACATCGAGAGAATAGTACTGCTTGCAGTGTACACCAAAGTCTTCAATCTTGTTTAGTGGAATGGATTGATACTCGGATGGTCCCTCATCAGCAGGACGATAACCCTGCAAATAAGATGGTGTTTGTGTTTCAACCATTACTGATTTTTCTTCACATTCTTGCTATGTTTCAATTATCAACCACAATTCTTCACAGCCTCTACAAACGATAGAACTCACAATCTCTTAGCTGTTGTTATCATTTAGCAAATCTATTGAAATGGTGATTGTCATATCTCTATTCTCTTTCTTTTTTAAGATTGGACGAGTGCCTTGAGGGCAATTTGACTTATTTCTAACAGATTGGGCATCTATACAAAGGATCTTAATTTATCTAGTATCTCTCTCTCTCAACATCCTGTAATGATTTAACAATATATTTAAAACCAGGTTTGTTAATTCAAATGTTTATAGTATCATTGTGAACATTTGTAAAGACTTTCATTTTTAATGTGATTCAGTCATAGTGCTGTTCCAAACTTTTCAAGTATGACTTGCTTATGTGGTTTCATGAGGTACAGGACATTAAGAGTTAAAATATATTACACCCAGACAAAGCTTTTTCATTAAAAAAAAAAATTTTTATTTTGCAACATTAAAGTTCCATGTCCTAGTGTTACAATAGAACACACTTGCCACAATAAAATGCACCCAGTAAATTCTGCAAAGCGATAGTGCTAGTGTCACAATAAAATACACCTTGGCCACTCTGCAAAATGGCAATGCTGGTGTCACACAAAAATACACCCAGCCCACTTTACAAAGCAGTTATGCTGATACCACAATAAAATGCACCCAGCCCACTCTACAAAATGGTAATGCTGATGCCACAATAAAATGCATCCAGTCCATTCCGCAAAGCGATAGTGCTGGTGCCACAATAAAATGCAACCCATCCAAGCATGGGAAATGGATGTGATAATTATCACATACATACAAGAAATACATACATTTATAATGTATGTATTTCTTACCCTTTGTCTCCCTTTCATCATCCTCATTACACGCATGACATCATACTTATCCTGTTTTCACCCACATATTGTACTTATCTTTGTCATCCATCATACTTCTTCTCTCCCCTGCCCTTCAACTAAACACTTGGAACAAGTTAACATCTCCATCCATAGAGTAGAGAGGGGTATTCTGTCAAGTCAATGAACAACCTCTCTGGTGCTGGTGCATAAAAATTAACCCAAAACACCATGCAAAATAACTGGCATTAGGAAGGGTGTCCAGCTGTAGAAATCTTACCAACAAGGGTTGAAAGAACTTTTCAGTTGTCGAAAGCACAACCACCTTCATAGTGCTAATGCCATGATAAAATGTACCCAGTAAACTCTGTAAAGTGCAGAAATGTGAGATGCAGCCCCTAGCCCATCTGACAGGTCAGTAGCTCTGATTAGATACTGACTTGGTCTGAGAAGACCCATCTAACCCAGGTTAGCAGGGAAAATGGATGATAATACACACACACACACACATATATATGTATATACATATAAGTGTGTGTGTGATGATGAATGTAATCTCTCTCTCTTTAAATATATAATCATACCCTTGCATATTGTAAGAAGCAAATAAAAGGGCTCATGTTAGGTAGAATATCCAGCTGTAACCAATGCCAGCATGAAAAAGTTCGCATGAAAACAAAGATGACATACAAGGAATATATTTCTTTGAAAAATACTTCCCTAGGGTCATTTCAACTTCATTTAATCTTTATCTCTACATATATTGACCTGCTGTAGCCATTTTCTTTGTCAAAAATTTGCTGAACTTTGCTTTGATGTTAGGAATCAATAGCCCTTAATAGATTTACTCCATAGATACACAAGATTTACAATACAAGTGTTGTAAGTCTATTTTCTCTGCTGAAATAGAGGTTAGCCTTCTAGGTACCATGATAGGTTTCATACTGATCATTGGATCGATTTCAAGGCATTTTTTTACAGCCAGAGGTTCTTCCCAGCACTATGCCTTTTAGTCACTTATGACATGCAAGGATACAATGTACCTATTCTAAACCAGGATATGCACAGGATACAAGACTTACAATGTCACCATATTTATCAACATGTATGTACTTATTTCAAAGTATACATACATCCATTTTCAACATGAAGTTTGAAAATATCACTGTGTTAATCAAAGTCATACCTCATTGTAAATTTATAATATGGAGTCACATCAAACAATCGCACAGAAACAACTGCGTAAACAGCAATAACACTAACCATGTTAGGGCTGCGCACGGTAGCGGGGTGCCTAGTGAAGCCATGTGTGAAAACCCCACGACCGTCATCAGGCAATCGCACAACTGGAAAAAGAACGGGACGTCGCATCTCAGAGTTGCCACACTTAATGTTGGCACTCTAACAGGTATCTCTGGTGAGATAGTGGAGATGCTGGAGAGAAAGCATGTGGATGTGTGCTGTGTGCAAGAGGTGAGATGGAGAGGTGCCTCTGCAAGACTAATCGCAGGCAAACATCGTAGGTATAAGCTTTTCTGGGTGGGTAATGATGATGGGTTAGGTGGGCATATTACTGGCTGAGAGATGGATCAATAAGACAATAGAGGTAGTTAGAGTTAGTAATAGAATAATTAAGCTTAGATTAGTTGTAGGCAAGAGACTACTGACAATCATCTCTGCCTATGCTCCCCAGGCAGGCCTAGGTAAAGAAGAGAAAGACTGCTTTTACGAGCAACTTTTACAGCAGCCTCCATGACAGAGGACAGAGACATTGTTATGCTAGCGGGGGACTTGGTGTGCACGGGGTACATGGTGGGCACGGTTACGGCTCAAGAAATGAAGAAGGAGTGAGGCTACTTGAATTTTGTGGTTAGAGCATTGGCCTTGCAATCGAAAGGTTGTGAGTTCAATTCTCAGACCGGGTGATGTGTTGTTTCCTTGAGCAAGACACTTTATTTCACATTGCTCCAGTTTACTCAGCTGTAGAAATGAGATGATAGGGACTGGGGTCCCCATCATTCCACTGCAAAGTGGTCGTGGAGGTGCCACGGCAAAAAAGCACCCAGCACTCACTGTAAATGAGGTTGGTGTTAGGAAGGGCATCCAGCTGTAGAAATCAAGCCAGAATCAGTTCCCGTCCCACCCTTGCAAGCAGGGAAAAAGCGGACGTAAAATGAAATGATGATGATGATGATGATGATATAGTGTCAATATATAAACCAGATACTGTTTAAAATAGGTAGACTGTATCTCTATATATCATAAGAGATGGCTAAAAGAGTTAGCACCAAGAATGGTATACAGCTTTACACTGCCACAAAAACAACCCCAAAATGAACATGAAACCTATCATAGTGCTTTAACAGGGAAAATTGTCTGCAAACATCTGGTGTTTCGTATTAACCATATCAATTTGAGAACTACAATTCAAAATGTGATATTTCAACATAGTAACCTAAACTCTCAGTTCTTAGCCCCCTCCTGTTCATCATAGTCCTGCAGGCAATAACGGAGGAGTTTAAGACCGGATGCCCATGGGAACTCCTGTATGCTGATGACCTCGCACTCATAGCTGAATCTATGGTAGAACTAGAGAAGAAATTCCAAACTTGGAAGCAGGGACTAGAAAGAAAGGGTCTCAAAGTCAACATGACAAAGACTAAGGTCCTTGTAAGTCGACGAGAAAACAGAACCCAGATCCCCTCAGGGAAATGGCCTTGCTCAGTATGTAGGAAAGGTGTAGGTAGGAACTCCATTCTCTGCCCCAAATGCAAACAATGGGTACACAAGAGATGTAGCGGGATCTCAGGAAGCTTAATTAAGAATGTAGGCTTCACATGCAGCAGCTGTGCTGAAACAGCAAGCAGCAAACAGCCACAGGAAACAAGTACCACCAATCTCTGGGAGGGCTCTGTAGAAACAGTAGACAGCTTCTGCTACCTAGGTGATCGAATTAGCAGCGGAGGTGGGTGTTCAGAAAGTACAATAACTAGGGTAAGAACGGGGTGGAAGAAGTTTAAGGAACTACTACCACTGCTAGCTGCAAAAGGCTTCTCCCTCAGAATGAAAGGCAGACTGTATGATGCGTGTATCCGAACAGCAATGTTGCATGGTCGTGAGACCTGGGCGCTGAAGGTGGAAGACTTACGTAGATTAGAGAGAAACGAAGCCTGCATGCTCCGATGGATGTGTAACAGTAATATACGTGAACGACAAAGCATAAATGAATTGAGAGAGAGACTGAGCATAAGCGGTATCAAATGCTGTGTGCAGGAGAAGCGGTTGCGCTGGTATGGACATGTGATGCGTATGAAGGATGACAGCTGCATAAAAAGGTGCAGAGCACTAGAAGTTGATGGAAACCGCGGAGTGTGGAGACCCAAGATGACCTGGGATGAGGTGATAAAAGCCGACCTTACCCAATTACACCTCTCAAAGGCAATGACACATGACCGTGACTTCTGGCGTCACGCAGTAATAGAGTACTCGACCTCCCATGGGTACAAGCTGACGCATATAGACAATATGCCCCCACACCCCCCACCGCAAGGTGGCTGTGGAGGTGCCACAGCAAAAAAAGCACCCAGCCCACACTGTAAAGTGGACGTGTAGGCGCCACGAAAAAGCACCCAGCACTCACTGTAAATGAGGTTGGTGTTAGGAAGGGCATCCAGCTGTAGAAATCAAGCCAAATCAGTTCCTGTATGAGCAAGGCATGGTCAGCCGACCAGACACTGCCCACAACAGGACAACCCGTCTAACCCATGCTAACGTGGAAGAACGGACGTAAAACGGTGATGATGATGATGATGAAAACGAAAACAAAAAGTCACTCACTTTAAAACAGAAAATCTGTACATGGTCAAAGAACATACCTTTGGGTAGGTGCGGAAAGCTCCCATATTCACCTTGCCAGCTGATATAGTTCTGACAGGATCAACCTAAATAAAAAAGTATAGAGAAAAGAGTTTGTGATGAAAACCTACTGAATAAATCTGTGGTTTAAATAATCTGAATACATCAGTAGATGATTTCAAACTAGGTAACACAGTAAATTGGTGATTGTGGTAGCTGTTGCTTAGCCCTTGATCAATAAGACAATGAGGACTCTTCAGTTGTGTCAAAGACATGTCAACCTCCTTAGTGTTGGTGACATGATAAAGTGAGCTAAGTGGAATGCAGCAATGTATGTAAGCAAGATGTGGACCCCTGACCCATCTGAGCACTCGGCAGAATGTGGAAACATGTAAATGAGATGCAGGAGTCCAGTTCATCTGAGAGATTAGTAGTTCCACTAGAGTACTGACTGAGTCTATAACGGCCCATTTAACCCTTGCTAACAGAGAAGACAGATGTATAATGATGAAGAAAATGATCATTATGATGATCATGACTGGGCTTACATTTGCTTTCATCTGCAGGAATAGGTTGGATGGGTCATTACAGAAAAAGTCAAGAGTTAATTAGGGCTACTCTCCTCCTAAATGGGCAAGGAGCTATGTCCCATTTACATACATTCCAGTTTCGGTTTCCACAGCTGGATGCCATTCCTAATACCAACCACTAAAGATATTCCAGCCGTGACTCTCCCATCTTTTCTTTCCAAGATGGTCATGGTTTGAACATTTTTTTGATAGACAGCCTAGTCAGGCTGACCTGGGTCTAAACAACCACAACAGCATGAAACTCATGGCAATAGATAACACATACAGGAAATTGACAATGGTACTAGTTGTTGTTGTTGCTAAACCCCTGGTCAGCCTTATGATCAAAGATATTCTAGCAATGACTATCGAATCTTTTTTTCCAAGATGGTTATGGCTGGAACACATTCATTAGTAAGACTGCTTGATCAGAGATAAACAAATACAATAGTAATAGCAGTAGTACATACAGTATAACTGATGACATTTTCATGCAATTATTTTACAGTATTTGGTGTGACATTTCTAGGAAAGGCAACTGGAGAGGAAAAATCAGTACGAGGTGAAGAGGTATTCTCCAAGATACATCAAAAACTTTCTACCTTTATACCAAGGCATAAGAAGTCATCCACTTCTTCAATCTCTGACCTGTCAAGTTATATTTGTTTATCACTAAATTAGTTATATTGCTAAATTCCTCAAAATTCTTGATTATTTACAAAATGATTTGAAAATCATAGGCAGTGTCTTATTAGAAATACAATAATAAAAGGGTTAAAATGACATTTGAGCATCAAACTTACCACAATAGCAACGAAAGGTTCCTGGAATTGTTGGTTTAACATCTGAGTGCTGACATCAATACCAGAGAGCCAACATCCATAGCCTGGATGACTATGGTACCAACCAATCACATTTTCAAGACGACCAACCTAAACAGAAAATAATTCCGAAAGTAATGAAATTAACTTCAGTTATTTGACAAGATTACATGAACTATTTCTTGCATTGGTATAAGGAAACACATTTGTATGTTAAGGGACAGTATCTCATATTGTCTATGTGCTTCAGAGTAATTAAAGACAATAAAAAAGTTCAGCAAACAACTACAGCTATTCTCAAACAAATGAGAAGTATAGAGAACATGAACAGTTTTGAGGTCTTGAAAAGTACTGATTGTGTTCTACACAGAAATAAAATTCAAGCATCATCAGCGTTATTATTATCCTCATTACACTATGGTGATGGTTTGAATGTCTTCTTCACCCACTTATTCCTGTGAGAGTGATGAGGTAGTGTCTTCAGACACCACATCTAGTCTAGGCCCATGTCAGCCAGGTCCTTTTCCACAGTACCCAGCCAGCTTGTGACAGATCTGCCTCACCTGCTATACCCTCTCCCCTCTAGGATCCACTCAAGTGAGGCTCCCACTGGTTTTTTTTTTAACATGCATAGCACATAGCCAAGCATCTTCTACCATCTTACAGTGATGGTATACTGTAGGTTACACAGTCAGGCCTTTTCTATGACTTCTCATTTAAGATGTGATCAAACCAAGAAATTCTCAGTATGGTTCTAAGACAATGTCTATGGAAAACAACTGCAAAGGAAGGAGATAGAAGAGGCCTAAGATCAGTGCAGACTGTCTTTGTAACAAAAATAAATATTGACAATATATGCTCTAGAAATGAGGTTAATAGTCTGAAAAATGATAATGTTATTGATAACTCATCTCAGATGTTGAGACATTTAATCAAGTAATGACTTGTCTTAAAACTAAGACATTGAAAATTGTACCATTTACGTTAATGACTAAAATGTCTTTTCTCTAACACAATCATCTGGTATGATGATTTATTTTTGACTGCTTCATCAAGGAGAGAAACAATGCCAATGATCATTCTCTATAGTCCAAGAGAGGTAAGAGGGAGGAAATTACTCTTCAACTAAGGGCCTGAATACTTGCCACATAATGGACTCCACTAAAGGCACCTAAGGGCAAAGTGATGGAGCTAAACTGGGTGACTGATTAAGTCTACTACCCAAATAAGCCACAAAGAGATTTGAACACAGAATGAAAAAAAAAAAATGGAACAAATACAGTAAAGTATCTTCTCCAAAGCTCTAACAATTTCGCTAATCCACCACCCTGGACAAGCATTTTATTTCATCAGCCCTGAAACGATTAATGGTAAAAAAACAAACAAACGTACTCAGAGCAGAGAGATACAGAGAGATACAGAACCACAAAGCATCTTGTCCAATACTCTAACAATTCTGTTAAACCACCGTGCTGGGCTGGCATTTTATTTTATCAACATTCAAAGGATGAAAGGCAATATAGACCTATGCTCCAGATAATTCACCGCCTCTGATACATATGCTGTACAAATCACCACTCAACTTAACCTTTTCTCATTTCATCAGTCATGCTAAGTATGCATCTGGAGATGTGGCCTAATCTCTTCCACCAATGACACCACCACCACCACCACCCTCCAGTACATATATTACCATCAAATGTCCACATCAGTGTCACAGTTGTCTCATGTGTTAAAATAAGACATGATTTGGGACTATTTAACTCTTCATATCTTGTAATGTTACTGTGATGATGATGAGTATGTTAATTCAAATGGGAGTAGCATCTTTAACCCTTTAGCATTTACATTACTCTATTATATTTTCATGGTGAAGGCTTTATCTCACATATGGAATTTACAAGATTTTGATGATATTATTTATTTTGAGAACAATACCTTAATGTCAGTATGAGTGGCAGGTTATGGCTGGTTTGAACAGAAAGAAGTGAGAGAATTCTGGCCGGATATGGCCAGTTTAAATGCTAAAGGGTTAATAGTGGACAGATTGTTGTGAAAATCTGTAATAGAGTAAAGACTTTAATTTTTAATGTGATGCAGCCATAGTTTTATTTTATACTTTTTCAAGAATGTCTTTGTTAATGCAGTTTCATGTGGTACAGGACATTAAGAGTTAAGGAACAACAGGCAGAATGTTACTGCTTGACTTACTTGTTTTGATGATTCAGTATAAGCTGCCATATACTCATATGCCTGGGCCTGGGCATTCACTCGGGTTTCAGTTCCCTCCACTGGGGCAGCAAAACTGTCCATAACTAACATGGTGTTGCCATCCACTTTACCCAGCAGGAGACCCATAACTTCAAGGTTACCGCCTGATCGAGCATGCATGACCATTTTGAGGAGAGCTAAAGCTGAGATTTTTATATACTTGAAATAATGTGGACTGAAAGAAATAGAATAATTTGATTAATACAAGACAGGACATCATATTTTAATAACTTATATCAAACACGCTTTACAATATAACGATTGCTAAATGATGATGATATATATATATTGTCTATCTTCTATCCCCTGCACTCTCTTTCTCTCTCTATCAATCTATATATATATATCATCATCATCGTTTAACATCCATCTTCCATGCTAGCATGGGTAGGACGGGTTGACCCTTAGAGAGAGAATCAAGTCAGAAGGACCATCTTTAGCTCACCTGGGGCAGATTTTGGCTTGGTTTCTACAGCTGGATGCCCTTCCTAATGCCAACTACATTTACAGCTGGGTGCTTTTGTCGTGTCACCTACACAACCACATTACAGCGTGGACTGGCATTTTTTGTCGTGTCGCCGACACGGCCACTTTACAGTGGGGACTAGGCACTTTTGACTTGGAACTAGGGAGGGGGAGGAGGAAGTTTGGGGAAATTGCGGGAGTAGGTAATAGGGGAGGGATGGTTGCCGCAAAGGCAGGTGTATGGGAGGGGAGAAAGTTGAGGAAGGCGTTGCCTACTAGGTATAAGCCCCATCCTGAGAATAATAGAGGGTGGGTCTTCTGCAATACTGCATAGCGCCAGAGATCGCGGTCCTGTGTCATTGCCTTGGTGAGGTGTAATTGTGCAAGGTCAGATTTTATTACCTCATCCCATGTCTTCCTAAGCCTGCCCACTCCATGGCTACTATCAACTTTGAGCGCTCTGCACCTTTTTATACAACTGTCATCCTTCATACGCATTACATGTCCATACCAATGCAATCTCCTCTCCTGCACGCAACAACTGATCCCTCTTATGCCTAATTTCTCACACAACATTTATACTTTGGCGTTCACGTATATTGCTATTGGATATCCTGCAAAGCATGGAAGCTTCATTTCTTTCCAATCTTCGCAGGTCCTCAGCACACAGTGACCAGGTCTCACTGCTGTGCAACATTGCTGTTCATATACATGCGTCATACAGTCTGCCTTTCATTATATGATGGTGATAAAATCTTAACTTAAGAATGTCAGATGACCTACTCATTGAATTACCTCACCAAGTAGCTGAGTATTCCACAGACATGTGTACCCTTATTATAAATTTGAAATAGAATCAGCAAGATACAATGTGTGACAAATCTGCCAGATTACAGAATGTGGGATTCTATCAAAGGCCTTTTTCCAGGTCAACAAATGCTAAGTAGAGGGGCTTATTTTTAGCTAAGTATTTTTGCATTTAACTCACAAGGAAGATGACACCAGTAGTGCTTTTTCTTAGCATAAAGCCAAACTACACCTCATCCAGATTAATTCTATCCCTAATCGATTTTGCTATAATTCTTTCTGTAAGCTTCATAACCTGATCTAACAATTTGATGCCTCTGTAATTTCCTCTCTCTAGTGTCTCTTTTACCCTTGTAGCAGTTGACAATGATGCTACTATGCCAGACATTGGGTATAAAACCTTCCTGCACTATCTGGTTTATATAAGAGTAACTAGTCTGTGTCCTGCTCCACCAAATAGTTTAACCATCCATGAAGGTCTAGCTGCCTTTTCTACCTTCATTTCCTTAAACGCTGTATCTACCATACTACTGTCAACTTTGATGGCTGATCCTTTAGCTGGGTCTACTTGAGATAAAGCCTCACTTTCCCATGCATTCTGCTCATTTAACAACCTCTCCTAGTAACACTTCCATGCTACTCTTCTGTCTCATTAAGAGTAAGTGAGTCACTGACATTTCAAACATACTTCACTCTCACATCCTGGTTCTCTCTTATACACTGCCTTGCAATCGGAACACTTCATACCTATGATCCCCATACTGCAGAACACTGAAACACCTTAGTTTCTACCTCTTCTCTAGTCAAATAAACTTGACACCTGGCCTCCCTTCTAGTTACACTGGTATTGTTCCCTGCTAAACCATGTCTCTTAGCTTTTATGGCAGTATCCACAGTACTGTTCTACTACATCCCTTTCCATCTGACTGGTACCTTACCCCATTTACAGATCTTGCCTGTGGCCCTCAGTAGGTTGTCTCAACATTGGTTGGAATGGTTACATTTCCTCTTTGTTACCCACTTATTCCTGGAAAGGTCATGGGGGCAGTCCTCAGACATGCCTTTCTGAAAGTCCTATCAGAAGTAACTGCCTCCACTTGATTCGGCTGGATCTCCAGGAGAGACCAACCAAGCTCATGAGTGTTATCAAACTGTCTTGCTCGTGGCTTTGCCCATAAAATCTGTTCAGCGATTCTTTCCTTAGATATTCAAACCACTTGTCCATAGCATCAGATCTGTGATGTCTCAATTTAGCAGCTCTACCTGGAGTGAGTCTCTGATCTTTGAGCTATGCACCCTATTGAGTAAAGTTACTCCAAAGACTCTCTAGAGAAACCGCATTTGAGTCACTTGTATTTGCAATCATATTCTTTTGAGCATTACCTAAGATTCATGACCATTGGTAAGGGTAAGCAAAAACATCTAATTACAGAGAGCATGTCTGGCTTTTACCTCTCCTTCCTTCTGATGACCGAGTGCCAAAGCTGGTGCATTACTACAGCAATTCTTACATTTAATTCAGCCTCCTGCCTTCCATCACTCATGAAAAATGGCCCTGAGATACTTCTATAGCTGCTTCAGTATAACACCACTTACATGTGTCTCAGTCTCCACAGTACTGATTTTCATTCCTGCCATGTGGCACTCGGAAGCAAACCTAAGAAGTGTATGTTGAAGATGTTGTCTGCAAATTCCAGCCAAATAATCCTACCCCCACCAGTCACGATTCCACTTCAAACCAGTTCATAAAGATTATGCACAGGAGAGGTGATAATACACACCATTGGTGGAGTCTGACACCCACATTGAATGGCTTTGACTTAACACCATTTATCCAAACAGGAGTACAAGGGCATTTGAATAGAGACTTTAAAGCAAAGAGCTGTCCATTGATCCCATACTCCAGCAGAACCTTCCACAAGTCCTGTGGAATATGGTTGTATGCCTTTTCATGGAATAAGCATACACCTCTTGGCAATGGAAAGGCTATATTTCAAATGTTTGTTAAATCAACCAGATACTTTACCTTCTAGCTACAAGCTTAAATTCTCTAAAAGATGGCAATTGGGGAAAGGGCCCTCCTTAGCATAATGGTTAATGTACTCGCCCAGCATTTGAGAGATGTGGAGTTTAATTCTTCACAGATGCCCCTGTTAGCTTTTTTTCCGTTTCCTGATGTACTTTACTCTATTTTCTCAACTATTAATAATAGTGATCGACTATTCTCAGTCATTAATGTTAGGAAGGCATTTCAAATTTTATACATACATATACACACACACACATATATATAGATATATATAGATATATATATATATATATATATATATATATATATATATATATATATATATATATACACACGGGTATCTATAGATAATTATGTATGTATATATAAATGAATCGGATTAAGAGGAAAAAATTCTGGAACGAGATCTGCTGACAATGATATATATATATATATATATATATATATATATATATGTGTGTGTATATATATATCGAGCCCAGTAAAATGAAAAAAAGCTGACAGCAACACAACAAAATATCTGAAAACATTTTATCTACTGCTCTAACCATTCTTCCACCATCATAATAATCATAATTCTAACAGAGGCTCGAGATTACAATTTTGGCATGAATGATATAATTGAATAAATCTATTCCAGCATTTTATTTCATTGAATTTGGAAGGATGAAAAGCTAAGTTTATATCGATATCGATAGCATATTGAACTCAGACTATGTCTGAGATTACCTATGATTTTGTTTTTGCATGTTACTTCATCGCTGTTGTGAAACAAATTCTTTGTACTTTCATTCACGTGTATTAATGCCGGTTGAAATTACTTACTTTTTCTCCCATGGTTTAGCTGTGAGTATATCCTGCTGTTGTTTCTTGTCGTATCGATATATTTCGTCTACACTGCTCACCGTTTCTACACTGTTCTGCAGACACCAAGTCTTGTGTGATACTTCGGCATCCATGTTTACCTTCTCTTACTAGCGGTAGTTCGTCTATATGATTACTTCCGCCGACAAAGGGCAGATAACCCCGCAAGAAAGTGAGTCTGAACATTGTCATAGCCATATATCCAGGTGTTGTCAAAGTTATTCAATATCGACCACAGGAGTCCATTGATCTTTTGGGTCCAAACCTGACATTTGTAAAAGAAACGAAAAAAAATAAAACAATACAACAAAATACTACTTGCTTATTCAGGTTTCTGATTTATATATGATTAGTCTTAATTGTGTATTTATTTTATGGATAGCTGTATGGAGAGGATGCAGAGAATATATCTGGGATAAGTAATGTACAGACAAACTATATAAATCCAATCAAATTCTTGGGTTGACTCTAAGATGTAGGTTGTGTTAAAATCTCTTCCTGTTACGATTTTAGAAAATGGATTTCTAGTAGAAGGATGATTCGCCTCCTATGACACTAGCTCTTGGTTTTTTGTCATTGTTCATTATAATTATATCACACTTGTCCGTCCCTTAAGAACTCATCCAATTTTACTGATTTATTTATTCATTTACTTATTTATTTTTGTACATGTCTAGGGTCGATGAGAGGGTGAGGATCGAGGATTTCATGAAAGGGGTTGATGGCCTCAAAAGTTTGAGGATTTCTAATGCAGCAATTCTATATACGATCTTCTACGTGATTGCTCGACTTAGCCTCAAATCATTGGGGGACTGGGTTGATGCTCTTCAATGAGCTCCGCCTCTCCATTGCACTCAGAGGGAGAGCCAGTGTCTGTGGGGGTTTGAGATGTTGCTGTGATTGACCCCTTGACTTCACAGGCCTTCATGGTTTGTCTTGCCACCTAAATGCTGGTCGCTTTGATTGCCACACCAAGCTAAACTTGATCATTAAGCGGGCCCTAGCTCAGGTAAATATCACCTCGGTTCTGGAGCCGGCTAGATTATCCAGATTTGATGGGAAGAGACCAGATGGTCTTACCCTTTGTCCCTGTGTAAAAGGTAAATGTCTCATCTGGGACACAACAGCCAGTGGCTCTTTTGCTCCCTCTCACATCCTGGATGCTACAATAAAAGTGAGGGCCATAACCGAACGAGATAAAATTCGAAAATACTGGAAGTTATCGGCAAACCATTTCTTCCAGCCTGCAACATTCAAGACATTTGAAGGAGCTTGGCCGCTGACAGCAAAAAATTCTTGTTATCATTAACAGCTCACCTTATCAATGTACCAGGTGATGCTCGTGAAGGTGCTTGGTTGTTTCAGCGCCTTAGCCTCATCATCACCCACAGTAATGTTGCGAGCATGTTGACTTGGCTCAAAAAGTTCTGACCCATGTGGTGTGTGACAGATTGATGCACTTAATGTTGAATTAATGGGGTTTTTTTTCATTATATTTATAAGGTTCCTAGCAATAATTAATTAATAATATATATGTATTTCTAGTTAATCTTATGTATTTATTATATGATAATAAAGTCTAGAATCGTTTAATTGCGCCCAAATATCCTGATAATGTTTACAAACTTCTGAGAACGCGGGCTGGTCATGACTGCAACACATCATAGGTTTGCTCGATCAGAGCTGACCTGGGTAAGAAGTTGGGATAACAAAAAAGCCACCCTACTCAATAAATAACACTCAAGTTGTGCCCTACTGTCTTAAAGAAAAGAATACATTGAATGTTGTACTCCTTAACATCCGACAATCAGCCGCACACCATGATGAAGGTCGATGGAACACTTTGAGGCAAGCTAACACACTTGCAACATTACTATGGGTGATGCTGAAACAACCAGGTACCCTCACGGGCATCACCTGACACCTCAATAAGGTGAGCCACCAGCGATGACAAGGACTTTGCTGTCAGTGACCCAACTCCACCAAATGTTTCAAATGCCAATGGTATTGCTATAGGCTGGAAAAAATAACTATTAGATAAATCCAGGTATTTCCGAATTTTATTCTGTTCAGTCATGAAAGTTGCTGAAAGGGTTGCAGCACAACTAATTAGGGAAAGAATCAAGTTAGATGAGATGCAGTTTGGATTTATGCCAGGTAGGTGAAGCAACTACAGGAGAGGTACTTAGCTAAGAGTAAGCCATTACATCTAGAGAAGGCCTTCAACAGAGTCCTATGCTCTACAATAGGTGTAGACAAATGGTTTGTGCAGGCTATGTACAGAGGAGCAATAGCAGAGTGGGAGTTGCCAATGAGTATAGTGATGAATTTGAATCAGTTCTCAGTCCACTCCTGTTTATCATTGTTCTTCAAGCCATCACTGAGGAGTTTAAAACTGACACTCCATGGGAACCCCTATATGCTGATGACCTTGTCATCATAGCTGAATCTGTAGGAAAGTTAAAGACAAAATTTCAAGCATGGAAGAACTTAGAGTCGAAAGGCCTAAAAGTAAATTTAGCAAAGACAAAAGTCTTAATAAGAAAGAAAGAAGATAGGAAGGTGATACCAACAGGAAAGTGGCCTTGTTCAATACATCAGGAAAGAATGGGCAGAAATTCCAGAAGGTGCACACAGTATAATTTATGGATGCACAAGAGATGTAGTGGGATTGCATTTAGGCTAACAGAAAGCAAGCATTCGGGTAGGACCCCACAATGAGGGGTCTTATAGGATTGCCTTGCTAAAGAATCTCCCTGTACCTCTTGCCATATCTGGGCACACTGGGAAGACTGCGGAATCTGCTACCCATGAAGTAATTGCCATTGGGGTACCAGAAGACAAGGCTGATCTTCAGGCATTTGCTGCCAGCTCAGCCAAAGACCTAGGCTGTGTTCCCCCAAAGGGTGCTCTCCGCCTAGGTCGATCTGGTCCAAAACCCAGACTCATCACGCTGTCTTTTTCGGACCCCGCTGAGGCAATTTCATATCATCTGGCCTGTTAAAGCTGGGCATGAAAATTGGATTACCTTCCGAACACGCCCAGGCCTACCACCTGATGCACGTCCAAAGCTACGTGCTGCAGCTTCCTTGAATCGGAACTCAGCACAACATGGAAGTATTAGTCTGCGTGATGATGGGCAGATCTGGAGGTTTGTTAAGGCTGGTGAAACGTGGAAGAGAGATACCAGCTGGTCTGAGTGCGCTCTACCCACAATAACTGGCAATGAAAAAACTGCAACAACTCTGGGAAACTAAACCAGAACAACCTGCCACCCTCTACACACCATCATAAACTGCAAGCAGGGTACAAATTGTTGTCCTTAAATGCTTGCAGTTTATGCAACAAGATACACCTGTTTAACTCCTACGTCAGAAGCATCGACTCTGACTTCATCACAGTCATGGAAACATGGGCACATTCCTTACTCTGTGATGGGGTTTTCAGCATTAGTCGGTACAACCTGTTCCGCAAGGACTGCATTAATCGCCGTGGTGGTGGTGTGATGGTTTACGTTCGTTCAAATTTTTCGGTAAAATTCCTTACGTTGATTTGAACGAATCACAAGAAGTTTTTTTCTGTGACATAATTATGACCATGTCAACACTTCTGCTTGGTGTTGTTTATCGCTCCCCAAACTACCATCAGGACACACAGCTTTGCGATATCCTCAGAGCTGCTGCCAGGAAAACAGTCACTTATGTTTTTATTGCAGGTGACTTCAATCATCCTAAGATCGATTGGGAAACCTTTCGTTGGCCACAAAGTGCAAACGATTTCCTTGAGCCAGTGCTGGACTCAAACTGGTCACAAGTAGTCACCTCTCCAACAAGAGGTGACAACACTTTGGACTTGCTCTTCACCACTACTCCTGAAGTGGTTATCAGTTGTACTACTGAGGAACCTCTAGGCGACTCTGATCATGCTATGATCATTGCCAATCTGGCTCTTGCAGGCAGCAACAAAAACCAGAACCATCTCCAATCTGCTTGCTTTGATTGGAAGAAAGCAGATTGGAACTTGTACTGCACTGAGCTACAGCGCCCAAACTGGCATGAGTTCTATAACTCTGGAGATGTGAACATTATACTCCAGAGTATCCTGGACTCAATATGGATAGTGTGTGCAGCATCAGTGCCACGTAAGCAGAAAAAAAAACACCCTAAAAGTGCAATTTGGAAAACTTCAGCAGTCCGACTTGTCAGGAAAAAATGTTGGAATGCTGAACGGGAATATAAACTGCATAAATAAAATGTCAACAGAAAAAAAACCGGAATAAATCTTCCAACCATCCCAAGCAAGTGACAAAAAAGACAGTGCTTGAATTTGAACAGTGCATAGCAACCAATCCTGACAGTAAGGTGTTCTGGAAATATATACATTCAAAGCAGAGACCTCACTCTCCAGTTGGTCCTCTTCGCAATCCCACACAAGCCAGATCACTGACGATCCCAAAGAATGCGCAGAACTCATTGCTGAGTGCTATGCAAGAATTTTTACTGTTGAAAACCAGAATGTATCATCTCCACCATCTCTAACATCAAATTCCATAACAACTATGGAATTTACACCTGCAATGCTGCAATGTCACCTTAAGAATAAGCGCAACTATGCCTCCCTTGGTCTTGATGGTGTTACATACCTGCTTCTCAAACATAGTGGGTACTTCCTTTTGCACCGGCTTTCTTTCTTTCAATACTGTCTCAACAATGGTCCTACTCCGGAGCAGTGGAAAACTGCCAGTGTCATTCTCCTGTTCAAAAAGGGCGACCGCACGTCACCTGTCAACTATCGTCCAGTCAGCCTTACTAGCTGTATTGCCAAACTGATGGAATCCTGTTTCAGAGAAACACTTTGGAACTTCTGGAACTCTCACAGCCTCATCCGGCCCTCGCAATTTGGATTTATCCCTAACTCCAGCTGCTGTGATCAGCTTATCGAGTTCCTTGAAGACATTACCCTGATCACTGACAGTGGCTCATGGGTGGATGTTGTTTACCTTGACTTCGCTAAGGCTTTTAATTCTGTGCCACACAAAAGACTTATGGCAAAACTCTCTGCAATGGGTGTGAAGGATGATCTTTTTAATAGGTTGAAATCCTTCATTCTCAGCCGAAAAGAGGTAGTCACGGTTATAGGACAGCATTCTTCACCATATGAGATGTCATCTGGTGTACCACAGGGATCTGTTCTTGATCCCCTTTTGTTTGTTGCATACATTAATGACATAGATGCCAACTTAAAGAATGCCACAGTACTGAAATATGCAGATGACATCAAGCTGTACCTTGAAATCAAAAGGACAGATCCTGAAATCTATAACTCTTTCCTACAATCAGACCTGGACACAATGCAGCAATGGATCACAGACTGGCAACTGAAGCTGGCTGTGGACAAGTGTACCACCATGCATTTTTGGAGGAAAAATCCAGCGTCCACATACTCCCTCCACAACACTGATATCAAGAAGTCCTCTTGTGAATGTGACCTGGGTATTACTGTCAGCAGCGATTTGCGTTAGACAAAGCACATCTCTAAAATTGTCAAGAAGGCCAAGGGTGTTTTGGCATCACTCAGTAAGACCTTTGTTAGCCGCTCTCCAGCCATCCATTTAAAGCTGTATACAGCTATGGTATGACCACACTTGGAATTCACATCATCATCTTGCTCAGAACATTGGCCTCCTGGAAACTGATAGAGATGTGCAACCAAGCGCATACCCTCCATCAGACACCTACCATACTCTGAACGCCTTGCTTCCCTGGGCATGGATTCATTGAAACTCCGACGTCTGGCAATGGACTTGGTAAACAATTATTATATAGACTTCATATGCAGCAGAGGCACAGGAGAAGTGAGCACAAAAAGTACACATGAAATAGATTCCTTCAGATGCCTCCCTAGTAGATGTTGACAGCTTTTGCTACCTAGACAATCAAATTAATAGTAGGGGAGAATGTGCTGAAAGTGTGATAGCTAGGATAAGAACAGGCTGGAAGAAGTTTAGAAATCTGTTACAACTGCTGACAAAATGCTTTTCTCTCAGAGTGAAGGGTAAACTGCATAATGCATGTGTGCAAATTGCAATGCTACATGGCAATGAAATATGGGCCATGACTGCTGAGGACCTGTGGAGACTAGAAAAAAAACAAGTTGAGTATGCTCTGATGGATGTGTAATGTTAGTGTACACGAGCGACATAGTATAAGCAAACTGAGGGAAAAACTTGGCATAAGAGGAGTTGGATGTAGTGTGCAAGACAGAAGACTGCATTGGTAAGGACATATCAGCATGGCAACCCCTCTAGTGTTGGTGATCTACACAATAAATACACCCAGAACATGCTGTAAAGCCGTAGAAAGCTTGCTAAACAAAGGGTTGGGAGGATCCTCAGTTTTGTCAAAGACATGACAACCTCTCCTATATTCCTGTGCACTTGGTAGAACATGAGACCATACATTAGCGAGATACAGATCCCTGGCCAGTCTGGGAGATCTGTAGCCTTAAAAAACTAAACCAACTGCTCTTGTCCCATCCCCCTCATTCCTAACAGCCCCACCTCCCCAGCAAAGTGGTTGATGATGGGAAGTACTGACATGGTCTATGTAGAACCGTCCAACCCTTGCTAGCAGGGAGAGTGGACGTTAAAACAATGATGATGATGATGATATATACATACGTACACACACACACACACACACACACACACATATATATGTATGTATATATATATATATTGGCACATGGCTTAGTGGTTAGACTTGCAATCGAAAGGTTGTGAGTTCAATTCTCAGACCGGGTGATGTGTTGTTTCCTTGAGCAAGACACTTTATTTCACATTGCTCCAGTTTACTCAGCTGTAGAAATGAGATGAGAGGGACTGGGGTCCCTATCATTCCACTGTAAAGTGGTCGTGGAGGTGCCACGGAAAAAAAATCACCCAGCACTCACTGTAAATGAGGTTAGTGTTAGGAAGGGCATCCAGCTGTAGAAATCAAGCCAGAATCAGTTCCCATCCCACCCTTGCAAGCAGGGAAAAGCGGACGTAAAACGATGATGATGATGATGATGATATTGTTATACTTTGGGAGGGTCATGTTGCCAATAAGAAACACACGCACCAGTTGCTTTCACTTCAATTTATTATAAATTAAATTTATAAATTTAGGAATTTATAAATTTCCGGTTGGTTGGTTCCACAACCAGATGATTGTTCATATATTGTCAAAGTTCTTTCGTCACACATTCTGTGACCTCTTCAGTGACTGGGGATTCTTTTCTTTGTTTTTGTGCCTCTCCTTTGTTCTGCCCTACGCCATCTTGTTTTTTTGTGTGTTGTGTGCTTAGTTTGTGCATGTGTTACATCTGGGTGTCTGTGTGTGTTTTTATTTGTTTATTTATTTGTTTATTTACATGTTACTGGTTGGTTGTTTGTTCTATGTGTGTGTGTGTTTTCATTTTGTCCTTAATTGTAAGTTGTGATGTTGCTGTTCCATTCCTGTTTTCTATTTAATTTTGGTTGGAGTTCATTTATGTTTATTGCTTCTGTGATTTGTCTAAACATTGCGTCTTTTCTGTGTGTAGATTCTATTTTGATTTCTATGTTCTCTAATTTACCCTTATGTTGTATTTTAGCATGTTGGTGGAGTACAGATGATTCGTTACTATCTTGAAGCTCTCGCCAGTGTTCATTTATCCATTCCCCTATACTACGAGCTGTCTCACCTATGTACACTATATTCTTATCTCTACATTGTCCTTCAGTACATCTTATGCTATATACTACATTTCTAGTTTTACAGTTAATATGGGGGCTTAATTTACAGATTATACATTTCTTATCTATACAGGAGGTCTTTGAAAAGGGTATGTATTGCTAATAAGTGTTTTTATGGAGGTACCTGGTCTTTCTACTATCTTAATATTGAGTTTATGTTTATCTAGGGCCCTTCTAAATTTGTAAGCTAATTCACCTCTAGGGGTTGTATCGATGAACATTACACTCTGGTATTTATTGCTATCATACCATGAGTTTATTCTATTAACCTTATTCCTAGTTCTTTCTATTCTATTCCAAAATTTGCTCCTATACAAGGGGCAGGTCCCATTTGTATCATTATTTACCATTTTTTCCCATTTGGTTCTGGTTCCTCTATATACTCTGATTTTATCTCTCTGATTGTAACCAGAGAACTGCATACGGTGGATGAAGTGTTGTATGTGTCTCTCTAGTTCTTTGGGGTTGCACATGCGGGACACGTTTCTCATCACCCGTACCAAATCCGCAATCAGTATGTTGATTTTGGTATGGTCCGAAACAGCTGTGTTTCGGTGGATCAGATATTTGGAAGTCATGGGTTTGGCATAATGGGAATGGAGGATTTGTTTTTTGTTATTAATGGTATCTAACCAGAGCTCTGTGTCTAGTATATGTAATCGATGGTTGGGGTGTTTGCTCGGGTAGTCTATAGTAACTCTAATACTCTGGTGGATGGAGTTAGCTATTTGCTGAAACTCAGCTGTTTCGGATCATACCAAAATCAACATACTGATTGCAGATTTGGTACGGGTGATGAGAAACGTGTCCCGCATGTGCAACCCCAAAGAACTAGAGAGACACATACAACACTTCATCCACCGTATGCAGTTCTCTGGTTACAATCAGAGAGATAAAATCAGAGTATATAGAGGAACCAGAACCAAATGGGAAAAAATGGTAAATAATGATACAAATGGGACCTGCCCCTTGTATAGGAGCAAATTTTGGAATAGAATAGAAAGAACTAGGAATAAGGTTAATAGAATAAACTCATGGTATGATAGCAATAAATACCAGAGTGTAATGTTCATCGATACAACCCCTAGAGGTGAATTAGCTTACAAATTTAGAAGGGCCCTAGATAAACATAAACTCAATATTAAGATAGTAGAAAGACCAGGTACCTCCATAAAAACACTTATTAGCAATACATACCCTTTTCAAAGACCTCCTGTATAGATAAGAAATGTATAATCTGTAAATTAAGCCCCCATATTAACTGTAAAACTAGAAATGTAGTATATAGCATAAGATGTATTGAAGGACAATGTAGAGATAAGAATATAGTGTACATAGGTGAGACAGCTCGTAGTATAGAGGAACGGATAAATGAACACTGGCGAGAGCTTCAAGATAGTAAAGAATCATCTGTACTCCACCAACATGCTAAAATACAACATAAGGGTAAATTAGAGAACATAGAAATCAAAATAGAATCTACACACAGAAAAGACGCAATGTTTAGACAAATCACAGAAGCAATAAACATAAATGAACTCCAACCAAAATTAAATAGAAAACAGGAATGGAACAGCAACATCACAACTTACAATTAAGGACAAAATGAAAACACACACACACATAGAACAAACAACCAACCAGTAACATGTAAATAAACAAATAAATAAACAAATAAAAACACACACAGACACCCGGATGTAACACATGCGCAAACTAAGCACACAACACACACAAAAACAAAATGGCGTAGGGCAGAACAAAGGAGAGGCACAAAAACAAAGAAAAGAATCCCCAGTCACTGAAGAGGTCACAGAATGTGTGACGAAAGAACTTTGACAATATATGAACAATCATCTGGTTGTGGAACCAACCAACCGGAAATTTATAAATTCCTAAATTTATAAATTTAATTTATAATAAATTGAAGTGAAAGCAACTGGTGCGTGTGTTTCTTATTGGCAACATGACCCTCCCAAAGTATAACAATAATGGTTTCAACACATGTTTTCAGATAAAGAATCTTGCTAAACAAATTCAGAAACGAAATATATATATATATATATATATATATATATATATATATATATCAAAATAGAAGTCATATATCATAAATATAGAGAAGATATTATATATTATGTTAGATGCCTTAAACAAAGGGAGGCATTGCTCTCTGCCTAAAGATGCAATATTAAATATTAAAGTGGAGTTAATATGCAGAGGATAGCCTGCTATTTTGCATTTCGTATTGCTTATGATTATCCCTTTTGTGACAGCATTAAAAACAAACAACCCTCCCCTGAAGAATTTAATGGGTACAATTTTGTTTATTTCCTCCATAGGAATATTAATCCGACCCTGAAGATGAAACACTGTGTAAGGAATAAAATTTGTTTTTAAGAGTCTTGTTTTCTCCATCATATATTTGTGTATATATATAAGTTTATCCCGGGTTCAATCGGGGGTGACCACAGTAAGTAAGGTACTCAATACAAAGCAGAGTATAAATGGCTTCTACAGGACTAGAACTGTTTCATTCAGGAGAAATCATATATATATATAACGTTCATTTTAAAATAGAGTTGTGTGGTTACTAGGAAATATCATTAAAAAACATGGAAGATACAAACACAAGGACAATTCTTCATTGGCTGTCTTCTGTGGATTATTATAGTTTTGAATGCATTAAAGACAGGACTATTCACCACAGTAAATTAATAACTATTCTCGGATAGATATTCGGGAAGAAAACACAATGGACGTTATATAAAAAGATAAAAAATAAAATAAACAACGAAGAAATATCGACATACTGACATGGGATTGAAAAAGTTACAATCGAAAGCAGCACACATAAGTGTCGTTAGTAACTTTATGAAATGGAAATAATATATTGGTTTGGCAAGAAAGTAATTTCGTTTGTCGCATGTTGCTAGAGTTACCATTTTTTAAATGACTTTTATCAACGTTATGATTTTTATCTTTTGACATTTGATAGCCGTTAGCTTTTAGCTTACTTTAGAGCCAAAATGAACGTAATTTTCTTTACAGCTGTTATTTCAGTGTCAATTTTAACATGGAGTGCAAAAACGAACATTTTCACCGAATTTTTTCAGCCTTTTCATTTCAGTAAAGGCTAGAAAGCTGCCGAGGATCACAAAGAGATATGTGAAGTTTAAGGTGTTAATTGCTTAACAGAACGCACTTGTCAGAAATGGTTTTAAAAATTCCGTTCTGGAGAATTTTCACTCAAAGATGACCAACGTTCTGGTCGACCTACTGAAGTTGATGATGACAGAGTCAAAGCCATAATTGAATCTGATTCTCATATAACTGTGCGAGAGATTGCAGAGAGGTTAAATGACTAAAAACCGAAATTACTTTCTTGCCAACCCAATAATTAATAATTGTTTCTACTTTTGGCACAAGGCCAGTAATTACCCAGTGCATTACTGGTACTTTATTTTATCGACCCCGTAAGGATGAAAGGCAAAGTTAACCTCGGCGGGATTTGAACTCAGAATGGCAAGGGCCGTAACTATGCGTCAAAGCATGGCGTCCGACTCTCTACCGATACTGCCAATAACAAACACAGGGATGCAAAAATACAGTTATATTGGGTTCCCGCTTATACACACACACACACATATATATATATATATATATATATATATATATACAAAATACTAAGTTTATGAAGATATTTGGCAAATTTGAAAATTTGCAATTTAATTGCTTTTATTGTGAAAAACTACCCTCATTCATATATTAACTATAAAATGGACGAATAAGTCATGTACATTACTGAAAAACATGGACAGGGAATACACTCCAGAGAAAAATGTTCTGAGGAGGAGTGAGAAAAAGTTGTTCATGTGCAACCCAGAGACTTGGGTAACATACAACATTTGCTTTCTACATAGTCATTCAGTCTACTAGAAACACAAACCAAATCTCTCAAAATCTTACACCTTACCATCTTAATTAAAAATTGGGAAGGATACATTGGACTCAAAGTAGTCTTGCAAGATCTCCAAACCACTAAGTAATATGTGTTTACTGAGCTTCGTCAAAGAGGTCAAATAATACTGAAATATGTTTGCATTTGTCACCATACTTATCAAAATCCTTCCCCTATCTACATTTCATCATTTGAATTTTGTGCAATTGAAATTTTCAGGAGTTATCTCCCTTGCATTTTTTAAGATAAATCTTCACTGCTGCTAATGGCATGTACCCATGTTTTGGTAAGTGTAAGTTTGAGTCACATAGGTGACACTGTCCACTTTTTTCCATCTCTAGGCTTGTATGCCCAACATGTTAGACTATTTTTCATATTCAATAAACCTGTGTTGAAGTTGTTCAATTAAAAACAAAAAAGCAAATCTACATTCAAATTCCTATTCCACTCAACACTTCTAGAAATATGATTCTTTAATTACTTACTGGCTGAAAGATAAGGTTTAAAATAATAGGAAATTTTGTCAGCCACTTTGATGTAACTGGTAGCATAGCAGGTGTGATTTTGAGTCTCATAGATCATACTGTCCAGCTTTTCCATCTCAAAGGGCACAACTTCAATAAACTTGCTTTGAACTTCTGGTCAATAAACTTTCTTTGAAGTTTTAAAAACAGAAAAGTAATGTGCATTTAATATATCATCATCATCATCATTTCATGTCCACTTTCCCTTCTAGCAAAGGTTGAACAGGTCTACATAGACCAAATCAGTACTGAAGCAGAGCTATAGACCTCCTAGTATGGCCAAGGGTCTACATCTTGATTACATATGGTCTTGCATTCTACTGAGTGCACCCGTACAAGAGATGTCATGTCTTTGATACAACTGAAACATCCTCCTAAACCTTTGTTAGGCAAGCTTTCTATGGTTGGATGCCCTTTCTGTCACCAACCACTTTACCATGTGTACTGGGTGCATTTATCGTGTACATCACCGACACTAGGCTGTCATGTCCTTGAGTCTTTGACACAATTGTAGGGTTCTCCTAATCCTTTGTTTAGCAAGCTTTATACAGTTACATGCCCTTCCCGTCCCCAAGTAATTTACAGTATGTACTGGGTGAATTTATCAAGTTGATCACTAACACTAAGGAAGCTGTATATATATATATATATATATAGGTAAGTTATTCCAGGTTGAATTGGAGGTAACCACAGTAAGTAAGGTACTCAATACATAGCAGAGTATAACAGTTTTAATATAGATGAGATTCTACAGGACTAGAGCTGTTTCATTCTTGAGAAATCATCAGGAATCTGACTGTTCAAATAAATGTGGTGGTATTTATATCTTTTCTGGTGGTAGGAGAGGGTGGGGAGTGGGATGGGTGGTGGTCATTGGTTGAAAGAAAAGGGAATTCATTAAAGGCTAATTCTTTAAAGCTATAATTTATATTTAGAGTGACAAAGGCAGAAAGAATTCTATAAACAAGTTCAAATTAGGGTGCCACACCTAATTTTTAAGTTTCTCTTAAGCCAACAATGCCTATATTTCAGGTGTCTATAAGATGGTTGGGGGTCAGTCATGGTTGATGGGTTTAAAGAAAAAGGAAATTCTTTAAAAGCTAATTCATTAAAGCTCTACTTAGGGTGACAAAGGCAGAGAGAATTCTATAAACAAGTTCAAATATTGGGTGCCTGTCCTTATTGTCATGTTTCTCTTAAGCTATATTTCAGGTGTCTACAGACACATTCACATACATACACACACACACACACATATATATATATATAAATATACACATACAAACATATACAAACACATATACATATATATACATATATATATATATATATATATATATATATATATATATATATACCCGTCTAACCTATGCTAGCGTGGAAGAACGGACGTAAAATGGTGATGATGATATATATATATATATATATATATATATATATATATATATATATATATATATATATATATACATATATACATATACAACCACACATATACACACACGCACACACACACATATATATATTTATATATATATGTACACATATATACACACATATATATATATATATAAATATATATATATATAATTCAAGAAAGAAGAGTGACATGGTTCGCTATACAATAAGGGCTTTATTCACATTGTTGACAATTGTTTCGTTGAGCTGGAAGGTCTAGAGTTCTCTATACGCCTGATTATGCGCCAATCGATCTCCAATACTTTGTTTATAACCAGTCATTTTCATCAGAGCGGGTGAAATGAAGAAGATACATAAGGCATGGTTTTTATATAAGTGTGGTATTAAACCAGAACAATAATATCAATGATAAAATAAAATAACCAGATAGCATACAATTAAAATAATAACATCAATATAAGTAAGAGATAGAGTATATTGAAGAATCTAGCATGTTAAACAGACTGATATAATACAGATGTATGAAATTGACGTGTGAAAACTGCTATAGGGTACATTAGATATAATGATGGGGTAGCGACTAGATAACAGTCACCACTAAGATGTATTTGGAGACAGAATTTATGAGGTATCCACTGTACTGTAGGTATTCTAGCAATAAACCGGAGATTTACTTTTTTATTTTTTTATTTGACAGATAAACATTTTCGTTTGATGATGATAGTTTTTATGTGGTGTTAAATAGAGTTGTACATTCGTTATTTAAGTGGCGTATACTAAAGGTAGGGATTGTTAGTTCGAATTGTGGGGGTTTAGTTTTCATAGCATCAATAACAAATCGTGTATAAATAAGACAGTGATAACAACAATAATAGAAGCAATAAAGGTAATAAAATAGTAAAATGTGCATAGTAGATATATAGAACATGATGAATAATATTAGGGATATATTGAGATGTTCATAATAATAATAAGAGTAATAAGAATAATAAGAGGAAAGTGAGATTTCAAGGGGTGTAGGAGTAATAAGATAATGTACTTAGAATTAGGTTCATCTGTTAGAGATCATGAGTGCTAATGAGAGATATAATTCCTTGGTCTGAAGGAGTGGGTAACAGCAAAGGTAGGATTGATTTATGGGCTGATAAGGTAGTTATAGAGACATATTCCAGTGGAATAGAATTAGGGAGGCTATAAGGTATTTATAGAAGATTATAGTTCCGTATTAGGCTGTGTGAGAAGGCGGATTTCATATGTTAAAAGCTAAGTGGTATTGGTTTGAATCACGGTGGTTTAAATCTCGCGAATTTTGTAGCAATCCTATGTCTGCAGAAAATTGACCTTTCTATTTTGCTGTTGAGTAGCATTTTATCGTTCCTTAAGATATGCAGCAATTCAAGGTTGCAGAGACCGCAGTAGGACATACCGCTGCTATATGTCTTTGCGGTTGCCAATTTCGACCAGCTAATATTATAATCAAGGTTTTTGTCCTTAAGTTGCCAGATTTTATTGGCGAGGGCTGTAGAATTTATCAGTGCACGGTTCTTCATTGAATGTCTGTGCACATACCATCTTTTTTTAAAAGCACCCGCAGTGGATCCAATGTAGTGCCAAGTGGAGTTGCCTGAGTTTATAGTACACATGTACACTAGGCTCGAATCAAGGCACCTATTCGCTAGTGGGCACTTATCCGGTAGGTGACAGTTGCAGTTCGGGATATTACTCTGTGCAGCTTTCACATTGCGGTTTTGTAAGCTATTATATTGGGTTGTGATTTATGCCTATTGAAGTTTTGCTGCGGTGTTCATGTGCGTTTTGCTGCGGTGTGTTCATATATACACATGTGTTCATATATACATATATATATACATATATATATATGTGTGTGTATATATATATATATATACATATAAAGCAATGCCTGTGCCGTGAAGCTTTTATAGTGAGCAAAGGCACTGCACAAAGCCAGTCCCACTCTCTTAACCAAGATGATATTTACCAAAAAGATGAACAAGTCAACATCAGGCATTGCTTTATATCTGGAGTTCTCTCTGCACTTATCGTCATATGGTACCATGGGCCCAGCACTATGTGTCAATAATTGTCACAGGTGTAATGTTTGTACCAGAGTTTTCAAGTCGCTGGCTGAACTAAAAAGTCACACTCGTTCAGCGCATCGGTAGGGGTTCTCCTACATGGATATAAAGTAGTGGCTGTACTCAAAAACGAGTTGGCAGCCACCATGTGTTTGTATATATGTATGTGTTTGTATATATACATTTATTTGTGTGTGTGTGTGTACATGTATGTATATGTGTATGTATGTGTACTTTTATGTGTATATATGTATGTGTATATGTATATATGTGTGTGTGTATATATATGTATATATGTGTGTATATATATATATATATATGTATATATGTGTGTATATATATATATATATATATATATATATGGAGGCACATGGCTTAGTGGTTAGAGCATTGGCCTTGCAATCGAAAGGTTGTGAGTTCAATTCTCAGACTGGGTGATGTGTTGTTTCCTTGAGCAAGACACTTTATTTCACATTGCTCCAGTTTACTCAGCTGTAGAAATGAGATGATAGGGACTGGGATGCCTATCATTCCACTGCAAAGTGGTCGTGGAGGTGCCACGGCAAAAAAGCACCCAGCACTCACTGTAAATGAGGCCCTTCTTAGGAAGGGCATCCAGCTGTAGAAATCAAGCCAAAATCAGTTCCCGTCCCACCCTTGCAAGCAGGGAAAAAGCGGACGTGAAATGAATGAATATATATATATATATATATATATATATGTGTGTGTCTATATATGTGTATATGTGTATATGTGTATATGTGTTTGTATATGTATATTTATATATATATTTATATATATATATGTGTGTGTGTGTATGTAAATGTGTCTGTAGACACCTGAAATATAGCTTAAGAGAAACATGACAATAAGGACAGGCACCCAATATTTGAACTTGTTTATAGAATTCTCTCTGACTTTGTCACTAAGTAGAGCTTTAATGAATTAGCTTTTAAAGAATTTCCCTTTTCTTTAAACCCATCAACCATGACTGACCCCCAACCATCTTATAGACACCTGAAATATAGGCATTGTTGGCTTAAGAGAAACTTTGAACTTGTTTATAGAATTCTTTTTGCCTTTGTCACTCTAAATATAAATTATAGCTTTAAAGAATTAGCCTTTAATGAATTCCCTTTTCTTTCAACCAATGACCTCCACCCATCCCACACCCCACCCTCTCCTACCACCAGAAAAGATATAAATACCACCACATTTATTTGGACAGTCAGATTCCTGATGATTTCTCAAGAATGAAACAGTTCTAGTCCTGTAGAATCTCATCTATATTAAAACTATATATATATATATATATATATATATATATATATATATATATATATATATATATACATATATGTATATATATATATACATGTCTCCTTTTACATCATGGATCACAGGACTGAACAAAGTCTGATTCACCGCCTTGGGTCCTATTCCCCTGTTGGACTCAACTCACCTCCCCAATTTCTCTAATACCCCGTCCATTATCATACCCCTAGATTCCTATTGCTTTCTCTTGATCATTAACATCTTCTCTTACAACCAATACACGCTGACTATATATGCTCATTCCACTTTTCCCTTCACTTCTCTGTATACATGCATACACACCCTTATAATAACATACTTTTGCTCATAGCTTCGTACTTACATGCACACACACTCTTTTACTCACATATACACACACATTTCTTCTTAGCTTCGTACGGACCTATAATAACACACACTCACACACGCACACGCACACACACATGCTTACGCACGTGCACAAGTATAGTTCTTTTTACAAAACATGTTTTTTTCCATTTCAGGTGCTCCATCATCCACTTTTCTAAAAAATAAATTATACACAAAACGCCAGCACCAACAGTTTTGCAAGAGATGTCAACACGAATTGACCTGTTATTTTTATCTAAAGACATTTTTTCCAATTCCAACTCGTCCATCCCCTCATCATCATCATCATCATCAACGTTTAACGTCCATGTTCCACGCTTGCATGGGTTTGGACGGGGGTAGTCCCACTTGAGGCAAGAGTGATTGTCTTGCTCGCATAGGACTGTCTGGCGGGTTTTCTACAGTTGGATGCCCTTCCTAACACCAACCACATTTACAGTGTGGGGCTGGGAGGTTTTTACCGTGTTGCCTACACGGCCACATTACAGCGTGGACTGTGTGTTTTTTTGTCGTGACACCTACACGATCTCATTTGTTTCGGCCTGGATGTTGTGGCACCAACATAACTTTACATTGAAAGGGGCGGTGTGGATGGGGGGGGGGTGTATTTTGTTAGAGATGCCTACTGACTGTAGTAGGTTTTATTTTGTATTTAGGTAAGGCGGGTCTTCTCTATTACTGAGTACCGCCAAAGATCTCGGTCCAGTGACATTGTCTTGGAGAGGTGTAAGTGTGTGAGGTCGGAATTTATCAGCTCGTCCCAGGTTTTTCTGGGTCTGCCTACTCCGTGGCTAGCGTCTATCTTTATTGCCCTGCACTTTGTTATACAGCTATTGTCTTTCATGCGTATCACGTGACCATACCAATGTAGCCTTCTCTCGAGTAAACAACATCTGATCCCTCTTATTTCTAATTTTTTCCTTAGTTCTATTCACTAGAATTATTTGTATGCTGGATTTTACGTTGTATGTAAGTTTAATTTGCTTATGTTAAATGATTTTTTTATATATGTTTCAGGTTAAATTAAAATTATAAAATAAAGAGTAATACCTAAAGAAAATTATAAAAGTGTAATAAAGTATAAAATTGTTAAAAAGTGGATTAAAGAGATTTATTGATACTGGATTTTCGCACCCTGAATAAAGGGTAAGTTGTGTTTTAAGCATTCATCTCCAGGATAAAGCAGTGGAACTTGGTCAAAGAGGAAGTGCATATGACAAGTCAGAGAAGTCGACACGAACCTTTCTCAGGCTTTTACACTCTTAGGGATGGCCTCTGCTTCTGCCATGACGTGCCTGGACTGTTTGACGTTATTGGGGTGCCGTTTGTGCCCAAGGAGTGGCGGCTATTTATAGACAGCTCCACCACAAGTTTGAAGGCTGTCCTCCTCCACAATGGAAAGAAGTTCCCGACACTGGCCCTAGCTCATTCAGTCTGCCTGAAGGAAGATTACTACAGTGTGAAAGTCCTCTTGGAAGCTCTGCAATACAACCAGTACAATTGGGAAATCACTGGAGACTTCAAGATGGTGGCTTTCCTGCTTGGACTCCAAGGAGGCTTTATCAAATTCCAATGCTTCCTCTGCCTTTGGGACAGCAGAGCCACCTCTGATCACTACAAAAGAAAGAAATGGGAGCAGCGAACAGAATTTGTAGTTGGGACCTGGAACGTCATGTGTGAGCCACTGGTTGATCCCAGGATTGTGCTCATGCCGCCACTGCACATTAAGTTGGGGTTGATGAAGCAGTTTATGAAGGCTCTCAACCAAGAATCAGCCACTTTTAAGTACCTTCTTGAGTTCTTCCCCAAGTTATCTGAGGCCAAAATCAAAGGTGGAATTTTTGTTGGACCTCAGATAAAGAAGGTGTTTGAGTCTACCGAGTTCTCCAATAAGCTCAATAGGATTGAGAGAACAGCATGGAACTGTTTCAAGGCAGTTGTTAAGGGCTTCCTGGGGAACTACAGAGCTGAAAACTACCAGCAACTGGTGCAGGATCTGATAAAGGCTTTTGGTGCCATGGGATGCAGGATGTCGCTTAAACTCCATATGCTGGACGCTCACCTGGAAAAATTCAAGGACAATATGGGCGCCTACTCAGAAGAACAAGGCGAACGATTCCACCAAGATGTGAAAGAGATAGAGCGGAGGTACCAGGGCCACTACAATGAAAAAATGATGGGGGACTATATCTGGGGGCTAGTGCGGGAATGCGACCTGGACTACAACCACAAATCCAGGAAATCCAGTCATTTCTGACGTGTATAAGTTGCTTTATAAGTGTTATTTGTTTTTACTTGTTTGCTTTTGATAAGCTTGTGTAATAAAATAAATATATACTCTGTTGATTTAATTATATGAACTGATAAATTCTTAAAAAATGTGTTTTTTCTTGAAAAATATGAAAATTTCGAAATATCAAACTCCTGACCACAACTTCTGATTAAATAATAGTGTTTTTTTAATAATAATGGGATATAACAAACCAGGAAATGACACTTAGAACCGGGGAACAAATACGGTGTAATAATTGTTTATACTTTGGGCACAAGGCCAGCAATAACCCAGTACATTACTGGTACTTTATTTTATCGATCCCGTAAGGATGAAAGGCAAAGTTGACCTCGGCGGGATTTGAACTCAGAATGGAAAAGGCCGTAACTCTATGCATCAAAGCATGATGTTTGACCCTCTACCGATACTGCCAATCCACGGTGTAATAATAATAATTGTTTCTACTTTTGGCACAAGGCCAGCAAAAATACCCAGTGCATTACTGGTACTTTATTTTATCGATACCGTAAGGATGAAAGGCAAAGTCAACCTCGGCGGGTAATAATAATAATGACAATTATTGTGTACAGTTACTTCTCTCTGTCTCAATATCTTTCCCTACGTACAAAGTTAAACCTCTTAACCAAATATACACCCCATCCCACTAACCCTACTCCATCCTCCCACCAACACCACCCTTTCTCTGTAAAGTTATGTTGGTACCACAGAATATCCAATCCAAACTAAAGAGGTTGTGTAGGTGCCACGACAAAAAAGCACCCAGTCCACACTGTAAAGTGGTCCTGCAAGAGACACGGTAAAAAGGCTCCCAGTCCACTCTGTAAATGTGGTTGGTGTTAGGAAGGGCATCCAGCCGTAGAAAACCTGCCAGATAATCCTATACGAGTGAGACATGGTCACCCAATCAATCTTGCCTCAAGTGGGACAATTCCTGTCTAACCCATGCTAGCGTGGAAGATAGATGTTAAATAATGGAGATGATGATATATATATATTGGTCGTGTAGGTGTCACGACAAAAAAGCACCCAGTCCACACTGTAAAGTGGTCATGTTGGCGCTCACTGTAAATGCGGTTGGTGTTAGGAAGAGCATCCAGCTGTAGGAATCAAGCCAAAATCAGTTCTGTATGACCAAGACATGGTCACCTGACCTGGCATTGCCCATAACAGTTCAACCCATCTAATCCATACTAGCGTGGAAGAATGGACGTAAAACGGTGATGATGATGATGATATATATATATATATTAACGCATGCACACATATATATATACACACACACATATATATATATTAATTAATATACCAGGTCATAAAGGTCACAGAAAAAGTAATAGCGCAACTAATCAGAGAGCGAATTAATCTAGATGAAATGCAGTTCGGGTTTGTGTCAGGTGAAAGTACCACAGACGCTCTTTTCATTGTACGACAACTACAGAAGTACCTAGCTAAAAGTAAACCCCTCTACTTAGCTTTTGTAGACCTGGAGAAAGCCTTTGACAGAGTCCCCTGCTCTATTATCTGGTGGGCTCTTAGAAAACTAGGTGTAGATGAATGGTTTGTGAGAGCTATACAAGCCATGTATAAAGAAACAGTCAGCAAGGTTAGAATTAGCAACGAATATAGTGAAGAGTTTAGCGTAAAAGTTGGTGTTCATCAGGGCTCCGTCCTTAGCCCCCTCCTATTTATTATCGCCCTCCAAGCTATAACGGAGGAGTTCAAGACCGGCTGCCCATGGGAACTTTTATACGCAGATGATCTAACGCTCATAGCCGAATCAATGGCTGAACTAGAGAAGAAATTCCAAACATGGAAGCATGGCCTAGAATCAAAAGGCCTTAAAGTTAACTTGTCTAAGACTAAAGTCTTAATATGTAGGAAGGAGAATAGGGCACTGATCCCATCTGGGAAATGGCCATGCTCAGTGTGTAGGCAGAAACTCCATTTTATGTCCCAAATGCAAAGTATGGGTGCATAAAAGATGTAGTGGGATCACAGGTAAGCTAACTAAGAATATAGATTTTATATGTGGCCGGTGCTCTGGTGCAATAAGTAGCAGTAAATGCCCACAGAATACTAGCACATTCCATTGCCCAGATGGTTCTGTAGAAATAGTGGACACCTTCCGTTACCTGGGTGACAAAATCAGCAGTGGTGGAGAGTACTCTGAAAGTACAGTAGCTAGAGTTTGAATCGGATGGAAAAGGTTCAGAGAGCTTATACCACTATTGGCCGCTAAAGGTTTCTCTCTAAAAATAAAAGGCAGGCTGTATGATGCCTGTATACAAACAGCGATGTTACATGGCAGTGAGACATGGGTCTTGTGTGCAGAGGATCTACGCAGACTGGAGAGGAACGAAGCTTGCATGCTCCGTTGGATGTGTAATAGTAATATACGCAAACGGCAAAGCATAAATGAACTAAGTGAGAAATTAGGAATAAGAGGGATCAGATGCTGTTTACTCGAGAGAAAACTATGTTGGTATGGTCACGTGATGCGCATGAAAGATGACAGCTGTATAAAAAAGTGCAGGGCGATCAAAATAGACGGTAGTTAAGGAGTAGGCAGACCGAGAAAAACCTGGGACGACTTGATAAAATCCGACCTCACACACTTACACCTCTCCAAGACAATGTCATTGGACCAAGATCTTTGGCGCTACGTAGTAATACAGAAGACCCGCCTTGCCTAAGTACAAAGCGAAACCTACAGTCAGTAGGCACCTCTTAACCAAAATACACCCCGTTCGATGTAAAGCTATGTTGGTACCACAACATCCAGTCCTAAATAAAGAGGTCGTGTAGGTGTCACGACAAAAAACACACAGTCCACACTGTAATGTGGCCATGTAAGTAACACGGTAAAAACCTCCCAGTCCACACTGTAAACGTGGTTGGTGTTACGAAGGGCATCCAGCCGTAGAAAACCCGCCAGACAGTCCTGAGCAAGACAACCAATCTTGCCTCAAGTGGGACAATTCCCATCCAGACCCATGCTAGCGTGGAAAATGGACGTTAAACGATGATGATGATGATATATATATATATATATATATTACATATCACCTTGATCACCTTGACCGACCAGTCTGTCGGGCATCCATTCAGTGCCGCTGGTCACAGCATGCCGTCCATTCTTCTCTGGATCATGCTTTCCTCATCCATGTAGTCCCAATCATATTCCTAAAATTGTAACTCCACCCTCGTGGAGGTCTTCCGAGTGGTCGTTTCCGCTCGCGCGGGCACCACTCGGCAACTGCGCGGGTCCACCAATTATCGGTGAACTGGGCGACATGTCCAGCCCATCTGAACTTGCTGCGCATATATTCCGTGATGACGTCCCTCACGCCGGACTTCTCTCTGATGACTTCGCTCCTGATGTGCTCTCTCAACGAGATTCCTAGCATTGATCTCTCCATGGCTCTTTGAGCCGTTACCAGCCTCTGCTCTTCTCTCTTCATTGTAGCCCAAGTATCACTGCCATATAACATTGTAGGTAAAACTGTGCTATTGAAGAGGTTGGCGTGGATGGTCTTGTCCAACCTCCCCTTGAGCACATCCCTTATGCCGTTGAACGCCCTCCATCCGGCCCTTACTATCCGTGAGATCTCCCTCTCAATGTCTCGGCGCATGTTCAATTCTTGTCCTAGGTAGGCCTATTCAGGAAGAAGAAGAGATGGACCTGGGTATCGCCAAATTCTGAGCACCGAAACAAGATCGACTACACCCTGGTCGACAAGCGACGCATACTGCAGGACATCTCCGTCATAACGCCATTCAACACTGGCAGTGATCATCGTCTGGTGAGGGCAAAGGTCATCATCAACCGGACGAGGGAGAAGAAGGCGCTGCATTTGGCGTCGAAGGGAGAACGCGTCCGGGTCTTCAACGAGGTGCAGCTGCAGGAAGCCATCATGCAGGAAAACTGGCGTCAAGGAGACAGCATAGACGCTGACTACGACTCATTGATAAGGAAACTGAAGGAGTGCTTGAGGAAGGTTAAGGGTGTGTGCCCAAGGGAGCGGAAGGGAAGAGTCTTGAAGGAAACTATGAAGTTGCTTAAGAAGAGGAAGAATATGAAGAGGACACCTGAAGATCACCTCGAATATTCCCTTCTCAGCAGAGTGATACGACAACAACTGAAGAGAGACTTTGAGGCATACCGAATGGAGAAGCTTCTGAAGGCCGCAGAGGAAAAGGAGAGCCTTAAGAAATGCGAGAGGGACATGGCAATGTACAGATCGGTGGTGACGATCCTGGAGTACCGGTCAGCGACAAGAGTGAGGTGGAAAAGGTTTGTGAAGACTTCTACACCAAGCTCTTCAAGTTTGCCGGGAATGTGCAGCCGTTGCCGTCACTCCAACAGGAAGAAGATGTGCGACCCATCCTTGTTAGCAAGGTCGAAAGAGCCGTCGGCTTGATGAAAAGTGGAAAGGCGCCAGGGAAAGACGGCATAACATCCGAGGTGTTGAAGTCAGGTGGAGAGCAGCTCTGGAAAATCCTCGCCGAGTGATTCACACACTATCTGGACGAGGGAAGAATACCCTTGCAGTGGAAAGAGTTGAATACCATCCTGCTATACAAGAAAGGCGATAGAGAAGATCTGAAGAACTACCGACCCATATGCCTGCTGTCTCACGTGTACAAGCTGTTCACGAAGATAATCCTGAACAGGTTATCACGTCATCTGGACGAACAGCAACCGAGTGAGCAAGCCGGCTTCCGGAAGAACTACAGCACGATGGACCACATATTTACTCTGACACAACTGCTTGAGCGAGTGAAAGAGTACAAGATGCCTCTTTGCGTCGCGTTCGTAGACTACGAGAAGGCCTTCGACAGCGTCGAAATCAACGCAGTGCTGAACTCGCTGCAGAGAGAAGGAGTCGAGGCGCAATACGTTCAACTGCTCAGGGAGGCGAATTCCGGATGCACCACCGACATAGCTCTGCTGCCATCACCCGTACGAGTGCCGGTCAAGAAGGGAGTGAATCCAGGAGATACAATCTCTCCAAAACTTTTCACCGCGTGTCTCGAGCAGATCATCAGAGGCATTGACTGGCAAGGCGGTGTCAACATCAATGGCGAGATACTTACCCACCTCTGTTTCGCTGATGACCTCGTACTCATCGCTGAAACCATGGATCAGCTTCAGACCATGCTGACGGAGCTCGACATCAAAAGCTCTGCAGTAGGCCTCAAGATGAACTACATGAAAACGAAGTTCATGCGGTCCGACAACGTACCAACAGGTCGAATGGTGGTTGGCGGTGATGAAATATTACATATATACATATATATATATATATATATATATATATATATATATATATATATATATGTTATATATATATATATATATATATATATATATATATATATATATATATATATATATATGTAAAATGTCAGGTCACTCTTGAGTGCTATTGGTAACATGTAACCCAGTATAACCTATCGCATGGTTGGGTCGTCGGCGACTAAACCAGCAACCCCACCAAGTTTACTTGGTGAGGAGGGTGATTTTGGACACCCTGCAGGACAAAAAAGAAAACCTTACAAAGGGCGGAAGAACTCATAAGAGTCAACGGCCATCCAAAAGTGTGTAAATATGTATATACACATGTACCGCATGGTTAAACCACTGGGAGTGAAGGACCCCTAGCCTTTGTCAGGGCATTCTTCTAGGAGAAGGCAACTCAGGAAACTGGGATAACTCTGATATAAAACCTGCGGCTCAGTAGTTACCGACGATGTTGATCTCTTCTTCTTTTCGGGTTATAGCTACAGTTGCTCAGAGGGTGGGTTGGCTCAGTGCACAGTCTTTCCTCACTTTAAAAAATATCTTCACGCACAATCATTGCACGATAGAATTAATTTATAATGGTATATCGGGCAATGGCCATACTCGATAACGAGGGGGCAGCCATCATATATATGTATATATATATATATATATATGTCTACCTCACCTCCGTAGTTTATAGATTCCATACACTGGTGGTTTCCCTGTTTATTGTTGGCACACACTCTCTTCCTCTAGTTTGTTATCCTTTCTACATATTGTATATATAGTTATGTAATAAACAACATAAGGCAATTATTCCATTTACCAGTGGTTTCTTAAAAGCAAAAGATTTTGCTTTCAATCCTCAGAATGAAAAAATCCTGGTCTGTTTAAAAAATCCTGGTCTGTTTAAAAAAATCCTGGTCTGTTTTTAAGAAACCACTGGTAAATGGAATAATTGCCTTATGTTGTTTATTACATAACTATTAAGCTCTGTTACCTACATAGAGCACTCTTTTTTCCTGGACTTTTCCGACGGAATTTCTTCATTTATTGTATATATATATATATATATATATATACACACACACACACACATATATATAAATATTAAAATATTACCAAATACAGTTTCACATTAAATATTGATTTACAATTATTTTGTCCCTTATTGGGACTTAACAAAATCAATCATTTATGAGCAAATACTGTATTTTGAACTGTTTTAACTTCTCTACTTACTTCTTTCCAGTTTATATATATATATATATATATATATAAACGTATAAACACACACACATAACTGGCATAATTATTGTGGTTCGGTTGAGGTTCCCGTTGTATGTTGACGCAAAGTTGGCGGGCCGGTCGAGTTAGCTTAGACGTCATATGCTATCTCAATGATCACGTGTCAGTGTTTATGATGGCGGCGGAGGGTAGCAGCAGAAGAAGCAGCTAGCCGGAGCTGGAGTTGGTGGGAGATACACACACAGACACAGAAGAAAAAGCAAAAAAAGAAACCTTTCAAATAACCTATAGTCACACAACAACAAACATTATATAACTACTTATACATTACCAACATTCTGGTTAGCATATATAATTTATTTCTCTCTCTAAATATTTATACGTTGTACATACACACACATATATACACCTACCTAATCTAACCTAACTCAGTTGTTACGTTACCTTACTGGATATTCTGAATTACACGGATATATTTTTTGTGTTAACTTCCACCTTCTTCGGAACACACCTCAGTCAGGAAGAAGACGGCTGTTATTATTAATCAGTATTATTGTTATTATTATCTCACACTTTTCAAGCGGATATCACATATAACACACGCATACACACACATATATATATATATACATGACATACAGATACATATATCCTCAGATATACTTGTAGGTATATATTAATGTATGTATATGTATATTAATAGGGTTTGTGAAAAAAAATCAACTGCTGCTACTAACATATTAGATTAGGGAAGAGAAAGAACATATAGATTAATAGATATATCTATATATTTTTATAATTCAGAATACCTTACATAAACATACGTGAGTATATACATATGTACCGATTTCCGTACATACACGCCCGTACTTTTCCAAATAGTACATTTACGTACGTAATTATCTTTACTTACATATGTTTAGCTATTAAATATATATGTTTTCTATATATACCCCTTGTGTCCATGTAGATATTGCATATCTACAGAAACACGCAGTCTCCTAATATTTAGTATATTAACGCGAAAACATACGGAAGTATATACACATATAACTTGCACACCTGTAAGTCTTCATATGAACATATATAGACACACACAGATGTAAGAATATATATATAATGCCTCTTATTCATTCATTTTACACGTATATACCTACTTGTCTATATGGGTACAACACATTTAAACAGACATAAGTAAACTCGCGCACCTTCACATTAATCCATTTTACACACACACACATTTATATACTGATATCTATCTATCTATCTATCTATCTATCTATATCTCTCTCTCTCTCTCTATATATATATATATATATACATACATATATGTTTCTACATCCAGGTTTGCAGTCTGCTGCATGTCTACGTATAACAACCACAGGAACAACAATATTACCGACACTAACCATCAACATATTTTACCGATCGGGATCTTCCTCTTTCGTCATCACCATCAACAATTATCATCATTCTCTTCAGTTCAACACCACAAGCAAGTCAGTTCAATGTCATAACGGCCAACACTACCACCACCACCAAGTCCCCAGTAAGACCATCACTATCTCATCGATGTCGTATCTTCCCTACAATCGGCCAGCTTCTTCTGAATTATGCATGATACAGAAAAAGTAAAAGCCATGTTTTTAACCAGAGCTCTTGAGAAAATCTTGGCTGACAAGGAAATCAAAAAGACATATCACACCCAGCTGAAGAAGGCCTGCGAAGTAGCACTCGGTACGTATTGATTGCTTGTTTGTTTGCTGTTTTTATTTTTATTTGCACTGCCCTTGTGGCAAATAAAGCTATCACTATCATAAGTATTGTTATCATTATTATTATTATTAATGTTAATCCATTTACCTTCGGAATTGATTTTTACCTTTCATCTTTCCGGCGTCGTTAAAATCTGTACGTGACTATACCCCGCCCCTCAAACTTTGTAGCCTTGTGTGCTTACGTGGGAGATCGTTCTTGATATTATTTCGATTAATTATTGTCGTAAACCTTTTTGGTTAATAAAGAAAGCATTGTTTCTTGTACGTTTCTTATTCAAATTTCACCGGACCTACCGACTTAGATTTTCATTCTTCCGGTATTGGTAATACAAGTTTCAGCTAACTACGGGTTCGATTTAGTTAACTCTACCCCTCCCACAGATGTGTGGCTGTATGGTTGTTCGAAACCACCACCATCATCATCGTCGTCGCTATAATTGCTATTCATATATATATACTCAAATAATGCCAGGTTCGACTTGGCCACCCCACGCGTAATCTCTAAGATAAGTCACCAGTTATATACCGAAATCTATTCACTCGTTTATAAATCTGTTATAATAGCTGTCCTTGAAATACAAGCGATAGAAACCTGGACTAATTCTTGTTCAGTATTTTATTTCATATTCCGCCTAGGACGATTTTTGTTGTTGTTTAGCTCTGAACGAGCAGACCTATGATCAAAGGTCTTCCAGTTGTGACCATCCTGTATATATATATATATATATAATGTATGTATGTATTTGTGTGCGTGTGTATTATGTATATATTTGTGTGCGTGTATTTTAGATATGTATTTGTGTGTGTGTATTATATATGTATCTATTTGTGTGTGTATTATATATCGATATGTGTGTGTGTATATTATTTATCGATATGTATGTATGTGGGTGTGTATGTATTATATGTATGTATTGCAAGTGAATCCGGCAACCCGTTTTCGTTTGTCTTTTCATCTGAGTAGGATCAATGTAATAGGTACCAGCAATAAAAACTACTGAAATAGCTATACTATATACAACCCCATTAAATGAAAACTAGCCTTGTAAGCTATGTAATAAATTATTGTTGTTAGACGACGATGGAATTATACACTCGGTAGAGCCCTGGGGAAATGACGATATGTTACTACTTTTCAAATCTCGCTGAGGTTGACTTTATGGCTCATGCTTCCGTCTTTGGGTGGAGTGGGGGTTCGATTATATCGACTTAAAAGTTTCTGGCTTTGAAATCATAATAATTAACACTGTAGACTGACAGAATTATTTGAGTGCCTGACAAAATGACTTTTAATATTGAGTTTGGTCAGTACATATGTCAAGAAAACTATATCGTGCTTTTCGTCTATCCCGTTTAAATAAATTAAATACTGGTCATATCAATATAATCGATTACACCCCCTCCCCCAACAACATTTGTAACTTTGTGCTTATGTTGGAAATAATAGTATTTGTGATGGTATTTATTGCTCTTTCTTAATGGTGGGAAGTGTCGATAAAGGGACCAGTGATATACTGTTTTCGATGGAAGCGATTAAACAACACGCCCCCCCTTTTTTATCGTAAACAATCGCTATTAACACAGGTGACTAGTTGATTGGCTGAGTCAGTAGCGTACCTTTGCATTGTTCAGTTACGTCCCTTTAGGTTCCGAGTTCAAATTCAACCGAAGTCGTTGTTTACTTTGCACTGATTAGTGCAGCTATAGGGGAAGGAGAAGATAAATGTAATGGCAGACGCATTTTAACCCGTCCATTGCTGTATTTCTAATGAAAAATTTTGTATTTTGAGTAATTAATGAATTTTGTATTTTGAGTAATTAATGAATTTGGGAAGTATTTACTAAAATTATAATTTCATTAAAATGATATTTGTAACAAAATGTTCTTTCTCATATGAAATCATTTTGGAACCCTTTAAAATAGGTGGTTTTGTTCCATAGAAACAGGGGGTAGGTGGGGGTGGTATGGAGAGTGGGGCATCAATCAATTCCTTACACTGAAGCTGAGCCCTGCATATTTGGAGGCTTTGTGCTAATGTATGACATAAGAATCATTTTTTATGGAAGGTACAAAGGAGCAATGGATGGTAGAATATATATTTAGTTATGGCGCTTATGTTCTAAGTTTTAATCCTATATTGGTTTGTTTTGCTTCTTATCACTTGGAATTGATAAAATAAGTAACAGTTGAGTAGTGGAGATGATTTGGTTAACTGTCTTTTCCCCTCAAAATTTAGTTTTCTTTATCATCATCGTTTATATGTCCATTCTTCCATGCTTACATGAGTTAGATGAATCCTCTTCAGTTCACAATCTCGCCTCTTGTATCTTTTGTCAACTCCTTTGTGAGATTCAGTTTTTTGAGAATAGTCTTTACAACCTCTGTCCAAATCTTTCTGCATGCTACATCTGATTCCTTTTATACATACCACACATAAAAAACATATCTTTGCTAGTTTCACTCCCTATTCTAATAAAACAAATTAAATCTTTAGTTTGTTTTAGTTTTTAAGTTCTTAGCAACTTTCTATCCACTTTAGCTATCATGGAAACCTTAAATAATTTCCCCAAAATCATAGAATTTAAACCTATATTTTACAACCAATCCCCACCACTATGATAAAATATGAAATAAAATAAATTTGTTTCAAAAAGAGACAGCATATTTCATGGGACCTTGGGTTGCTTCAGAAGCCAGAGTAGGTAATACTGCTCTATTATGAACTTATGTCTACCTGTGGAGCTGTTTCACTTATGTTGGTAGAAAAGCACAAATATCCTAAATTCCCTGTATCTCACTATCAAATAACAGCACACCTTTCAATAGTGTTGGCATATATACTTTTTTTAACGGCTCAGTCATTGGGCTGTGGCACCACTTTGAAGGTTTTTAGTTGATCATATTGAGTGTCTGTCCTATTTTATTTTTTTAAGTCTGGTCCTTATTTGATTGATTTGTATTTATTGAACTGCCAAGTTACAGGATATAAATGACATTAAACAATGTGGGCATAAACAATGCACTCACATATACAATGGGCTTTGGCACAGTTTCCATCTACCAAATTTCACTCACAAGGCTTTGGTCAACTTGAGACTAGGAGACACTTGGGATCAAAGTGGGAACCAAATGGTCGAAAAACGAACTTCTTAACCACACAACGAAGCCTGTGTTTTTATAGAAGTCTTTATATTTTATCTAATTATAGTCTGGAGAAGAAAGACCCATGCCCTTAGCCTTTGCAGGCACTCCCAGATTGATGAGGAAGATGTGGTTAATATTGATGTGTGCAGAATATTTTCAGAAAGATGACTGAGGTTGAGCTTGCCCTTCATCCTTCTTGAGCTGATAAAGTACCAGTCTAAGTTTGTGAATTGGTGGAATTATTAGAGTGTCGGATACGATGTCTTATGGTATTTTTTCCAGCTATTTCTGTTCTGAGTTCAAATCATGCTGTGGCTTGCTTGGGTGGTAGACTTAATTGTTTGTTTGGTTTAATGCCAACACCTGGCCTTTGAGTGCCTTTAATGGGGGTCTTCTTTATTGCAAGCATTCCAATAAGGTCTTCAGTTTGAGAATACCTTTTTCCTTCTCATCTACTAATGTTTGAGGCCCAGGAAAGGATTATGGACACTCCCTTTCTCCCTGATAGATGTGGAGAGAGACAAATTGGATTGTATGCTTAATGTGTAATGGGTGAGGTAGTAGGCACGATGAAAAAAGTGTGGGTTCATTATGTGTGGGGTGGAGTAGGGTGTATGAGAAGAGCATTGAGAAACCTTAAGCCCAATGTGACTGGTATAGAAAGTAGGGACTCATGTAGCAGCAGTAAAGTAAATAGAGAGGACACAGTATGTTAGGTTTTCAGTGTGTTGTTGTGTAGGTGTTAATCATTTGGATGGACTCCACCTCACTTTTGTTATGCAGTCTGTTTATATTTGTTAGTTTTAGATCGAGATCAGTCCTAATTGAGCAGACATGATTTCATATTTATCTATTCTATTGTTTGATGGATGTCACTTCGTGATATGAAGTTAACATTTCAAGATGGGTGACTAACAACAACATGCTTTCTCTTTTGTATAACTATTTTTTTTGTTTTTGTACTTCCATGTATCTCATTTCTTCTCTCATATTCAAAACAACTCTTTTCCTATTATATCATGTGTTAAACTAATATGTCATCTTTGTATTGTTTTCTTGGTTTATTTTGATGATGATGATGATGATGATATATATATATATATATTCACCTTTCCCTTTGTGTTGCATGAAGCAAATAAAAGATAACTCCTTCCTGCTTAGGGATACTGGTCTATCAGAGATGATATTCTCCACATGATCTGCCTATTCTCAAAGGCAGCTATATGAGCTGAAATAATTGTTTCTACTTTAGGCACAAGGCCAGCAATTACCCAGTGCATTACTGGTACTTTATTTTATCGACCCCGTAAGGATGAAAGGCAAAGTCAACCTCGGCGGGATTTGAACTCAGATCGTAAAGGGACGTAACTATGCTAGAAAGCATGGCGTCCGACCCTCTTGAAATAATGTGGAATAAAGTGTTCTGTTGATGAATATAAAACATATGCAGTGTATCTATCTTCATACACCAATTTATAACATTTTGCAAAAGAGCCTCTATATGATCATTTGAGCTATTTTTTAGATTGGGTAGGGTACAATATTTTTTTTTTTTTTTTATATATGTAGGGGGCAATTCATATTGTCAGTTGTTTAGACCCAGTCTACCTTGATCCAGTAGACCTAACATATGACATTCTAACCATAACTATTCCTTCTGTTTTTTGTCTAATCATACTCATTATGGAGTCCCTTTTGAGGTAATGTTCTATGGCTGGATGCCCTTCCTGGTGCCAACATTTTGAGTTGCCTCTTACAACATGCAGGGATATAGTATACCTATTCTAAATCTAATATACATGTAACGAGGATGCAAAAGGAAGAAGCTCGTTATGGCACATGCACGGATAACCCCCTACTTTAGCTGGGTAAAGACTCTTAAAAGGTTTGTCATCTGGTGCTGTTGTGTATCTAACATGTCCTTCCACACATGCTCACACACAATTTTGCACAGTTTCTATCTACCAAATTTTACAACATACTCAAACACTTAGAGAGTAAGATGGTTGAGTGAATGTATATATTAGAACTATTTACTCAGTCATGGGTTCAATCTTTTGCAAGTTGTTTTTTGCGTTTCTGAACTGAACACTTTATTCCTATCTCAGTTCACTTAGCTGTCTGTAGCATTAGATACTAGATCATCAATGAAGTGTTATCTGTGGTAGTTTCTTATCTTATCTATGGGTAGATGTATCTCTCATCTTTTTTACACCATGAAACTCAAGCTGAACACTGATCTGTAACCTTTTAGAGCTTAGGGATTATTCACCTTTACACACACACACACACACACACACACACACACACACACACACACACACACACACACACACACACACACACACACACACACACACAGTGTGTTAGTATACATATATATATGTATATGTATATGTGTGTGTGTATCTGGTTTAAAACAGGTGCACTGTATCCCTGCATGTCATAAGAAGTAACTAAAATGTTTAGTGTCAGGAAGGGCATCCATCTGTAAAATATTGTTTCAAAAAGTCCTGTCCAACTCATTCCAGCATGGAAAAGTTGACGTAAAAATGATGATATATATAAATATATATATATATCATTTCTCGTGTATTTTTTTTTCATATCAGCATGGGTTTGATGTGTCTTCTCCAGCACATTATCTTGATACGTGTTATAACCCTTTGTGAAATCCAGCTTACTGAAATCAGTTGTCACCACAGTCTTTCTTTTATGCAGGTTTCTTCCACTTTGATTGCTTGGCACTTCTTTACCCATATGCATCACACGACCATATCTTTCTTACTAAAGGGTTAAGGTGGTCTCTGACACAGAATTTCCAGCAATCTCCATCAATCGCCTGCTACTGGGATGAAGTACCAGTTGCCTCTATAGTGAAGACAATAATACAGGGAAGTCTGCTCACCCAACACCCTAATAAAGCTTCATTGTGCAGGTATTTTCTCTTGCAATGTGGGCCTTAGATCTTAGGGGTAGTCATTATTGTTGCAGTTGTCTGGGAATCGTGCTTACCTGTGACAACAAAATACTACCACTCCTATAGCTTTCTCACTTGTAAGGGCACATGGTAGGTTTAGCAAAAGTAGTAATGATTCCCTGATTGTCTTCTTGACTACTTTCTCTGTGGCTGCTCCTCTTTAAGTACTGTCTCAAAGGTCATCATTGAACTCGATAGTCAACCAAGTGCATATATATCATAATCATTAGCTTTCCCTGATAGGTCTCTCTTTCTTCACATATATATATGTATATATGTCATCATCACCATTTAACGTCCACTTTTCCACGCTGGCATAGGTTATACCAGTTATCCTGTTGTGAGCAATGCCAGGTCAGGTGACCATGTCTTGCTCATACAGAACTGATTTTGGCTTGGTTTTTACAGCTGGATGCCCTTCCTAGTGCCAACCTCATTTACAGTGAGTTCAGGTGTTTTTTGTTGTGACACACGACCACTTTACTGTGTGGGCTGGGTGTTTTTGGCTGTGTTGCCATCACAACCACTTTACAGTGTAAGACTGGAGGTTTCACTGGCTGCATACTTCAGCTTGTCCTCATGGAGGCAACAAGATATATTAATAAATTAATATATTATCTACACACACACCCACAGTCATCTGGAGATCGGTAGTGAGAAGCTATGAGACTTAGTTCTGAATAAATATTCTACTCTGGTATTGAGTATTTTTTTTATTGCTTTACATTTCACTCCAAGGTGACTCCATTGCTACATTTTTTTTTTTTAAAGTTACAGTGGTTTTTCTTCATATATGGCAAAAATATATCTTGTGTTATGTCGATTGACTCTACTTTATGTCGGTCTGCCAAAAATATTAAGCCATAGAAAACACTAAAAAAAAGCAATGAAAACATAAAATCACATTTAAATAAATGCTAAAAAATACAGTACAAAGAAATGTAGGGAATGCCTTGACATTTGCTGTTCGACATTTGCTGTTCGACTTTTCTTGACTTCTAGAAGCAATTGACGATGTAGGGTGATGTATACCTGTATTAGCAAATGCGTAAGTGGAAAAACAAACAATAAACAAATACAAGCATGTATTCTCCTCATCAGACTGACCTAACATATGAAATTGTATTTCCTGAATTCAAATCCTGCCAAGGTCAACTTTGCCTTTCATCCTTCCGAGGTTGATAAAATAAAGTACCTAGTCAAGTGTGTCTTTTTCTCAGTTCTTTCTTCTTTTCAATCTATTTCTATTTCATCTTTTATTTCTCATTCTATCTTCTGATGAAGGACTAGTGTCTGAAATGATAAAATTCTTTTCCTATTATTTCAAGCATTAAACTTATATATTTTTTCATTGTATGGCGTTTGCTTTGTGATTTCTGTTTACTTTTTACATATATATAATATTCTTATTACACTCAGTATGAACAAATTCATACACGCACTTACTTATTTATTTACTTGGTGGCCATAGTCTGTTTAGTGATGACCCTATACTGGGTCATTGTAGCGTGACACACACCATAGCCCCTCTGCTAAATGGTCATTCTTTTCACTTCCTGTTCATGATACATCACTACACCACAAAAACAAGACTTTGAATGTCCAGCTCACACATCAACACATGCAAACACACACACGCACATGCAAATCCGTGCATATATCTGCACAAAAGTAGCACTGAAACACTTACATAAGCCTACATACACAAAAAAATTGGGCCGATGTTTATATATATACCCATCATCTCACAAATCACAACAAATACTATATTTTTTGTTGAATCGCCAGTTTGAGGAGCAGATTGATATTGGAGTCAGCTCTATAACTTCTATGGGTGACCTTGAGCCAATCCTCTGTGGAACGCATGTAACAGGTCGATACACAATAAATACATGTAAATAAAACTTCATTGTTTTTCTTGATATATATACCTAAATACAAAGTAAAACCTACTACAGTCATTAGGCATCTCTAACAAAATACACCCCCGTCCCACCGCCCCCACCCATCCACACCAACCCCTTTCAATGTAAAGTTATGTTGGTGCCACAAAATCCAGGCCGAAACATATGAGATCGTGTAGGTGTCACGACAAAAAAAACACACAGTCCACGCTGTAATGTGGCCGTGTAGGCAACACGGTAAAAACCTCCCAGCCCCACACTGTGGATGTGGTTGGTGTTAGGAAGGGCATCCAGCTGTAGAAAACCCGCCAGACAGTCCTATGCGAGCAAGACAACCACTCTTGCCTCAAGTGGGAAAACTCCCGTCCAAACCCATGCAAGCGTGGAACATGGACGTTAAACGATGATGATGATGATATATAAGTATACCACTGAAAAAAATTGAAGCCATTTTTCTATTTTTATTATTATTAACTAACAGTATAGTCATCTTAGTAGCCTAGTGGTTAGGTATTAGAGATGTTGGTGATCCTGGTTTGTGATTCAATCTTGGCCAGGATCTACACTAAGTGGGCTTTACCAAACTTTTAGGGTGGTGAAATGACAGAATTGTTAGAGTATCAGAAAAAATGCTTTATGGCCCTTTATGTTCTGAGTTCAAATCCTGGCATAATCAATTTTACTAGCATTGTGTAAATGTTAGAAAGAATTATTAACTAACATCCATTCCCTCCCAACACACCAGTAACTACTTCCTCTATCCTATTGGAAGTCACCCCATCCATCCTACATCACCTGTCAAATACCACCACACATGCCATATATGCATAACATCATGTTTATCTTCTTTCTCACTTTGCCCTCAGAGCAGGGTGGGAGCTTCAGTTGGGACAATAACTGATAATCTCTCTAGCAAGATGTTTCATTTCATGTTGCTCCAGTTCACTAAGTTGACAAAAAAAAAATGAGTATCAGCTGCAGCTGGGGGTTAACCCCTGCAATGGGCTAGTTTCTTGATAGGACTGAGGCCTTATATCATTAAAACGTCATAAATATTTCTTGTGTAATGCAACCTTGTAGCAGGCCAGCTGAACCTATGTAGATGAGAGCTGTAACAAGGAGCCGTTACATGTCACTTGACAAAATTTCTTTCAAATCACAATGTCTTATTTAAACTCTTGATACGAACTCACTCAAAATTGCCTCAACTTCTACGAAACAAACATAATTTTATGTAAAAACCATTGAAACATTTATGTTACAAATACTCTTAATGAAATAGTTAACTTTAGTAAATTATTTCAAATTAATTGAAATACAGTGTATTGCATTAGGAATATGATCATAAAAGGGTTAAATTTTTTATTTATTGACGTGGTCCAGATGAAGAGGCTATGCTAATGTCCTTTGCAGACCTATGATCGAAGACAGTTCTAGCTATGTCTATTCTGACTTCCGGGTTTCTAGGGCTGTATTATACAATGTCCTCTTTTTCTGGGAGATTTGGTTCATATATATAATCATTGTCATCATTTTACAACTACTTTTCCATGCTGGTATGGGTTGGACAGATTGTTACAGACCAGGTGCTACATATGTTCCTGCTTTGGCATGATTTCTATAACCGAATGCCCTTCTTAACACAACCATTTTACAGAGTGTAATGGGTAAATTTTATTGTGGTCCCAGTACTTGAGAAATTGCAATATCTTAGACATAACTGAAGAGCTCTCTCAACCTTTTCATCATGGTTTATATGACTGGATGCTCTTCCTAACACCAACCACTTTTCAAAGTGTACTGGATGTATTTTATTGTGGCTCTAGCACTAGAGATGTTGTCATGTCATAGACACAACTGAAGACTATTCTCAACTCTTTGGGATGCCCTTCTTAACACCAACCACTTTAGAGTGAACTGGGTGCACAATAAGATGTAATTTGAGGGAGATTTGGCTGCTATCTCTAACAAATGGTGTATGTATTGTTTGTTTGTATTTTCAATTGTGGGTGCAGGAGTCATTGGAGTTTATCACAAAATGCCTGAGTTCAAATCCTGTTGAAATTGAACTTTGCCTTTCATGCTTTTGGGAGTTGACAAAATAAAGTACCATTCCAAGGCAGTGGGTTGGTAGAATTGTTAGAATATCAGACGATATGCCTTGTGTTTGTTCCAGCTATTTGTCTTCCAAGTTCTTGGGTGGTAGACTTAATCTGTTGCCCGGGTTAACATCACCAGTACATAGGAACCGGAGGGGGACTGTAAATATCTGACACTTCTTCCACTCTGACCTCTTTGGATCAAAACGTAGTTTTTTCCACTTTGCTTAAAGCACCCAGAGATTCTGAGAGGAATTTTGCAGAGTTCTCTTTTTGTTGCCAGTGTTTGGGCATGATAGGACTGGGATCCCTATCATTAAAATATCAACAAAACCTTCGAGATGAAACGCCAGAGGAGGCCAGCTAAACCAACGTAGTTGTGAATCTTAGCAACTAAGTATGTAGGCCGGTTTTTCGGTTTGAGAACTTGCCAGTGACATGGGATTTGAACTTTGAACATAAAGACCTGTAACTAAACGGCACACTTTTCGTTAATTAACGTTGATTTTTTAACACCTGTCGAATTACTACACTACGCCGCCTACCTAGCATCCCAGCACATAGCATACTGTGTGTGTGTGTGTGTGTGTGTGTGGTGTAGTTTTGTTATATTAAAGGTGTAATATTGGAGGTGAAGTGGCATTTGTTGGAGTGATACAGACAAACACACTTACCGCTGACTGTAACATACTGTGGACTGACTATTCTATCTAGCTTGTTAAAAACTTTAATAGATATAACTACATAGATTGTATGTATCTGTGCAAACCCTCTCTCTCTCTCTCTCTCTCTCTCTCTCTCTCTCAATCTCTCTCTCTCTCTCTCTCTCTCTCTCTCTCTCTCTCTCTCTCTCTCTCTCTCTCTCATATATACATATTAAATTTAATTACCCTTACAGTGACTTGTTCTGTTTCATCTGGGAGATCTTGCCTTAAATTATAGTTCTCTTCGTGTTAAACGAGAACATTAACAATCATATATATATATATACACACACACATTTATATACACACACACACACACACCCCGTATCAGCATGGAAAAGCGAATGTAAAATGACCGATTATATAGGTAAATTGCGTCGAATGACTGACTAATCGCAACATAAAAACTACTGTCATCACCCGTGCTTCTATATATATATATATATATATATATATATATATATATATATATATATTTTATATGCTTTTCGTGTATGTGATGTGTGTATATCTGTAGATGGATAGATATATACACATACACGCATATACTTGTTTTGTATGTGTAGTTAGCTTGGCAAAATGCAGGCATTGATAAATACTGTTGTAATTTTTTTTACTAATATAGAGATGTTTGAAAAGTGTGTATTTCCGTCTGTTTCTTTTTGTCCGATCAGAAGAGAGAGAGAGTGATACAAGGTTTTGAGGGACCTGAGGAAATCGATAGCCTGTCAGTCCAGGTTCGGCTATCCGATTTCTGCTGATTAATGATTGTGATCATCATCATTATCAATAGTGGAGTGGAGGTAGCTTCTTCTCTCGTCCCCGCTTCATACCGTATGCCTGGCGAGGAATTAGAACTTCGCTGCATGATTTTCCTAACACGTTTTCTTCGTACAAAACTCTCTCTCTCTCTCTCTCTCTCTCTCTCTCTCTCTCTCTCTCTCTCATATGTATACGTGGATTGAGAAATTGTGTATACCCCACCTTATATCTATATATATATACACACACGTATGTCCGTATCCACACGCCAAGGTGAACAGGTTATATACAGGATATATCACACCTATATATATTTGTAACATTACCATTGTGTACACATACATGTGTATATATATATATATATATATATATATATAATAGTACAGCATATTCGAAGTTCGATCAGCAGCTCAGCAATGTGTGTGTGTGTATTCAGTAAAAAAATTTGGTAGTTACACATACATATATATATATACATACATACACACACATATTCACACCTTGATTTTTTTGGTTTCTTTTTTTTTTTATCTATCTGTCACCTGAATTTGTCTTTTTCCCCCTTCCAATAAGACGTCCTGGGGCTCTACCACCACTACTACCACCCACTCACCCCAGTGTAATTATGCACGTACCTTTTCCCCACACCACTCAGACAACACAGCCACACACACGTAGTTGACAATGTCTTAATTAACTGGAGGACACGTCCTTTTCAACTTAACTAGCTATTGTTTTGTCGTTGTCCTCGCTTCCACCACCAGCACTACTATCTCTAAGATTAATTATGCCTTGGCTGTAGTCTTTGGTTTTTCCTTATCCCCTTTTTCTACTCTCCTACACACAACTCCTCTCTCTCTCTCCCCCCTCTCTCTCTAGATATATGTATGTATATATATATATATATATATATATATATATATAAAATACACACACACACATCTGTAAGCATTGTATTAGTATATCCCTTTTTTTACAACAGTGAATAAACAATTTTTTGATTTGTATATAAAGAGATTTAACCAAAGAGTTAATACTGCCAAGTAATAATATTTTCAAGTTCAATTTGTTGGTCATTATAGATAGAAACCTACTGTCATCTCACTTTGACATATTTATGTATTGCTAGTATTTGAACGCATTTGAAGGAGTTAAACATCTTTGTCTACAAAACAGCTGGTAATGCATAAATATGCCAAATCGTTGAATTAAATATTAAATTAACGCTGTTTGTTGATTGCTCTTTTCTTTCGTTTGTACCGACATGGGGAATGAGGAAAAACCAGACGACAGCAAAGGCATAATATTAAAGATAGCGATGCGAGGCCAACCCCAAAACAATGGCTAGTTAAATTGAAAAGGACGCGTCTTTTAGTTAAGACATTGCCAACTACGTGTGTATATGTATGTATGTGTATATGTATATATATATATTTATATACAGGATGCACCCCCCCCCCAAAAAAAAAAGAAAATATATATATATTCACATTATTAAAATGCTGTTAAAGTGTGTATACATTTTTGGGACACCCTGTATGTATGATTGTGTGTGTGTGTGTGTGTGTGTGTGTGTATATATATATATATATATGAGAGCAAATGATTACAAAACAACCCACAGTTACCACTACAATTTATCTCCTCTTGGAGATCATAAGGACTAAGGCTTTCACTGCTACTAACTTACAACCGCTGTCACCTCACCACTCATGTTTTATGATTACAGAATCTAAGGAAAACGCCCTTCTGTAGCCACTGTAACAACACCTTCGCCACCACCACGATTGTCACGCCGCCCCCACCGACGTTTTCGACTACGGAATCTACAGCCATTCCAACAACACCTATGCCACCACCATCATTGTCACTACCCACCCTCACATGTATGATTACCGACTCTACAGCTACTCCAACACCTATACCACCACCGCTATCAGCACCATCATCAATCACCTCTTTTTACAAATATCTATGATTATTGTAACTGCAGAAAACAGAATACAGTCTCTCTCTCCTATCTCTCTTTCTCTCTCTGTGTTCAAATATATATATATATATATAATATATATATATATATATATATATATATATATATATTGTTCTTAATTAATTTTCTTCAACAAGGAAATTTCGGCACATGACACTGTCTGTACATGCATTCAAAACATTTATGGACGAGCGCCTGAGCCATTGAACAAAATCGGCGGCATGGTGTTGAGGCGCCATGGTGTTCAGGTGCCATCAATACCACCACCAACAACATTATTACTTCCACTATCATCATTACACACACCTATCACTATCACCTGCACTACTGTACTGATGTAACATGTCCACATGTTATGTAACACTACATACGATGTTGTATATTCTCTTACATCACACCTCCGTTTCCCATTCACTTCCTTCACCTTTATATCAGTTGTATATATGTGTGTATTGTATATACAGTATGTGTTGTGTATGTGTTGCGTGCATGTGTATCTATGTGTAGGTCTGTGTATATTTAGATCTGAGTGAATGTATTTTTCTAGGTGGTTGTTTTTCCCTAGGTCAGTCTTCATCCATCTGCCTTATGTTCAAAGTTGTTTCAGCTGTGTTCATCCTGTCTTGTTCGGGGCATCACAGAATCATCATCATCATCATCGTTTAATGTCTATCTTCCATGCTAGCATGGGTTAGAATATACTATCTAATGTGTGACTCCCTCTTTTTCAAGCAGGAGTGCGTTTTGAAGGAAATTTAGCTGCTTCTCCTAGCAGTTACAGCAATTACATAGCTCTTTTGCTGGCTTCTGTAGGTGTGTGAATGGCGTGTGTGTGTGTATCTAAATTTGTGTAGGTATTTGTGTGGTGTTACATGAATTTGTATATTTGTAGCCCTTGATCCCTGCGTGAATGGTGTGACATTTATGTGTGTAGCTGTAGATCTGTTTGTGTGTGTAGCTCTAGTTTTGTGCGCATATGTGCTTATATTACTTCATCAATCGTCTTAAGAAGTCTATTGTTTTATCATCTCTCTCACTCTGTATGTATGATTTGTATGCATAGGACATGGAAATACTTGGTTTGGTGCCTGAACATATTGTGAGCCCAGTGGGAGTGAGAGACCCTTAGTTTTTGTTAGGACATCATTCGAGGGGAAGGAAAACTCTGATGTAAAACCTGTGTCTTGATGCAAGAATTTTTGGAGCTGGTGCAGTAATGTGCCAGCTTCAAGCCAGACTTGCTATCTTCAATTTAGTGTTCGTGTCTACCTTTACCTATGTTCATGAATCTTGGATAATGGCCGAAAGAATACAATTGCAAATACTAGCAGCTGAACTGGGGTTCCTCTCGAGAGTCTTTAGATTAACATTATTCAATAGGGTGCATAGCTTGGAGATCAGGGAGTTGTTCCAGTTTACTTCTCTGAATCAAAAGATGACAGCTCCAGTATTATGGACATATGGTTAGAATGTCTAAGAAAAGAATTGCTGGACAGATTATACAGGCAAAGCCAACTGGCAGGGAACCCAGAGGTAGACCACAAGCAAGATAGATAGATAATATTCATGGGCTCAGTTGGTCTCACTTAGGGTTCCAGCTGGATCATTTGGAGAGGGTTGCAACTGATGGGACCATCTGGAAAGTGTGTTTGAGGATTCTGTCCCCAACAACCCTCTCAACTACAAGTGGGCAAAGAAGTGAAGAACTTTACTGTTTCAACTATTGAGTACTTTGAGCCAGTAAATGCTCATGTGCCCACGAACAAATATGTTTGTTCATATATGTGTGTGTGTGTGTGTGTGTGTTCACTTACGTCATGTCAATTCATAATTGTTTTCATTTTGTTACACCAAGTATGGTTTATTGCTTCACCTTCCACCACTTTTTTGTAAAAAGCATGTCATTGAATATATTCTACACAAACACATCCACTCCCACACATATATAGATATAGATCTGTGTATATGTATGTTTGTGTGTATACCTGTTCATTGTGTGTGTGTGTATATATATATATATATATAAATCGAGGCACATGGCTTAGTGGTTAGAGCATTGGCCTTGCAATCGAAAGGTTGTGAGTTCAATTCTCAGTGCTCCAGTTTACTCAGCTGTAGAAATGAGATGATAGGACTGGGTTCCCTATCATTCTACTGCAAAGTGGTCGTGGAGGTGCCACGGCAAAAAAAGCACCCAGCCCACACTGTAAAGTGGACATGTAGGCACCACGGTAAAAAAAAAGCACTCAGCACTCAATATAAACGAGGTTGGTGTTAGGAAGGGCATCCAGCTGTAGAAATCAAGCCAGTCAGTTCCCGTCCCACCCTTGCAAACAGGGAAAAGTGGACGTAAAATGATGATGATGATGATGATATATATATAAATATATATATATATATATAAAATCATTGTTTAACACCCATTTTCCATGCTTGCATAGATTACATTCCATATTTGGCTTGGTTTCTGTGGCTGGCTTTTCCTAATGCCAACTCCTTACAGAGTGTACTGGGTGCATTTTATCATGGCACCAGTACTATCATTTTTCAGAGTGTACTGGTTGCATTTTATTGTAGTATCAGCACTAGTAAACAAGTAAAAAAAAAATCCACATCTGGATTTAAGATGCTCCTTTATTTCTTGTGACAGGAGACCAAAAATGCTATCATCTAAGCATTCATAGGCTCTAAGATGGAGCTGTCTCCTTAGTCTTCTAATGTAGGATCCTGCCGGAAAACTTTGAATTCTTCTTTCTGCACAACAGGCATATTCCATTTTCAGTGGCAATTAATAGGGTGGACAGGAAGTACAGATTGCAATGGGTACCACCTCAAAGCATTACTGAGGATTCTGCGTAGTCTATTGTGGAAGGAAATCTATGGAGGGAAGGGGTTTGTCACTAGCAGTTACTGCACTGGGTGACACCAACCCTAGTAATGCCATTGTCCATTTTGTCAACTATATTGTTTCCTGCCAAAGCTGACCACCACCATTTGTTCCACGTGTGTGTGTGTGTGTCTAGAAATGTTATATATATATATATATATATATATATTGTTATACTTGGGGAGGGTCATATTTGTGTAATATTGCCAGAATTAATAACAGAACACACTCACTGTTTGGTTGGTTTTCGCTTTTCGCTTCTGTGTCTTTTATATCGGTAATCTAATTTATTCGGTCCTCAATGTTGCCATTGACTGACCAGTGGTCAAAAATAATACAGATACAATATAGACACAAACACATATATATAGTTTATCAAAGTTCTTTCGTTGCACATCTGCAACATCGTCAGTGGTGCTATTGTTCCCTCCCGTTACATTGTATTTTCTATGCCATCTTTATTTAGTCTGTTTATATATTTATTTATTTGTTTATTTTATTTTGTCTTCTTTGCGCATGCGTTTGCGTGTGTGTATAGTGTTTTGTTTGATGTGTGTTCGTGATAGGGTGACTGTGTATTGGTTAATGTATTCTATCTTTACTAGTGTGTGTTTATATGTGTTTGTTGTTATTGTGCTTGTGTATGTATTTATTTATTTATTTATCTATTTATTTATTTATACTTCTCTTAGGTCAGTGTTGTTTGTTTGGGTGTTGTTGTTATTCCATTCATTCTTTCTGTTTAGCCTTGGCCTTCTAAGTTCTATTTCACTGGCCTCTCTGATTTGTCTATCTGCTGGGTCATTTCTATGTTTAGATATTATTCTAATTTCTATGTTTTCTATGTTACCGTTGTGTTGTTGTCTGGCATGTTCGTACAGTACTGACCCGTTTTTTCGTCCTTTTAGTTCCCCCCAGTGGGAACTAAAACCTCGCAAAACTAATTCATCGCCGTTATATATATATATATATATATATATATATATATATATATATATGATAATAATGGAGCTGCGGTGCTGCAAGTGTTTTAAATATTTTAATCTTTTATCACTTCCACTTGTCAGTAATTGATATGAAGTCTAGGGTTTCTCTTATGCAAACAATTAATCAAAACATAAATTTCCCAGTTTGCATGATTGTTCATCTATCCAGTAATGCTGGTACACATGACATATGAATGCTAGACTCCAAAAATTAAATATGTTCAAACTATTGCTGTCATTATTGACTGCACTGATCTACTTGTGTAATATCAGGAACTTAGCTTCATAATCTCTGAACCTGTTGACATAATACCGATTGGCTTAGCTAAGAACACTACTATAGCTATTGCAATTACTTCTACTATGACAATTACTGCTACTACTACTATTGTGGCTACTACATTTACTACTAAAATCGTTACTACTATTGTATTAACACTACCACTACTACTACTGCTGCTGCTGTCACCACCACCACTACTATATCATGTCATACAACATTCATGATGATATCTTTCATATCACAGTTGATGTTGTTTATTTAGTCTGTCTTTTGGTAGACTGTCAAACATTTGGCAGTTGTCTTTGTCCAGCTGGAATCTAAGAATTTTCTTTGACAGCTTCCATGACAATTTCCTTAGCAGTTGTCAGTTGATGCATTCTTGAATTTTGGCAAGAAATATTTGGTTGCAAACTTTGCAAAATGTATGCATCTATCTATCCATCTATGTCTTACTCACAAAATTGTCGTTTTTGAGTGAGACCTTTTAAATCACTTGCAACCATGAACCACATTTCACTTGCATAGATTGATATATGCTGAAGACAAAGTAACTTACATATACACACACACAAATAGCTTAGATTTTTTATAAACTTATGTTTGTGTGTACAAACAGGAGAAATGATACTCTATATCTGGTAGATTATTTATTTATTCAAAAACACTAATTCATTCTGTCAGTACTCTGAGTTGCTATCCTGAACAAATAAGAAACCCAGAGTAGTAATTGAACAAATTACCTGCTTTCATAGAAGATATTTTTAATCCCCCTTTTTTTTATACCATATTTCTAATGAAAAAAAACATTGCCTATGATTATCAAATTATATTGATAAAGTATTTGGTGGGATTTAGCTTAATAATGAGAAAGTTAGTTATATTACTGTTTGGAACATAACTTAAAGGTTCTTACATAAAATTATGATGGAAGGATTTTAGATAAATATAAACACTTTAAAACATGCAGCTTAATCTCATGCGATCACTTACAGATAGTTTAGTATCAAAATAGCTAATTAAAAACAAATTTGATATTTTAAATTTATTTCTCCTAAGATACCTAAGTGGAATGTTGGAGCAATTGTTTTTAAAGTTAGGTTTTGTTCATGTCCCTTGTATGCATGTGATGCATGTAGTTTTCTTTCTGTGCCATCATGTTGATAAATGTCCTCAGATGACTTTCATGACAAGCACATGTTTGTCAAGGATGTTTTGTGGAACAATACAAAGGTAGTTTTTCACTGGCTTCCTTTGGTTAATTTTTACAAGACTCCATTTTCTTAACTAGATACAGACTGTTTACCACACCTGTCTGGGTATTCAGAATATAAAGAATTGGAACAAATAGCACAATTCCACCAATTTGCTGGTTTTTATAGCATATTAAAGCATGATGATATAACTGCTTTGTTAGTGCAGTAGTCAGCATGTCAGCCTCATAAAGCATAGAAAAGTGGATGTAAAAAGTAATGTTATATATCTATTATGCAGTCAGCGCATGTAGATGGCTATTGTACAGAAACATGTTAAAGAATGAACTCTCAATAAATTTCACCTGGCTAAGACTAAAGTTCTAGTTTGTAAGAAAGAAAATAAGGCGGCGGTCCCTTCCGGGAAGTGGCCATGCTCAGTGTGTAGGAAAGGCGTAGGTAGAAACACCATTTTGTGTCCCAAATGCAAAGTATGGGTGCATAAAAGATGTGGGATCACAGGTAAGCTAACTAAGAATGTAGATTTTACATGTGGCCGGTGCTCTGGTGCAATAAGTAGCAGCAAGTGCCCACAAAATACTAGCTCTTTCAACTGCGCAGAGGGTTCTATAGAAATAGTGGACAGCTTCCGTTACCTGGGTGACAAAATCAGCAGTGGGGGAGGGTGCTCTGAAAGTACAGTAGCTAGAGTCAGAACTGGATGGAAAAAGTTCAGAGAGCTTATACCACTATTAGCCGCTAAAGGGTTCTCCCTAAAAATGAAAGGCAGGTTGTACGATGCCTGCATACGAACAGCAATGTTGCATGGCAGTGAGACCTGGGCATTGCGTGCAGAGGATATATGCAGACTAGAGAGAAACGAAGCTTGCATGCTCCGCTGGATGTGTAATAGTAATATACGTGAACGGCAAAGCATAAACGAACTAAGGAAAAAATTAGAGATAAGAGGGATCAGATGTTGTTTACTCGAGAGAAGGCTGCGTTGGTATGGACACGTGATGCGCATGAAAGTCGATAGCTGTATAACAAAGTGTAGGGCAATAAAGATAGACGGTAGTCACGGAATAGGCAGACCTAGAAAAACCTGGGACGAGCTGATAAACTCCAACATCACACACTTATACCTCTCCAAGACAATGTCACTGGACCTTTGGTGGTACTCAGTAACAGAGAAGACCTGCCTTACCTAAATATATAGTAAAACCTATTCCAGCCAGTAGGCATCTCTAACAAAATACACCCCGTCCCACCACCACCACCCCCACCCCATCCACACCACCCCGTTCTATGTAAAGTTACGTTGGTGCCGCGCCATCCAGGCCGAAACAAATGAGATTGTGTAGGTGTCACGACAAAAAAACACACAGTCCACGCTGTAATGTGGCCGTGTAGGCAACACGGTAAAAACCTCCCAGACCCACACTGTAAATGTGGTTGGTGTTAGGAAGGGCATCCAACTGTAGAAAACCTGCCAGACAGTCCTATGCGAGCAAGACAATCACTCTTGCCTCAAGTGGGACTACCCCCGTCCAAACCCATGCAAGCGTGGAACACGGACGTTAAACGTTGATGATGCCAGGCCGAAACAAATGAGATTGTGTAGGTGTCACGACAAAAAAACACACAGTCCACGCTGTAATGTGGCCGTGTAGGCAACACGGTAAAAACCTCCCAGACCCACACTGTAAATGTGGTTGGTGTTAGGAAGGGCATCCAACTGTAGAAAACCTGCCAGACAGTCCTATGCGAGCAAGACAATCACTCTTGCCTCAAGTGGGACTACCCCCGTCCAAACCCATGCAAGCGTGGAACACGGACGTTAAACGTTGATGATGATGATGATATTTATATATATATATATATATTTATATATTCATTTCATTCATTTTCATTTCATTTCATTTTACGTCCGCTCTTTCCCTGCTTGCAAGGGACGGGAACTGATTCTGGCTCGATTTCTACAGCTTGATGCCCTTCCTAACACCAACCTCATTTACAGTGAGTGCTGGGTGCTTTTTTGCCGTGGCACCTCCACGACCACTTTGCAGTGGAATGATATGGACCTCATTTCTACAGCTGAGTAAACTGGAGCAATGTGAAATAAAGTGTCTTGCTCAAGGAAACAACACATCACCTGGTCTGAGAATTGAACTCACAACCTTTCGATTGCAAGGCCAATGCTCTAACCACTAAGCCATGTGCCTCCATCATATATATATATATTTATATATATTTATATATATATATATATATTTATATATATATATATATATATTTATATATATATATATATTTATATATATATTTATATATATATATATATATTTATATATATATATATATTTGGTATGGACACGTGATGCGCATGAAAGTCGATAGCTGTATAACAAAGTGCAGGACAATAAAGATAGACGGTAGCCACGGAATAGGCAGACCTAGAAAAACCTGGGACGAGCTGATAAACTCCGATCTCACACACTTACACCTCTCCAAGACAATGTCACTGGACCGAGACCTTTGGCGGTACTCAGTAACAGAGAAGACCCGCCTTGCCAGTAGGCATCTCTAACAAAATACACCCCGTCCCGCCACCACCCCCACCCATCCACACCACCCCGTCCTATGTAAAGTTATGTTGGTGCCGCGCCATCCAGGCCGAAACAAATGAGATCGTGTAGGTGTCACGACAAAAAAACACACAGTCCACGCTGTAATGTGGCCGTGTAGGCAACACGGTAAAAACCTCCCAGACCCACACTGTAAATGTGGTTGGTGTTAGGAAGGGCATCCAACTGTAGAAAACCTGCCAGACAGTCCTATGCGAGCAAGACAATCACTCTTGCCTCAAGTGGGACTACCCCTGTCCAAACCCATGCAAGCGTGGAACACGGACGTTAAACGTTGATGATGATGATGATGATTTATATATATATATATATATTTATATATATATATTTATATATATATATATATATATTTATATATATATATATATATATATATATATTTATCTCTCTATATATATATATATATATATTTATCTCTCTCTATATATTTATCTCTCTATATATATATATATATATTTATATATATATATATTTATCTATATATATATATATATATATATATTTATCTATATATATATATATATATATTTATATATATATATATATATATTTATATATATATATATATATATATATATATTTATATATATATATATATATATATATTTATATATATATATATATATATATATATATATTTATACATATATATATATAAAGTACTGTAGCTAGAGTCAGAACTGGTTGGAAAAAGTTCAGAGAGCTTATACCACTATTAGCTGCTAAAGGGTTCTCCCTAAAAATGAAAGGCAGGTTGTACGATGCCTGCATACGAACAGCAATGTTGCATGGTAGTGAGACCTGGGCATTGTGTGCAGAGGATATACGCAGACTAGAGAGGAACGAAGCTTGCATGCTCCGCTGGATGTGTAACAGTAATATACGTGAACGGCAAAGCATAAACGAACTAAGGAAAAAATTAGAGATAAGAGGGATCAGATGTTGTTTACTCGAGAGAAGGCTGCGTTGGTATGGACACGTGATGCGCATGAAAGTCGATAGCTGTATTACAAAGTGCAGGGCAATAAAGATAGACGGTAGCCACGGAATAGGCAGACCTAGAAAAACATGGGATGAGCTGATAAACTCCGACCTCACACACTTACACCTTTCCAAGACAATGTCACTGGACCGTGACCTTTGGCGGTACTCAGTAACAGAGAAGACCCGCCTTGCCAGTAGGCATCTCTAACAAAATACACCCCTCCCGCCGCCACCCCCACCCCATCCACACCACCCCGTTCTATGTAAAGTTATGTTGGTGCCGCGCCATCCAGGCCGAAACAAATGAGATCGTGTAGGTGTCACGACAAAAAAAACACACAGTCCACGCTGTAATGTGGCCGTGTAGGCAACACGGTAAAAACCTCCCAGACCCACACTGTAAATGTGGTTGGTGTTAGGAAGGGCATCCAACTGTAGAAAACCTGCCAGACAGTCCTATGCGAGCAAGACAATCACTCTTGCCTCAAGTGGGACTACCCCCGTCCAAACCCATGCAAGCGTGGAACACGGACGTTAAACGTTGATGATGATGATGATGATGATGATATTTATATATATATTTATATATATATATATATTTATATATATATATATATATATATATATATATATATATATATATATATATATTTATCTATCTATCTATCTATCTATATATATATATAGTGTACGGGGAAAATGGTTCATTCACAATCCATTCCCCCCCGGAACTAAAAAGCCAGAGACTCCTAAACACGGTCATGTTTAGGACAATCTCGAACAAAAGTAAAAAACCAGCTCAACCATCACAGAGCGAGATAGAGCTGGTTTTAAAAGACGTCATGAAGGACATCACCTTCATTCAGAATGATAGACTCTACGGGAGTCTATCCATTCTCATGAAGGACAGGGACACAGCAGTGAAACTGTCCATCAAACCAATCACATCCACCGCATACACCTTCTACCCTACGTACATGGGTAGAAGAACACAAAAAATAAAAATCCACACCATCCTGCCGATTATGGACATATGGTGGGTTTTGACAGGTTTTCTGGACCTGGAGGATGACATGCTGGTGTCCATGGGAAAGGCATCGGGTGACGCGTTCAGTGGAACGAGCCTCGAACTTGTAGTTCAAATGAGGCCCGAAAGGATCGCCCAGATCCCTGAACGCGTCATACTGGATGATCTAACCTTCATCAACATTACCGTTGAGGGTAGACGGCCCTCGTGTTACCTCTGCGGAACCAGAGGTCACCTGAGGGCTGTATGTCCCCAACTTAATAAGAAAACCCCAATCCTGCCTACACCACCAACAACTGCACAACCAACACAATCACCACAACTACCACTACAAAAACAACCACCACAGCTCAAACCAAAACAAAACAATGTCCAACCCATCCCCTCCACTCAAAAAACAAAAACAATTTCCAAAACACCCGTACCGCAAACACAACCCGAAAATATACCCCTCCCCTCCAACGCGGAAGATGACCCTAGTTCGTCGTCAGACGAGGAGGAGCACTTCCACACAATCAAAAGAAAAAAAAGAAAACACACCTCAGACACACAAATGAAAAAAACCCCTCCCCAAAACATAACACTGACACCAACACAAAAGAGCTCACAACAGCAAACAAAAAACACCACACAAAAACAAAAACATGCATACACATACATAAATACAAGAAACAAAAAACTGTTAAACATTGTGTACAACAACAATCTAATAAAAACACAAGGGCCTAACTTCACCCAGGCAGGGGATTTCCCCCACCTCAAAATGATTAAGGCCCCACAGGACACCTATAAAACTTTAAAAAACAATTTTAAAGAGGACGTGGGTCCCCCCTGCGTCGGGCCCATTAACCGCGTCCTCCTAAAAAACTATCCCACCCCCTCCCCAAACACCCTCACAACTCCAAGCTCCCCAACCACACAACACACTGATGCCCCCACACTTCCACAAACCACCACCCCACCCAACAACCCATCCCCCACCCTAATGGAAATTGTGCAGCCCGATACCCGGGACGCAGAGAGGTAAGTGCCTTTTCTCTTCACCACCAACATGGCTATGCTAAGAGTAGGCTGTTTAAATGCGCGTGGCCTGGGCTCAACTTGGAAGCAAGCAATGCTTCTAAATGACCTCAGGTCACAACGTATAGATGTGATGGTTATTTGCGAGGCCCGGATCAGCAACGTGCGACAGCTGGCCCCCACCTTTGATGACTTTGAGATGCACGCATCTCTCTGTCAGCCCGGAGGTGGGGGTGGAGTTGTCGTTCTGCTGCAAAAACATCTGGGTCTCGCAACACAGATGGTACATTTGGACCCGGAGGGTCGACTAGTGGTTCTGGACCTTGGCAGTGGTAAAGGCGGAGCGTTTAGGTTGGTAGCCGCCTACGGCCCTTTCGGGTCAATGCGGCCGGACTTCTTCCATCGTCTGGAGACTTTTCTAGGGACGTCCCGCTCCTTGCTATTAGTGGGGGACTGGAATGGTATCCTAGATGCACGCTGGGACTACATAGGGGCCTGCCCCGATAGAGAGGGGTGTAATAGCCTCAAAGGGATAATCGGTCGATTTGACCTGGCCGATAGATATCGACTAGATTTTCCGACTGCGCCAACCTGGACTTGGGCAAATCGTAGCGGATCATCTAGGTCGTACCTAGATAGGTTCTTAGTTAGAATTAAGGATAAGGACTTTTTAAGTTGTCCAAAAATGCGCATTGTTGGCTATTCAGACCACAAATTAGTGACCTGCATGGTCAACCTTGACAGAACTCATAGACAGGGCCCCGGTTACTGGAAGCTCAACTTGTCCTTGCCGGCAAGTAGAGCCTACAGGAATCGGATTAGTACGTTAGTTAAGGAACGGTTGACTGGAGCGATCGTCAACAGCAGGTGGTGGGTATCTCTAAAGAGAGAGATTAGAGTAGTCTCGATAGAATTTAGTAAGGTTCTAGCTGCGGATAGGAATAGGAAGGAAAGGGAGCTAATAGATAGAGTAGAAGAGGCAATTAGAAGCGGCGACGTGGCCAGAGTGCTAGCGTCGAGAACGGCTTTGAGCCAGTTTTTCGACGCGAAGCACGAAGGCTGCGTTGTCCGAAGTAAAATACGTGCTCTAGGGAACGAGGGGACCAAAGCTGTTAGCTGGGCCCGCGTGACAGAGGCCAACAGTGGAACTAAATCCACCATCCGGTCTTTGCGAGACCTGGATGGACGGGCGATTCTTGAGCCTAAGCAGATGTGTGAGGCCTTTCAAAGGCACTTTGCCCGACTGTTCGGGAGGGGCGGGGAGCCGGTTGGGAACGTGGACTTCGGTCCATACCTCGACGGCCTGCCGCGCCTCTCAGACAGGGAGGCGAAGTCCTGCGAGGAGCCGATTTCGGCCGCTGAGATAGAGGACGTACTGAGCCAATGCGGCAAACGCAAATCCCCGGGTCTCGATGGTCTTCCTTACGAATTATATCTAGCTATGCCGGACTTGTTCCCCGATCTCCTCGAGGCGGTCTACTGCAACTGGCAACAGAACGGGAGAATTCCCTGTACTGTGACCAAGGGCGTAGTCACGCTAGTGAGGAAGGACGAGAACAAGGGGGACGAAATAAGTAACTTCAGGCCCATAACACTGCTAAATACAGAGTTACAGATTTTGGCCAAGGTGCTAGCAAAGAGGTTGGCGCTTGTCGTGGGCAACCTGGTGGGAGATGCGCAGACATGCGCTATCCCGTCCAGGTCCATCCATGACAACCTCCACCTCATGCGATACATCATAGAGAGGGTTGGGAACGAACCCGGCTTTGGTGGGGCTCTGATCAACTTGGATCAATCTAAGGCGTTCGATAGGGTCGACCATGGTTACCTGGATGCGGTGCTAGCGGCGGCAGGTTTCGGACCCGTTTTCAGGGGCTGGATCACTGCTATGCACAGCAGCCGCATCTGCTCTAGGGTCAAGGTGAACGGCTACCTCTCGGAGCCGTTCAAAATCGCGCGGTCCATCCGACAAGGGTGCCCCCTCTCCTCCCTTCTGTATGTGTTGACTCTCGAGCCACTACTGCAGAAGTTGGAGTTGTTGCAGGGCATCCCTATGGAACCGGGATTGCGGAAAGCGGTGTCGGCCTACGCCGATGACGTGACAGTAATGGTGTCGACGGCCTCCGAAATCGAGGCGGTTGGCACCTTACTGGAGGAGTACGAAAAGTTCACAGGGGCTAAGCTGAACCGGGACAAGTCGATCGGTTTGCAACTCGGCACGTGGAGGGGCAGACCGATGCCCTCCGATAGCGTCGTCGGACGCTGGACGGAGGGCCCGGTGAAGTTGCTCGGGGTCTGGTTCGGACCGGACCTCCAGGTGGAGAAAAACTGGGCGGAGGTTACGAACAGGGTGTTTGCACTGACCCAGAAGTGGGCCAGTTGCAAACTATCCCTGAAAGGTCGGGCGGAGGTGGCGAACACCTACATAGCGTCCGTCATCTACTACCGCCTGACCGTAGTGCCCTGCCCAAGGGAAACCCTCACCAAGATGGAGCGCGCGCTCTTCCAATTCCTTTGGAAGAGGCGGGCTCCTATGGTGAGGAGATCCATCTGCTGTCAACACCCTTCGAAAGGAGGGCTGGGGATGCCGTGGCTAATGATGCGTAAACACGCATTAAGGCTACGGCACCTCTACGTATTCCTCACCGGACAACCGGTGTGGGCCTCGTTTGTGAGACGAACCTTTCCCAGACTCGTCTCACTCACCGAGCTGCAATCCTGGGTCAAGCAAAGACCGAGAAAACTGGGCGCCTGGCACACTGAGTGTGCCCAGGCGCTCACCGCCCTCTGGCAGGCGGATCCGGTTATCAGTGGAGACTCCACCGCAACATTCTATAGAGGGCTGGTGCGCAGCAGGTGCGACGACGCCCTCGGAGAAGCCCTAGACATGGAGGAGGACGAACTGGCCAGCCTGTTCGGTAGGACATTCAGCCCGGGACCTATGGACAACTTCCAGAAGTCCCTGGCCTGGCAGTGCTACCGAGGGGCTTTACCCGTTCGAGAAAGGCTCTACAGACACGGGCGCCCGGGTAGGGACCCCGCCAAAAAGATCTGTCCCAGATGCGTGTGCGACGAGGAAACCGTTGCACACGCATTGGTACACTGCTCGGGCGTAGCCGATCTGTGGGGCTATGTCGAACAACTGCTGTCAAGGGTGGAACCGATCCGGTTGACCACCGAGTCTATTGTAATGATCAAGCCGCCTCCCCCCTTCAAAGATGAAGCAGAGGCGGTGTTTCTGTGCGTAATAGCCATGGCGAAAGAGGTTGTATGGTGGACGCGTCTGAAAGGACTGAGGTCGGGCACCTTTCTCTCTGGCCAACAACTGGTCCGTTTCTTCCGATATCATTTCGGAAGAAGGATCAGGATGGAGAGAGAGGTGCTGCACCCCAGCCGTTTCTATGAAAGATGGGTGAAAGTGGCGAGAATGGCCCGTGTGAATGGGCCTTCACTCTACATCAGACTATAGGTGAGGAAGATGAAAGACCAAGGGAGCACCCCTTCTCTGTGCTCCTGAGGAGAAGGGTTGCACACTTTTTTCGGGGGTGTGTGCGACCCCCCAAGGCGCCTCCTCTCTATTGAGGATTTTGTTAAAAATTTTATTTTTTGTTATATCTCATTTTATTTTTATATTTTGTTATTGCCTCCTCCTTATTGAGGACGCCTTTTTGTGTAAACTCCCCCCTTTGTACTTGTCCCACTTTTGATGCCCTAGTGGCAAATAAAAGAAACATATATATATATATATATATATATCTATTTATCTATCTATCTATCTATATATATATATATATATATATATATATTTATCTATATATATATATATATATATATATATATATATATATTTATCTATATATATATATATATATATATATATATATATATTTATCTATATATATATATATATATATTTATCTATATATATATATATATATATATATATATATTTATCTATATATATATATATATATATATATATATATTTATCTATATATATATATATATATTTATCTATATATATATATATATTTATCTATATATATATATATATATGAAATATATAAGAATCAAAGAACTGTTCAAAACATTATTGTGCTTACAGCTGTTTCCTCCAAACCGAGGTTTGGATTCTTCGGAGCAATTTATTAATGCATGGACAGTTATATGACCTCCTTTTCAGCCGAGAGACATACCAATACATATTCAAACATTGATACATATTCAAACATTGTGGGTCAACATTCATTACAGAATTTAGAGTGGCAGTACACACTTCGAGATTACATTTATATTAATAGGTACAATCAAAAAAATCAAAGATATAGGTTAAAGTACAACATGAAGATAAGTGGTTATATAGTGCAAATGTTATATGTGTGGCACGCATGTGCGTCTTGTTTATATAGTGTGGCAGAGAGATATGTGTGGTAGAGGCACTTAGGTAGGTAAATAAGAGTGTTAGGTTGGTAGATCTGGTGGCAAAGTCTTTATATGATTGATATAGTCTGTGTGTGGAGAAATATTATAAGCATTAAAGATAGTGCAAGCATTAAAAGTGTTATAAGTATTGGAGATGCACAGCGCAGGGATGTCAAGTAATTCATGTACTTCGGTATTTTCATGGTCAAGGGAGTGTATATTTCGATTATATGCCTTTCACATAATCCACGACAATCCAGTTAGAGATCGTAGTCTGGTGCTCTTTAGTTCGATACAGGTGGTTGTTACGTTTCGAGAGACGCCATTGAATACCGGAAGTGTGTGTGTGGCTAAGGGGAGTTAATGCATGCGGGGAGGTAACTCTGGGGTTTCTATATCTAGCCATTAAAATGTGTCTCAATATAGACCCTAAATTCTATGGTGAGGTGCACCTTCCAAGAGAGACTTTTAAAGCATAAAGTGTACTAACTATAGAGTAGTTTAACTAAATTATGCTGAAGGTGATCATATTATTATTAGGGTGGATTAACCCATCTTAAGGTGCTACAAATGGAAATTATAGATGATGAGCGAGGATTCTAAATTAATGATCTCTATGGTTGTAGTCTGCTCATATGACCAGGCGCGGTGATTGCAGGATTGCTTCAGGACCCAATGATCTCTGGTAAGATCCGGGTCATCGCTTGCTACATTGGATGTCGAAAGATAATCATCCCCAGGCAGGCCAAAGGTCAAGCCGCATATATATATATATATATATATATATATATATACAATATTAAACAAATGGAAACTATATTTATAAAACCATATTTATTTCATTATACATATTTCAGGGA
>OZ024742.1:72666399-72711399 GCA_964016885.1 Eledone cirrhosa | reverse complement strand
CCATCTATTTCTCTCCCCCCTCTCACACCCACACTTCTCTCTCTCTCTCTCTCACACGCACGGCCACCTCCCTCACATCCACCTCTCACACCCCTCATACCCATGCACCCCCCCTCATCCCCTCACACCCTATCTTTCACACTTGCCTTCTTCCTTCCTTCCTCCCTCCCTCCTCTCTCTCATTCACATTCTTACCTCCCTCTTGCCCCTCTGTCTGTACCATCGTGCCATGCCTGTAGTCTCTCCATCAGACAATCTTTTCCTCATGAAGAAATCTTCTTTATGTAACAACTCTTTTTACAGCACTTTTATTGCCACTCTACTGTCCACGCTACAGCACAACCACACTACAACACTACATAACACCATACCATACTCTCCATACCATGCTACAACATATCCACACCACACTATACTACACAATACTACAATCACAGTACCATACCATAGCACAACCACACCACACCACACTATAACATAGCACAACATCACACCAAACTCTACACAGCATGCTACAACACAACCTCACCACCATCACAACACTAGACCACACTATATACCATGCTACAACACAACACTATACCCATAGCACAACACCACACTACATACCATGCTAAAACACAACACCACGATACCACATTACTGGCACCTTATCACAACACCTCTGTCACAATCATCAATGAAGGTGTTGCTGTATTGAGACATGTAGATGTGGTGGTGTAATAATAAGGGTGTTGGTGGTGGGCTAGTGATACAGGTGCTATAGGAGTGTAGTAATGCATGTGGAGGTGTAGTGGTGCATGTGGTTGTAGATGGTGGTGGTGTAGTGTTACATGTGGATGTGGTTGTATAATGATACAGGTAGTAGTGGTAGAGATACAGTAAACAGTTGTATTTTGTGCCCCCCCCCCCCCCATATATTTCACCTGATCTGTCCATCAGTCAGTATCTTCACTCTGATGAAGATAAAAGTCCAGCTCCATATCTTAAGACCTATGTGTATTGTTTCATACAGGGTAGATGAGTGCGCTGGTCAAGGTCTAATTGTTATCACCACCTGGTGACAGTGGGGGTGGTTGGTGTGGTGGCAGTGGTGGTGGTAGTGGTGGTACCTTATCAACTGGACTTTAAAAGTCACTCGTATAAGGCACCTGCCAGCTACCACATAGCTTTAACCTGTGTGGATTGCGTGTGAGCACATTTGTATGTATATGTTTGAATGGTGTGTGTGAATCTGTTTGTAGCTGTATGTGGACATGTGTGTGTGTTGATGCTTTATTTAGTTTAGAGATGTTTATACTTGTTCACTTGTATGTGTGAGCATATGTGTTATATATGTATGTACTAATGTCCTAACATTTTAGTTGCCATATATGTGTGAACTGTCTCGTGTGTGAGCTTGTATATAACAGGGGTGGTCATGGGTAGGTTGGCACCAAAAGTTAAATTGTAATGTTAAATAATGATATTGTTTGATGCATTAGACATTGAGTAGCAATTTCAAAAGAGATAATCACTGGCCCTTCTGTTGCTCTTTATCAAATATCTGTATGTAATGTGTGATAGATACTGACATTAAAATCTGACCTTGTAATTTGTTCTTTTATTGAATGCATACTGTGTTTATCTGGTTTAGAATAGGTACACCGTATCCCTGCATGTCATAAGAGGGGACTAAAAGGGTTGGTGCTACGAGGAACATTCAACTATAAAACATTGCATCATAAAGGACCCCCTTAATGAATATGAAGTTTGTGGAGCCGCACAAGGCTAACCCTTGCTTTAGCAGAGAAAATAGTCTTTAAACACTTGTATTCTTGTACAGGTTTCAGTTATTGAGCTATAGCCATGCTGGGACACTTTATGTAACTTGAGGCTGTAATGTCCCCTCCTCCATCACCTTCGAAGGCATAAGAACTACTACTACTACTACTACTAACAATGCAATGATGATTAAAAGAAAGTATTAGTGGATTGGCAGTATCGGTAGAGGGTCAGACGCCATGCTTTGACGCATAGAGTTACGGCCCTTGCCATTCTGAGTTCAAATCCCGCCGAGGTTAACTTTGCCTTTCATCCTTACGGGGTCGATAAAATAAATGCACTGGGTAATTACTGGCCTTGTGCCAAACGTAGAAACAATTATTAGTAGTAGTATTAGTAAATTGAGGATGGTAGATTGTTTGAGTGTCAAACATTATGCTTTGCTGTATTAGCTCTGGTTCTTTACATTCTGAACACCAATTCTACTGAAATGAAGTTTGCATTTCATCCTTCCAGGGTCAATACAATACACTATATATATATATATATATATATATATATATATATATATATATATATATATATATATATATATATATAAACTTCTACACCTACGTTTCTAATTTTTTATATTGTTTTTGTAAAAAATGATATCTATTTCATATATATTTATATATATATATATATATATATATAAATGCATGCATGCACGTGTGCGTGTTGGACTTCCAACAGTGAGTGTTCTGGTTGATTTGATCAACGGAGCAGCCTGCTTGTGAAATAATATGCTGAGCATTCCATAGGGAGATTCAGCATGACAGTGAGTGACACAGCTGGCCCATTGAATTACAGGTATGGCTCATTTTTTTCCATCTGACTGGACTGGAACAACATGAAACAAAGTAGTGTGATGCTGAAGGACACAACGCTCTACAGGAATCAAGCTCATGACCTCATGAGCCTGAGCCGAGCACCCTATCCACTAAGCCAGTGGTCGCCAACCTTTCTAAAACCGAGGAACCCTCTAAATATTTTGAATTCTTCACGGAACCTATACAATACAAAACTTGTCAAAAAAAATAATAAAGTATTTATTTATTTTAGTGAACTTACGTTGTGAGAACAGCAAACTAACCCAGTCTCTCGGCTGAGAGACCTCGCTGAACTGAAGTTTTCAGTTTAAAGTTATGCTGTCACCGACCAACGTTTACTTGTTCGTGATTGGTCAATTTCTAAGTTCAATTAGTGTATTATCAGTAGTAGTCAAATTCTCGGAATTCAGAAAACTATGTCTTTCCAAGAATAATAATAATGAAATTATTGAGTAAAGTTCTCAGGTGCACTACAACTCGTCAAAGGTGTATGTATAGTACATAGAATAATACACAAATATCAGGGAAGTGAATAGTGTATGGGTCATGGTATACATGTGTGTATGGAGGGGGAACATTAGGTGTAGTGTTGGCAGATATCGGGAAGCATGGAGGCCTTAAAGGATGCAGTGTCTCAACAGCTAACAACCGATGCAGGCAGTTTGTTCCATGCTTCAGCAACGCTGAGCGTGAAAAAATGTTTCTGAAAGTCATGGGAACTGTGCTGTTTTCTGACTTTGTGGGCATGCCCACGTGTGTTAGACACATGGAAATAAAAAAATTGATGTGAATTGATGTGAAATTGAAAGTATTCAATTTCCACGAATCTCAGAACAGTGTTTTTCTGCTAATTCAAGTGAGAAACTGAAAGTAGTGTTTTCCACGAATTGGAGTGGAGAACCTGTGTACACTACAATAGTACTCGTTCATTTATACATTGCACCTTTTTCAGAAAACCCAAAATATTAATGGTAATGTAAATATTTATTTTTTTAAGGAACCCGGAGTTTGTTTTATGGAACCCCAATGTTCCGCGGAACCCATGTTGGCGACCACTGCACTAAGCCATGTGCCTTTACACATACACACATATGTGTATATATGGATATAAAAGTGATGGTATATATATCATCACCATTTTATGTATATTTTTTACACATCAGCATCACCGTTTAACATCCATTTTTCCATGCTAGCATGGGTTAGACAAGTTGTCCCGTTGAGACAGGTCAGGTCAGGTGATGATATCCTGCTCATACAGAACTGATTTTGGCTTGGTTTCTGCAGCTAGGTGCCCTTCCTAATGCCAACTACATTTACAGTGTGGGCTGGATGCTTTTTGTCATATCACCATTACAACCACTTTAGAGTGTGGGCTGGGGACTTTGGTAGGATAGGTATGAGGAGATTGGGGGAGGGATATATAGGCATTTGTGAGGAGTGGAGTGTTAGGACATGGAGGTGAATGGTAGTGTATACTAGATGTATGCTTCAGCCTGTGCTCATGGGAAGGTGGGTCTTTTTAGCAAATGGCAGTGAGACATGGGCCGTGAAAGCAGAGGATACGCAAAGGCTGGGGAGAAATAAAGTGATCATGCTTCAATGGATGTGGAGTGTAAATGTGCATGAACGACAAAGCATGGATGAACTGAAAGAAAAACTAGACATAAGAGGAATCAGATCTAGTGAGAGAAGACTGCACTGGTATGAGCATGTGATGTTTATGGATGATGATTGCTAAATCTACAGTAGAGGAAGATCAAGGACGACTTGGGCTGAGGTGGTGAGAGCTGATCTCAAATTGCTTAGGCTCACAACGGAGATGAAGGAAAGCAACAAGTGCAGGGTTACTGTACTGGAAAGGACCTGTTCAACCCCTGTAAGTATGAAAGAGTGGACATAAAACGATGATATGAATAAAATATCATATAATGTGAAACTTGAGTCATGAAAAAAGGAATTCAGTTTAAATAAATATACTCTACACCATGTATTAAATACTTTCCACCTCTTTCATTTACAAACCGTGTGAATACACACGTGTGCGTACACACACGCACTTTAATATCAGTTAGCTCTGTGACATGGCGAAATCTGCATATTCATTTGTCTGTGTGCAAGTATGTTATGTTGTATTGGTGACTGGAACTGTGTATACACACCTGTTGAGTGTTCTGTATATTCAGCTGTTAAAGAATGCCAAAAATGCTGAAAAGCAGGAGCAAAGGTAGGGTGAAGACAAGGTGGACAGCTAGAGGATGGAGAAGGGAATACAAGCTGGAAACAGCTTAATGGAAGTGAAGTGGTTGTTACAAATTTGTGACTTTTAACTGTTACATCTGGATAAGCTGAAACACTAGCACTTGTGTACAGGAAGACCTTGTTGCTATTGTTTGGATCAAAAACTACTATTATAGAAAAATATAATTAGTTTGTTTACATGAGCAACATGGTGTTTAGATAGTAAGGATGTGGTTGATAGCAAGACTAAGGGGCGGGGTTAAGAGGAAGAGGGTGGCATATTAGCAGGGAAGTCAAGGAACCTAAATGTTCATATAACTCGGCCTCTACCTAACAGTCCTCCTCATACATGTCTAATCAGTCATCTGAGAAGGTGGGTCTTTTTTAGTATGACAAATTGCCAGTCGACTCAATTTTGTATCTTCATGTGGTCCAACTTCGTGAGGTCAGCCTTCACTTATTAATACAGTTGTCAGCCTCCATATATAAATCTCATGTCCATACCAATGCAGGCCTCATTTCTTGTGCACTACATCTAATCCTTCTTATGTCCAGTTTTTCTCTCATTACATTAATGCTTTGTCATTTATGTAAACTACTTTTACACATCCATTGAAGCATGCTTACCTTATTTCTTTTCAATTTTTACCAATCCTCTGCACTAAAGGCCTAAGTCCCATATCCATGTAGCATTGCAGTTAACACACAAACCTCATATGATCTACCTTTCCTCCTGAGAGAGAAGCCCTTTGTAGTCAGCAGAGGTAATAGCATTCTGAATTGTTTCCAACTGTTTCTCACTCTAGCTATTTTACTTTCAGAACATCCATCTCCACTACTAATTAGGTCAACCAAGTAGCAGAAGCTGTTGAAAACTTTTAAGGAGCAATCTGAACATTTTGATAGTATTCATTTCATGTGCACTCTTGTTGCTTATTGCTCCTGTGAATCTTCCACATACAAAGTCTATATATATTCTTTGTTAACCTGTCTGTGATCCTGCTACATTTCTTGTGTATTCATATTTTACATATTGTACACATTATCAACACTTTCTCTGCATATTGAAACAGCTATTTTCCTACTTACCTGAGTCTTTTTGTTAAGTTCACTCTAGGGCCTTTTGATTCCAAGTTTTGCTTCCATGTATGGAATTTCTTCTCTAATTCTGTAACAGGTTCAGCTATGAGAACTAGATTATCAGCATACAGGAGCTCTCATTCACTTTAGAATGTTTAATAAAGTTAAATTTTATATTACTGTTTTATTGTCCCATCAGACAAAATAGTGTATGCATTAGTCCGAAGAATGGTGGAGGTGCACTAAAAGAACCATTCCAGTTTGTAGGGCTCATTCCTGCAGACTACTCCTGTCAAACTGAACAGAAAAGGGGGTTGGGCGGCCTAGAATGACATGTTTCCATGACTACAGTTTATAAAATAAACACATCAGAGAGCAGCTGGTCCTTTGTTAGCTTTTCATCCTCAGTCTATTGGGAAATGAAAACTGGGTCTGACTCTAATTTCACCAGATTGCCATTGGAGAAAGTATCGCTGCAGGTTGTATCAATATCACTGATGGCACTATAGGAAGAGGTCAGTACTAAAGTGGCATGACATTGGATGGAATCTGCAGGCCTACAGTAGATGTTTTCAATAGCATTTATGTCACCCAATTCTAAAGAAGCTTCTACAAACTAAGGTAATGTCAAATATACTATTGGTGTATAGCCATGTCTTGATTGCTATTCAACCTGGCCTTTTATACCTGTCTTGGGTGGTGTTGCTGTTGTATAACCTTTTCTCATCCTCATGTCAAATTCCCTGCTAAATCTTGGTATTACTACTTTGTACTCTCTATTGCTTATGTAATTATATCTTTGTGTAGCTACTTTGTGCTATTCTGCATATGTTTATATATATATATATATATATATATATATATATATAAACATACGCAGAATAGCACAAAGTAGCTACACAAAGATATATATATATATCTAAATCTTTGTATGACTGTTGTAATTGTGTGTGCATATATATGTCTAAATCTTTGTATGACTATTCTGTGTATGTTTGTATATATGTATATATACAGGGTGGGGCATAAAGATCTCCCACATTTGGAGGGAGCACTGTGCATGCTGTAATAGTGGTGGAGAGGCAGGGCATGTCTCATTCAGTAGGCTAGGCTCTATCATTTTCATTATCCATCATGTATTGGGCTGGTGAACATTGTGGCTTTGTTGTTCAAGCATATGAAAACAACCGTTCTGTAATAGCTGCACTGTGAACATTCTACAGACGCTTCACATTTGGTCCAAATGCATCTGTACCAGATCGGAAAGCGATTTTGCTTTGGATTTCTAACCTTCAGGTAAGTGGATCCACACTGAAAAGAAAATCACCTGGCAGAACTAGGACTGTTAGAACTCCAGAAAATGTGGCAGCAGTAAGAGCATCTATTCAGCAATTGCCAAAGTTTTCGGCTCATAGGCATAGCATAGTACTAAAGATATCAAGTCAGTTTGAGGAGGATTCTGCATGAGGATTTGATGTTGGTTCAAGAATTAACAGATCATGCCAACTGCAGAGCTGTAATTCTATACAATTCCATTTGAGATGACCTGGAGAGTTATGGAGAACTTTTGGGAATGACTCCATCGATGCATTGCCAAAGATGGCTGCCATTTGTCTGATATAATGTTTAAAACACGTTAAAGCAAAACTATTTTAATCAGTTTTTTTCTAGTTGTGATCTTTTTTTATATCCCTTCAAAATGTGGGAGATCTTTATGCCCCACCCTGTATATGTCTAAATATTTATTACATTGCTTATCTGTGTTTGTGTATGAATAAATCTTGGGATAATTTGTACTTGAGTGTGTATATGTATTTATGTAACTAAACTGAATGTGTGCCCTTGTGTATGTAACTAAATCATAGAATAATTGTGTACTTGTGTGTATATATACATGTATTCTTTCATTGATTTTAGTCATTTGACTGTGGCCATGCTGGGGCCCCACTTTGAAAGGATTTTAGTTGATGATATCGACCACACTTATTTTTTGAAGTACATATTTTATCAATCTCTTTCTGCCAAACTGCTAAGTTATGAGATATAAACATAAACACACACAAATATATATGTAACTAAATTGAACAAGTGTGTTCTTGTGTGTGTCTTCATCATTGCTGTTTAACACTATTTTCTATGCTTGCATGGGTTAAACGGATTGTATTGTACTGAAGTTTGACTGGTCAGGTAACTTGTTTTGCTCGTGTGTTCCATTTTTTGGTTGATTTTTATGGTTGGATACCCAGCATGTACTGGGAGAATTTTATTTGACTCTGGCACTACCTTCTTGCAGGGCAAACTGGGTCTTTTTGTTGGGGAACTAGCACTATCACCTTACAGGGCGGACTGGGTGCGTTTTGTAGTGGCACCAACACTACCACTTTACAGTGTGGGCTGAGTGCATTTTGTTGTGACATTAGCACTACCACTCTCTGATTCTGGAGCTCACATTTTGTCATCTTTGACCTGGCTGGTAAGGCAGTGATTGGGGGTGAGGAAAAGCTACATGTTGCTTGCCAAAGGGGTGTATGCAAGAGAGAGGTAACATAAAAGAGGATCAGTGATAGCAAGATGTACATTGGGGTTGCAGGTACATTCATGTTTGATCATGTGTACCTAAATCTTTGAATAATAATGTGTCTACAACTATGTTTAATAGTAAATGTGTAAGCTACTGTTTATAACTAAATCTTTGAATAACTATTGTGTGTGTGTATTACATTGCTTATCTCTCAAGCCACTATGGAATGATGCAGTTTCTTCCTGTTTTTCTGTAATAGGGCATTGGTGTACAGTTCCAGATATTATTTTTCTCAATAGCCTACATTGTTTATTGTAAACCATTGAACTATGAAGTAAGATTGAGGCTTGTTTGTCAGCTATGCAAACTGAGGCAAATTCGTGGATTTAAAAATAAATATTGATTGTAAATGAGTATCTCACACAAATACCCTCTCTCTCTCTCTCATTTTATCATGCTTACATGAGTGTCTTATATTTATAAGGAGTTGGGACCCCAATGGCTGAGCCGCTGCCATTTCAACAGCTAGTTGAGAACTAGCTGTTGAAATGGCAGGAGCTCAGCCGTTGGGGTCCCAACTCCTTCATATTACCACACTACTACCCCAAGTATCGGGTACTCTGGTGAGTAATGGTCTCACAGGTTTTTATTGCATTCATTCTGATATATATATTTAGCCAGAAACAGTTCTGTATGAGCAGGATACGGTCACCTGACCCAACCTGCCTCAAATGGAACAACCCGTCTAACCCATGATGGCGTCGAAGGTGGACATTAAACGGCGGTCATCGTTTAACGTCTATCTTCCACGCTAGCATGGGTTTAGACGATGATTTAGATGATGATTTATATATGGTTTATCTATTCTATTTAGCACTGGTTCCATTTCCCCCTAAGATAATTCTTCCAATTTCTGCTAACACTGCAATTCCATAGGTAATACCTTTCCGCCTTACAGTTTGGACACGATTTAACCATTTTCCTATCATTTAAGCTTTGATCTTTGCCTTTACTCATAACATGATTTTTTCCTGTCTTGCTTTCTTTTCTTGATTTTCATTCCTCAATCCATCTACATCCTTGTGTGAGGCACCGTGATACATATATGTCTGTGCAGGCAGATATGGTTGTGTGTGCTTGTGGGTAATATATAGTTCAGATGTACCAGCACATATTACTGCTATAGGACCATGCACACATGCACATGGCTATGACAGTGTGAACCCACTATATTTAGATCTAACTTGCCCACACTCTCATAGCAATACTCACATGCATTAGCTTAAGCAACCCTGCTCTTCACTCTGTACAACAGCTTAGATAGATGACCATGCACATAGACATACTGGCTAACCTGATAGTGATAGAGGTAAGATGACTGTTGGCACCTACTGAGAGCTAACTGATAAACATATAATAAAAAATAGATTAATCAATTGTTTTATAACCCCTGAAGAACCAGAACGATTGACCAAAGATTCAATAGTCTGACTTTAGTACACTGACCTACTTTAACCACCTACTACCACCATTGTAGCTCTTATTCTCCTGTACCTGGCTTGACAACACTAACATTTTTATAGCATGTGCTTACCTGATACTGAAATGTTAACATCGCTTTGATCAGGCATATGAAAAACAAAAACAAAAATTTTTTTATTTACATTTAAGCCCCAATGTCTGATGACAAAACATTGGATAACTGTTGCCTAATGACATTTTGCTGCCTTGGAAATGTACATATTGGGGACACAAGAAAAATATTCCCATTTCACTGTGTAAGGTGGTCGGGCTTGTGACATGACAAAACATGTCCAGTCCATCTTGTAAAGTGGTCATGCTGGTGACATAATGAAAAATCACCCAGTCTGCTCTGTTGGATAATTGTTTTGGTGCCTCAGTAAAAAGCTCTGTTCACACTGTAACATGTGTAGAAGTCAAGTCATGGTACAAATCTGTACGAGTAAGATGTGTCCACTTGACCTGACTTCTCTCATAATGTTACAACCCATCTAACCCATGCAAGTGTGGAAAAATAGGCATATACATACGTATTTACATACATAAATACATACACATACATACATACATACATATATATGCACGCACGCACGCACGCGCGCGGCTGTGTGTTGGCTCTGACAGTCTTCTTCCTATACTTTGCTGTCATGATTAACAGGATCCTGCCTGACAGTACTGGCATTGACATCCCATATAGACTTGATGGTGGACTCTTCAACCTTGCCTGACTTCGCTCTCGTACAAAGAGTACCATTACTCGAGTGCGAGAACTTCAGTATGTTGACGACAATGTGAGTGTAGACCAGGCTACCATCAACCTCCAGAAATCAGTAAACCTGTACAAGGCTTACAAACGTTTTGGGATGTAGGTCAATGTCAAAGAACGATCCTCATCCAACCAACCCTCGCACAAACAACTCCGGACAACAGCACCGACGGACAGCCAGTGGAAATCGTCTAATGAATTTGTCTATCTTGGCAGCATCTTCTGAAACTACATCACCTGTAAGAAAGACCTTGACAACAGGTTCAAAGTGGCTCAAAGTGGCTGATGCTGCATACGGAACACTCTTGCACCGGGTCTTCAGCAATCTCCACCATAAGAACCAAAATCATGGTCTTTCAAGCCGTGGTCCTCTCCACCTTTTTGTATGCCTGTGAGACATGGACCTTGTGTTGTCAGGATGATGATGAGCTTTTTTCTTTGTTGCCTCATCTTCACGAGTTTAAATTTTAATGGCTTTATTGCCTTGCTTGGGGGTGAAAAAAGAAGAAAAAAAATCATCATCATCATTATTGTTTAATTATTCTTCAAAATATCTGTGATAAACTCCTTTTTCCCTAAAAAAAAAAAATAAATAAAAATATAAAATTAGCGAACCTTTTTGGTTTGCATGAGCCAAAGTTGGAGACCACAGATCTATGTAACAGAAGCTACTAATATTAGAGAAACTTCTTGGCGTTTGAAAGAATTTATTTAATGCTTTCCCATTGCATCTCTTTTGCACTTTTAGTTTATATTGGGCACACACTATAGAGTTCCTACCTATTTTTTCTATGTATATCAAAAATGGGCACTTCCCGGATGGCAGTAGAATCCTTTATTCTTCCTACTAACTAAAACTTTCTATATTAAATTCATAAACTTTATCGAGCTTAATTTTACTTATTTTTACTTTTGGTTTCCTGTTTTTTTCTAAGAAACTGTTTGACATAGAATAAATACATCATATCCCTGTGTGTCATAAGAGGTAAACTAAAAGAGTTGGCCTCTGAAAAGGCATCTAGCTATAAAACATTGCTTCAAAAAGGACCTCATGATCAGTAAGAAGTCAGTTATGGGGTCTGCAAAAATGCTTGTTGGTTCTGATTTCTATTGTCAATTTATATAGAAACGAAGAAAAACAAGACTCGTTTGTTGTCTATCTTTTTGTAGGTCATCCCCAACACCACCACCATCACCAGCACTAACCAGTTTTAAGATAGACTACATCTTTTACTGAAACCAGAAGTATTGGTAATGGAGGTGGTGTTAAAATGTCTTATTTGACAGCATTCACTTGTCTCAGTTCTGTCTGTGTGTGAAAGAGAATGAGGTAGAAAAGGAAAGTGAGGACTTACATGAAGGAGAGGATGAGAGAGAAGTGGAAAGTGTGAATGGGAAGAAGAAAGTAAGGATACATATGAATGAGAGAGAAATGGAAAGTGTGTGTGTGCGAGAAGAAAGTAAGGATACATATGAATGAGAGAGAAGTGGAAAGTGTGTGTGTGTGGATGAGAAGAGGAAAGTAAGGATGTGTGAATGAAAGAAGTGGAAAGTGTGTGAATGAAAGTGGAGGAAAGCAAAGACTTACATGAGAGAGAAATGGAAAGTGCTTGTTGTTTGTTTGTCAAAAACGTCTGTTGTGTTGTAATCTGTCAGCTGTCTTCTATTCATTAATTAATATGGAATTATGAAGTAGGAAAGCTCAAGTTAGGTGTAGTTTAGTTTTAGTAATGTCTGCTTTGGAGATTTCTTTAAAGGCTTCGAATACTGGACAAAGACTCATCACTTAGTCAAAATAAAGAATATTATCAAACTCTACTCTCAGGGCGGTGGATTGGCAGTATCGGTAGAGGGTCAGACGCCATGCTTTGACACATAGAGTTACAGCCCTTGCCATTCTGAGTTCAAATCCCGCCGAGGTTAACTTTGCCTTTCATCCTTACGGGGTCGATAAAATAAAGTACCAGTAATACACTGGGTAATTGCTGGCCTTGTGCCAAAAGTAGAAACAATTATCAAACTCTACTCTGGTATTGAGTACTTATTCTTGCACCTATCAACATCACATGGATATATGTGCAGTAAGTAATACATAAGATCCACCTTCCCATGAGGACCGGCTGAAGCATACATCTAGTGTGCACTACCTTTGCATCCATTCCCCTTTCCATACACCTCCCACGTCCTAACACTCTCACCCATCCTACCTCCCCTATCCCACACCTCCCCCTACTAAAGTACCCAGCCCACACTGTAAAGTGGTTGTGTAGGTGTCACAACAAAAAACACCCAACACACACTGTAAATGTTGTTGGTGTTAGGAAGGGCATCCAACCATAGAAACCAGGCCAGAAGCAGTTCTGTTTGAGCAAAACATGGTCACCTGACTTGACTTGCCACAAATAGGACAACCCATCTCACCTATGCTAGCATGGAAAATGGACGTTAAATGATGATGATGATGATGATGATGATGATATATATATGCAAATGAGGCTACTCAGCCAATGTATATTTAAGAAAATACTATATATTTCCAACTGTTCAATAGATTGGCAGTGAGGTCTATAGTTCTGATGAAGGGTAATAACCCAGAAACATGATTGTTCCTCAGTGCCAGTGTTGAACAAATGGATGACGATTGGACATCGGCACAGCATATTTTTACTCGGGCCGTTTGTTTTCAAACGAATCGAATATTATTATTAATGTTCGATATAACCCATATGTATATATGTTATATATATATGTGTGTGTGTGTGTGCATGCATGCCTTACATTTATGTATCAACTGTGCTAGGGTGAGAAATAAAATTCTAATTTTATATATATATATATTATTATTATACTTTGGGAGGGTCATGTTGCCAATAAGAAACACACGCACCAGTTGCTTTCACTTCAATTTATTATAATAAATTTATAAATTTAGGAATTTATAAATTTCCGGTTGGTTGGTTGGTTCCACAACTAGATGATTGTTTATATATTGTCAAAGTTCTTTCGTCACACATTCTGTGACCTCTTCAGTGACTGGGGGATTCTTTTCTTTGTTTTTGTGCCTCTCCTTTGTTCTGTCCTACGCCAGGCACAAAAACAAAGAAAAGAATCCCCAGTCACTGAAGAGGTCACAGAATGTGTGACGAAAGAACTTTGACAATATATCGGTTTCAACACGTTTTCAGATAAAGAATCTTGCTAAACAAATTCAGAAACGAAATATATATATTATATTATTCAAAATATTAACAAATGAAAAATATTCTCATAATCAAAATATATACTTTATTATATATATTTCAAAGGTACTGTGTTGTTTTTTCAGTACGTCCTCATCAGACAAAATATATGATTTGATATATGACATACCGCTACGGTCTTGATTGTTCAATTCCAGTATTGGTAGTGATTTATTTCATCAAATCTCAATGTTTATATACCACAAATAATATGATAAACTTAAAGAAAAGGACGTAGAGCAAATTAGAGATATGAGAGAGGGTGTAAAGAGGAGGAAAGGCAAGAAAAAATAAATACATACATAAATAGATAAATAAATAAAAAATGTTAATATTTTGAATAATAAAAACTTCAGGGAAATTTTTCTGTTGAGTGCTTCTAATCTATTGTAAAATTGTATTTATTGAGTAATCAACGAAACGAATCATACTAATCTTTGGTTATTTTAACTTTAATTATATCTCGTAAAATAATACAACTGGCTTTTCCACATAATACATATTGTTAGCACCCCAAACACTTAAATTGGGTTTATATTAAAATATAACCTAATGTTTGTTGAGTGAGATGGTTACCAGTCAGAGATTAGCTTTAAACTCTCTGTTATTGTATTAATTATATATATATATATATAATTTAATGTCTGTCTTACCTGCTAGCTGGGATTAGACAGGTTTTTACAGTCTGAGCCAGTTCTTAAGTAGAGCTACTGACTTCAGATATCATCATATGTTTGCTTTTCATGGGTTGGATGTGTTGTCACAAACCGAGACCAGATGGGTTTGAGTAACTTCATCTTGCTCATACCTTTAATATTTAGCATGGTTTCTATAGCTGGACACCCCCTTAAAAATATGATAATGAAAAAGTTAAAATGTTTATATTTATTTTACAATCTTCCAACATAATTTTATGTAAGAACCTTTATGTTCCAAATACCACCTTATTAATAAGCAAGTTGGTTATATTACTTATTTCTTCCAAAAATGTTGATTATTTTAAAACTTAATTGAAATATGTTTGTCTTTTGTTAGAAATATGGTAACAAATGGGCTAAAAGATTCCTTATTTCACAGAATCCCCCAAATATTTTCAGAGAACACCTTAGAAGCCATTTGGGAAACACTACTTGAGTGTGTATCTAGTAAGAGAGTGTGTTGTATGGAGTTGACATTCTAGTTGGTGAACTTGTATGGATTCTATATGTAATGTCTGTTAACTAAAAGACTAAAAGTGGTTTCTGATTGTCTCAAAAGAAGAAAAAAATGAAGTATTTTGTTGCCTGTTTTAATAATTTATTCAATGTAGTCACTATTCTTTCATCAAATTTCATGTTAGGAATTTCAAATCAATTTCAGTAAAAATAATAGTAGTAATAGATATTGTTTGGAGCAGGTCTGCATAACACTGCATATAGCAAGGGCTGTATTGTATTGCTTTCAGGAAAATACTGCAGCCTGCAGAAAAGTTTAAAAATAAATGTTTGAAATAGTTGTACTTTTAATTGTGGATGCTTCAAAGAGTCAGTAAGTGGGGAAGAGGAGATGAGAAAGAGGGGCTCTAGTTTCGATTTACAAGTTATTTTTATTCATTGATGCTGTTTACAATAGCTACTGTGTAATGTTAATAGATTTGATCTAAGCAAAGAGTCCACCTCAATATTTAAGTGTTTGTTGATTGAAGGAAGTGGTTAAAATTTAAAAAAACAATATATATACATACACATACATGCAGATGTGTGTGTGTGTACATATTTATAAGCATGCAGATGTGTGTATATATACACATATGCTCATACACACGTCATCATCATCGTTTAACGTCCATCTTCCACGCTTGCATGGGTTTGGACGGGAATTTTCCCACTTGAGGCAAGTTTGGTTGTCTTGCTCGTATAGGACTGTCTGGCGGGTTTTCTACGGCTGGATGCCCTTCCTAACACCAACCACGTTTACAGTGTGGACTGGGAGGTTTTTACCGTGTTACCTACATGGCCACATTACAGCGTGGCCTGTGTTTTTTTTTTGTCGTGACACCTACACGACCTCATTTATTTCGGACTGGACGTTGTGGTACCAACATAACTTTACATCGAAAGGGGTGGTGTGGATGGGGTGGGGGTAGTGGTACGGCTGTGTATTTTTGTTAAGAGGTGCCTACTGACTGTAGGTTTCGCTTTGTACTTAGGCAAGGCGGGTCTTCTGTATTACTGTGTAGCACCAAAGATCTCGGTCCAGTGACATTGTCTTGGAGATGTGTAAGTGTGTGAGGTCGGAATTTATCAAATTGTCCCAGGTTTTTCTGGGTCTGCCTACTCCGTGGCTACCGTCTATTTTTATCGCCCTGCACTTTTTTATACAGCTGTCGTCTTTCATGCGCATCACGTGACCATACCAACGTAGTCTTCTCTCGAGTAAACATCTGATTCTTCTTATTCCTAATTTCTCCCTTAGTTCAGTTATGCTTTGCCGTTCACGTATATTACTATTACACATCCAACGGAGCATGCAAGCTTCGTTCCTCTCCAGTCTGTGTATATCCTCTGCACACAATGCCCAAGTCTCACTGCCATGTAACATTGCTGTTCGTATGCAGGCATCATACAGCCTGCCTTTCAATGCATTAAATCTATGTATATAGACACACATGCATGCACATACACACACACACACACGTGTGTGTGGGCGCAAAAAATGAGTACTCAGATTAAATGTAGAGTTCCATTATATTCATTAGAAGCTGAAAACTTCCTTTACTATAGTCTCTACATCTCTCTCTGTCCCTGCATTTTTTCTCTGTTCCCACATCTTCCCCCTCTGTTCCCACATCTTCCCCCTCTGTCCCCACATCTTCCCCCTCTGTTACCACATCTTCCCCCTCTGTTACCACATCTTCCCCCTCTGTTCCCACATCTTCTCCCTCTGTCCCTGCATCTTCCCTCTCTGTTACCACATCTTCCCCCTCTGTTCCCACATCTTCCCCCTCTGTTCCCACATCTTCCCCCTCTGTTCCCACATCTTCCCCCTCTGTCCCTGCATCTTCCCCCTCTGTTCCCTGTATCTTCTCCCTCTGTCCCTGCATCTTCCCCCTCTGTCTCTGCATCTTCCCCCTCTGTCCCTGCATCTTCCCCCTCTGTTCCCTGCATCTTCCCCCTCTGTTCCCTGCATCTTCCCCCTCTGTTCCCTGCATCTTCCCCCTCTGTCCCTGCATCTTCCCCCTCTGTTTCCGCATCTTTTCCCTCCGTCCACGCATCTTCTCGCTTTGTCCCCGCATCTTCTTCAGTTCTCGCATCTGCTCTTTCTTTTCCCCACATCTCCCTCTGTTCTCACATCTCCTTTGAGAGTACATTCTGTCTTGAAGTTAATCCCCAGCTGCTGCTGTTGGTCCTAATTTTCAGCTGTGTAGACTAGAGCATCCATTTGATCAAAAATGCTGAGAAGGAATATGGCTTAGTGGTAAGGTCCATGCGTTTGATTCCTGCTGGTATGTTGTGCAAGATACTTTATTTCATGTTACTCCAGTCCTCTCAGCTGGAAAAACATGAGTTATGCCTGTAATTTATAAGACCTGTCTTGTCACACACTATCATCTAAATCTCTCTGAGAACTATGTTAAGAGTACATGTCTGTGGAATGCCCAGCCATTTCTATGTTAATTTCATGAGAAGGCTGATCATTGTCATAACTGAAAGAGATTTAACATAGGCTCAAGAACATGTCTGGGCTGGGATTTCAACCTATGATTTCAACCTATGATGTTATGATTATGAATCCATCACTCTAACCACTTGTCCACACACAAAATGACTACCCTAAAGTGTTACAAACATTGATATAAATTCTACATTAACATTCATATAATGATGATTTTTTTTTTGATTTTTTTTGCTCTAGTAATACTTTAATGGATACATGAATAAATGAAAAGCTGGCTGGCATAAGTGTAGCTTTAATTACTTAAGTAATTAAATGATTATTAAATTATTTTTTTATATATGTCATTCTATTACTCTTATTCATTATCTTGACATCCTTTTTTGGTAATCACAAAATATGTTGCTGAGTTGTTAGAATTCTTCAAATATTCTTGAAATCTGCTGCTAATTAATTTTTCTTATATTTGAAAAAATTACATTTTCAGTCATATTTCTTTTGTTATTGATTTAAATTTATTTTATTTTTCAGAGGAATTAAAAAATGACAACAAAAGTAAAGGGTATGTTTCAAAGTTTTCTTTTTATTAATTTTTCTGTTTTATGTCAGCATTTAACATTTTTTTCTCTATATTTTTTAATGTGCTTGCACATGTAGTATTTGTGTGCACATTTTGTATTTGGAAAGCGTATGTATTTATGTATATATATATATATATATATATATATATATACATATATATAAACACTTTTTCTTCAAATTTCCAACCTCCATTGTTCCAACTTTCTCTTTCTCTCTGAACTTTGTGGTTTCCTAAAGAAGAATTTATATCTTGAAACCCTTATTTACTTCTTCCCATGCATGAACTTAATAAGACATAAGTATCTCTGTGTTTATCTTGTTTATTCTTGAACTATATATATAATGTGGGATTGTATGTTGAGCCCCTGGTTCATCTGGAGGTCCGAGGCTCCACATAAGTACTGGATGGTTTGTGATTTGTCTAACCCTGTCCAGCAGAGAAAATGGACACTAAAACAATGATGATAGTGTAGGTATCACATCAAAAATCACCCAGTACACACTGTAAATATGGTTGGCACTAGGAAGAGCATCCAGCTGTAGAAATCTAGCCAGAAACAGTTCTAACCCATGCTAACATGGAACGTGGATATTAAACAATGATGATGATATATATATGTGCAAAACGTAAACAGAAATAACAAAGCCTACGACACAGTACATTGAAGCAATATATTAGTTTAATGTTTGATATAGTAGGAAAAGACTTTAGGTTTCAGATACTAGTCCTTCATCAGAAGTTAGAATGGGAAATAAAAAATGAAATAGAAAGATAGAGATTGAGAAGATGAAGAAACAAGAGAAAAAAGGCTAGTTTCTTGCCTAAACTGGTATTTTTCATATGATCCTTCTTTGCATATTCAGTCAGCCATATATATATATATATAAAGAATGGTATTCCGAAGTGGGTTGAGAAATAGCTACAATTAACCCTTTACCATTTACATTACTCTATATATACTATTATATTTTCAGGGTAAAAGCTTTACTTTACATAATATCTCACAATATTGAATCTATGAGGTTTTTATATTATTTATTTTGAGAAGAATACATCAGTATGCATGGCCAATTATGGCTGGTTTGAACAGAAAGAGGTGAAAGAATTCTGGCCGGATATGTTAGAGAATAAGCATTATTTCTATGTTCTACATAAAATATATGTGAAAAATGGGAAGTCAGTTCTTTCTTATTCTTTAATGATTAAATGTTCACAAAGTGTTGTTACTCTTTAGTGATCAAACATTAAAAAAAGGCTAGTTTCTTGCCTAAAGCAATTTTTTGCAAACTGGTATTTTTCATATGAGCCTGCTTTTAATATGGGTTTGGCATGTGGGAAGGGTTATACAAAAGGAGATCAAATGAAATAAAGATAAAATTATATATAAGCAAAATAAATACAAAATAAGAGGAACTTGATGTTTAGGAGTGGTCATCTCAGTGAATGGAAGAAAAGACTAGTAAATTGAAAGGAAGGAGGTCAAATATAACGTAATAAATTTTATTTATGGAATATATCATGTAAATACAGTTTAATTGAAAAAGAAAATAAGAAAATTTAGATTGAGAAGAAAGAATAGGAAAATATAAAGAAAAAGAGAAAAAACTGGAAAAGGGAGGGAATGGCAAGGACTAGTGTCACAGAAGGATGGAGAAGGGGAGGATGATTGGGCTCTGGGCATGGGGTGCGGCAGTAAAGGGTCTGCGCCCCGCAGACAAGACTGTAAAAGCATTCCCGCGGAGAATGGCCAGCCCCTTGCAACAGCTACTCCACCTCGTGGGGCTCCTTTCTCAGATGGGTCGCCGACATTCATACTGGGCATTTGACCATTTTTTTTTTTTTTTTTTTTTTTCAATATCATCACTAAAGAGTAACATTTTGTAAATAAATGATTAAAGAATACGTATTTTCAGAAAAGTCATTATTTTTCAAATAAATTTCACTTCATCAAGGATTTCTGTGTGTGTGTAGTGCAACCCACACTAGCATGGAAAAACACATCTATAAAATGGTTGGCAATGGAATGGAGACAATATAGGGTGAAAATGACTCGTCAGTCTGGCTGAACATAAAGGCACCTGGTACACTCTGTAAAGTGGTAATATATATATACACACAACAAAAACAAGCATTTTAAAGCCATCTCCTTTGCTAAAGCAGGAGTTTGTCTTGTTGTTCTCATAACATATTTCATACTCATTGCCTTTTTAAGGCAATGTTTTACAACTGGATGCTTTCACTGGTACCAACCCTAGTACCTCTTTTGATGATAGGCAGAGATGCAGTGTATATATATATATATACACAGTGTGTGCGTGTGTGTGTATATATGTAAGTGTCTGTGGGTGTGCATATATAAAAACGATTATAGATTTTTATAATAAACATGCTAAACATGCACTGAATGAAGGACTTGTATATTGTTTAATCATCATTTAAATAGATGTTAAATGATGATGAAGAGTCACTATTAATGTGTGTGTGTGTGTGTGTGTGTGTGTTTTGTTTGAGTACCATTGATTCTGACAGATAAAAAATATAAAATAATTTGTATGAACATTTCAAATGTTGAAATTAGTAATTATGTTTCCATAACAATCAAATTTCCATACTAGTTTTATTATTATTATTATTGTTTCATTATACATGAATGCTTTTCCTCCTCTTCTGATCTTTCAACAATGAAGTAGTAGAGGAACCTGTTTTTTTTTTTGTTGGTCATCTAAATCAAAGCAAGCAGTATCGTATTTATTTGCATACCCAGACCAGCCTCCAGGCTTCAATGGTAGGGTGGGGGAAGAGGTTTCGAAACATTCTTGGTCGGCACTCTAATTTGTAATAATTCTAAGGCGGAGTTTCAAAATAAGTATACCACTGTAAATTATTCTAAATCCGAGGGTGCTTCATTGAAAAGTAGGGGAACAGTGCCATCCAACCCCCTGCTTGGCTACGAGCTCGAATGCATTACCACTTCCACTACAACAACAACAACATCAGTAGTAGTAGTTAATATATAGCCCATGTCAACCATGATCATACAGACCTATGATAAAAAACATTCCAAATATGATCATCCAATCTCTTTGTTTATTTAGGACTATATTGTCTGTGTCATTCCTTTTTAATGATGTTATAGATTTATATCTCCTCCTCCTCCTCAGCATATATATCACTTTGGATCAATGTATAATTCAGTAAGTTTTCAGTTTTCATAACTTCCTTAGCCACATTTTCCTGTGTCTCTGGGGCCATCTTGCTTTTAACTCTAATATTACTACTAGTCTATGTTGAGTGGTAAATTCCTCTCACTCCAGGAATTGGACCCACAATATTGCAATCATGAGCCCAACATCCAAACCAGTAGTTAGTAAGTCGGTACAAGTTTAGTGTGTTTATCACACAGACCCATAAAACAAGCATATATACACACACATAAAACAGCAGTTTAATTTTAAAATTAGGCTGTGTGGTTACAATGATGATAATATAAAAAAACGTGGGCGAAATATAGGAAACAGAGAGACAAGCACATAGACAAATCCTGCTCATCGGGGGATCATTATAGTTTTGTTTGCTTTCATCATCTCATCATTTTACGTCCGCTCTTCTCTGCTTGCAAGGGTGGGACGGGTCTTATTCAGCACAGCATCTCTCCTCTTGTCACGGTCCTTCGTCATCTCCACCGTGAGCTTCAGCGATCTGAGGTCTGTTCTCACCACCTCCACCCATGTTTTTTGTGGTTTACTTCTACGACGTCTTCCTTCAACTGGCATTTCCTGGCACTTCTTCACCCATCGGTCATCCTCCATGTGCATCACATGTCCATACCACCTCAGTCTCCTCTCTCTTACACTATATTCTATCCCTCTCAGACACAGTTTCCCTCTCAACACATTCATGCTGGGTCGTTCACGCACATTGACACTGCACATCCAATGGAGCATGCTTGCCTCATTTCTCTCCAACCATCGCATATCCTCTGCAGTTGCTGCCCATGTCTCACTACCATGTAGCATCGCGCTCCTCGCACAGGCATCATATAACCGGCCTTTCGTACGCAGGGAGAAACCCTTCTTCGTCAGCAGAGGAAGCAGCTCCCTAAACTTCTTCCAACCCATCCTTATTCTAGTTACTATGGCCTCGGAACCCCCCTCCTCCCATGCTAATCTGATCTAGGTACCGGAAGCTATCCACCACTTCTATAGCACCCACCTGCATTTGAAAAATGTGTCTATCAATGCGACTTCTACTGTCTAATTTCCCTGTACATCTACTGCATACATATTTCTCCCTACCTGTTAGTTTGCCTGCTATCCTGCTACATCTCTTGTGTACCCAGGATCTGCATTGTGTGCATTTTATAGAATTTATGCCAGTTCCTTTTCTGCATATCAAACATGGCCATTTCCCTGACGGAATCAGAGTTTTGTCCTCTTTTCTACTCATCAACACTTTTGTCTTAGCTAGGTTCACTCTGTCCTCTTGCTTCCAACTGCTGTTTCCATAGCCAGAATTTATTCTCTAGCTCCTCTACTGATTCTGCTATAAGAACCAGATCGTCAGCATAGAGAAGTTCCCATGGACAGCCAGTCTTAAACTCCTCTGTTATGGCTTGGAGAACTATAATGAACAAGAGCGGGCTGAAGACCGAACCTTGATGTACTCCTACTTGTATCTGGAATTCCTCACTAAACTCCATTCTTACACTGACTTTACTGACTACCTCTGTACAAAGTTTTCACTGTCCTCACAAGCCATTCCTCAACACCTAGTTTCCTTAGGGACCACCAGATGACAGATCAGAGTACCCTATCAAAGGCCTTCTCTAGGTCAACAAAGGCTAAGTATAGTGGCTTATTTTTCTCTAAGAACCTCTCTTGCAATTGTCTCACCAAGAAGAGGGCATCTGTTGTACTCTTGCCAGGCACAAAACCAAACTGCATCTCATCTAGTTTGACCCTTTCTCTAATTAGTTGTGCTAATATCCTTTCTGCCACTTTCATAACCTGATCCATCAGTTTTATACCCCTATAATTGCTCCTCTCCAGAGCATCCCCTTTACCTTTCTAGCAATTTATGAGAATACTGCTGCACCATATATAGCCTGATTGATGATGCGTGCAACCAGTTTAGTGCCTACGTCTCCTGATGCCTTCAGCATCTCAGCAAATATTCCCGATGGTCCAGCAGCCTTACCATTTTTCATTTCCTTAATCGCCTCTTGGACTCTATATTCGTCAATCTCAATAGCTGGTCCCTCTGTCGGATCTACTGAGGGTAATTTCTCTCTCTCCCATTCGTTCTCCACATTCTTCAGTCTCTCAATGACATTTCCAGGCCTCCTTTTTCTGATCATTCGTGATACTAAGTACACCGGCATCATTCCGGACACATTTATCTCCAACAACATCCTGATTTGCATTGACACACTGCCTTGCAATGTGGAACACCGCACGCCTCTGATCTTCTCGTCGCAGAACATTGGCAAGCCTCCCTGCGTGCTAAGTACACCTGACGTCTAGCTTCTCTCTTATCGGCTGTATATACTTCCCTACTCCCACCCTTTTTCGAAGCCTTCCATGCTAGTCTTTTATCTCTAATGGCTTTATCTACTGTGCTGTTCCACCACCAGGTCACTCTGTCTGGTTGGAGCTCTGCTCCAGCCACTAGTTTCATCAGTAGCCTGCAGTAAGTTGTCACATAAGAAATTCCAGTTATTGTCTATGTCATACGTCTCTAAATCATATTCTTTTTCATCATAAACATCTTGAAGGGCTTTCCTAAATTTGTATTTTAGTGAAAGGTCTTTTAGCTTCCAGACCTTTCTTCTCCACACCTTCCTGTATGTCTCATTCCATCTCTTGCTTACTGAGATATCACTAACAACTAACCTATGCTGTGGGGGTACATTCTTCCCCAGGGTATGCCTTGGTATTAGACACTATCTGCCTGTCCCGCTGCCTAACTAGTAAGAAGTCAATCTGTCTTCTGCCATTGCGGTTGTTTGTAAAAGTTGCTCGTAAAAGCAGTCTTTCTCATCTTTGCCTAGGCCTGCTTGGGGAGCATAGGCAGAGATGATTGTCAGTAGTCTCCTGCCTACAACTAATCTAAGCTTAATTATTCGATTACTAACTCGAACTACCTCTATTGTGTTATTGATCCATCTCTCAGCCAGGAAAATTACTACTCCCCCTAACCCATCATCCTTACCTACCCAGAAAAGCTTATAGCTAAGATATTTGCCTACGACTAGTCTCGCAGAGGCACCTCTCCATCTCACCTCTTGCACGCAGCACACATCCACATGCCTTCTCTCCAGCATCTTCGCTGTTTCAGCAGATCTACCTAATATATATATAAAATATCAAATATAGTAAATAAAATTATGTATAAATATAGTAAATAAAATTATGTATAAATATAGTAAATAAAATATATGTATAAATATAGTATATAAAATATATATATAAATATAGTTTATAAAATACTAGCAGTAAAGCCCGGCGTTGCTCGGGGTCGCTCAGTAGCTGTGTTAAAGTTACAATGTTAAGTTTCTTTTTTGGCTTAAAAACTGTAGTGTCTACTGTGCAGACTTGCATGTGGTGTTTTTGATTAATATTCCCTCAACCAACAATATGCCTTATGAAGTTAAGAAAACAACGATAACCCGAATGTTATAACAAAAGAGGATGCTGGGGATAGAAACTGCACTGGTTATTTATTAACAAAGATCGAAAATGTAAACACTGCAACGCAGAGAAAAACATTAGCGTAACCAAATTATCAGTTATGTCTGTCTGCACGCCTATATCACCTCTCTGCACGACTGTCTGTCTGCATGCCTATATCACCTCTCTGCACGACTATCTGTCTGCACGACTGTCTGTCTGCACGCCTAATGACGAAATATTTGCTTGTTTTACGTAGTCTTTAAATAGACTTGTTTTCAAGTAAAAATATTGTTTTAAAATGCTTTTAAATGGAAATGAAGCAAAACGGAAGCTTCGTGTATTGTGTTAATGTCATTTTAAACGCTGAGAAAGCCAGCGTAATTTTTTACGTAAGACGCTCAATGTAAACAGAACAAAGGGAAATAACTGATAACTTACGCTCAAAAATCGATACATTATATTCGATTTCGTCACATAGGGTGGGTCAATTTGAAATTTTTTTTTTTCCGATGTCTTCGCTAGGGCTCAATGTACAAGTATAGCAATTTCGGTGCAATTCCGTGAGAGATTCTAAGAGGAGATGTGTGCCAAAAATCGATAGACAGACAGACAACCACAGTTTTATATATATATAGATATATAGAAAGGGAGGTCTCTGTAGAGACAGTAGACAGCTTCTGCTACCTAGGTGACTGAATTAGCAGCGGAGGTGGGTGTTCAGAAAGTACAATAACTAGGGTAAGAACAGGATGGAAGAAGTTCAGGGAACTACTGCCACTGCTAGCTGCAAAAGGCTTCTCCCTCAAAATGAAAGGCAGACTGTATGATGCGTGTATCCGAACAGCAATGTTACATGGTAGTGAGACCTGGGCGCTGAAGGTGGAAGACTTATGTAGATTAGAGAGAAACGAAGCCTGCATGCTCCAATGGATGTGTAATAGTAACATACGTGAACGACAAAGCATAAATGAATTGAGAGAGAGACTGAGCATAAGAGGAATCAAATGCTGTGTGCAGGAGAGGCGGATGCGTTGGTATGGACATGTGATGCGTATGAAGGATGACAGCTGCATAAAAAGGTGCAGAGCACTAGAAGTCGATGGAAACCGCGGAGTGGGGAGACCCAAGATGACCTGGGATGAGGTGATAAAAGCCAACCTTACCCAATTACACCTTTCAAAGGCGATGACACACGACCGTGACCTCTTGCGTCACGCAGTAATACAGAGTACCCGACCTCCCATGGGTACAAGCTGAAGCATATAGACAATATACCCCCACACCCTCCCACTGCAAGGTGGTCGTGGAGGTGCCACGGCAAAAAAGCACCCAGCCCACACTGTAAAGTGGACGTGTAGGAGCCACAAAAAATCACCCAGCACTCACTGTAAATGAGGTTGGTGTTAGGAAGGGCATCCAGCTGTAGAAATCAAGCCAAATCAGTTCCTGTATGAGCAAGGCATGGTCAGCCGACCAGACACTGCCCACAACAGGACAACCCGTCTAACCTAAGCTATGTTGGGATGTACATTCCTCACTAGGGAAGGCTTTTGTGTTTACGACCGTCCATCTGTCACGTCCTCGGATGAGGATAAAATCTATCTGACTGGAGTGCTCCCCTGATCTATAGGTGATCAGGTGGTTGTTGGGTTTTTTAAAGTTTGTGTTACATATCGACATGTCATTGGCGTCGCAGAATTCTAGAAGTCTGAATCCTTCCTCATTTCTTGTGCCAACCCCATGGCCTCCATGTACTCTATTGAAGCCGTCGCAGTGTTTACCTACGTGTCCGTTAAAATCTCCTGCGATGATTAGGAAGTCATTGTCGTTTGTTAGAGCAGTAGTGTGCATTAGGGACTCGTAAAACCTATCCTTAAGTTCGTCTGGCAGCCCCGATTGGGGTGCGTAAGCTGATATTATTGTGGTAATTGTTTTATTCAGGACTAGTCTGAGTTTAATGATTCTTGCATTTACCCTGTACACTGAGATTACTTTATCTACCCACTTGTTAGCTAGTAGTATACCTACACCACCCATCCCATCGTCATTTCCCACCCAGAAAAATTTGTAGCACCGACTTTCCTACAAGGACTCTGGCAGACTCTCCTCTCCATCTAGTCTCTTGCACACAGCATACATCAATTTCCTTTCGCTCTAGCATTTCTACGATTTCTCCTGCTCTTCCTTTCATTGAGCCTACATTGATGGTACCAACTCAGTTTTGGGCATTTGTCGACACTCATAGGGAAGGGTCTCTGGATTGGCACTTCACATGGGTGCTTGGTAGCTCGCAGATTCATATTTCATCTATTGATTTAGAGTTGCTCAAATTTATTCTCAGCTCATCCATCCATAACGGTAGGAAAATTGAGGGCTAGAAGAACAGTGGTGGTGGGATAATGGCAGGGTGTGTTGGGCTGGGACAGGGGAGGAGTGAGTTAGGTAGTAGTAGTAGCAGCAGCAGAAGAAATGGCATGCTGAGGTTTGATTGGTCGAATAGGCTATGGTGGTGTGAGGGGGTGGGTGGGTGGGAAGGAAATTGTGAGGTATGCACCGAGGGTCGCCGTCAAGGCTAACAAACTAACCGATAGAATACCGCATGGCAAAATAGCCGATAGAATACAGCAACAATAATAATAATAGCGTCATAAGAGCTTTATAAAAAACAAAACAAAGAAAATCAGTCTTCTCCACACCAAAAAAACAAAAGTTGCATTATGCCTGAAGTAGACTTATACATGAGCATATACTGTAAATACTTAGATTTTTGTTCCACTTTGCTATTTTCTCTGAATTCTTCTGTAGTCAGTAGTCTTGTACATGTACCCAGTACACTGTAAGTTTGATGGCTATAAAAAGAGCATCAAACTGTTGAAAACTCTTCAGTTACATCAAGGGCATCATAACCTCACTAGTGTTGGTGACATAATGAAATACACCCAGTGCACTCTGTAAAGTGTTTGGTGATAGGAAGGGCATCCAACTGTAGAAGACTTGCCAAACAAAGGGTCAAGAATATTCCTCAATTGTGTCAGACATGAGGAAAGTAGAGTGTGCGTATGAATATATGTGAGATGGTTGTGGTTATTGTCATCATGGTGGTGGTGGTGGTGGTGGTTGTTGCCATCTAGGTTGCTCTTGTCATCGTCTTGGATGTCGTCATGGTTGTCATTGTCTTGGATGTTGTTGTCATTGTCTTGGATGTTGTTGTTGTGGTTGTCATTGTCTTGGATGTTGTCGTGGTTGTCATTGTCTTGGATGTTGATGTCGTGGTTGTCATTGTCTTGGATGTTGTTGTTGTGGTTGTCATTGTCTTGGATGTGGTTGTTGTTGTTGTGGTTGTCATTGTCTTGGATGTTGTTGTTGTGGTTGTCATTGTCTTGGATGTTGATGTCGTGGTTGTCATTGTCTTGGATGTTGTTGTTGTGGTTGTCATTGTCTTGGATGTGGTTGTTGTTGTTGTCATTGTCTTGGATCTTGTTGTTGTGGTTGTCATTGTCTTGGATGTTGTTGTTGTGGTTGTCATTGTCTTGGATGTTGTTGTTGTGGTTGTCATTGTCTTGGATCTTGTTGTTGTGGTTGTCATTGTCTTGGATGTTGTTGTTGTGGTTGTCATTGTCTTGGATGTTGTTGTTGTGGTTGTCATTGTCTTGGATGTGGTTGTTGTTGTTGTCATTGTCTTGGATCTTGTTGTTGTGGTTGTCATTGTCTTGGATGTTGTTGTTGTGGTTGTCATTGTCTTGGATGTTGTTGTTGTGGTTGTCATTGTCTTGGATGTTGTTGTTGTGGTTGTCATTGTCTTGGATGTTGTTGTTGTGGTTGTCATTGTCTTGGATGTGGTTGTTGTTGTTGTCATTGTCTTGGATCTTGTTGTTGTGGTTGTCATTGTCTTGGATGTTGTTGTTGTGGTTGTCATTGTCTTGGATGTTGTTGTTGTGGTTGTCATTGTCTTGGATGTGGTTGTTGTTGTTGTCATTGTCTTGGATGTTGTTGTTGTGGTTGTCATTGTCTTGGATGTTGTTGTTGTGGTTGTCATTGTCTTGGATGTTGTTGTTGTGGTTGTCATCGTCTTGGATGTTGTTGTCGTGGTTGTCATTGTCTTGGATGTTGTTGTTGTGGTTGTCATTGTCTTGGATGTTGTTGTCGTGGTTGTCATCGTCTTGGATGTTGTCGTGGTTGTCATTGTCTTGGATGTTGTTGTTGTGGTTGTGGTTGTCTTGGATGTTGTTGTTGTGGTTGTCAATGTCTTGGATGTTGTTGTCATTGTCTTGGATGTTGTTGTTGTGGTTGTCATTGTCTTGGATGTTGTTGTCGTGGTTGTCATTGTCTTGGATGTTGTTGTGGTTGTCATTGTCTTGGATGTTGTTGTCGTGGTTGTCATTGTCTTGGATGTTGTTGTCGTGGTTGTCATTGTCTTGGATGTTGTTGTCGTGGTTGTCATTGTCTTGGATGTTGTTGTTGTGGTTGTGGTTGTCTTGGATGTTGTTGTTGTGGTTGTCAATGTCTTGGATGTTGTTGTCATTGTCTTGGATGTTGTTGTTGTGGTTGTCATTGTCTTGGATGTTGTTGTCGTGGTTGTCATTGTCTTGGATGTTGTTGTGGTTGTCATTGTCTTGGATGTTGTTGTCATCGTCTTGGATGTTGTTGTTGTGGTTGTCATTTTCTTGGATGTTGTGGTTGTCATTGTCTTGGATGTTGTTGTCGTGGTTGTCATCGTCTTGGATGTTGTTGTTGTGGTTGTCATTTTCTTGGATGTTGTGGTTGTCATTGTCTTGGATGTTGTTGTCGTGGTTGTCATCGTCTTGGATGTTGTTGTTGTGGTTGTCATTTTCTTGGATGTTGTGGTTGTCATTGTCTTGGATGTTGTTGTTGTGGTTGTCATTGTCTTGGATGTTGTTGTTGTCATTGCCTTGGATGTTTTCGTGGTTGTCATTGTCTTGGATGTTGTTGTTGTGGTTGTCATTGTCTTGGATGTTGTGGTTGTCATTGTCTTGGATGTTGTTGTTGTGGTTGTCATTGTCTTGGATGTTGGTGTCGTGGTTGTCATTGTCTTGGATGTTGTGGTTGTCATTGTCTTGGATGTTGTTGTTGTGGTTGTCATTGTCTTGGATGTTGTTGTTGTGGTTGTCATTGTCTTGGATGTTGTTGTCGTGGTTGTCATTGTCTTGGATGTTGTTGTCGTGGTTGTCATCGTCTTGGATGTTGTTGTTGTGGTTGTCATTGTCTTGGATGTTGTTGTCGTGGTTGTCATTGTCTTGGATGTTGTTGTTGTGGTTGTCATTGTCTTGGATGTTGTTGTCGTGGTTGTCATTGTCTTGGATGTTGTTGTTGTGGTTGTCATTGTCTTGGATGTTGTTGTCGTGGTTGTCATTGTCTTGGATGTTGTCGTTGTGGTTGTCATTGTCTTGGATGTTGTCGTTGTGGTTGTCATTGTCTTGGATGTTGTTGTTGTGGTTGTCATTGTCTTGGATGTTGTTGTTGTGGTTGTCATTGTCTTGGATGTTGTCGTTGTGGTTGTCATTGTCTTGGATGTTGTCGTTGTGGTTGTCATTGTCTTGCATGTTGTTGTTGTGGTTGTCATTGTCTTGGATGTTGTTGTTGTGGTTGTCATTGTCTTGGATGTTGTTGTTGTGGTTGTCATTGTCTTGGATGTTGTTGTTGTGGTTGTCATTGTCTTGGATGTTGTTGTCGTGGTTGTCATTGTCTTGGATGTTGTGGTTGTCATTGTCTTGGATGTTGTTGTTGTGGTTGTCATCGTCTTGGATGTTGTTGTCGTGGTTGTCATTGTCTTGGATGTTGTTGTTGTGGTTGTCATTGTCTTGGATGTTGTTGTCGTGGTTGTCATTGTCTTGGATGTTGTTGTTGTGGTTGTCATTGTCTTGGATGTTGTGGTTGTGGTTGTCATTGTCTTGGATGTTGTGGTTGTGGTTGTCATTGTCTTGGATGTTGTTGTCGTGGTTGTCATTGTCTTGGATGTTGTCGTTGTGGTTGTCATTGTCTTGGATGTTGTTGTCGTGGTTGTCATTGTCTTGGATGTTGTTGTCGTGGTTGTCATTGTCTTGGATGTTGTTGTTGTGGTTGTCATTGTCTTGGATGTTGTTGTCGTGGTTGTCATCGTCTTGGATGTTGTTGTCGTGGTTGTCATCGTCTTGGATGTTGTTGTCGTGGTTGTCATTGTCTTGGATGTTGTTGTTGTCATTGTCTTGGATGTTGTTGTCGTGGTTGTCATTGTCTTGGATGTTGTTGTTGTGGTTGTCATTGTCTTGGATGTTGTGGTTGTGGTTGTCATTGTCTTGGATGTTGTGGTTGTGGTTGTCATTGTCTTGGATGTTGTTGTCGTGGTTGTCATTGTCTTGGATGTTGTCGTTGTGGTTGTCATTGTCTTGGATGTTGTTGTCGTGGTTGTCATTGTCTTGGATGTTGTTGTCGTGGTTGTCATTGTCTTGGATGTTGTTGTCGTGGTTGTCATTGTCTTGGATGTTGTTGTTGTGGTTGTCATTGTCTTGGATGTTGTTGTTGTGGTTGTCATTGTCTTGGATGTTGTTGTCGTGGTTGTCATTGTCTTGGATGTTGTTGTCGTGGTTGTCATTGTCTTGGATGTTGTTGTTGTGGTTGTCATTGTCTTGGATGTTGTTGTTGTGGTTGTTGTCGTGGTTGTCATTGTCTTGGATGTTGTTGTCGTGGTTGTCATTGTCTTGGATGTTGTGGTTGTGGTTGTCATTGTCTTGGATGTTGTTGTCATTGTCTTGGATGTTGTTGTCGTGGTTGTCATTGTCTTGGATGTTGTTGTTGTGGTTGTCATTGTCTTGGATGTTGTTGTCGTGGTTGTCATTGTCTTGGATGTTGTGGTTGTGGTTGTCATTGTCTTGGATGTTGTTGTCGTGGTTGTCATTGTCTTGGATGTTGTTGTCGTGGTTGTCATCGTCTTGGATGTTGTTGTCGTGATTGTCATTGTCTTGGATGTTGTTGTTGTCATTGTCTTGGATGTTGTTGTCGTGGTTGTCATTGTCTTGGATGTTGTTGTCATTGTCTTGGATGTTGTTGTCGTGGTTGTCATTGTCTTGGATGTTGTTGTCGTGGTTGTCATTGTCTTGGATGTTGTTGTCATTGTCTTGGATGTTGTTGTTGTGGTTGTCATTGTCTTGGATGTTGTTGTCGTGGTTGTCATTGTCTTGGATGTTGTTGTCATTGTCTTGGATGTTGTTGTTGTGGTTGTCATTGTCTTGGATGTTGTTGTCGTGGTTGTCATTGTCTTGGATGTTGTTGTCATTGTCTTGGATGTTGTTGTTGTGGTTGTCATTGTCTTGGATGTTGTCGTTGTGGTTGTCATTGTCTTGGATGTTGTTGTCGTGGTTGTCATTGTCTTGGATGTTGTTGTCATTGTCTTGGATGTTGTTGTTGTGGTTGTCATTGTCTTGGATGTTGTTGTCGTGGTTGTCATTGTCTTGGATGTGGTTGTCATTGTCTTGGATGTTGTTGTTGTGGTTGTCATTGTCTTGGATGTTGTTGTCGTGGTTGTCATTGTCTTGGATGTTGTTGTCATTGTCTTGGATGTTGTTGTCATTGTCTTGGATGTTGTTGTTGTGGTTGTCATTGTCTTGGATGTTGTCGTTGTGGTTGTCATTGTCTTGGATGTTGTTGTCGTGGTTGTCATTGTCTTGGATGTGGTTGTTGTTGTTGTCATTGTCTTGGATGTTGTTGTTGTGGTTGTCATTGTCTTGGATGTTGTTGTTGTGGTTGTCATTGTCTTGGATGTTGTTGTTGTCATTGTCTTGGATGTTGTTGTTGTGGTTGTCATTGTCTTGGATGTTGTTGTCGTGATTGTCATTGTCTTGGATGTTGTTGTTGTCATTGTCTTGGATGTTGTTGTCGTGGTTGTCATTGTCTTGGATGTTGTTGTTGTGGTTGTCATTGTCTTGGATGTTGTCGTGGTTGTCATTGTCTTGGATGTTGTTGTTGTGGTTGTCATTGTCTTGGATGTTGTTGTCGTGGTTGTCATTGTCTTGGATGTTGATGTCGTGGTTGTCATTGTCTTGGATGTTGTTGTTGTGGTTGTCATTGTCTTGGATGTTGATGTCGTGGTTGTCATTGTCTTGGATGTTGTTGTTGTGGTTGTCATTGTCTTGGATGTTGTTGTTGTGGTTGTCATTGTCTTGGATGTTGTTGTTGTGGTTGTCATTGTCTTGGATGTTGTTGTTGTGGTTGTCATTGTCTTGGATGTTGTTGTTGTGGTTGTCATTGTCTTGGATGTTGTTGTTGTGGTTGTCATTGTCTTGGATGTTGTTGTTGTGGTTGTCATTGTCTTGGATGTTGTCATTGTCTTGGATGTTGTTGTTGTGGTTGTCATTGTCTTGGATGTTGTTGTTGTGGTTGTCATTGTCTTGGATGTTGTTGTTGTGGTTGTCATTGTCTTGGATGTTGTCGTGGTTGTCATTGTCTTGGATGTTGTTGTTGTCATTGTCTTGGATGTTGTTGTTGTGGTTGTCATTGTCTTGGATGTTGTTGTTGTGGTTGTCATTGTCTTGGATGTTGTTGTTGTGGTTGTCATTGTCTTGGATGTTGTTGTCGTGGTTGTCATTGTCTTGGATGTGGTTGTTGTGGTTGTCATTGTCTTGGATGTTGTTGTTGTGGTTGTCATTGTCTTGGATGTTGTTGTTGTGGTTGTCATTGTCTTGGATGTTGTTGTCATTGTCTTGGATGTTGTTGTTGTGGTTGTCATTGTCTTGTATGTTGTTGTTGTGGTTGTCATTGTCTTGGATGTTGTTGTTGTGGTTGTCATTGTCTTGGATGTTGTTGTCATTGTCTTGGATGTTGTTGTTGTGGTTGTCATTGTCTTGGATGTTGTTGTTGTTGTTGTCATTGTCTTGGATGTTGTTGTTGTGGTTGTCATTGTCTTGGATGTTGTTGTCATTGTCTTGGATGTTGTTGTGGTTGTCATTGTCTTGGATGTTGTTGTTGTGGTTGTCATTGTCTTGGATGTTGTTGTTGTGGTTGTCATTGTCTTGGATGTTGTTGTCATTGTCTTGGATGTTGTTGTTGTTGTTGTCATTGTCTTGGATGTTGTTGTTGTGGTTGTCATTGTCTTGGATGTTGTTGTCATTGTCTTGGATGTTGTTGTTGTTGTTGTCATTGTCTTGGATGTTGTTGTCGTGGTTGTCATTGTCTTGGATGTTGTTGTTGTGGTTGTCATTGTCTTGGATGTTGTTGTCATGGTTGTCATTGTCTTGGATGTTGTTGTCGTGGTTGTCATTGTCATGGATGTTGTTGTTGTGGTTGTCATTGTCTTGGATGTTGTTGTCATTGTCTTGGATGTTGTTGTTGTTGTTGTCATTGTCTTGGATGTTGTTGTTGTGGTTGTCATTGTCTTGGATGTTGTTGTCATTGTCTTGGATGTTGTTGTTGTGGTTGTCATTGTCTTGGATGTTGTTGTTGTGGTTGTCATTGTCTTGGATGTTGTTGTTGTGGTTGTCATTGTCTTGGATGTTGTTGTTGTGGTTGTCATTGTCTTGGATGTGGTTGTTGTTGTTGTCATTGTCTTGGATGTTGTTGTTGTGGTTGTCATTGTCTTGGATGTTGTTGTCATTGTCTTGGATGTTGTTGTTGTGGTTGTCATTGTCTTGGATGTTGTTGTTGTGGTTGTCATTGTCTTGGATGTTGTTGTTGTGGTTGTCATTGTCTTGGATGTTGTTGTTGTGGTTGTCATTGTCTTGGATGTTGTCGTTGTGGTTGTCATTGTCTTGGATGTTGTTGTTGTGGTTGTCATTGTCTTGGATGTTGTTGTCATTGTCTTGGATGTTGTTGTTGTGGTTGTCATTGTCTTGGATGTTGTTGTTGTCATTGTCTTGGATGTTGTTGTTGTTATCGTCGTTGTCGTGGTTGTTGTTCTCGTCGCGTTGGATGTTGTTGTTGTTGTCGGTCGTCGTGGTTGTCGTCGTGGTTGCCATCATCATGGTTGCTGTCGTCGTGGTTGCGATCGCCATGGTTCTCGTCGTCGTTGTCTTCGTCGTGGTCGCCATCGTCGTGGTTGTCGTCGTGGTTGTCGTGGTTGTCGTCGTTGTCGTTGTTGTGGTTGTCATTGTGGTTGTCGTGGTTGTTGTCGTTGTCATGGTTGTTGTCATTGTGGATGTTGTTGTCGTAGTTGTGTTTATGGTTGCTGTTGTAGTTGTGTGTGTTGTGATTATTGTTGTACATAGTATTTGTGTTAGTTGTTTGTATTGGTTGCATCTGTTGTGTTGTGGTTGTTTGTTGCATTTGTTGTGGTTGAGTTTATGTGGTGGATGCATCTGTTGTAGTTGTTTGTTGTTGTGGCGGTTCTTAATTGAGCACTTCTTTCTTGTCAGGGGAACTGATTATTATTTTTTACATTCATGTTATAACATGAATTGTCAGATTGTATGTTGTATAAAAAAAAGTCCTTGTATCTCCTTACCACTATCATTGATATTATCATTAACACCAGCATCATCATCATACCAACCCAAACACCACCACTACTATTCTCATCATCATCATCTCCACTCACATCACCACCGCCATCATCAACACCAACACTGCCATCACCACTGTCACTCTCACAATCAGTGTACCATTGCTATCACTACTACTATCACCACCACTCATATCAACATCAACACTTCAATCACCACTTCCATCACTTACTACCACTACACTTACCATCACTACCACTCTTGCCATCACCACCACCACTTCAACCAGCACTGCCATTGTTACCACCAACACTCTTGCCATCACCACCACTACCAACACTACCACCACCACCACTGCCATTGCTGTCACCACTACAATTACCATCACTACCACTCTTGCCACCATCACCACCACTATCAACACTACTACTACATCACCACCATTCTCTCCATCACTACCACTGCCAATACTGTTTTTTCCCCTCAACCTAAGCCTCTCCAAAGTTGGTAATGGTTTCCATGGATACCAGATATAACACAATGAAAGGACAAAAACCCTCCCCCCCCACCTCCTTATCATCATCATCATTCATCCTCCACTTATCAATGCTGATTTGTCTCCACCTTAATAGTTGTTGCCATGCCTACTGAAGATAGAGGAGGACATATGTATAGATGATGGTGATGGTTAAGATAAATATATAAATACAAACAGGCAAGAAATTACTCAACATTTGACATAATTAATTTGTTTATAAATAAATAACCTTCATTACCACCGCTGCTGCCACTATCTTCACCATAATAATCCCTATCCTTACCACTGCCACCAACTTCACAATCATCTTACACTGAAGATCACTCTCAAGTAGTAAATCTATCCGTCCATCTCTCTCTATCTTTCACAGTCATTTTCTTCTACTGTGTATATATATATATATCATCATCATCATTTTACGTCCGCTTTTCTCTGCTTGCAAGGGTGGGACGGGTCTTATTCAGCACAGCATCTCTCCACTCGTCACGGTCCTTCGTCATCTCCACCGCGAGCTTCAACGATCCGAGGTCTGTTCTCACCACCTCCGCCCATGTTTTTCGTGGTCTACCTCTACCACGTCTTCCTTCAACTGGCATTTCCTGGCATTTCTTCACCCATCGGTCATCCTCCATGCGCATCACATGTCCATACCACCTCAGTCTCCTCTCCCGTACACTATATTCTATCCTTCTCAGACACAGTTTCTCTCTCAACACATTCATGCTGGGTCGTTCACGTACATTTAAACTGCACATCCAACGGAGCATGCTTGCCTCATATCTCTCCAGCCGTCGCATATCCTCTGCAGTTGCTGCTCATGTCTCACTACCATTCAGCATCGCACTCCTCACACGAGCATCATACAACCGGCCTTTCGTACGCAGGGAGAACCCCTTCGTCAGCAGAGGAAGTAGCTCCCTAAACTTCTTCCAACCCGTCCTTATTCTAGATACTATGGCCTCGGAACCCCGCCTCCTCCCATGCTAATCTGATCTAGGTACCGGAAGCTATCCACCACTTCTATAGCACCCACCTGCATTTGAAAAATGTGTCTATCAATGCGACTTCTACTGTCTAATTTCCCTGTACATCTACTGCATACATATTTCTCCCTACCTGTTAGTTTGCCTGCTATCCCGCTATATCTCTTGTGTACCTAGGATCTGCATTGTGTGCATTTTATAGAATTTATGCCAGTTCCTTTTCTGCATATCGAACATGGCCATTTCCCTGACGGAATCAGAGTTTTGTCCTCTTTTCTACTCATCAACACTTTTGTCTTAGCTAGGTTCACTCTGTCCTCTTGCTTCCAACTGCTGTTTCCATAGCCAGAATTTATTCTCTAGCTCCTCTACTGATTCTGCTATAAGAACCAGATCGTCAGCATAGAGAAGTTCCCATGGACAACCAGTCTTAAACTCCTCTGTTATGGCTTGGAGGACTATAATGAACAAGAGTGGGCTGAGGACCGAACCTTGATGTACTCCTACTTGTATCTGGAATTCCTCACTAAACTCCATTCCTACCCTGTACAAAGTTTGCACTGTCCTCACAAGCCATTCCTCAACACCTAGCTTCCTTAGGGACCACCAGATGACAGATCGGGGTACCCTATCAAAGGCCTTTTCTAGGTCAACAAAGGCTAAGTATAGTGGCTTATTTTTCTCTAAGAACCTCTCTTGCAATTGTCTCACCAAGAAGAGGGTATCTGTTGTACTCTTGCCAGGCACAAAACCAAACTGCATCTCATCTAGTTTGACCCTTTCTCTAATTAGTTGTGCTAATATCCTTTCTGCCACTTTCATAACCTGATCCATCAGTTTTATACCCCAATAATTGCTCCTCTCCAGAGCATCCCCTTTACCTTTCTAGCAATTTACGAGAATACTGCTGCATTTCTGCTCATTTCCTTAATCGCCTCTTGGACCCTATATTCGTCAATCTCAATAGCTGGTCCCTCTGTCGGATCTACTAAGGGTAATTTCTCTCTCTCCCAATCGTTCTCCACATTCATCACTCTCTCATAATGACATTTCCAGGCCTCCTTTTTCTGATCATTCGTGACACTAAGTACACCGGCATCATTCCGGACACATTTATATATATATATATTTTTTTAAGCATATGTACACAGTATGTGTGTGTGTGGTGTAAGAGACTTCTATGTGGAAGGGTAGCCAACCATAGAACACTGCCCTTTCCAGCCCATGCTAGCATGGAAAAGTGGATATAAAACTCTTTCTTGCTCGCTTTTATATTAGATCATAAGTTGACGAGACTAGCATGTGTTTCACTGCTAGTACCGGTTGCATCTCGGTGTACTCAATTGGTAATGTTAAGTAAACTCCCAGAGTAGACACATAGTTATTCGCTTTAACATAACATACGTAAATGAGAACCTTCAATCTATACCCGAACTCGAGTTTCTGCCACACTTAATGCAGCAATAGAGTGCACAGTATCCACTGTCTGCATTTATTATGCAACAACGCACAATTGGTGCATGTGGCTTCATCATCGGATTTTGCCTAATCAATAACCAATCGATTGACAGAATTCAACTCCAGTCCGTGCCGGCTATGACAGAATGTGATGGCCAACATAGTAAAACATTAGCAACTGATATCCCTACGCGTCATCATAATGCTGTCAGTCGATTGGCCATTGGTTCAGAAATTTATGTGACCGCAGGAGACAAAATTCAAATAGTCCCGCTCTTACCATAAGCTCTCAGCAAACACAAATAACAAGCGAGTGAAAAATAGTTATTTAAAAATCAGTCGCCTATCGTCGCTGTACAATAGAATGGTAGCATTCAGCTTTAATCTCCAAGTCCCATGGCGAGAAATAGTGCGACAGTAACAATGGTAGTGCCTAAAACCTTTCTGGACATTAAATGCCAACCGGCGATTAGACAGCGATATAGAGTTAGAATTCAAATTCTAGATATTTCAACCAGTCACATGCGTAATCAGTTGATTAAAACAATAACATCAATAATAAAATAGCGTATAATATAAACAATAACATCAATAATAATACATCATCATCATCATCATCATCAGCGTTTAACGTCCGTGTTCCACGCTTGCATGGGTTTGGACGGGGGTAGTCCCACTTGAGGCAAGAGTGATTGTCTTGCTCGCATAGGACTGTCTGGCAGGTTTTCTACAGTTGGATGCCCTTCCTAACACCAACCACATTTACAGTGTGGGTCTGGGAGGTTTTTACCGTGTTGCCTACACGGCCACATTACAGCGTGGACTGTGTGTTTTTTTGTCGTGACACCTACACGATCTCATTTGTTTCGGCCTCGATGGCGCGGCACCAACATAACTTTACATAGAACGGGGTGGTGTGGATCGGGTGGGGGTGGTGGGACGGGGTGTATTTGTTAGAGATGCCTACTGGCTGGAGTAGGTTTTACTATATATTTAGGTAAGGCGGGTCTTCTCTGTTACTGAGTACCGCCAAAGGTCTCGGTCCAGTGACATTGTCTTGGAGAGGTGTAAGTGTGTGATGTCGGAGTTTATCAGCTCGTCCCAGGTTTTTCTAGGTCTGCCTATTCCGTGACTACCGTCTATCTTTATTGCCCTGCACTTTGTTATACAGCTATCGACTTTCATGCGCATCACGTGTCCATACCAACGTAGCCTTCTCTCGAGTAAACAACATCTGATCCCTCTTATCTCTAATTTATTCCTTAGTTCGTTTATGCTTTGCCGTTCACGTATATTACTGTTACACATCCAGCGGAGCATGCAAGCTTCGTTCCTCTCTAGTCTGCGTATATCCTCTGCACACAATGCCCAGGTCTCACTGCCATGCAGCATTGCTGTTCGTATGCAGGCATCGTACAACCTGCCTTTCATTTTTAGTGAGAACCCTTTAGCAGCTAATAGTGGTATAAGCTCTCTGAACTTTTTCCAACCAGTTCTGACTCTAGCTACAGTACTTTCAGAGCACCCTCCCCCACTGCTGATTTTATCGCCCAGGTAACGGAAGCTGTCCACTATTTCTATAGAACCCTCTGCGCAATTGAAAGAGCTAGTAGTTTGTGGGCACTTGCTGCTACTTATTGCACCAGAGCACCGGCCACATGTAAAATCTATGTTCTTAGTTAGCCTACCTGTGATCCCACTACATCTTTTATGCACCCATACTTTGCATTTAGGACATAAAATGGAGTTTCTACCTACGCCTTTCCTACACACCGAGCACGACCATTTCCCAGAAGGGACCGCCGCCTTGTTTTCTTTCCTACAAACTAGTACTTTGGTCTTAGCCAGGTTAATTTTAAGTCCTTTTGACTCTAGGCCGTGCTTCCATGTTTGGAATTTCTTCTCTAGCTCGGCCATTGATTCCGCTATGAGTGTCAGGTCGTCTGCGTATAGGAGTTCCCATGGGCAGCCTGTCTTGAACTCCTCTGTTATGGCCTGAAGGGCAATAATAAATAGTAGTGGACTGAGAACAGAGCCCTGATGGACGCCGACTTTTACGCTAAACTCTTCACTATATTCGTTGTTAATTCTAACCTTGCTGACTGTTTCTTTATACATGGCTTGTATAGCCCTCACAAGCCATTCGTCAACGCCTAGTTTTCTAAGAGCCCACCAGATAATGGAGCGGGGGACTCTGTCGAAGGCTTTCTCCAAGTCGACAAAAGCTAAGTAGAGGGGTTTACCTTTAGCTAGGTACTTCTCTTGTAGTTGTCGTACTATGAAAAGAGCGTCTGTGGTACTTTTGCCTGACACAAACCCGAACTGCATTTCATCTAGGTCAATTCTCTCTCTGATTAGCTGCGCTATTACTCTTTCCGTGACCTTCATGACCTGGTCGATTAATTTAATGCCTCTATAGTTACTCCTATCTAGGGCGTCTCCTTTACCCTTATAACAGTTAACGATGATGCTGCTATGCCAGTCCTTCGGAACAACCCCGTTTTGTACGACTTGGTTAACTATGCGGGTGACCATGGTGTGTCCCACCGTGCCAGATGCCTTCAGCATCTCAGCAACTATTTCCGAAGGCCCAGCCGCCTTACCAGTCTTCATATCCTTGATTGCCTTACTTATTATACTCCCCTCGACTAACACTGCTGGTCCCTCTATTGGGTCGATATGGGGGAGACTGCCTTTCTCCCAATTATTCTCCTCATTTAGAAGCCTTTCATAGTGACACTTCCAAGCTACCTTCTTATCAGCGTCGGTGATGGCAAGTGTGCCATCGTCGTTTAGTACACACTTCTCCCCGACAATATCACGGTTTTCCTTGACGCATTGCCTAGCAATCCTGAACACCTCACGTTTTTGTATGGTAAATAGGTAGAGAAGTTACAGATGTAAACACCTCACGTACATGTATGGTAAATAGGTAGAGAAGTTACAGATGTAAAAAGTAAAAGTAGATTAAAAGATATGGTACATAAAAAAGTAAGAAAATGAGAGAATGGAAAATATAAAGAGATAAATAAATAAATGAGATAGTGTAAGTACATAGTAGTAGTTTTTGAGTAAGTATTCTTTGGTGGGAAGCTAGATTTGAGATGTACATAGATTTGTGTAGAGGGTCCATTAAAAGAGAAATAAATTAGAGATTAATTGCTGGATGTATGTATGATATTTATGGGCTAGGGATGACAGGACATTTGATAAACGCTTGTAAATGTTTTGTTGATTGTTCTATCTTAATGGGGTTGATGTTGTTTCAGAGAGAGAGGGTGAAAGAAATGTTCAGAGATTTATGATCCAGTGACCAGTTGACCGTTTGATAGCTAATAGCAGTGCGATGGTGTGTATTCTTTATGTTAAAATCTAGGTGGTTCAGTACTAATTTTGGGATTGCTGGTTCAATTCATGGTGGTTTAAAGTTTGTGAATATAGTAGCTATTTTATGTCTACAGAAAATATATCTTTCTATTTTGCTGTTAAGCAGCATCCCATCGTACCTTAAAATATGTAGTAGTTCTAAATTACAAAGCACGCAGTGGGACATACCGTTGCTGTAGGCTTTCGCTACCGATAATTTTGACCAGCTAATCTTATATTCTAGGTTTCTGTCCTTAAGTTGCCAGATTTTATTGGCGAGTGTCGTAGTGCACGGTTCTTCATGGAGTGTCTGTGGACGTACCACCTTTTCTTAAACTCCCCAGACGTGGAACCTATGTAGTGCCAGGTAGAATTGCCTGAATTCACAGTACACTGGTATACCATACTTGAATCCAGGCATCTATTCTGTAGTGGGCACTTATCCTATAGGTGGCAATTACAATTTGAGGTTTTATTTTGTGCAGGTTCATCGTTGCGGTTTTATAAGTTGTTGTGGGTGGGTTTTGATTTAGGCCTATTAATGTTTTGTTGTGATGTGTTCCGATGCGTTTGTGGTTGTGATGTTGTTATGTGTTTGTGTTTTGTATATGGTGCGTGTTGGTAGGTTAATTTCTTTCGAGATATTTTTGTGGTTGATCTTACGTATGTGCGATTCTATGTTGGCTGCAGTAGAGTAGGAAAGTTTTATAGTTTTTCTATTGAAGATTTTATGGTATTTGTGTAGTGCAGGGAAGTGCTTATCTATTATTTTAAAGAATGTAGAAGGTAGTTTAGTTTTTATAGAGGAGTTGAATATTGGATTGAACCATAAGTACTTTCTATCTCTGGATCTTCTATAGTTTTTTTGGGTCTTTATATTAGTGTTCTGTGTGGTTATTTTTGGTGTTTGTTGTCTAACTCTATGTTTAGTCCTATGCTTGTTATTTCTATATGAACGGGTAGTGTTGCTTTGTTAGGTTTGTCATTGTTGTCTCTATCTAGTATGTATTCCAGTTTCCCTTTATGTCCAGCTTATTGTAAAGCTATGTTATAATAGTTAGCGTATTCATTAAAAATTTCTAAGTTCGAAGATAGGCGGGATATACTATGTGCTATGGAGTTAATTATGGATCGGAGGTGGTTTGAGTTATAACTAATGTATGATAGATTTTCGTTATTCTTATGGAAGGGTTCTATTAATCCTGTGTTTAGGTTGAGAGTTACATCTAAGAAATTTGCTTTTTTAGAGTTAAGTTCGAAAGTGATACCTAGGCCTAATTTTTTAAAGAATACTCTAATATATATATATGTATGTATGTATATATATATATATATGTATGTATGTATATATATGTATGTGTGTGTGTGTATGTATGTATGTATGTATGTTATATCTCTTTCTCTTAATTTTGAGTATATTTTTTTGACCGGCCACCCTCCTGGTGGCAAGGTTGTAAAAGAAAAGAAATTGTCATCGCAAGAATGTTTTGCAAATTTTGAAGGTGCCAGCTATCGTAGCCATTTGTAGACTATGAATTAGGGAGCTGCGCTTTTTGTCCGCAAATCCAAGTTCAGTCATACTTTGGTCCAAGCGGGTTGGTATATAACCCGTAGCTCCAATAATGATGGGGATGAAGCTAAAGGTGTATCTTGGATACTGGATTTGTAAACTCCTCATCAATGGTCCGTAGATGTCTTCCTTCTCCTGTATTTTTCTGACAACGTTTACATCAAGTGGGCAGCTGATCTCCACAACAGAACACGTTTTCAATGTGTGGTCCCAAACAACAATATCAGGCCGGTTGTGCTTTAATTTGGTGGCAGTTTTTATTTTCAGGTTCCACCAGTATTCCTTAGTGCCATCTGTCTCAATATATTCTTCCTCGTTTGTTGTTAATTTTGTTTTCGAGAAGTGCGTTCCAGATGGTTCTAGCTATCCCATCGTGTCTCATGGGGAGGTAGTAGCGAGATGACATTCTTTCGCAGCTGGCAACAATGTGGCTTACATCCTCGATCTTTGTTTTACATAGCCTACATTTATTGTCAGCTGCTGGCCCTCCCTTTTGTGCAGCAGATATTTGGTAGGGAGTTCTTGTTCCTGTATTGCATAGAGATATCCCTCAAGGTGTGATGTCATAAACTTGTCGGAACTCCATGCCAGGCTTTTTGAGTGGTTTATCCCCTCTATGGTCTGTGTTTTACGTCTCAAGTATCCATGCACAAATTTTTCTGTAAATTGGTCAATTTTTTCATCTTGTTTGAACATTGAATAGGATCTTCCGATTTCTCTGGGTGAGAGATTTATATCAGGCTTTATTCCATATCTCTCCTCCAGATCAGTCGCTATTCTAATGATATTTTTTTTTTCATGCTCATAAACCTGGGCAAGATGGTTGCCAACCTTTTTTCTCTGTTGAAGGTGTTGCTTCAGTGTTACTATCCGGGTCTCATATGTTGTTAATATGGATTTTAGACCCCAGCCACCTTCCTTGCATGAGAAGTATAGCCTATCCACATCACCATTGATGTTAAAGTTCCCAGTAACACTGAGAAGTTTGCGAGTTCTAACATCCATCTCACTTAGTTCTTGCAATGACCAGTTCAGCAGGCCAAATGTTGGCGTTAGAATTGGCACAGCATAAGTATTGTGGGCAATGTATTTGTTGTACGCTGACAGTTCTGATGACCATATTTTCTTTACTCTTCTGAGGTATTCAGTTCTGGTTCTCTCTTTATTTATGGGTCCATCATATCTGACATTCTCATCCTGTCCAAGATATCTGTAGTTGTCACCTGACTGTAGAAGTTGTATTGTCAGGCCGTTCATCTCTAGATTTCTAGAGGAGGGCACAGCTCTTCCACGTTTTATGGCCAAATATGCACACTTGGACTCACCAAATTTCATTTTCATGTCTGTTGAAAATTGTGTAATGAGGTCCAATTGTTTCTTGATGTCATTGATATTTGGCCTATACAGCTTCAGGTCATCAACAAAGAAAAGATGGGAGATACTTCTGGACCCACTTCTTTGTCCACCTTGTTTCCTGAGTACGTAAAATAGTAGATTTAGTGAGAGAACGAAGAGTAGCACTGACAAGCTATCACCCTGAAAGATGCCCTTCTGGTAATGTATCTTATCAGTCTTAACTTGCTCCTTCTCACCTCTAAGGATCAAATTGGTGTACCAGTTCTTGGTCAGGCGTTCAACAGCAGCTACCAATGGTTGTAGGACTTTGGCTAACTGTAAAGCCTTAATAATCCAACCATGAGGTACACTATCAAATGCTTTTTGATAGTCCAGCCACACCACAGTCAT
>OZ024742.1:72656399-72658899 GCA_964016885.1 Eledone cirrhosa | reverse complement strand
TATTCTTTATATTAAAGTCCAAAGGTTCCCTTAATTTGGGGAGCAATTTGTTCAGTTGCTGCGGACATGGATTGAGCTCGGCGTTTGAATATAGGTGTAGATTTAAAATGTGGTATAATTAATTAAGAAATTTAGTTGGTGTATGAAACCTGGCGATAGGTCTTTAGATTCCTCCGCCTTTTTCTTTTTGAACTTTCTTCCTAAATATGAGCAAGGATATGGTAGACTACTCTGGGATGTGTGTGCTCCCAATGTGTTAGATAAGGTTTGCGTAAGATAGATTTCTATACTGGGTGTGGGGGCATCCGTGGAGTCACTGGGTCTTCTAAATCTTTTGAATTATTTTTGTTTTTTGTTTGTTTTTGACTCTGATAGCTTCTGGTGACTTTCATATGTCTACCCTTGCAGTGTCTTGTTTGGGATATGGGTAGGATAGATTTCTGTAATAAATGTATGAAACATGTTGTTTTAACTTGAGATGCTCTGTAGTGTTTTAGAGATATTTAATGCTTTGATGTTTCTATATTAATATGTTGATGTTTGATTGTCTCTATGCAAGGGCCATATATGTGTATTGGCATGCATATGGAAGGTTTATAGGATTTGTTTATGTGTTCGTATATATGTCTGTATGTATGCATGGCGATGCTGGAAAACTCACGGTGATGTTTATTTGTGCATATGTGTGTATATGATGATGTGTTGCAGATATGCATAATATTGAATACATGAACGGTAATCATGTGTATGAGGACATGAATATTGATCGTATATTTATGTATATATACCGTGAGGTTTTTATAACACAGGAGGTGTGTAGAAGTTGATCAAGTGAGATCATTTGTGTGTCTGTATTGTTGGCTGGAGTGGACATAGTTTCTCTTTTTTCGGGGCGTGCGTGTGCGTGTGTATATATATACATATGTGTATCCGTGTTTTTGTAGGTGGGGTATTTTTTTAGGGTTTTGGCTCAGATTTTGGTGTATTGACCTCAGGGTTTTAAACTGGACGTATGGTCATTGTTGAGCAGTGTTGTTTTCTCATGTTGTATATCTGTGTCCCATTCATGAATGTTGATATTTACATTTTTGTTGTTCATTTCATATGGGTTGTTAACTCGACTTGGTGTGACATGACGTGGGGTTGTCGCTGTGTCCTCCTCTCTCTATGTGGTACTTCCTCTCTCTTGGGTTTCTCTATCTGTGTGATGAATTATCTCTCTGTTGCTTTCTTTTGTTTTTCTTATTTCTTCCTTTTTTCTTTCTTTTTTCATTTCCTCCTGTCTATTTATATCTTTCATTTCTGCATACACTCCTTTTCTCTCTCTCCTTCTTTTTTTCTCTCTCCTTCTCTCTCTCCGTTTTTTCTTTCTCTCCATCTTTTTTCTAACTGTGCTTAACACTATAACTAATAAAATAATTATAAACATCTCACTATCCAGACAGCTTCCAAAAATAATGGTTGCATCTAATAGGGTACGTCAAAATTATTTATAAAACTGTTTATATATTGTATTTTATCTGATGAAGGCATACCATATTTTAATTTGGTATCCCTGAAATATGTATAGTGAAATAAATATGGTTTTATAAATATAGTTTCCATTTATTTAATATCGTATATCTACTCCAAAAACTTGTCGAGTGCTTTATATCAGTTATAAAATATTTACTTGTTGTATCCCAACAATTTTAAATATAACTTTTGCATATATGTATGTATGTATATATATATATATATGTATGTATATATATATATATATGTATGTATATATATATATATATATGTATGTATGTATGTATGTATGTATATGTATGTATGTATGTATGTATGTATGTATGTATGTATGTATGTATGTATGTATGTATGTATGTATGTATGTATGTATGTATGTATGTATGTATGTATATATATGTATGTATATATATGTGTGTGTGTGTGTGTGTGTGTATGTATGTATGTATGTATGTATATATATGTATGTATATATATGTGTATATATATATATATATGTATATATATATATATATGTATATATATATGTATATGTATATATATATCATCATCATCATCATCACCGTTTTACGTCCGTTCTTCCACGCTAGCATGGGTTAGACGGGTTGTCCTGTTGTGGGCAGTGTCTGGTCGGCTGACCATGCCTTGCTCATACAGGAACTGATCTGGCTTGATTCCTACAGCTGGATGCCCTCTCTAACACCAACCTCATTTACAGTGAGTGCTGGGTGCTTTTTCGTGGCGCCTACACGTCCACTTTACAGTGTGGGCTGGGTGCTTTTTTGCCGTGGCACCTCCACGACCACCTTGCGGTGGGGGGGGGGGGGGGCATATTGTTTATATGCTTCAGCATGTACCCATGGGAGGTCGGGTACCCTGTATTACTGCATGACGCCAGAAGTCACGGTCGTGTGTCATTGACTTTGAGAGGTGTAGTTGGGTAAGGTCGGCTTTTATCACCTCATCCCAAGTCATCTTGGGTCTC
>OZ024742.1:72563899-72646399 GCA_964016885.1 Eledone cirrhosa | reverse complement strand
TTGCAACCAAAAGTTTCATGAGCTAACAAAGCTTCCATTTGTGCGAGCTATGGTTGTTAGTCATATCTTCAGGTGAATCTGTTTGTATATATTCTTGTTGATATTTTCACTATGCTACACATATCAGAAGATAGGAGAGAAGTCAAGTGTCAAGTACACTCTGCAAGGAGGAAAGTGGAAAGTAAAAAGTGGCCCGAGGTGCCTGTAAGAAATCAAACCCCACATCTCTTGAGAGCTGCTGATATCCAGCTACCTTGCTTGTCTTGATATCCTTACCTATCACACTGCTGCTAACTTGGATGGCTGGTCTCTCTGTTGATTCTACTAGGGGCAGATTATCTTCCTCCCATGCATTCCCCTTAATCAACAATCTCTCATAATGGCATCTAAATGCTTCTTTCTTTTTAGCATCAGTGAGGGTAAGCGCACTGTCATTCTGGACACATTTCTGTCCAACAATATCTTGAACAAAACCTAAACACCTCAGGTCCTCAAGTTTTATGTTGTGTGTGAACCTAATAACTTACTTTATCTTGTCTTGTCATTCATGTTATTTTCATGATGTTAATTTTGTGTCCACACACACACACTCACACTGTATATACTTATGTAAAAGTGAAGTTGTTTAGGCTATTTTTTTTTAGGTTAAATTTATAAGGTCAAATATTACAGCAATACAACTTCCATAAAACACAGACAAACACTTTGTCACCCAGTAAGCCACCTTGCTGGCAGTGCAGTCTCATGTATTAAGGCAGTACTGCACTTGTGATACCAGTTTGCAAACAGATCAGATCCTGCTCTGTTGATGAGGTACATGTAAGATAATAAAACAGAATAGGCAGAGAGAGAAAAAGTGACTAATCTATGCAAGCATGGAAAATAGATGTAAAATAGCAATGATATAAAACTGTTTTAATCATATTTGTATACATTTTTATGACTTTATGTGTGTGTGTTTTCCCTTCACCAGAAACTCATTGCCTATGGTCACCTGACTGGCAATACTCCAGAGTCTTCTACACCTGGCAAAAGGCTTATTGACCGTATTGTTGAGACAATATGTGTTTGTTTCCACGGGCCGCAGACTGATGAGGGCGTCCAACTGCAGATTATTAAGGTAAATGTGTTTTCACAGAATTATTGCTGTTATAGTTGACATCATCCTTCTAATTGCTGTTATACTCTGGCTTTCTATAATTTGGACTCCTATCCTGCTTAGGTTAATTGAGATTGACTGTCAAACAGGATGTTCTGTGATATCTGTTCTAGCTCTTATATGTTCTGAGTTCAAATCCTGCCTCCTGCCACTGGAGTCTCTAACATTAACCCTTCCGTCACCATATTTCTAATGAAATACACTATTTAAATTAATGATTTTTAGAGGGATTTAACTAAAATTATTTCATTTTTAGGATGGTCATCATCATCATCATCGTTTAACGTCCATCTTCCACGCTAGCATGGATGGTATTAGTAACAAATGGCTATTATGTAAAATTATGTTGGAAAATTTCAATTTTACTTGGAACTTTTTAAAATGGGTGGTTTTGTTGCATAGAAATAAAGGCAAGTTGGTATTAAAGGGTTAAACTACTCAAGAAAACTATGAGATGCAATCTATTTATATGCATACTAAACCTGCACAGGTGTGAACCATATACTGGTGAATTGGTAGAATTGTTAGGGTGTCAGATAGAATATCTTGCAGTGTTTGATATAGAGTTCTGTGCTCTGAGCTTAAATCCCACCAGAGCTAACTTTGTATTTCAGACATTTGGGCTCAGTAAAATAAAGTACTAGTCCATGGCAGTGGCTTGGCAGAATCTTTTCTGGCACTTTGAGTTCAAATGCAACTAATGGCCTAGGCTAAATACTTGACCATGGGACTACAACTGATTATGAAAGCTGTAATGGATGGTGGAGGATTGTGGCCATATGCTACTGCATCATCATCATCATCAATATTATCATTTAACTTCCACTTTCCCTGCTAGCAAGAGTTGGATGGGTGCATATAGACCAAGTCAGTGCTGAAGCAGGGTTACTGACCTCCCAGACAGGGCAGGAGGTCTATATTTCACTTATGTATAGTCTAATTGCAGCTAAATGATAATGATGATAAACTTTCCTCACCCCACTGCTAAATGTCTGGCCTTGTGCTTATGTTAGATATTATTATGATTAAGTGATTAGAATGGGAGAAACAGGAGTAGCTAAATATTTTGTTGTAGTTTTTCAAGGCTGGATCATTAGAATGTACAGCTATATCAGTTTGGTGCTCAAACTAAACTGTCACCTCTCAGAACCCTTTAGCATTGCATGCTTGGTCTGTCAGAGATGTCTTCTTCTCCCCATCTCTCTCTCTCTCTCTTATGTGTTGGCCTTAGGGCCATTACTGATGAAAATGGAAACGCTGAAAGACATCTCATTCAAATTGAGCCATAAGAGAACCATGAGTATCTACGTTGGTGATATCACCATCATAGTGTCAGACCCATCAGTTGTGGAGGTAGTAGGTACCAGTTTCAACTGGACCTCTAGGTGGACAAGAACTGGAAAGAGGTTGCAGACAGTGGCTAGTGTCATTCAGAAATGGGCTGAGAGGTCAGGCTGAAGTAACAAATATCTATATTGCCTTAGTGGTGTGTTACTGCCTGATCATTGTGTCTTGTCCCAAGAAACATCTAATCAATTTGGAATGCACACTTTTGGTTCTTGTGGAAGGAACAAGTTCCACACTCATTCTTTAGAGGTCTTGGTATGCCATCGTTAATGATGCACAGACACAAGCCAAGTCTGTCACACCTACAGATATACCTCAACTCCTGTGATTATGATGGCAACAATGTTGGTGACAATAAATCAGTGTGGGTGCCGTTCACTAGGTATGTGTTTCTGCAGCCCATCCTCTTAGCAGAGCTGTAGTCCAGGTTTAAATACAGACTAATGATAGGTGTCTGACATCTAGGCACTCAGAGCACTCTACAAACTGGAGAAGACCAACAGCAGTCCCAAAACAGTGCATGCTTTCTATAGAAGGTTAATTGAGGGAATGAGAAACAATATCCAAGGAACCACTCTGGACATCGACAAGGACAGTTTCAGCAGACACTTCTGGGGGATGTTCAGCAATTTTCAAAAGTCCTTGGTTTGGAAGTGCTACAGGGAAGCATTACCTGTTCAAGGTAAACTCTACAGGCACAGCAATGCCAACAGCCAAACTTGACTATGAAACAGTCCTGTGCATTACATATTTGTAGGCTTGTGTTAAACAGTTATCATGTGGGGGATACATCTGGATATCAACAAATATATAGTGAAAATTGAATCACTTTCTTCCTTTGCCAAGGAAGGGTGGCAAGTTTTTCTCTCCATAGTGGCTATGGTAAAAGAAATTGTGTGGTGGAAATAAATGAAAGGTTTAAGAAGAGGAAATTTCTTTTACAGCCGAGCCCTCATTAATTTGTGGATTGGCAGTATCGGTAGAGGGTCGGACGCTATGCTTTGACGTATAGAGTTATGGCCCTTCCAATTTTGAGTTCAAATCCCGCCGAGGTTAACTTTGCCTTTCATCCTTACGGGGTCGATAAAATAAAGTACCAGTAATGCTCTGGGTAATTGCTGGCCTTGTGCCTAACATAGAAACAATTAATTTCTTATAATATCACTTGAAGAGGAAAGTGAGGGTGGAGATGGTTCTGCTTTCCAGAATGTTTCATGAAAGGTGAGTGAGAGCAATGAGATTGACATGGCCTACTCTTACTATGATTTTTTAAGATATGAGAAAAAGTAGGAGAGGGCACTTTCAATGTCTTTGTTGCTACAGAGTAATCTGTGACTTAGTGGGCTTTTTGTTCTGAATTACCTTAGGTGGCCCCCTCCTACCCCTTTGGGGATTTTTCTTTTTGGAAATTTCTAGTTACAGTATTGTTTTTGTTGTTTTCGATTATTTTTAACTTGATGTAAGCCTCACGTTGTGTTGTCTCCAACATCTTGGGCCCTTGTGGCCAATAAATGGAACTATTATTATTGTTATTATCACTACCATTATGTCATTGTTGGTGTCTCATTATTATGTTATGTCATTGTTGGTGTCTCATTTTTGTTGTTATTTCTACCATTGTTGTCATTGTTGGTGTCTCATTATTGTTGTTATTTCTACCATTGTTGTCATTGTTGGTTTCTCATTATTGTTATTACTACCATTGTTATGTCATTGTTGGTGTCTCATTGTTATTAGGGCGATGGATTGGCAGTATCGGTAGAGGGTCGGACGCCATGCTTTGCAGCAAAGAGTTACGGCTGTTTATGGTCTGAGTTCAAATCCCGCCGAGGTTAACTTTGCCTTTCATCCTTACGGGGTCGATAAAATAAAGTACCAGTAATACACTGGGATAATTGCTGGCCTTGTGCCAAAAGTAGAAACAATTATTATTGTTATTATCACTACCATTATGTCATTGTTGGTGTCTCGTTCAGGCTTTGCTAACTGTAGTGACATCAAACAACTGTGAGATCCATGAAGGGACTGTTCTACAAGCAGTACGTACCTGTTACAACATCTACCTGGCCAGTAAGAACCTAGTCAACCAGACAACAGCCAAGGCCACGCTCACTCAGATGCTTAATGTTATCTTCTCCAGAATGGAATCCCAAGCTGTGAGTATCTTTCTATGACTACCATCTTTAAAATCACTGCATCTCGTACCATCCCTTATGAACTCTGGTAGTTGTTAATACTTCTGGTCATACCTTGAGCTGTATGTAGACTGGGCTGCATTGAGTTATGTCTTACCCATCTATGTCTTGTCTAACAGATTTTGTAGTATCCCTGTGAGATAGATGATGTGAAGAGAAGTGAAATGAGATAGATTGGTCATGTATTGAGGAAGAAAGACAGTGACTGGGTGATGAAATTAGAGCTAGAGATGAATATTAGGAAGAGAAGTGAAATGAGATAGATGGATCATGTGTAGAGGAAGGATGTGACTGGGTGAAATGAATAATGCTACTGATGGATTTTGTGAAAAGGAATGGAATGAGATAGCTGGATCATGTATTGAGGAAGGATGAAATTGATTGTGAGAGGAATGATGAAAATTAATGTGGAAGGAAGTAGAGGGAGGGGAAGACCAAGGGAAGCACTGCTAAAAATAATGGAGGAGGAAATGAAAGTTAGGGTGTTGGTGTGGGGAATGCACAAGGTAGGGCAAAATGGAGAAACTTGTTACCCCCCTCACAACACTAACACCTGTTTAAACAGGGAAAATAGCCTTAACTCTTAATGCCCTGTATCCCATGAAACTCCATTAGCAAGATATCATTGAATAGTACAAAACAGCACTATAACTGCATCACATTCAAAATTGAAGCCTTTACTCAGGGTTAACGATCTGTCCACTAATAAAGATATAAACATTTTAATTAAGAAACCTGTTTTTAGATGTTTTCATCTAAATCATCATAGAATGTTAAGAGTTAAAATGCTTGTTTGTTTGTTTGTTTCCTCATGTCTACTGACCACAACTTCAGTATCACATCTTGGAGCCACTAACAAGGCACCTAGTTCTTCTTTCCCTTCCTGTTTGTATAACTCAACAAAAAACAAGTTTCACAGTTACTCCATGGTTTAGTAGTTAGTAATAGAGATGGTTCAGCTGTAGAAATGAAAATAATCCCCCATCCACACAACATAAAACAACACTCCACCCAATGGCACTAACACTCATACCTACACTCATACCTACACTCATACCTACACTCATACTAACACTCATACTAACACTCATACTAACACTCATACTAACACTCATACTAACACTCATACTAACACTCATACTAACACTCATACTAGCACTCATACTAGCACTCATACTAGCACTCATACTAGCACTCACACACTAACACTCTCTCACAATATATCACAAAACACTCACAATATATCACAAAACACTCACAATATATCACAAAACACTCACAATATATCACAAAACACTCACAATATATCACAAAATACTCACAATATATCACAAAATACTCACAATATATCACAAAACACTCACAATATATCACAAAACACTCACAATATATCACAAAATACTCACAATATATCACAAAACACTCACAATATATCACAAAATACTCACAATATATCACAAAATACTCACAATATATCACAAAACACTCACAATATATCACAAAACACTCACAATATATCACAAAATACTCACAATATATCACAAAACACTCACAATATATCACAAAACACTCACAATATATCACAAAATACTCACAATATATCACAAAACACTCACAATATATCACAAAATACTCACAATATATCACAAAACACTCACAATATATCACAAAATACTCACAATATATCACAAAACACTCACAATATATCACAAAATACTCACAATATATCACAAAACACTCACAATATATCACAAAACACTCACAATATATCACAAAATACTCACAATATATCACAAAATACTCACAATATATCACAAAATACTCACAATATATCACAAAACACTCACAATATATCACAAAATACTCACAATATATCACAAAACACTCACAATATATCACAAAACACTCACAATATATCACAAAACACTCACAATATATCACAAAATACTCACAATATATCACAAAACACTCACAATATATCACAAAATACTCACAATATATCACAAAATACTCACAATATATCACAAAACACTCACAATATATCACAAAATACTCACAATATATCACAAAACACTCACAATATATCACAAAATACTCACAATATATCACAAAACACTCACAATATATCACAAAATACTCACAATATATCACAAAATACTCACAATATATCACAAAATACTCACAATATATCACAAAACACTCACAATATATCACAAAATACTCACAATATATCACAAAACACTCACAATATATCACAAAATACTCACAATATATCACAAAACACTCACAATATATCACAAAATACTCACAATATATCACAAAATACTCACAATATATCACAAAACACTCACAATATATCACAAAATACTCACAATATATCACAAAACACTCACAATATATCACAAAATACTCACAATATATCACAAAACACTCACAATATATCACAAAATACTCACAATATATCACAAAACACTCACAATATATCACAAAATACTCACAATATATCACAAAACACTCACAATATATCACAAAATACTCACAATATATCACAAAACACTCACAATATATCACAAAATACTCACAATATATCACAAAATACTCACAATATATCACAAAATACTCACAATATATCACAAAACACTCACAATATATCACAAAACACTCACAATATATCACAAAATACTCACAATATATCACAAAACACTCACAATATATCACAAAATACTCACAATATATCACAAAATACTCACAATATATCACAAAATACTCACAATATATCACAAAACACTCACAATATATCACAAAATACTCACAATATATCACAAAACACTCACAATTTAACACACACACACACACACACACACACACACACACACACACACACACACACACACACACACACACACACACACACACACACACACACACACACCACACACACACCACACACACACCACACACACACCACACACACACCACACACACACCACACACACACCACACACACACCACACACACCACACACACACACACACACACACACACACACACACAGAGGAAGAGTATATGAATCTAAAGAGAATGAAGTTGAAAAAGAAATGGTGCAGGTATATGTATTGTTAGATAATTGTTATTGGTGGCTGAGGTGTTGGTTGTAGTGGTTGTTGTGAGGGTGGAAGTGCAGCTGATTGTAGTGGCAGTGGTTGTGTTGCTTGTGGTGCTGGTTGTAGTGGTAGTGGTGGTTGAGAGAGTGGAGGTGCTGTTGGTAGTTGTTGTGGTGGTGGTGGTGGTGGTAATGGTTGTAGTAGTGGTGGTAGTGGTGGTAGTGATTGTGGTTGTGGTGATAGTAATGGTGGTGGTGTTGATAGTTGAAGTGGTGATGGTGATAGTTGTAGTGATGGTGATAGTTGTGGTGGTGGTAGTAATGGTGGTGATAGTTATAGTTGTAGTGATGGTGGTGGTAGTAATGGTGGTGATAGTTGTAGTGGTGGTGATGGTGGTAGTCAAGCAAAAGAAGTAAAAAGAATAAACCAATGAATTTTGTTCTTCTCTTCTACTTCTCTCCTGTAACATGAATTGACACAGTTCAGTTGTATTGAGGCCAAACATTGTATAAATATAACACACCTCAGTAGTAGCTGTAGTTGGAGGAGGAGATAGTTCGGCACTGTTGAAGTATTCTTGACTGTCAGTTGAGGGACAGTTGACACCTCTCACTCACAGATGTGGTTTCGTGTCCATACTCTTGTCAGTAGTGGAACAGACTTGTGTGTGTCTGTGTGTGTTTTTATATATATACCTTTATACTTTTCCTGGTTTGGTTGTAAAGTAATTAACAGGTGTTAGTAATGTGAGAAACTTGGCATTAGGAAATCAGTCTGGCTGTTTGGTGATGTAATATAGGCAATTAAAAAAAAGAATATCTAATGTTATGTCTTAGTCATAGGTGACAGGGTAGTGCCCATGATTTTCTTTTGTATGACTTCTTTTGACAAAGTATTCAAAATTTTGAAGTTAGATTCTTCCCACCCACCCCAGTACTACCATTGCAGACCACTAGTGATCCACTCATGGTTGGGAATCATTGCCCTCAACCTTCCAAGGACTAGATGATGACATTGTTAAACAGGATGACAGATGATGCCTACCATATCTGTCTTCCATTTATTTCATTTAGTCCTCACTACAACATACTTAACCGTAACCTTTAATTCCCCCTCCACTTAATCCTGCATCTACAAGAACTGTAGACATCAATTTATAGATGTTCAAACTAAACATCAGCTATAAATGTCTCATTGAGGGGGGCAAGGTGGAGGGCTTGCTTAGATCATGGCCACTGTTCTTTCTCTTTTGAATAACTTGGGTGGTAGAGTTAATCTGTTACCTTGTTTAACATCACCACCAGACACTTTACTGTCTTTAGTGAAGATCACTCTGTTGCAAACATTCAGGCCAAGCCTCCAATTTGAGGAGACTGTCCTCCTTCCCTCCTATCAATCATGGAGGAATAAGGGAAAGGATCATGGGTACTGTCCTTCATTTTTATAAGCAAAAAGTAAACTGAAAAAAAAAAAGCAATTAAATTCAATGTACAGAATGAGTTCTCAAAGAATACATCATTTTTAGTTTAGATGGAATAACCTTTTCCTCATTTGATGGAGGTAAATCCCTAATCTGGGATGCGATATGTTGTAACTCGTTCTCTGCCTCCAATCTTGTTGCTTTGGCTACAAACCCAGGGACTGCCGTCGGCAATGCAGAGGAGAGGAAGATAACTAAATACCAGGACTTGACCGACCGCTTCCTTTTTGTACTGGTATCTTCGGTCCCTGCACTGCTGATTTTCTTTTTTCAAATTGGAAAGACAGCAGTCCACCTGCGGAAGGAATTCCATGAGATGGAGTGGCTGTTGCAGTGGGTGTCCCTGGGCATTCTCTGTAGCAATACTTTTGCCATTTTATCTGTGGGACGCAGCTGAAAAACCAGTGTAAAGCCTGTAGCACCTCCCCCTTCTTTTCTTTTGTTACTTAATTCCCCCTTTTTTTTCTTACTCTTTTTCTTATTTCCCTCTTTTTTATCTCCTTATGTTATACATTTTTTTTTAATTTTTATTACTGGATGTATTGCAATAAATTCTATAGCAGGTGTGGAGGAAGGCAGGAGGCTGAATTAAGTGCAAGAATTGCAGGAGCTGGTACAGTAATGCTCCAGCTTCAGCATTCAGTAATCAGAAGTGAGGTAGGCATAAAAGCCAAACTCGCTGTCTTTAATTTGGTATTTGTGCCTACCCTTACTTATGATCATGAATCTTGGGTAACGACCGAAAGAATACGATTGCGAATACAAGCGAGTGAAATGGGATTCCTCCAATGGGTCTTTGGAGTAACATTACATGATAAAGTGCATAGTTTGGAGTTCAGTCACTCCAAGTAGAGCCGCTACTTCACCGAATTGAGAGAGCATAGTTCCGATACTATGGGCATGTGGTTAGAACGTCTCAGGAAAGAATCGCTGATTTACAGGCAAAACCAACTGGCAGGAGACCCAGGGGTAGACTCTGAGCAAGATGATTGGATAACATCCATGAGCTTGGCTGGTCACACTTGGGGATCCAGCCGGATCAGTTGGAGATGGTTGCTTCTGACCAGATCCACTGGAAGGAGTGTTTGAGGACTGCCCCCAAACCCTCTCAGGAATAAGTGGACAAAGAAGAAGAAATTCTATGCTTTTTAATCTGTTTAGATGACTGTTGTTTATACTGTGTTAAGACTAGAATATACTAGGTTAATTAGATTTGATCCAGCTAACTTATTATCAAAGGTGTTCTAACTGTGACCTTTAGATTTTTTTAGATGTATTTAAGATTACGTTATCCAGTAAGATAATAACTTGTGATTGGAGGGAGATTTGGTTTGTACTTCTATCAAACATGTAGAGGCTCCCTCATCAGCTCGGGCATAAATGATGCTGAATGGTGGTAACTAGAGTAGAAACATAGTTGTCAGACTAAGAAACAGGTGGAAGAAGTTCAGGGAGCAGATAACTTCTTAGAGTAACAACAGATTTCTCTCTCTCCAACCAGATGCTGCATCTTGTGTAAGAAATGTGATGATGGTATTGTTGAGGTGGGAGAGAGAGAGAGAGAAGATGCATGATAGATGGAAGGAGAAAGAAAAGGTGGTAGATGTCAATATTAAATATGGGAAAGATGTGTTTGTATGATATGTATGTGTGTGTGAGAGACAATGATATATATATATATATATATGTACACACATACGCACACACACACACATATATATATATATACATTCATACATACACATATATGTATACACGTATATACACATGCACACATATATATACACACACACACAAATGTGTGTGTATGTATATATATATATATATATATATATATATATATATATATGTTTGCCAGGATCAAGAGAAACAAAAAGATAAACAAATTCTGAAAACTGAAAAGAAAAATGAATCTGATTTGGAGGTGAGTGTCATGTTTAGGATGGTTGACCTCTAGAACACTACTGCTTTAATTTAGGACTACTATCTTAAGGTGAAACAACTTGGCAGTATCATATTTATATAATGTGATCAAATCCCTGTCATATAATGGAGTAAGCTGATAGGTCCAGTCATCTTATAGAGAAATAAATGGACAGGACCACTGTCATGTTATGAAATAATGTGGTAGGACCACTGTCATATAGAGAAATAAACTGAGAAGACCACTGTTATGGATACAAAAGTAATCTTGAGAGATTTTTTATATAGATGACATTTTTGTTCTGTCCTCTTGTTACATTGACTTTTCAGAGCTCTCTAGTCTATTATGATGCCTCCTGTCTGTTATAGTGACCCTTGGGGGTGCTGTTATGTATTGTAGTGACTTTTAGTCCTTTTGTTACTATACTTCTAAAGAAAGACACTATCTATGATTTTCAAATAATTTGGAAAATAATAAGAAATTTGGAGGGATTTAGTAATATAACTTTATCATTATTAATCTGTTTGGAATTTAGTAGGGTTTTTATATAAAATTATGATAGGTGTTTAGATAAATATAAACACTTTAAATGAAACAGTTTTGTCTCCTAGAACCAAGTGTGGTTTCAGGCAGTTTCGTATCGAGAGTTAAGGAGTAATTTGTGCAAGGAAGAGACACACACTCAGGGATATTAACAGAGTAAGATGTGAGATGTAGGCTCTTGGTCTGTCAGAACAATTGATAGAGTAAGTAGACATACGTGAAGTGTGGGCACCCAGCCCATCAGAGCAACAGATAAAGTGTGAGAACATATGTAGGTGAGATGTTGGCCCCCTGGCGCATCTGAGAAGTAACTCCACTTGAGTTCTGACAGGTCTGTGAAGAAATCAACACTTGCTACCAGGGAAAACAGATATTAAACGATGATGATGATGATGCTGATATACACAAATATAAAGATATGTACATTGTTTGCCAGGAACAAGAAAAACAGAAAACAGAAAAGAAAAGTGAATCTGATTCAGAGGTGAGTGTCATGTTTAGGATGGTTGACTTACTGAAATATGATAGCTTATTTTAGAAGCACTATCATATGGAGAAGTAACCTGGCTGGAATACATTCATATCGTGAAATAATGTGGTCAGACCACTGTCATATTATGAAATCATTGGACAGGCCTAATGTCATATAGAGAAATAACTGACAGGACAAATGTCATTTAGACAAATAACCTGACAGGCCCACTGTTTTATATACAAAAGTGGTTTTCAGATATTTAAGTCATAGTCTGATGGCATTTTTGGTCCTCTGTCTACTACATTGACCTTTGAGAGCACTGTTGTCTCTTATGATGGCACTAGGTTGCTGTGTTGTGTTACAGTGAACCTTGCTGGTGCTGTTTATTGTAATGAAAGTTACTGCCTATGGTTTTCAAATAATATAGAAAATAATCAGGAATTTAGAGAGATTTAGAATATAACTTTCTCATTATTAATCTAGTGTTTGGAATATAGCAGGGTTTTTTTTACATGAAATTATGGTAAGTGTTTACATAAATATAAACACTTTAAATAAAACAATTTTGTCTCCTAGAACCAAGTCTGGATTCAGTTGGCTTGGGTATCAAAAGAGTTAAGGGGTGATCTGTGAGGGATATTATCAGAGCTGAGTGATAGTAAGATGTGAGATGTAGGCTCTTGGCCTATCAGAACAATCGATAAAGTATGTGGACATACATGAGATGTGGGTACCCAGCCCTGTAGAGCAACCAATAGAGTGCAGGAACATATGAAGGTGAGATGTAGGTCCCCTGGCCCATCCGAGAGGTCTGTAACTCCGCTTGAGTACTGACAGGTTTGTGAAGAAATATCCAACCCTTGCTATCAGGGAAAACAGATATTAAACAATGATGCTGATATACACAAATATATAAATATATATATTGTTTGCCAGGAACAAGAAAAACAGAAAAATAAACAAGAACAGAAAACAGAAAAGAAAAATGAACCTGATTCAGAGGTGAGTGTCATGTTTAGGATGGTTAACCTGTAGAACACTGCTGGCTTAATTTCGGATCACTGTCATGGTGAAGCAGCCTGGCTGGATCATATTTATATAATGTGGTCGAACTACTGTCATATAATGGAGTAAGCTGATCCAGTCACCTTGTAGAGAAATCTATGTACAGGACCACTATCGTATAGAGAAATGATGTGGTAAGACTACTGTCAAATTAGAAAATAACATGACACAACCACTATCATATTATGAAATAACAGGACACGACCACTGTCATATTACAAAATAATATGACACGACCACTGTCATATTACAAAATAATATGACACGACCACTGTCATATTACAAAATAATATGACACGACCACTGTCATATTACAAAATAATATGACAGGATCTCTGTCATATTACAAAATAACGTGACTGGATCATTGTCTTATTAAGAAATAACATGACACGATCTCTGTCATATTACAAAATAAGGTGGTAGGACGACTCATATTAAGAAATAATGGTAGGATCACTGGCGCGTGAAATAATGTGGTCATGATGGGAAATAAGTTTCAGAACCACTGTCATATTATGAAATAACCTGACAGTACCACTGCCATGTTAGGAAACATTGTTGTAGGACCACTGTCATGAAATGAACTGACACTGGACCACTGTTATATATACAAAAGGAGTCTTGCAAGATTTGGTTTCAGGTGACTTGATATCGGTTAAAGAGTAATTGTGTGAGAGAGAGAGAGAGACACACACACACACATAATGGTGATAGTAATATATAATTTATATATAGCTTATATTGCCATTGCATATATATATATATATATATATATATATATATATAAATAATCCACACACACACACATATATATATATATGTGTGTGTATATATATATATATATATATATATATATATATATATATATATATATATATTGTTTGCCAGGAACAAGAGAAACAGAAAAATAAACAAGAACAGAAAACAGAAAAGAAAAGTGAATCTGATTTGGAGGTGAGTGTCATGTTTAGGATGGTTGACTTCTGGAACACTTCTGGCTTAATTTAGGATCACTCATCATCATCACCATCATCATATATCTGTTTTCCTTGCTTTCATTGGTTTAAAGGGTTGTCACTGTGACTAAGACTTGTCAAGTGACTACATCTTGGTTCTACGCTCTGTTTTTTGCTTGGTTTCTATAACTGGCTACCTTTTTTTATGACCACCACTTTCCAGCTTGTACTGAGAGCCCTTTATCATGACTATGGCATTACCATCTTACAATGTAAACTAAATGCTTTTTATCATGATATCAGCACATAAAATAACCTGACAAGACCACTGTCATCTATTACGGTGATGTTTGGAATGCACTCATCTATTATGATGACCCTTGGAGAGCTGTATCATCGATCACGGTGACCCTTGGAAGGCAGTGTCATATTATGGTGGCCCTTGGAGCTTCCATCATTTATTATGGTAAGCCTTGGGAACACTGTCATCTAGACAAATTCCAGTGACCTATGGAGTGGTCATTCATTATGATGGACCTTGAGGCATTGTGTATTGAGGTGACCTTTAATCCTTTAGCATTTAAACCAGCCGTATCCGGCCATAATTTTCTCACCTCTTTCTGTTCAAACCGGCTATAATCGGCCGTTCATACTTATAAGGTATTGTTCTCAAAATAAATACCTTATAAATAATATCAAAATCTCGTAGATTCGATATTATGTGAAATAGTGTTGACTGTGAAAATATAGAGTAATGTAAATGCTAAAGGGTTAAGGAGTCACTGCTGTCTATTAAAATGACATTTAAAGTGTTGCTGTTCACAGTTGACATTAGGAGAGTTTTTATATTTTTTATCCAATTCTCTTTTATTATTCCTGCTATTGTCAATGTTGTTTAAATCCAGGTCAGCTCTAATCCAATAGACCAATGATCAAAAACATTCCAATAGCCACCATCCCATAGTTTTCATTTTCAGACATAGTGTATTTATATTATTTGTCAAGTGACCATGCGGTGCATTGGTTCATAATTGTTGTTGCTGAAATACCTGTTTTGATCTTGTAAAATCACCTAAAAGCACTCTACCTGTTCTTCTCTAAATATCCTTGATACTCTGTTCTTTTTAAATGACTCCACCAGTCTATTGTTTGCTCCTTACATTATCATGGCACTCTACTTGTCTTTTTCTAAATCACTCTCAGGTTTCTGTGTGATACTCTCCTGGTCTACCAAATTCTCCTCAGCTTTTAAGAAAATATATAGCTGTCGGGGTATGAGGAAAGTGTAAAGAAGAAAAAAAATAATAAAAGTGTAAGTGAAAAATCCAACAAGCAGTTTTCTAAATTGTCCTTCAATTGTCTTTACAGGATACAAAAGAATCCAGTCCTGTGTCACCAGATAACAAGGAGAACAGTACAGAGTCACCAGCTCCTGACAAAGAAACTGGATCTACACCTCCACCAGATGGAAACCAGAAAAGCTTGGAAAATAATTGTAAGATTTTCCTTTTCCTTTTTATCACTTTTTACATGTTTGCATGAGTTGGATAGGTTTTATTCAGCACTTGTTATTGTTCAAAGTTCAGCATCCTAGGATCAGCCCTAACCATTTCTTCCTCAATATTCCTTTTCCACAGGTTTTCTCCCGATGGATCATCATCATCATCCTCATTTAATGTCCTTTTTCCATGCTAGCATGGATCACTTCTTTCATATATTAATTTTAATAATAATAATGAAAATTATTGTGTACAGTGCTCAAGTGCCCTACAACTCATCAAAGGTGCATGTATAGTCCATAGAATGTGCAAATGTCAGGAAAGTGAACAGTGTAGTATTATTTGAAGCTATGATTCACAGTGCTATTTGTTCAAAATGGCATAGTATCTATCAGTGTTGACACATCACAATACCCCATCTCCCGACCTACCATATCATATGAGTCCAGGCTTTTCTTAGTTTCATCATTTCAGTATTTTTTATGTGAATGCCATTATAGATATGAATGTTGCAGTTACCTAATCAGCAGTAGACATTGGTACTCTAAAAGAATAGTAGCCAGATTAAGAATAGGATGGAAGAAGTTCAGGGAACTATTACCTTTGCTGGGAACAAAGTGATTCTCGTTTCCAATAGAAGGCAGATTACATGATGCTTATGTATGTAGTGTGATGTTACATGGTAACAAAATATGGGCAGTGAATGTAGAGGATGTGTAAGGGGTGGAAAGAAAGATATGAACATGTGCTGTTGGATGTATAATGTTAGTATGCCTGAATGATGAAGCATAGATATGTTGAGAGACAAACTGGGTATAATAGGAATGTTTTAGCATGTAAGGGAGAAGGCTGTGTTGATACAGACATGCAATGTACATGGATGATGACAGTTAGGTAAAGAAGTACCAGGAGTTCTGAGTGGAAGGATGCCACAGAAGACAAAGATCAAGAAAGACATGGGCAGAAGTGGTGAAAGCTAATTGCATGATACTGAACCTTTCAAAGAAATGCGACAAGTAGGAAGACACTGTGCTGAAGAGAACCAGTCTAACCCATGCAAGCATGGAAAAACGAATGTAAAAATTATAAAAGTGTGAAACCTTAGACAAGACACTATATATAAATACTTTAATAAATCTAACAATATATGAATTCCATAGAATTAAGATTGAGATGAGACACACCTTTCTATTTTCTTATATCATCATCATCATCATCATCAACGTTTAACGTCCGTGTTCCACGCTTGCATGGGTTTGGACGGGGGTAGTCCCACTTGAGGCAAGAGTGATTTTCTTGCTCGCATAGGACTGTCTGGCAGGTTTTCTACAGTTGGATGCCCTTCCTAACACCAACCACATTTACAGTGTGGGTCTGGGAGGTTTTTACCGTGTTGCCTACACGGCCACATTACAGCGTGGACTGTGTGTTTTTTTGTCGTGACACCTACACGATCTCATTTGTTTCGGCCTGGATGGCGCGGCACCAACATAACTTTACATAGAACGGGGTGGTGTGGATCGGGTGGTGGTGGTGGGACGGGGTGTATTTTGTTAGAGATGCCTACTGGCAAGGCGGGTCTTCTCTATTACTGAGTACCGCCAAAGGTCTCGGTCCAGTGACATTGTCTTGGTGAGGTGTAAGTGTGTGAGGTCGGAGTTTATCAGCTCGTCCCAGGTTTTTGTGGGTCTGCCTATTCCGTGGCTACCGTCTATCTTTATTGCCCTGCACTTTGTTATACAGCTATCATCCTTCATGCGCATCACGTGACCATACCAACGTAGCCTTCTCTCTAGTAAACAACATCTGATCCCTCTTATTTCTAATTTTTTCCTTAGTTCGTTTATGCTTTGTCGTTCACGTATATATATGTAATTAGTATTTTTGATATGCTTCAGTTGTTTAAATGTAAGCAAGGCTGACATTTTCTCACTGGACCATTGAGATACAATTTCTGTGACATAATTTGTAATATTCATCTATAGAAATTCTTCATGTGTACAAGGATGGGTTTTGTTACTTCCAACAAAATATTGCCATTAATATTCTTATTATTGTACTGAAGCCTTCTTTCCTGTTCTATCTTTAGTTATGGCTTAGTTATCTTTAGTGTAAAAATATTTATATGATAGTACAACAAAAACATAACCAAAAACAATTAGTTTAAAAACACATCAACCCTTTTGTTATCAAATCTCCTGAAACCACCCCTGGTTTTGTGGCACAAAACTCTGTTTTAATCTTTTTGATTCCAACCCAACCAAAACTGTCTCTAATTCTATAAACCAAACTGCCCATTTTAAAAAGTTAATATTTAAATCAAAACCTTCCAACATAAGTTTATCCCATCAATCTTCTCATCAGATTTTTTATTCAAGCAAAAACCGAAATTTCATTTGAGAGCATTCAGTATTAGATGGAATATATATATATAATCATCATCACTGTTTTATGTCCATTTTTCCATGCTAGCATATATATATATATATACACACATATACGTGTATATACACACACATATATACATACATATAAATATATATATATAAATGCACACACACACATACATGATATATAGTTTTAGTTAGACATCATAGAACTAGTAGTTTCATAGTTTGCATTATTAAAGGTACACATATCATCATCATTTATTTACACACACACACACACACACACACACACACACACACACAAAGATGTGTGCCCTAGCTGTAAAAACTAAGCTTATGTAAGCAAAATGCAGGCCTTTGGCCTGACTGAGAGGTCAGTAGCTTCAGTTAAGTACTGACTTGGTCTGTAATGATAAACACAATCCATTCCACCATGGATAAACAGATATTAAATGATAATGGTGTATATTTGTGTGTGTGTGTGTCAAAAACAAGAAAAAATAATACAGTACCAAAGAACAACACATTACAATAAGGATAGTATAGTTCCTCAGAAGAGGATTTTTGGAGAGAGAAAAAAACATACGTAGTTGCTAAACAGTCATATATATATATATATATATAGTTCAGGGAAACGACAAAACAGATACACAAAAAGTTTTATTAGTTTCACGCTTTATATGGAAAAGGGGAAAGAAAGTTTGTGTCGAGCTTTAGCCCTTCTTCAGGAGTACAAAAAATAGACAGGATCACTAAGGATAGATACAGAAAATAAAAGGTAGTCTGTAGTAAAAAAAAAAAAAAAAAAAAAATAATGAGTAAACAAAACAAACCATTAGGTAGTCTTGGTAACGATTTTGGAATGCATAGTGAAACGTGTGTGTAATAGTGTCGATATTATGTGTATGTGTATGTTTGATTGTGTGTTTTTTTTAAGGTTTATTGTGTATAGTATCAAAGTTTGTGTGTGTTATGCATATATCCGTGTGGTTTTGGATTTTTATGCGTGAGTGAATGTAAGTTTGAATGTGTGTACTGTATATGTGTGTGTAGAAGTTTATTTTGAGTGTGTGTAAAGTATCTAGCAGTATTTGCATATGTCTGTGAGATGTGTGGAGAGTGCATGATAACATTTTAACGTGTTTATGTATGTTGAAGTCCAACTATGAATAGAAAGCGAAAAAACTATATTTTCGCCTGTCTCAAGTTCCAGCAGCCAGGAAGGGAAAGCATTGTCTTGATGAGAACCGGAGTTCGAAATGCATAGACAATTATTCTCTATTGCTTCTGCTGGAATCCGTTAGACGGCGCTGGTTCTCAGCCTTCTATTCATAGTTGGGCTTTCAAAATGTTTATTTATTAAACATACCGTATATCTTTAGATATATGAACTTCACATACATATATGTATACAGCTATGCCAAAGCTAAATTTTGATTCTATTTTAAGTTGAGTCAACTTATACAACTTCATATGAAAATGAGGCTAATCAGCCCACCTGCATAAGCGTAAAAACTATATATTTTTGCCTGTTTCAAATTCCAGCAGTAAGCAAGGCGAAGCATTGTCCTGATGAGAACCAGAATTTGAAATGCATAGACAATTATCCTCCGCCGCTTCCCCTGGAACCTGCTAGACAGCGTTGGTCGTCAGCTTTCTATTCGTAGTTGGGCTTTCAAAATATTTATTTATTAAACATACCGTATATCTTTAGATATACAAAATTCGCACACATGTATACTGTTATGCCAAAGCTAAATTTTAATTTAAATATATATGTGTGTATGTATGTATATATATTAGAGTATGTGTTAGTTTATCACTGACACTTTAATAGTCAGATTAGAGCACTCAACGAAGTACACAAGTAGGTGTGTTTACTCTGGAGTATATTTATAATTATGAAGTACAAGTCATCAGGTTATAATTCACTTACGAAGTGAATTACTACCTGTTGACTTGAACTTCATGATTATATATGTTTTCCAGTTCAATAATCTGTGTTGGTTGATCTAAGCAATCAACTAGTTATGGTGTAATTAAGCATAAGCACTCCATGTCATTTTCAGCACCTGTCTGACTACAACATATTATGTCATGACATTTTAATGTCTTTGAAATGTACATAATAGGTGTGATGTAAAACAATAAACTAAAGTAGAATATGTAAAACTGTCTGTGAAAATAGTCTTGAATGTTAACTTGCTGAGTAACTGTGTTTTACTTTTATTTCTAAGATGAGCCCGAAAAGAGTGGGAAGACGGAAGAAAATGGTAAGGTAATAGCTGAAGCTATACTGAATGACATTCTGGATAAAGTTACAGGAGGTAAATTGGTTTCTAAGTCTTCTTTCATTATTAAATCCTCAAGTTAGAATTTATTTAATTTCTTTGCCTGTGAGATTGTCTATTGTTAAATCCTTGATCTCCACCAGGGAAGTTTACTTTTTTTGAATGCTTATAATACCAACTTGCCTTTGACTGTCCATGGCCCAGTGATACCTATCCACCTAAAGTATTCATATTTTGATTAAAATCTCAACCAAAACCCTGCTTCTAACATGAATGCTAAAATGAAATTTCTTTGTAGTTGCACTCCTTACCTGATGTTATAATGAAATTTTCTTAAGGAAATCATCAAATTTAAAATGGTGGTCTAAAATTTTTTTTTTTTTATATTTTTGATATCAGAACACCTGAAACTGGTCCTTGTTTCTATGATATAAAACTGCATCATTTAAAGCATTTTTATTTATCTAAAACCCTTCCATCATAATTTTATGTAAAAACTTTTAAGTTGTGCTCCAAACCAGCTTATATTACTAAATCCCTTCAAATTCTTGATTTGTTTTTGAGGATCATAGGCAGAGCCTTTCATTAGAAATATGGTAACGAAAAGGTTATGTTATTCTGTTCACATAAGTGGTTTGGTATAATAGTTAGTGCATCAGTTGTTAGTGCTAGGTTATTGTATCCCTTTATAGCTGTTAAACACCTAACTGTAATAGGAGTGGAGTCTGTGTTTTGTTCAGTCAGCCAAGCTGAAGCCAGAAAATTTAAGTGCCTTGCTCAGGGACAAACTGTATGTCTGAAAAGTTAGAATTATGAGATAACATCTTTTTTTTTTTTTTGTTTTACCTCCTTGCATACTGCCTGAGGCAACTATGCCTTTCATCATTTTAAGACTAGTAAAATACAGTACTAGTTCAAGGTCGTGAATTGGCTGAATTGCTAATGTGATGAGATGTATTGCAATATTTAGTCTGTCTCTTTGTGTTTTGAGTTCAAATCCCATATGGGTGCCTTAAGCATTTGAGAGAATATCTTTTCCTACTGACTAATCGGCAAAAAAATGATCTTATTACCTAAATGATCTTATTAACTAATATGGTAGTCCAGCATGTTAATCTTACAGCAGAAGGAGCTGGGTCATTTCACAGATAAGTGTCTTGATCCCCACCACACAATAGTGTTGTGACAGTACACAGACCACTGACCACTTAGATGGTTGTCCAATACTCCTATAACCTTGGCCAACCAAAACCATAGCTGTTTAGATTGATGGTTGTTAATAGTCCAGGAAACCTAAGATTTAGTTGATATTAAATCTTGTAAAACAGTTGTTTTGCTCAGTGTTGGCCCTGCTTGAGTAAACTTATGGTCAACCATTCTAACTTTTCTATATCTTGGACTTCTATTTTCAAGATAGAAGGATGTGATTTGGGAGAGATTTAGTTGCTATTTCTAGCATTTTGAATGATCATATAGGCCCCTTCTGCTTCCATGTGTTATGCTTTTTATGATTGTTCTTGATGCTCCTTGGTTAGCTTTACTTGAATATATGTATGATGTATAAGTAGGTAGCCCATTAAAATATTTAGAATCACCCCACAGATCCAGCAAGCATCCATTGCTATCATCACCATCATTGTTTTAATGCCTGCTTTCCCTGCTACCAAGGGTTGAATGGGTTCACACAGACAAGTCAGTATTGAAGTGGAGCCACTGATTGCCCAGACTGGCCAGGAATCTGTGTCTCACTTATGTAGATATATAATGTTCAGCATATCATTTCTTGTTGGTCAGTATTCTAGCCATTGTGACCATTCTGGCTTCAAAGAAGAGCTGGCTATCGTTTAACGTCTATCTTCCACCCTATTGGTGCCAAACTGTTTGAAACCACACTTGGTTCTATGATACCAAGCCCACTGAATATAATGCAAGTGAGAAGTGTTAAACTATCTTAAAATCTAGTATTAAGTAGTATATAATATTTGTGTGATGCAAGATGCTGAAGCTTCCTATTAACATTAATTAAAGTATATTTCAGATATAAACCTGTTTATTTCTTATTTATTTTTTTCCTTTTTGTTTTGTTTATTCTCTTCATTTCTTGCATGTTTATTTGTTTATTTATTTATTTTTTTGTTCCAGTCTACTACGTTTTCTGTTATTGTTCTTTCCATTCTCTCCCCCCCCCCCTCTCTCTCCTCCTTCTCAGAACGTACCTCTGTTTGTCTAGCTTATCTGTTTGCTTATCTCTCTGTTTGTGACTCTGTCCACCTAACCTTGCCCCTGTCTATTCATTCATATATATCTCTATCTACCCCCTTCTCTCTCTCTCTCTCTATATATATATATATATATAGTCTTCTATCTATCTCCTCTCTCTATGTATCTACTCTCACTCGCTCGTGATAGGATAACATTGTCCTTCTATATATACATTTCTTTTTATTTCTATATTCATATATTTTTCTCCACTCCAATCCATTTTTTTGTTGATAGAACAGGACAAGGTGCCAAGTGAGACGGGTGTTGAGGTAGTGTCCCCTAATGCTCCAGCTACTGAACAAACGAAGACCTCTCTCACTACTCTATCCCCTGTGCTGGGAGGTGAGGAGACATTCATGCTGTGCTTGTGTTATCCCTGCACATTCTAGCTCTTGTCAGTGTTTTTATTGGTGGTGGTGGTATTGTTGCTATTGGTGTTGTTGTTATTGGTGATGGTAGTGTTATTGTTGTGATGGTATTGGCTGATCCTTTGTCTTAGGTAGACATGATGTAAATGATTTCGGCAGTTTCTGCACCAGAAGTTGCATGCCTTTGTTATGTTTCCATTTAGTCACTAAACAGATCATGTATATGCTTGTTTGATTGGTTTTTAGTTTTATTATTGTTTTTCCTGTTACCATTTAATACCTTTTCGAACTACTTCAACAGTAATAAAATTAATAAATAGAATGAAAATTAATACAATGAGGTAATAAAATGAAAATGAACGGTACCTGGTTGATCTGTATTTGTAAATTCCAAATGATTTATTAGTAAAAGGAAAGGATATATTGTAATATCCATAGAAAAAGGAAATATTACAAGTAAATATACAAACGTGTGTACACTATCTGTGTAATGATTAGGAAAATAAAAACAAAGATGTATGACACCAGAGCAAAAACTGCTAAAGTCATTGTTTACATTTTATTAACCTAAGAGGAAGGATTGCCTTGGTATTGTAATCATTGTTGATGCTGCTTTGCTTCTGGGGAAGTTTTGCTAACTTCTAGACAGCACTATTATCATTGTTAGAAGCATCAAAAATGCACAAATTCATTCAACAAAAAGAGCAAAATTGAGTTGTTGCTATTGTCTTTTATCATAATAACTAGTAAATAACCCACTGTTTTATGGATTATATATATATATACACACACACACATTATATATATATATATATTAGGTTGTCTCACATGAAATATTGTATTGAAATGGAAAGAATAAAATTGTTTTTAAGTGTTTAATTTATTCAAAATATGATCCCTGTTTACATATGACCTTCGCCCAACGTTCCGCTAAGGCATATATTTCATCTTCAACGAATTTATCATCTTTTGCACTGATAAACTGTCCGAATGCTTCAATTACCTCTTCTCTATTTAAGAGTGTTTTATTGCGTATAAAAAGCTCAAAATGCTTAAATAAGTGATAATCAATAGGAGAGATATCAGGAGAATAGGGAGGATGTTGCAAAATTTCATAATTCAGACTTTGCAACTTGTGGACCTTAGCTTGAGAGGTGTGAGCCCTTGCATTATCGTGAAGCAAAATTGGGCCATCTCTATTCACTAGTCTGGGATGCTTCTTCAATATTTCATGCATACGATCAATTTCCTGACAATATGATGTTGCTGTTACAGTATTGCCTTGCAAAAATGAATAATGAATAATCCCCTTTGCAGACCACCATACAGTGACCATCAACTTCTTAGGTAGGGTGCAATTGTGGTTTCGGGTAGTGTTTCGGTGACTCTTTTGCATCTAACCACTGTCCAGTCTTTCTGCTGTTATCGAAGAGTATCCATTTCTCATCACACGTAATGAGTTGATGCAAAAATGGATCTCTTTCGAGCCGAGAAACCAACATTGAGCACACTGTAAGACACCTGTTTCTTTGAATCTCATTAAGTTGATGTGAAACAAACCTGTCCATCTTTTTGACTTTTCCAATTTTCTTCAGGTGTCGAGAAACAGTTGAGCGAGATGTCTGGAGCTCAGATGAGATTTTTCGAACAGTTGTTCTCGGATTTTGTTTAACCAAAGCATTCAATTCATCATGGCGAATTACTGATATGGGTCTCCCTCTTGGTTCATTTTTAAGGCTCTCATTTCCTGAATGAAATCTTTGAAACCATCTTTGGACAGTTCTGGTGTCAACAGAATCGTTACCAAAAGCTCGCTTAATGTTTCGTAGGGCTTCTGAGGCCGAGTGACCCAGCTTGTATTCGTACAAGAAAACCACTCGGTATTGTTCAGTTGTCAACATTGTCATAGGATTGTGGGTAGCGATTTTGAATGGTAATATTGTCTGGAATAAAAGATAGTTAAGAATAAACACAAGCATACACATAATCGAGCTTATAAATGGCCGATAAAGGAACTTATTAAAAATACGACATTTCGTGTGATACAACCTAATATATATAGGGCACACACACACACACATGGACTATGTGTGTGTGTGTCTGTTATATTTTTATTTCTGAGTGTTTACATTCTGTTGCTACTCTGAGTTTCCTGTTGTATGATCAGCTGGAACACACAAAACTCAGTAACAACAGTAATCTCAGTAGTATAATAAAAAAATATATAATATTCTCTACTGTGGTAATTTTTCCTTGTTTGCAAACACAAATGTATATGTGAGAGAGTATATATATATATATATATATATATATATATCAAAATAAAGATCCGAAGGCATGGTATAAATTTCCAGTCATTTTAATCACGACACGTTTCAATAAGAGATAGATCGATCGTGCGGCCATGATCGATTACCACTGATCTCGTCAGGTGAAAATGAATCGATAGTTTTATGACCCTAACTGAGGACGATAGCAGTCAGCGTGTTTTGGCTGCTTAATCTTCATATGGGGGACAAAACTCTAGGGAGTGAACATCGTTAAATTTTCTCCCTCAAATCGAGGATTTGAAGACAATTCATTTTCACCTGATGAGATCAGTGATAATCGATCATGGCCGCACGATCGATCTATCTCTTATTGAAACGTGTGTCATGATTAAAATGACTGGAAATTTATACCATGCATTCGGATCTTTATTTTGATACAAATACTCCATTTTACATCATCTGGCTGTTCCCATAAATGGAATTGGAGATATACAAAAGCGTGGAGAACTTAATATTGCTAACAAAAGTTTATTGGACCATATGACACAACCAATAATATACCTTACTATATATATATATATATGTGTGTTATATGTGTGTATATATATGTATCTGCCAAATATTTCACCTCCTCTTTTCAAATTCTAAACTCTACTAATCTCTCTATACATTTACAATTTAGGTATAGCTTCCCCTACTAATTTTCTTCTTCACCACTGGAACTTATAACTAATAAAATATAGATGCACATTTTATATGCAATATCTATCTATTTAACTATATATAATACAGAAGGTTATTTTTCACTGATATACAGAAGCATCTCAATGAAAATATAGCTAAAATTATCTATTCATTGAAAGTTATTCATATAGAATAAATTTTACCAAGTTAGCTTGGGTAGATTCCGAGTAAAGTAACCTAAAATGAGGACAAAATTATTGGTGAAGCAGTCATAATTTAGGTTGCTTTATTACGAATCTACCCATAGCTAACTTTGTAAAATTTATTGTGTGTGTGTGTGTGTGTGTGTACACACACACACCACACACACCACACACACACACACACACACACACACACACACACACACACACACACGTTTACATGTATATTATTATTTTATTTGATTTTCAATTATTAGACTGTGGCCATGCTGGGTCACAGCCTTTTTAGGGCATAGTCAATTACATAGGACTCCACTCTCAGTACATATTTTGTTTTAATAAAAAACATAAAAGGCTGATTGGACCTGTCTCCAATTAACAAAGCACTCTTTAAAAAGTACAAAACAGCATTTACTTTAGTTTACTGCAATTTTTCACAATCTGTCCACTAGAAAAGATGCTATAAACTTTTGAATTAACAAACCTGTTTTTAGATATTTTCTTAAAAAGTACAAAACAGCATTTACTTTAGTTTACTACAAATTTTTACGACAATCTACCCCCTAGTAAAGATATTATAAACATTTGAATTAACAAATATATTTTATGTATTTTCTTTTAAATCATTACACAATGTTTAATTTGTAGTTTTTGTATTATTAATTTTCTTCCTTTTCTCTAGGTTCAACCAGTCACCGCATAGATGACAACCTTGACAATTGTGCAGATGGAGCAGAGCCCGCTGCAGGCGCGTTTGCTCACATTCTACAGAAAGATGCGTTCCTCGTGTTTCGCAGCCTGTGTAAACTTTCCATGAAACCCCTCTCTGAGGGACCACCAGATCCCAAGTGAGTACCTTTGTCCTTTAGAAGTTAGAATTGTAAGCATAAGATAGAGATAGACAACAGCACTCACATAAATGTTTTAAGGTAATTTTTCCTACTAAAGCAGCAATTCTCCCAATGGACTCCAAGACAGGCTCCATACTCATCATGAAGTCCTTTTTGAGACAGTGTTTTACAGACAAAGGCCTCCTATGTTGGTTGCCTACTATGATGCATAGAGATAGGATGTACCTATTCTAAACTGGATACAGTAGATGAGAATGAAGTAGAATTGTGAATATGTCATGGATATTACATAGATGAATATATGGTTGGATTGTAAATATATAGTGGATATTCCTTATAGAATGTTGAATTGTAGGAGCAGGATAGAAAAAGTTCAGGTAGCTACTTCTGTTGACAACAAATGGTTTCTCTCTCTTGCCCTCCCCTCTCCCAGAGAGTAGATTGCATGGTGCATTGTAGTGAGACACAGGCACTGAATGTGGAGGATAGGCAAAGGCGTGAAAGAAATTAATTGAGCATGCACTATTGGATGTGTAATGTTAGTATACATAACGAAGCATATTAACCTTCCTAGTGCCTTGGAGTATTGTTGGCAGGATTATATATGTGCCACCATATATATAAAGTGATTGGCACCAGGAAGGGCATCTAGCTGTAGAAACCATGCAAAACTGGATATGTTGTCGAACAGAAGTACAGCTTTCTTTAATGAACTGACCAACCTATGCCAGCAGAGAAAAGCAGACATAAAATGATGTGTGTGATCTACCATAGTTTCGGGTTGACCCATGTCTTGTGAGTGAAATTGGGTAGATGAAAACTGTTGGAAGCCTGCAGGAAGAACTGTGCTTGTAATTAAAATGGTTAGCCTTGTCACACTGAATTTCACTGTGAATTACATTAAGAGGACATGTGTCTATGGAATGCTCAGCTATTTACACATTAATTTCATGAGCAGACTGTTCTGTTGATTGAATAACACTAACATTCAGCATTGAAATGCTATGACGGCTCCATCCATTGAACCGTCTGCCACAAGGTCACCCTCTGTCTAGCTGGTGCTCTAGTCCAACCACAAGTTCCGTCAGTAGTTTGCAAAAGGTTGTCACATAAGAAGATTTCCAGTTGTCCTCTACGTCATAGGAATCTAGCTCATCACTTCTCTCATCAAATACATCCTGTAAACTTATATTTGAGAGGTTCTTTAGCTTCCAGACCCTCTATCTCCATATTTTCCTGTGTCTTGTTTTGTCTTGTGTTTATATTACACAGATTTTTGACAGCTGTAAAGAAGCAGCCAAAATACAGTCCTGTTTGAGCAAGCTAAGGTGCGGCTAGATGGCCAGACTTGCCTCATAGTGTGGATGACCTGTCTGACCCATGCAAGCATGGAAAATAAGACAGTGATGATGATGATGTGTGTTTATATATATATTTATTATATAAGTGTTTGTGTGTGTGTTTATATATATGTATATATTTATATAGGTGTGTGTCTGTGTGTTTATATATATATTTAATTAAAAATTGAACACAGAATATAACTACTCCATTACCAAAGGTTTCTGGATCACAGACCATATTAATATACGCCTGGATCGGTCGTCAGACAGGTTATAGATAAAAGGTATGAAATGAGATTTAAAATCTGTTAAAAATAACAGGAAATATACATAAAAAAAGGGTAAGAAAAATAACTAAACGATGATGATATACAAACATACATGTACATGGACATACACATATACATACGCACATATACAGATACACACACACATACAAAAACATATACAGATACTATGTCTGAATATATACAGACATACATATACAAATACATATATACACTCACACACATATATATATATATATATATATATATATATATATATATATATACATATATATGTATATATGGCACAGACACAAGTTGTATAGACACTAGTCTGTAAAAACATACATACGTGAACACACACACATATATATATATATGTGTGTGTGTGTGTTCGTCCCACCCATGCAAGCAGGGAAAAGCGGACGTAAAATGATGATGATGATGATATATATACAAAATGATACAGAGACATCACACATAGTTATACATAAATACAATCACATACTCAAAACTACAAATAGATACATGCATGTATGTGTCCAGTGGAAGTATAAACAGCTTGGAGCATGCCATGTACACATATGTCTTTTTCTATATTGCTATATATTTTTATTTTTTTATTTTTTATATATTATTTTTCTTACCCTTCTTTTCTTATGTATATTTCCTGTTATTTTTCCAGCCTCACTTCCAATTTTTAACAGATTTTAAATCTCATTTCATATCTTTTATCTATAACATCTGTCTGACGACTGATCCAGACATATTATTTTCGTCTGTGATCCAGAAACCTTTGGTAATGGAGTAGTTATTGTGTTGTTCAATTTCTAATTAAATAGCTCTGTTCTATACATAGAGCACTCTTTTTTCCTTTGCTTTTCCTTCGGAATTACCTAACATATATATATATATTTATTTTCAACTAATTGCAGGTCTCATGAGTTGCGGTCCAAGATCCTGTCTTTACAGTTGCTACTGTCTATTCTACAAAATGCTGGGCCAGTGTTCAAAACCAATGAAATGTTCATAAATGCTATAAAACAGTATTTATGTGTTGCCCTGTCCAAGAATGGTGTCAGTGCCGTCCCCGAAGTCTTTGAGTTATCTTTAGCCATTTTCCTTACATTGCTCTCTCATTTCAAACAGCATCTTAAAATGCAAATTGAGGTAAGTGAATAACCCAGTGACCCTTAAAACAAATATGCTTAACTTTTTTGATGCTAACCTGGCCAAAGCCAGTTCTCTGGTTCTATGAAACAAAATCACACATTTTAAAGGTTTCCTATTTAAATTAAAATCCTCTAGCATAATTTTATATAAGAACCTCATGTTAAGTTGCTATATTAGTAACAAAATAATTTAGTAAATCCCTCAAAATTTCTTGAATTAGTTGATTGACATTAAGGGTATTTCATTAGAAATATTGTCACGGAAGAGTTAAAGAGTTTATATTTATCTAAAAACCTTTCTAAATTTGATTATTTTCAAAATTATTTAAAAACTATAGGCAGTGTCTTTCATTAGAAATATAGTAACAAAAGGGTTAATTCTGTTTCAATTTTCAAACACTGTGCTGCTGTATTCATTTTTCATTTCTTTCTTTTGTGGTGTCAACATTTTTGCTGCTTTCTTTGTGACCTGCTCACTAATGTCACAAAAGAAATAAATGGGAAGTGAATATAACTGTTTTTATATATATTTCTTTATTATCATTGTTTTATGGGCTGGACTTTATTTCTTTAATGACTAAAATGACACTTCAATGATGTAATTCCTTCAGTTTCATCACATTGGTCTCAAAGTGCATTACCATAGGGTTAGGATGTTGGGTTCATGAATTTAAGCATGTGAGATCAATGTCTGAAATGGGTGGCATGTTGTGCCCTTGGAAAAAATACTTAATTTTATGGTGGTTCTAGTCCATTTGGTTGAAAAAAAAAATGAGTATCAGCAACAGCAACTGGGGCTTAACCTTGTGATAGACTGGAGGCCTTGTACTTTTAATTGCTTAATGTAAATGAAACTGGGCTAAGCTCCAGCCTAAACCTCTTGGCTTGTGACAGATTTTAAGCAAACTTATTTTACAGGCTGACGAAGACAGATTTTGGAGGAAGATTTAGTTGATTTTATTAAACCTTTGCTACCCCAACTCCCAGTATTTAACTGACATTTGTTTTAGCAACACTTAGAAGGATGAAAGGATTTTAACTTTGAATGTGATAGAATGTAGTTAAATATTGCAAAGCATTTTGTTTGTTACTCTACTGACATTGTCCTCATTTGCCATCTGAATATGAGTCAGTCACTGTTTTTATATTCATTCTGTCATACTTCACAGGTTGGATGATGACTGTAGCTTATCTTGGTGCCATGAGGTATGACTGAGAATATGACGCCCCCTGAATGGGACACCAGTTTATTGTAAAGCTAACCCCCCTAGCAGCTTCTTGTTCTTGCATGAACTGGAACAATATTAAATAGACATTCACATGATCTTCGAATCAAACTCACAACCTTATGATTATGAGCCCAACTTCCTAACCACTTAGCCACATGCCTTTACATGTAATAATTATGTCTGCTCTAAAGACTGAAATATGGTGCATAGGAGATTTTTATATTTTGAGAAGGATAACCCCTATATATGAGAAGAAATGTAACACATAATTTGATTTAAATGTTGCACCCAGAATATACTCATTCCTCCAACTCCCCCTATACCACTGTAGTATTCCTCTTTTCCCTGATCCCCAGTTCCTAGTCCAACCATGCCAACATGGAAAGGTGGGTGCACTCCACAATACAGTGCTAGACATCACTCTTAAGGCCATCTTTCCCGCTCACTTCTCTCAGCAAGCAAAATAACAGCCCCTTGATTCTCCTCCTATCACTACCTCCCCAGCATAGCCAAGGACACAATGAGTGCCCTAATGTCAAAAATAATAGTGCTAGTGCCACAATAAAAATGCACTCAGCCCACACTGTAAAGTGGTAATACTGATGCTACGATAAATGTACACAACCCATTCTATAAAGTGGTTGTGCTGATGCCAGGATAAAAGCACCCAGTCCACCCTATTATGTGGTAGTGGCAGTGACATGATAAAACACACTCAATATATGCCATGAAGTAATTGGTGTTAGGACAGGCATCCTGCTACAGAATCTATGCCAAAGTAGATGTATAAGCAAGACACAATTATCTAACATATTTGACTTCAGAACATAATGCATCTAACACATTCAAGGATAAAAAGTAGATGTAAAACAGTGGTGATGATGATGACACACACTCACACACACACAGCAGAAATAGTCTTGTGAGAGATTTGTAAATGGTAGTGGAAAACAATCCTGTGATGACGCTCTCCCATATTGGCACACATATACACACACTCTCCCACATTCACATCCACCTATGTATACACGCCGCATATTACTATACACCTTATATACATTTCTATCATCACTTTGAATTCTTTCAGGTCTTCTTTAAAGAAATCTTCCTGTATATTCTGGAAACAACAAGCAGTTCATTTGAACACAAGTGGATGGTGATCCAAGCATTGACCAGAATATGTGCAGGTAAGACCTACTGCCTTATTATGGCAGCTAATTACAACTGTATTCATTCATTAAGTTATTTAGCTGCAGGTCAGTCCTAAGCCAGAAAACCTATCATCAGAGACATCCTATCTTCAATTCAGACATAGTATCTTTGACTACATTATATAGACATATTTAAGCAATACTTCAGATTTTGAAACCTAGAATGTATAGTGAGTTACATGTCATCTCATATATAGACTTATGATGACAGGTTAGCAGCAGTTCATCTGATGTTTAAACCTGTGTCTAGTGAGTAACAAGTCACTTGATGTTAAAACTTTTGATGGCCAGTGAGAGTAACAGTTCATCTGATGTTTAAACCATTTCTCATGGCTCATGAGAATATCAGATGATTTGATGTTTAAACCTATATCTAGTGAACAAGTAATCATCTGATGTTTAACTCTTTTGTTACATATTTCTAATAAGACATTGCCTATTATTTTCAAATAATTTTGAAAACAATTTGGAGAGATTTAGTAATATAACTAACTTTCTCATTATTAAGCTAGTGTTTGGAACAGAACTTAAAAGATATTACATAAAATTATGATGGAGGGGTTTTTTCATAAATATATAGACAGATCACCTGACCTGTCTGGCCTCATAATGTGACAACCTGTTTAACTCATTCAAATATGGAAAATAGACATTAAATGGTGATGATGACAATTATAAATGCTTTAACAAAGTTATATATGATAGAACCAGCAGTGTTTTCAGGCAGTTTAATATCAAAAGGTTTAATAATGAGTAGGTGAGTACAGCTTTAACTTTCTAGTTGTTGTTGTAATTCTTGTTCCAATGTTTGTTTTATTGAATAGAGAAATGAATATGAAATAAATATAAAATGTAATTTCTCCTTTCAGATGCCCAGTGTGTGGTGGACATCTATCTAAATTATGACTGTGATCTTGCTTTGGCAAACATATTTGAACGTTTAATCAATGATTTGTCAAAGATTGCACAAGGACGACAAGCTCTTGAACTTGGTGAGTCGACTGACTTTCAGCTTTTGATCACTACATTTTGTTTGTGTTTCAATAATAATGTCTAATTTAGTCACAAGGCCAGCAATTTGGGGTAAGGGGAACGTTGATTTAAACCAACCCCAGTACTTGACTGGTCCCTTATTTTATCAACTCGTTTAGGCACAAGATTAGCAATTTGTAGGAAGCAGGAAGTCAATTAAATTGAGCCCAGTCAAGTACTGAGTTCAATTTGTGTGTGTGTATATATATTGCAGATGATAGGGTGCTTAAATGTGTATATATATATATAATAGAGGATATACACTTCAAACCGTCTCTCTTCTTTATAATATTGACACTTCATTTGATAACTTATTGATTATACATTAAGGAACTCACATTGTGGAGTGCTTTGTCTGTTTATACTACATTTGGTTGATTAATTGATCAATCAACATTTCTTTAGATGAATGTGTGTGTGTGTGTGTATATATATATATATATAAGTATATGTGTGTATATATATATATATAAGTATATGTGTGTATATATATATATATAGGTATATGTGTGTATATATATATATATATATATATATATATAGGTATATGTGTGTGTGTATATATATATATATATAAAGTATGTGTGTGTGTATATATATATATATATAAAGTATATGTGTGTATATATATATATATATATATATATAAGTATATGTATATATATATAAGTATATGTGTGTGTGTGTCTGTATATATATATATATAAAGTATATGTGTGTATATATATATATATATATATATATAAGTATATGTATATATATATAAGTATATGTGTGTGTGTGTCTGTATATATATATATATATAAGTATATGTGTGTGTGTGTGTATATATATATATATATATGTGTGTGTGTGTATATATACATATATAAGTATATATGAATGTGTGTACTAATATATTAATCAGTAACATTATTATTTAACATCTGTTCTCCTTGCTAGAAAGTGTTGGATTATATTATATGTCTTATATGTTTCATTATTGGATGCTTTGCTTCTCTACCACAGGAGCCACACCCAACCAAGAGAAGAGTATGCGCATTAAGGGACTTGAGTGTTTGGTATCGATACTACGGTGTATGGTGGAGTGGAGCAAAGACCTGTACATTAACCCACACACACAGTCTAACTTGGGTCTGTATTATAATTGGTGGTGGTGGTTTTTTTTCAGTGTATTCTTGTGTTTTTCATGCACCACTTGAGATGTACCTACCCAATATTGAGTTTGTGTGAGTGGGAACGTGTTTTTGTGTGAGTGGGAACGTGTTTTTGTGTGAGTGGGAACGCATTTTTGTGTGAGTGGGAATGCATTTTTGTGTGAGTGGGAACGCATTTTTGTGTGAGTGCGAACGCGTTTTTGTGTGAGCGGGAACGCGTTTTTGTGTGAGCGGGAACGCGTTTTTGTGTGAGCGGGAACGCGTTTTTGTGTGAGCGGGAACGCGTTTTTGTGTGAGCGGGAACGCGTTTTTGTGTGAGCGGGAAGGTAGTTTTTGCGTGAGTGGCAAGGTGTTTAGCAGTTTGAGATCAGCTCAACCACTTCAGTCTAGGTTTTCCTTGTCCTTCCTCTTATTAGCTTCTTTCCACTGGGATTTCTTGTCCCTTTTTCACCCAATAATCTTCATCCATGCACATTACATATCCATGCCAATATAATCTCCTACAAGCAACACCTAATTTTCCTGATGCCTTGTTACAATGTTAAGTTATTTTATACCAGGTACAGATAATAAGCCGCAGCTACATGAAACAGATAATGATTCTGGCAAAGGGACCATGACTAGCTACGGCAGTGTGAACTCATTAAACTCCAACAGTAGTTCATTTACCACAGCTCTACCTAATGACAACCCTGAACAATTTGAGGCTTTCAAACAGCAGAAAGAAATTATGGAGAATGGTATTGAAATGTGAGTACTACTGACCATACTATGGATTTCTTTTATTTACATAAACTGACGTTGCTCAATTGCACCTCTCAAAGACGATGACAGAGGACCAAAATCTCTGGTGTTATGCAGTAATACAGAAGACCTGCCTTCTCATGGACACAAGCTGAAGCATACATATAGTAAACATGGTTGGCAGTAGGAAGGGCATCCAGCAGCTGTAAAACTCCAGTCTAAACATGGTCCCATTATGAGCAAGGCATGGCACTGGCCAAACCTCCTTCATAATGGGACCACCCATCTCCCAAAATACAGTTTTGCTGTGAACAGGATATGGCGTGGCCAACTGGCAAGACCCTCCTCATAACAGTGCCACACTGTAAGCATGGTTGGTGTTGGGAAAGGCACCCAGCAACCATAAAAACCCAGCCAATACACAGTTCTGATATGTGCAAGGTATGGCGTGGCCATCTCGCCAGATCAACTCGTAACAGGACCACCTAGTTCCACACTGTAAACATGATTGGTGTTAGGAAGGACATCCAGCTGTAAAATTCCCAGCCAAAATACAGTTCCATTTAAGCAAGGTATGGCATGGCGAAATGGCGACCAGACTTGTATCATAACGTAGATGACCCATCTAAACCGTGCGAGTAAGGAAAAAATAGACATTAAACGGGGATGATGATATTATATATATGTATATTTGTGCTATTATTTTATGCCATTCTTTCACATATTAGACAAATTAAAACATAGTCAACAAGACCCCCAACCCTTCCCTACTATTCTCCTTTTTGATTCACATTTCTTATATTCTTTTGATGGTTTTATTGCAGGTTTTATAAGAAAACCAAGAAAGGTATTCACTACCTTCAAGAACAAGGTCTGTTAGGTACAACTCCAGATGATATTGCAGAGTTCTTTCATAATGAGGAAAGATTAGACAAGGTAACCACCACCATTATCTTCTTTGCCGTCATCATCCTCACCACCACCACCATCATCACTACCACCACCTTTATCATCATCACCATTATTGACTCCAGTGCTAGAATCACCAACCACCGTCATAATCACCAGTAACAGCAACATGAATATCACTGTCATCTTCATTGTCATCATCATCATGACCAACATTACTAACAATATTATCACCATCTTTGTATCACCATTATAATTTCCTACCACATTAACTTCATCATCATAATAATTATTACTATTCGTTTCAATTTCAGACTGCAATTGGAGACTTCCTAGGAGAAAATGAAAAGTGAGTTGTTTCAATTTATTTTGATCCAAACATCTGCCCTACTGGGTAGAATAAGAATAATCAGAAAGGTCCTTGAGCTCTTAGTAAACTAGCTGTGACCTGATCTTAAGGACAAAAATTCCAATTTATTTGTATTAATAATAAGAATTGTTTCTACATTTGGCACAAGGTCAGCAATTTGAAGGGGAAGGGACATTCAATTAAATCAACCCCAGTACATTATTGGTACTTTATTTTATCGACCCCATAAGGATGAAAAGCAAAGCTAACCTCTGCAGGATTTGAACTCAGAACATAAAAGGCTATAACTATATACTGCTAAGCATGTTGTCTGACCCTCTACCAATACTGCCAATCCATTGCCTTCCAACACCCTTAATAGTAGTAATAGTTTCTAATTTAGGCACAAGGCTAGCAATTTATGGGGAAAGGAAAGTTGATTATATCAACTCAGGGAGGATGAAAGGCAAAGTTAACATCTGTGGAATTTGAACTGAGGACAATGGTTTCTAAAATAAGTACAAGGGGACATTAACTCCAGTACTTGATTGGTAATTTATTCAAGGGCCTAACTCAATAATGCAAAGCATTATAGTGATTCTTTTGGTTAAATAACTTCATGAAAAAACTGCAACAACTCTGGGAAACTAAACCAGAACAACCTGCCACCCTCTACACACCCTACACACCATCATAAACTGCAAGCAGGGTACAAATTGTTGTCCTTAAATGCTCGCAGTTTATGCAACAAGATACATCTGTTTAACTCCTACGTCAGAAGCATCGATCCTGACTTCATCACAGTCACGGAAACATGGGCACATTCCTTACTCTGTGATGGGGTTTTCAGCATTACTGGGTACAACCTTTTCCACAAGCACCGCATTAATCGCCGTGGTGGTGTGATGGTCTATGTTCGTTCAAACTTTTCGGTAATTCCTTGCGTTGATTTGAATGAATCACAAGAAGTTTTTTTTTGTGACATACGTATGACCATGTCAACACTTCTGCTTGGTGTTGTTTATCGCCCCCCAAACTACCATTAGGACACGCAGCTTTGTGATATCCTCAGAGCTGCTGCCAGGAAAACAGCCACTTATGTGTTTATTGCAGGTGACTTCAATCATCCTGAGATCGATTGGGAAACCTTTCGTTGGCCACAAAGTGCAAACGATTTCCTTGAGCTAGTGCTGGACTCAAACTTGTCACAAGTAGTCACCTCTCCAACAAGAGGTGACAACACTTTGGACCTGATCTTCACCACTACTCCTGAAGTGGTTATCAGTTGTACTACTGAGGAACCTCTAGGCGACTGATCATGCTATGATCATTGCCAATCTTGCTCTTGCGGGCAGCAACAAAAACCAGAACCATCTCCAATCTGCTTGCCTTGATTGGAAGAAAGCAGATTGGAACTTGTACTGCACTGAGCTACAGCGCCCAAACTGGCATGAGTTGTATAACTCTAGAGATGTGAACACTATACTCCAGAGCATCCTCGACTCAATATGGATAGCGTGTGCAGCATCGGTGTCACGTAAGCAAAAAAAAACCCATAAAGATGTATCTTTATTGTAATTCTCAGGGAAGTTTAGCATGACTCTAACAAGGCTAGTCAATTAAATTACAGGCACAGTCCATCTTAGATCATATTGTTGGTGGCACTGAGTATTCCACAGACATATGTGCCATTAATGAAATTCATAAGAAAATTCAATCTGACACTGTGTGATGTGGCTAGTCCTTTGAATTACAGGTACAGACCCATCTGATAGGTTTCTAAACAGTTTTCATCTACCTTATTTCATTCACAAGGATTATGCTTCGGTAAACACTAACCCCAGATGCCTCACTCTGGGATCAAAACTAGGTTCTTCTTAATCATTCTGCCATGATGTATCTACACTTTTAGTATAATTCAAAATGTGTTGCTAGTGCTGGTGCCACTATGAAATGCATCTAGTACACTCTATAAGGTGGTTGGCCTTAGGTACTCATGCCAGTATGGAAAATTAACATAAAATGGTTTAATCCCCAGCTATTAACCAAGCTGTCTTTACACAGTGTGTATTTAATTCTGATATCCTACTGTGACTATAAGATCTGTCTTTTGCTTGTTTCCCTACTCTCAAGGTTTAACAAAGAGGTGATGTATGCCTACGTAGATCAAATGGTCTTTCAAGACATGGATATGGTTTCAGCACTGCGAAAATTTTTGGAAGGCTTCCGCCTACCTGGAGAAGCACAGAAAATTGATCGGTTGATGGAAAAATTTGCTTCTCGCTATTGTGAATGTAATTCAAAGTGAGTTTATCTTTTTGTTTTAATTTTAAACAGTTGTTTTATGTGTTTTTATTAATATCTTCTCTTTTTTTTTTTTTTTTTACATCTGCGACCTGGTTACTAAAACAGACCCACTGTGGCAGTGACCAGGTTGCAGACTATAACAAAACATTGTTTACATCTGTTTTATGGAATTTTGACATGGGTGATAAACAGGGATCTCAGGCATATATATATATGACAAGCATCTACAGTTTCCAGCTGCCAAATTTCATTCACAAGACCTGTGGCTATAGTAGATGTTATGCAGTGGAATGAAACCTGAAACTATGTGGTTGCAAAGACCCTATGCCTGTTTTATTTTTATTTTTATTTTCATTTATTTATATATTTTTTTTGCAGCTCTGAATTATTTGCAAGTGCTGATACAGCCTATGTGCTGGCCTATTCAATTATCATGCTTACCACAGACCTACACAGTTCTCAGGTAAAACACAAGATTACAAAAGAGCAGTACATCAAGATGAACCGTGGTATTAATGACAGCAAGGATTTACCTGAGGAATATCTGTCTTCAATCTATGAAGAAATTGCTGGCAATGAAATTAAGATGAAATATACAGCATCACACAAACCTGCAAAGTCAACCACAAGTAAGATTTTGATTGATTATTTTTTGTTTGCCTTATTGAAATGAAACCCTTTTGATATAAAAACCTCACGAGACTAACCTTCATTTCTATGTTACAATACCAAAAGGTGTGTAGCTTAGTGTTGGTCGTAGGTTAAATTCCTGGACAGGGTGGTGCATTGTATTCTTCAGCAAGAGACATCATTTCATGTTGTTTTAATGATAGAGCTGAGGCCTCTATCATTAAAGCATGGGATCTTCCTATGAGATGCAATTTAGTCAGAGGTTAGCTAAATCTGAATAGGTGTGAGCTGTAAATTTCATTTTTTCATTACATTTCCTGTGTTGAAGAGTTCATATTTAAATTAAAACCTTCCTGGAACAATTTCCCTGAGCAACATGATAGAAATAATAGTGAATGCTTCTATGCATTTAATATTGTATTGGTCTAAATTCCTCTTATATACATACACACAGATTTCCTGTGGGTCAGTTTTAATTTAATTGGGTGATAATTTCATATGACGACAGCTGTATAACAAAGTGCAGGGCAATAAAGATAGACGGTAGCCACGGAGTAGGCAGACCCAGAAAAACATGGGACGAGCTGATAAATTCCGACCTCACACGCTTACACCTCTCCAAGACAATGTCACTGGACCGAGACCTTTGGCGGTACTCAGTAATAGAGAAGACCCGCCTTACCTAAATACAAAGTAAAAACCTACTACAGTCAGTAGGCATCTCTATCAAAACACACCCCCCGTCCCACCACCTCCACCCCATCCACACCGCCCCTTTCAATGTAAAGTTATGTTGGTCCCACAACATCCAGGCCGAAACAAATGAGATCGTGTAGGTGTCACGATAAAAAAAACACACAATCCACGCTGTAAATGTGGCCGTGTAGGCAACACGGTAAAAACCTCCCAGCCCCACACTGTAAATGTGGTTGGTGTTAGGAAGGGCATCCAGCTGTAGAAAACCCGCCAGACAGTCCACGCTGTAATGTGGCCGTGTAGGCAACACGGTAAAAACCTCCCAGCCCCACACTGTAAATGTGGTTGGTGTTAGGAAGGGCATCCAACTGTAGAAAACCTGCCAGACAGTCATATGCGAGCAAGACAACCACTCTTGCCTCAAGTGGGAAAACCCCCGTCCAAACCCATGCAAGCGTAGAACACGGACGCTAAACCTGATGATGATGATGATGATGATAATCAATAGAATTCTTACCTTTAATAGCCAAAATTGAAAGAATATAGTAGTATGAAGACTCAAAGTAGCAAAATCTATTTGTAGTTCAGTCTGGTAACCCTGGTGTACATATGTGCAGCTTAGTTTGCTGTGCAATGTTAATGAGAATACACTAATGAAGTGTACATTAGATTAGATATGTGAGCCTGTGTTAAAGTTGGTAAATGTAAAAATATGGTACATCCTTTTTTCTGCCTTTATCCTCAATTTCCAAAAGCCCTTGCTATGCCACTGCTGTTCATTCTTTTAGTGTTCATAATGTAAAACCTGGTTCAAGTACTGGAGTCAAAGCATTCCTTGTTACCTTTCACCTATACTAGCAATCATTATTGTTGTTTGATATATATTCGTTATGATTGCTTATATGGATTTCTAATCTTTTTTACTTTCTAATATACTGGAGGTGGATTGGCAGAACTGGTAGTGTTGAGAAAAATGCTACTGCAGTATTTGTTGATTCTTTACATTTTTAGGTCAACTTTGCCTTTCATTTTTATAGGTGCATAAAAAAAGTGCCAGTCAAGTATTGGGGTTGATTTAATCAACTTTTCTCTTACTTCAAATTTGCTGGCCTTGTGCCTTAATTACAAATCAATATATTATAATATGCTGGCAATTACCATATATAGTCGAATATAAGCTGACCTCCTATTTTATTTTTGAGGAATGGGCAAAATCAATCCCAATTAATATACCAAAGCAACTAATCAACACATTATGTTTAGATGGCGAGATTTTGAAATTCTCATGATTATAAAATATATTTATGAAGTTGTAATATTTGGATGTTTAAAGAGTATAGTTTTTGTTTCACAACTTCATTATGTAATGAGTTTCCATTATGTTAAGTTTCAACAAATTTTTGCTTACTTTCATCCACTTACATGCTAGGAGTACTTTGAATATAAATGATTGAATGAGGGAACTTTGTATAGGGATTCATAGAGTATAAGAGAGAAGGAGAGACAACAAGTGAGAGGAGAGTAGGAGTAATAAATTAAAATCAGAAGATTGAAAGAAAAATGTCACAGAAAAACGTGTGTGTGTGTATGAGATATGTATTAAAAAGTTCAAATTATAAAAATTTGTTGGAAATATTTTCAGGGGAATGCATAAATAACACCGATGTAGTAAATGTAGAAAAACAGTGTTTCATTGTGAAATAATCAATCCAGATATTTTAGCATCTTGTTTGCATTGAATTATTTTGTTGTTTTTTTTGTCACATATTCCTCGGTTTTTATTCAAGTATATACAGTAATTGAACTGAATTATGTGGTTATCTTGCAGAAGATTTAATCAGTGAAAAACAACGCCGGTTGTTGTACAATATGGAAATGGAGACAATGGCACAGACAGCGCGTGCCCTCATGGAGAGTGTCAGTCATGTACCATCCAGCTTCACCAGTGCTACTCACTTGGAGCATGTCAGACCAATGTTTAAGGTCAGTCCCTCATCTATTAATAATAATAATAATGAAATTATTGTATACAGTGCTCAGGTGCACTACAACTCGTCAAAGGTGCATGTATAGTACATAGAATAATACTAATTCTTCAATACCAATGTAGGTTTAAAGTCAGTACCTCCTGTATATTAACTATTGATTCCCCACTACCAATGTAGGTTTAAGACCAGTACCTCATTTATTTTTATCTAGTGATTCTCTTATTGTAACTCCTGATCTGCACTACCAATATAGGTTGAAATACTTCATTTATTGTAACTAGTGATTTCTATCTACTAATATAGGTTTAAATACTTTATTCTAACTATTGATTTCTCATTACCAATGTATGTTTAAGATCAGTACCTCATCTATTTTAACTAGCGATTCTCTTATTATTTTTAAGTACTTCAATGTAGGTTTAAGTAGCTCATCTATTTTAACTAATTAATCAAGAAATTAGATTTTTACATGGCTTAGTGGTTAGAGCATTGATTGGCCTTGCAATCGAAAGGTTGTGAGTTCAATTCTCAGACCAGGTGATGTGTTGTTTCCTTGAGCAAGACACTTTATTTCACATTGCTCCAGTTTCCTCAGCTGTAGAAATGAGATGATAGGGACTGGGGTCGATATCATTCCACTGCAAAGTGGTCGTGGAGGTGCCACAGCAAAAAAAGCACCCAGCACTCACTGTAAATGAGGTTGGTGTTAGGAAGGGCATCCAGCTGTAGAAATCAAGCCAGAATCAGTTCCCCTCCCACCCTTGCAAGCAGGGAAAAGCGGACGTAAAATGATGATGATGATGATTAAATCCCTTTAAATTCTTGATTATCCTCAAGATTAACTGGGACTTAGAACTGATTGTTTCTTAAAAAAATTGGTTCTAAATATATATTTTTAAAAATGTTTTCCTTGTTCAGGTTGCTTTGACACCTTTGTGGCTGCTTTCAGATTTCTTACTAAATATTTTTCAAATTCTTGATTATTTCCAAATAGAATATGAATTTGTGTATTTCTTTAAAAATATAGTTGTGAAAGAGTTAAGCTTCTAAATATGATTTTGTTTTCACCCTCTCTTCGTTCAGGTTGCTAAGATCCCTTTTTAGTAGCTTTCAGTGTCAGTCTTCAGGACTGTGATGATACTGAAGTTGCTTCTCTGAGTACTTCTTGAAAAATATGGTTGTGAAAGGGTTAAACTTCTAAACATATTTCCTTTTTCTCTTATCCAGATTGCTTGGACCCCGTTTTTGGCAGCTTTCAGTGTCGGTCTTCAGGACTGTGATGACACTGAAGTTGCTTCTCTCTGTTTAGATGGTATTCGATGTGCAATACGGATTGCTTGTATATTCCACATGGAGGTAAGAGAATTACTGTCCACATTACTTTAAATGTTACTGTTTTATTTTTATTTTTTGTTAATTTCTGCTTCTCAAACTTTCATTCTTGTATATGAGTAATCAGGTATGTTTGCTTTGTTATTTCTGTTTACTTTTTATATATATGTATGACTTTGTATGTATATGTACACACATATTTATATATCAACTGAAACTTTTTCTCCTCATGTATGATGGATCAGAAATCAATACTTCTACGATGATGTATTTGGGTATATAGATGACCTTTTGGGGGGACCTATCACTTATAGTATCATCATTGTTTAACGTTAATTTTCCAAAGTAGCATGGGTTAGATGGGTTGTCATGTTATGAAATAAGTCAGGTCAGAAGACCATGTCTTGCTCATAAGGATCTGTATTTTGGCTTGGTTTCTATGGTTGGATACCCTTCCTAACACCAACTACATTACAGTGTGGACTGAGTGGTTTTTATGTCACCAGTACAATCACTTTACAGAGTGGACTGAGTACTTTTTTTATCACCAGCATGACCTTTATATAGGGTGGACTGGATGTCTATTATATGTATGTATACATGTGTGTGTGTATATATTTATATATAAAATACAAAGGGCTAATGATGACAAATAAAACAGAGCAAAGTAGTGTTTTATACAGTGTATTTCAACATGATATTTCAGGTCTATAACCCTCTTTTCAAATGTGGTATTATTCGTCTTGCTTTGAACTGTTTCAGCCCCTCATATGAAAAGAAGTTCTGACTCCGCAGTTGGCTGGAAGCCTGTATCTCAATTACATACATTCCCGCACTCTACCAAGTTCTTAGACGGGCTGATGACCTGCAACACACATGTTGAGTGTTAGAAACTAATGATCCTCTTCTTAACTCATCAGTTTCTTACTAGATCCAATCCTTCAGATGTCACATGTCATCTTGTTTGTGTGTGTGTGCATGTAACAAGAATCTATATAGATAGATAAAGGAGATAAGGCTTCATTCCTATTTCAAATTGTCATTTTTCTTCTCTCCAATGTGGTGCCAATTTACATTTGGGGAGAACATATCTTTGTGAACTGCATATTCCTATTTATAGTGTGTAGTTGACTAGTTGACCCACCCTTCATAGGAGGATCACAATAGGCTTTCTCCCTCTATTTAAATATTTCAGTTGTGTTTATCATTAAAATACTTTTTTTTTTCTCATTTCAGTTGGAAAGAGATGCCTACGTCCAAGCCCTAGCTCGCTTCACATTGCTGACCGCTGCTTCCCCTATCACCGAGATGAAAACAAAGAACATTGACACTATTAAAACCTTGATCTCAGTTGCTCACACAGATGGTAACTATTTAGGCAAGTCCTGGTTCGAGGTTAGTACTACATTTTCATTGTCTTCACTGTTTAACCCTTTTGGTATTAAACCTCCTGAAATTGCCCCTGGTTCCATAATACAAAGCCCATTTGTTTTAAAGTATTTATATTTATCTAAAAACCTTTCATCATAATTTTAAGAACCTTAATTCATGTCCCAAAACACCAGATAAATAATGAGAAACTTAGTTATATTATTAAAATGTCATTATTTTCAAAATCATAGGTAGTGTCTTTCATCAGCAACATGGTAGCGTCTTTCATCAGCAACATGGTAGCTTAGTTGTGTGTATCCAGTTTAGAATAGGTACACTGTATACCTTTGAGTTATATGAGGCAACTAAAGGTTGGTACCAAGAAGGACATCCAGCTATAAAACCTTGTCTCAAAAAGAACCTATAGCGAGATTACTGGTTGCATGAATGTAACAAAACGAGACAATGTTTGTGTATATAATATTTAATTAACGGTAGATAGAATACTTGACATGTCAAAGATAGATGTTAGAATGAAACAAAGTTAGTAGTTACCGTTTTGATTGCCAGGCAAACGCGGCTGGCAGAGGGCGCCTGGCCTTAGCCAGGCGCCTGTTGGCCAAATTAATGGCAGAGCCAAATGAGAAGACTCTTGACCTGGTGCCGAAAAGGCAAAGAGAGAGAGGAAGCTCAAAGCCGCCAGTTTTATAGGGCTCTGACCGGAAGTTGCAGAAAGGGTTCCACCTCCCGTCTAGATCCCAATTAAAACAAGGGAGACAACCGCTACAAACCTATTCATGGGGTCTGCAAGGTTAATCCTTGCTTTAGCAGGGAAAATGGCCTTAAAACACTTGTTGTTCACTATTTAGACTGAGGATTCTGTAATGAATTATAAGAATCTGTGATCCCATAATGGCTAGTAGAGGAGCTTGTAAACTTGAGACCACCTAGCTAGTTGTACTAGGGCATGAAGAAAGATTTCCTTATATAGGGTCACAGCACAATATGTCATCATCATTGCTGTTTAATGTTCATTTTCCATATTAGCATATTGATAGGATTACACTACACTCTGTCATACTTGGTGTCACAGCTCAGTCTATTATAGTTTTGATCACAACATAAGTTGTTGTAGTTAGGACCAATCATCACCACCATTTACACTAGTTTTCCATACTGGTATGGGTTGTTATAAAACATGTCAATATGCTATTGGAGCTACTGTCCTCCGAGACATCAATTCATACCATTTTCAGCATTATTTCTTTGACTGGATGTCCTTCCTAATGCCAACCACTATATAGTGTGTATTGGGTGAATTTTATCATGCTACTATTACTAGACTTGACTGAAGAACCCTCTGGGTCCTTTTGACATGGTTTCTACAGCTGGATGCTCATCATAATGCCAACCAATTTACAGTGTATACTGAGCACATTTTATTGCGGTACCAGCACTAGAGAGGTTGTCATATCATTGATGTGGCTGAAGAGCTTTTCTTGACTCTTTTGGGAGGATTTTTTCAGCTGGATACTATCTATCACAATAACTGAGATATGCATTTAACTTCTGCTACTTACTGAACTTCTCTTTTAAGCCAAAAAGGAACTTCTAAGTAGAAATAACAAAGTCTCCCTCAAAGAAGAAGGAAAGATGTTGGATAATGTAATCATAGACACATTATATCTGGACAGTCATAGCTAGAACACCTTTGATCATAGATCTGCTAGATCAGGGCTGACAAGGGGAGGAGGGACTAAACAACAAGTCTTAATTAGCTTTCATGTTTTATTTGTACATGTATCCATGCTGAGTTTAAACAATATAAACATATTCTTTACACAATTCTTGATTTGTACTTAAAATATTTAAATGGAATTTTAGAAATGTGATAATTGTGAAAATAAAATAAAATACAATTTAGAATGATAATATTGAAAATATTGATTTTGAAAACATTTTATGTGATTATTGTGTGGTTTGTGGAATGCTCTGGTTTAATGCTGAATTTTATAAATTTCTCATTGTTTCTCTTGTAGATACTTCGCTGTATTTCGCAGTTGGAACTTGCTCAGTTAATTGGAACCGGAGTCAAGCCTCGCTACATTTCTTCAGATGGAAGAGGACCGAGTAATGGCCCATATTCTTCATCAGGACCTGGTGACAAATCCCATTTTGGCAGCATGCAACCCATTGATTCTTTTGATCCGAACAGTTAGTATTTTTATTGGCTTACTATGTTGTAATTTTGTTGGAGCAGACATGGCTGGGTGGTTGAGAAGTTCAATGTATAATATTGAGGTTATGGATTTCATTTCATTTAGCCAACTGTTTTTACGATAACCTCTGATCGACCCAAACCTGCAAGTGAAATTGGGCAGGTGAAATATGATTCAGAAGCCCATCAGATGGTTTGTACCTATAATTTAAAGATTCAGCCTTGTCAAAAATTGTGCTATGGTGATTCTACCTGAGAAATATGTTAACAGCAGTAGGCTTAGTTTCTCAGGATTAAGCCATGATCATATCAACATAAAGATATAATATTAATGACATTATCAAAGAAGCAATGGAACTGTCTCAACTCAGCAAAGAAGAACATATATTAGATGAGATGATGATAATGATTTTGCTGTAGAAAATAATCTTTTTTTTTTTTATAAGGCTACAGCAATACAAATAGCACATTGAATGTTAAAAATAATAACAAAGTTGTTGGAATGTTAACTTAGAGGTATTTAATTAATCCTTAATATTTCAGAATATCCTGCTTCAACTTAATTTTCCCAACTCTTCTTTTGTTGAAGGGATTTTATCCTGAAATATTAAGGACTAATTAAACTTCTCCAAGTAACATTCCAATAATTTTGTTATATTTTTAACATTTAACCTTATTTGCACTGCTGTAGCCCTCTAAAAAGACACACTATTTTCTACACTTTCCACAACACTGTCTTAACAACTTTGATGTTGATGGTAAATATGATATTGATAGTGATGATATTCTTGACTTGAGTTGTTACTCCAGTGCTGTATTTGCTTTGTTGTTACTCTGAATAATCAATGATGTGTGAGTGTAATTGATTTTAATTAATTTTTCATGTTTTCTTCTTCCTTTCTTGCTACAGGCATTATGCCAGGTGGAACTTTGGACCAAAAGCGTCTTGCAAGTATTCAGGAAACGATGGGTGAAACCAGTTCACAGAGTGTCGTCGTTGCCGTTGACCGGATATTTACTGGTTCTGTGCGGCTAGATGGAGATGCCATTGGTTTGTTCATTTTTCCCATCTCTCTCTCTCTCTACTGAATTGTGTTCCTTTAATTTTTGTTGTTTTTTTAAACTTTCTGAATAATGTGGAGTTTGTTGTAGATCTAACTCTGGGGTCATTCTACCAACTCCTTGTAGTTGGTGTTTGAACTGAAGATACTCCCAAATTCCCTTGTAGTTGGTGTTTAGACTGGAGATACTTCCAAATTCCCTTGTAGTTGGTGTTTAGACTGGAGATACTTCCAAATTCCACTGTAGTGGGTGTTTAGACTGGAGCTACTCCTAAATTTCCCTGTAGTTGGTGTTTGGACTAGGGAGTGGGTTGGAAGAAGAAAAGCATTTTCTTCAACAAAACAGGCTTGAGCTTCATTTTTATTCTGTAATGAGAGGGAGAATTCAGATTAGTTGAAATTGTGGAGTTAAGTTATAAGATTTGTGAGTTTAATGTGGGACTCTGAAGAGATTAGAGGTTAATGTATTTTAGTGGAAGATAATGGAAAGAAAGGAAATTACTGAGTTTTACTAGGAAAGTGATATTTACTATGAAGAACATCTGACGCATGATGCCAGGTTGCAGGAATCAATGAGTTGTATGTTACCGATTGCTCAATAGATTTGTCAAAAAGTTGTGTTGGTTGTGTATAACGGCTACAGATGAAGAAATTGCCTAAAATAAATTAAAAATCATATCTTTTGAAAAGAATCTATTTTCTTTGTCTTCTGCTTTAAAAGTATGGATGATAATATGAAAAAAATAGCTGTTTAGCCCCATAACAGGTTTAATCCAGCAGATCAATATATAATATATATATATAGTCAAGATCAGTTGTAGGAGTGTCCTTCAATAGCCCTAACAACTGCCAAAGTGTCAAGGTAGAGTGTTAGACTACTGGTTTTAAGCTATGTTTATTTGGCTTAGACTAGGTACACCATGTCCCTGTATATTGTAAGAAGCAATTAGAATTGGCAACAATGATGACATCCAACCATAAAAACATTGCTTCAGAAAGGATCCCATGAGGAGTCTGAAACTTGTCATGAGGCCTGCATGGCTAACCTCAGTTTCATTAGGGAAAGCACTTGTGATGTAGGACTGCTGTCTTTAACACTTAACATCCTGTACTGTATGAAACCACTTTAGCAAGACATTGTTGAAAAGTACAAAACATCAATATGATTATATAACATTTAAAATTAAAGTCTTTAATTTACTACAAATGTTTACAATGATCTGTTACAGGATGTTAAAAATTAAGTTACTATGTTCGACCAATTAATTAAATTACTGTGTCTGTCCAATAAATGCATGGAGAAGTGGACATGGTAATGATAATATCTGTAGAGGTCTCTCTGTCTACATGCATAAAAGATTATTAACCACTCTGAAAACTTTAATTCTCCATTGTTGTTTATTTCCAGTTGAGTTTGTGAAGGCATTGTGCCAGGTGTCACTAGATGAGTTGGCCAACCCGAGTCACCCCAGGATGTTCAGTTTACAAAAAATAGTTGAGATTTCTTACTATAACATGGGACGTATTCGATTACAGTGGTCCCGTATTTGGCAGTACTTAGGGGACCATTTCAACAAAGTAAGTCCATTTACAACTTTTTTGTTCATTTGAATTATCATCATCATCACCAATTACTGATATTACTTGTTACTATCCTCTGAAGTGTGTCAGCTGCCCATATCACATAATGAGCATCTTGCTTGTACTTTCTATTTTTGGTATGGTTGTGTGGCTGGATGTTCTTATATATACATGTCTTATGGTTATACTTCTCTCCCCTTTTTCTTCCCCACATCCTTCACTGAGCTACCCTGTCTCTTGAAAGCTGTCTCCATGACCTGGCACCTGCTCTCATTCACTCCTTTCCTCCCAGAATGAGGGCTCTTATAGCAAGTAGCTTGAAGCTGTCATTTCTACCTTGCTCTTACCTCATACTCCCTCCCATCCCTGCCTCTTCCTATATGGTTGAAAACCACCACTTCTGCTATACTCACATCTTGCAGCCCTTCCCATTACTCTCTCTCTCTCTCTGATACTTGCCATGCTCACATTTCCTCTCCCATCACTTACTTTCCTTCCTTTCTGAAGAGAAAATGATTACTCTAATGTAATACCACACTGGAAAGCATCCACTGCATTAAGCCAGTCATTGTGCCAGTGCTATGGCAAAATGCACCAAACCTACTCTTGTAAAGTGATAGTGCCTGCGCCATAATAAAAAGCACCCAGTGCACTCTGTAAAGTGATAGTACTTGTGTCATAATAAAATACACCCAGCTCACCCTATACAGTGGTAGTGCCAGTTTCATTATAAAATGCACTCAGTACACACTATAAAGTAGAAATCATGCCAAACTGGAATGCACGAGCAGGACATTCTTATTTGACCTGTCTAACCTTTGAGCATGACAACCTGTCTAACCCACGCCCAATGGATGTTCTAAAATGTTTTCATTTTCTTTTTCTTTGCCCACTTATTCCTCAGAGAGTCAGGGGGGCAGAGTCCTCAAACATTCCTTCCAGTGTGTCCTGTCAGAAGCAACTGTCTCCAACTGATCTGGCTGGATCCCCAAGCTAGACCAGCCAAGTCCATGGATGTTATCCAACCATCTTGTTCAGGGTCTACCCCTGGGTCTCTTGCTGGTTGGTTTTACCCATAAAATCTGTCCAGCGATTCTTTCCTGAAATATTCTAACCACATGCTCATAGTGTCAGTGCTGTGATCTCTCAATTTGGAGAAGTAGCAGCTCTATCTGGAGTGACTCTCTGATCTACATACTCTATTGAGTAATGTTACTCCAAAAACCCTTCAGAGGAACCCCATTTTGGCTGCTTGTATTCACGACTGTATTTTTTCGGTCATTACCCAATATTCATGACCTTAGGTAAGGGTTGGTATGAATACCAAATTGAAGGTAGTGACTTTGGCTTTTACACCTACCTCCTGTTTAAAAGCCAAAGTCCTCCTTGCACTTGTGGTACAAGCAGCCACAAGAATCGCAGCAGAGGCAGTAAAGGCATCCAAAGTTAAGACATGGGAGGACTTTGGAGTTAAGCTGGAATCAGCAAATAAAGTATTCTGACAGACTGTCTGCCGACTTCATAATAGGAAGTCCTCCTCCACACCTATCAGGAATGCACCTGGAGTTCTCTCTATAGAGAGGTGCATCCTCACAAGGTGGAGAGAATACTTTGCTAATCTCCCAAACCCGATCACCACAGCATCTTCTGATGTACACGTGGTGCGTCTGGAAATGGTGACTAATCTCTGAGGTCACAAGAGAAGTTAAAGATCTCAAATATGGCAAGGCCGTTGGAGAAGATGAAATCCGGCCCAAGATTTTAAAAGTATTCTCTGGCTAACTCATGTGTGCTAGGAAGCCTGGATCTCTGGAAAGGCACCTAAGCAATGGCAATCAGGAGTAATAATCCCAATTTTCAAAAAGGAAGACAAAAGAGATTGTTCCAATTATAGAGGGATCCCCTTGTTAAGCTTCCCTATTAAAGTTTATGCTAAGTGTCTGGCAAATAGATGTAGGGAGATTGTCGACCCCAAGCTAGCTGATGAACAGTGCAGTTTTTGCCCTGGACTCAGCATAGCTGACCAAATATTCACACAGCGACAGGTCTTTGAGAAATCGTTTGAGTATTGCCAAGAGGTATATTCTTGTTTTGTCGACCTCAAAAAGGTATATGACCAAGTTCCTTGGGACCTGCTGCGGAAAGTTCTGCAGAAGTATGGGATTGATGGTCAGTTTCTTGATGCCCTGATGTCTCTATACAAATGCCTGTGTATTTGTGTTAGGATAAATGATGCTAAATTAAAAATGTTTACATTCATACCAAAAATCAATGTTTGTCAATGGTGTTGTCTATTTGTTAGTTTGTCTGTCTGTTTCTCTTGCTATCTGTCTATCTCTATATATTACTATTTGGATGTTTTTTATGAAATATTTATATATTTTCCGAAATCTCTGAAGAGACTGGATTGAGTAACATTAAAGGTTATTGACAAATTTTTTGAATCGGTGCTCAGTTTCTAATATATAAACACATCTCTATATTTTAGTAATGGAGGTTGAGCAAGTTTTTCAGTTTTCTTTTTTAATCTCTTTTTTGTTAAAACGTGTAAGATAAACAAAAGTCTTAAATTTCTTCATCTTGGTTTTCTATCTAAGAAATTGAATATTACATATTCCATCTGTAAAACAATGGGTTATGTACTAGTCCCTATTTATTATTCTCTTAATCTCTATGTATCTCATTACAGGTTGGCTGTAACCCTAATGAAGACATCTCATTCTTCGCTGTCGATTCTCACCGTCAGTTATCCATGAAGTTTCTGGAGAAAGGAGAATTTGCAAATTTCCGATTCCAGAAGGATTTCCTGCGACCATTTGAACATATCATGAAGAAAAATAGGTAAATACTATTTGGCAACTTAGTCATTCAAACACGTCACATATTTTTATGTCCACTTTACCATATTTGCATGAGTTGAACAAGTCTTCTCCAGTACAGCTTTCCTCCATCTATTACCTTCTTTCATCATCTCCTTTGTGAGGTTCAGCATTCTGTGATTAGTTCTACCAAAGTTTTTCCTCAGTCTTCCTCTTCTGCAGCTTCTTTCCATTTGGAACTCATTACCTTTCTTCATCCAATGATCATCATCCATATACATCACATGTCCTTGCCAATGCAATCATCTCTGTAACACACTGTGTCTGATTCCCCTTCAGTTTGATTTTTCCTTTATTTCATCTCTGCTTTGCTGTTCACACACACCAACATTACACATCCAATGGAGCAAGCTAGCTTAATTTCTTTCTAACCTTCACGCATTCTTTGCATTCGATGCCCATGTCTTACTAACATGCTGCTTTGTACTCAGTATGCATTTGTACATATATTTATGATATGTAAAATGTCACTCGAGTCTGTCACTGTTTTTAATATATAAATATAAAATTGGATATAAGAGAAAGCAAATGTAATGTGCAAGAGAGAAAACTGCACTAGTATGAACATGTGATGTGTGTGAATGATGATTGTTGGGTGAAGTGCCAGAATTTCCCAGTGGAAGGAAACTTGAATAGAGGAAGGCTCAGGAAGACCTGGGCATAAGTGGTGAGAATGGATCCCTAAATGCTGAACTTGGCAGAGGAGATGATGAAGGAAGACAGTAGGTGAAGGGAAGTTGGGCAGGAAAAAAATCTGTCCAACTCATACAAGCATGAAAAAGTGGATGTAAAAGGATGATGATAGTGATGATTCTCAACTTTTTTTAACCCTTTAGGTCCCCAACCATCCGTGACATGGTTGTCCGGTGTATAGCTCAGATGGTCAACTCACAAGCTGCTAACATCAAATCTGGTTGGAAGAATATATTTAGTGTGTTCCATTTAGCTGCCTCAGACCAAGATGAAGGTATCGTCGAACTGGCATTCCAAACTACTGGCAAGATTATCTGTAAGTATTTTGTTTGTTTGTTTGATCTGGAGGAAGGGGCAGTGCTCATAGACTTCTGATACTAAATGGATCAATGTTGTGCATGTTAAACTTAACCCTTTCGTTAAACCATATTTCTAATGAAAGACACTATTTATAATTTTTAAATCCTTTTTGAAAATAAGAATTTGGAGAGATTTAGCAATATAGCTAACATTTCATTATTAAACAGTTTAGAGCATAACTTTGTACAAGGTTCTTACATGAAATTATGATGAAAGGTGTTTAGATAAATATGAACACTTAAAAATAAACAGCATTGTATTGTATAACAAGAGACATTTTCAAGTGGTTTGGTTTCAGAAAGACTAAAACTATCACCCTTGTGACATGATAGCCATACATACCCACCCACAAATACAGACACAAGTGTGTGTGAATATCTATGTAGTCTTCTTTCTCTGTCTGCCTGTTTGTCTCTCTCTGCTATAATGTGCTGTAAGGGCTGTGAGAGACTGCTCATAGCATCCCTTTCCCCAGAAGAAGCATTGAACAAGGGGCTAGTAACTTCTCATAGAAAAACTGATATGCTACTGAAACCACCCAAAAGCAGCCCAATGTGCAGTAGAGCATAAAAGGAAAAAATTATAGTAAAAACAATAACACTATCTGTTTAGTTACCATTTCTATTTTCAGATAGTATAAATGAGACAATCCCATCCATGTAGTTATAGCCAGTCTTTTTGGGACATCCCTATCTATCTATGAAAATGTGCAAGTTTAGGGTGTAAGGCTTATGATTATAATATCATGGGCCTCATTGCTGGACTGAGTGGTGCATTTTGTTCTTGAGCAAAACACTTCATTTTACATTTACCAGTCAACTCAGCTGAAAATAAGTAATAGCAGTGGTGGACTGATGTCCTGTCCAGTGAAGAGATTTGTACTTTCAGTCACTTAATGCCAATGAAACTGGGATAACTCTGTCATGATGAGCCACTGGACTTGACAGATTTTAACCTTTAACCTATCCATATAATTATAACCACTATATTTTTGACAGCCCTCTTCATATTGCTACAGCCAGTATGTGATAACTTTATCCATGTTATTACAGCTAGTATATATGTGATAACTCTATCCATGTGGTTATTCCCAGTGTATATATATATAGTGGGGGTAGTATAGTGAAATACTGGTGTTGGTACCAAATCAAGCACTCTATGCGCAGGCTGAGTGTATATAATAGAAAAAACAAAAAATATTATTTTTCATATGTAAACAACTTCATTTTTTTCTATTATATATATATATATATATATATATATATATATATATATATATATATATATATATATATATGTGTGTGTGTGTGTGTACAGCCAGTATATTTGGGACAACCCTATCCATCTAGTTACCTTTTCTAAAGAAATTTAAGTTTCATTGCTCAGCAATATCCCCAAATATTCAATTATTGATCACTTTCCAGTAGGTTTGTTGTTTTACCTATAGCAGCATAATCATGGATTTGGTCACCCATAGGAGTGAGCCCAGGGAGTTGAAATGACTATTTGAATGAATTTCTCTTGCTACTCTCCAGGGGTAATGTTTTCTTGATTCTGTCTCCACAGAGATCATGAAGTAGCTTGCATCTTGGGTTCTGCATATCAGAGCATTTTCCCACACTGTGCGGGTGTGTATCATTTGGATAACAATTGTTTTGGAGGCTGATATCTACATATGCCTGTACACGCATATACACACACACGCACATAGCATATGCTTACTTACAAATCCAATGACCATATCAATTTCTAAAACTAATTCCTCTTTATTTCCTCCCTACTTTCAGCTAGTATATTTGAAAAGCATTTTTCTGCCATCATCGACTCGTTTCAAGATGCAGTGAAGTGTTTGTCGGAATTTGCCTGCAATGCTGCATTTCCTGACACTAGCATGGAAGCTATACGCTTAATTCGCAACTGTGCCAAGTATGTGGCAGAGAAACCCATCGTAAGATTTTTTTTTGTTTCACTTTAATTTTCATTTGTATTTTAGTGATGGTGATGATATTCGTTAGTTTTGGGGTACTTTTGCCTTCCTTTGCATTTATAGGACAAGTTTACATCATCATTATCATCATTGTCATACTATCATTATAATTATCACTATCATCATAATTATCACTATCATCATCACCACCACCACTACCACCATCGTCATTATCATCATCATCATTAGCATGATAGAGTATAATGAAGTATCAAGGAACCAGAGATATAGTGTAGAGTAGAGAGATGTATCAGTAACCAATAGCAGAGAGGTGTATCACTGGCCCTGTTATAAATGTATAATTGTTTCTACTTTAGGCACAAGGCCAGCAATTACCCAGTGCATTACTGGTACTTTATTTTATCGACCCCGTAAGGATGAAAGGCAAAGTCAACCTCGGCGGGATTTGAACTCAGATCGTAAAGGGACGTAACTATGCTGGAAAGCATGGCGTCCGACCCTCTACCGATACTGCCAATCCACCGCCCTTATAAATGTATAATGAAAGACGTTGATACTCAGTAGTACATATTACTGTATAGTAAGCATTTCTAACATGGTCACAAGATGGGCTGGAGGCCACATATTGCTCATACATTCCAGTTTGGAGTGGTTTCTACAGCTAGATCCTTTTTTTTTAATGCCAATCACTTTACAGAGAGTACTAGGTGCATTTTATCATGGCACCACTATTAGAGAAGCTGTCGTTATCTTTGACACAACTGAAGAATCCTCTCAATCCTTTTCATGATTTCTACAACTGGATGTTCTTCCTAACACCAACCTCTTTACAGAGTGTATTGGGTGTATTTTATCGTGGCATTGCCATTAGAGAGTTTGTCAGGTCGTTGACATGACTGATTAGCCATCCCTACCATATCTTAAGTGAAATAACTTACCAAACAGTTAAAAAAAAGTGTCACCTATATCTCTCTTGTGTTGTAGAGTTTCCGTGAACATGGTACTGAAGAAATGAATGTTCCAGAAGAAGGCAGAGTCTGGGTAAAAGGCTGGTTTCCGGTTCTATTTGAGTTATCCTGTGTTATAAACAGATGTAAGCTGGATGTTCGTACAAGGTGAGCTGATTTAGCTGAAACTGTAACCTCCTTTATTATATTCAATCTTTTCATTAACTCTCTCATTCTCTCTCTCTCTCTCTCATTCTCTCTCTCTTTCACTCTCTCTCCCTCAGTCACACTTAAGTGTAATTTTTTCCCTTTCTGTTTGTCATCTTCAGAGGCTTAACTGTGATGTTTGAAATTATGAAGACCTATGGTGATACATTCCAACAGAATTGGTGGAGAGATTTATTTCGTGTTGTTTTCCGGATATTTGATAACATGAAACTTCCTGAGCAACAGAATGAGGTCAGTGTCCCATTTTTTTTTTTGGGGGGGGGGGGTCTAGATCAAGGGTTTGGAGGACTCTTCAGTCATATCAAGGATATGACAGCCTCCCTAGTGGTTGGTGATAGGAAGGACATCCAGTCATAGAAACCATGACAAAAAGTATTGAAAGGAGTCTTCAGAGACATCCTCCCTAGAGTTGGTGCAATGTTAAAACGCACCCAGTATACTGTAAAGTAGTTGGTAATAGGAAGGACATTTATCCATAGAAAACTTGCTAAAGTGTCATGCAATCTATTCAGTTATGTCAAAGACATGACAGCCACTCTAGTATTGGTACCAGAATAAAACACATCTAGTACATTCTGTAAAGTGTGGAAATGTATGTAAGCGAGATTCAACTTCTGATCCATCTGAGAGAACAGTGGACTCGACTGACCCATTCATCCCTTGCTAACAGGGAAAATGTACATTAAATGATGAGGATGATATATCATCGTCATCGATGCTTTGCAGCATTTCATTATGCCTCTTTACGTAATTTCAAGACAATGTTTTACAGCTGGATCCTCATCCTCAAGCCAACTCTCTTAGTTGCCTCTAACAACATGTAGGGATATGGCGTATCTATTCTAAAAACTGGAATACACATGGTATAAGTCTCTCTCTCTCTACACACACACACATACACACAAGCTGTTCTGCTTAAGAATGGGTGGCATGTGGCAGATAGTGATATGGCCACCAGGTATGATGGTTTTATATATATGTATATATTAAGTATAATTCAAAATGTTTTTAGGCAGAGTATTATTCTATTTCAGAAAGCTGAATGGATGACTACCACATGTAACCACGCACTGTACGCTATTGTTGATGTATTTACACAACATTACTCCATTTTACACCATATACTCCTTGATGAGCTGTACAAACAACTACACTGGTGTGTACAACAAGGTGAGTTTTGATAATCCTATAACCACTACTCATTCAGCTTATATTGCACTGTCCCTCACTTTCTCTTCTTTTTATGCACTCTTATCTACACACTTCCTCTACCTGCACTCCCTCCTCACCTACACACCCTCCTCACCTACACACACCCTTCAATTGTGCTCACCCCTCATCAATGCTACCCCTTCATCTTAAACTTATACTCATCATTAATCTACACAACTCTCATACAACAGTATATGTGGGAGCTGACTTATGTGAAATTCATATGTGGATTTAAGTCTCTAACATTAGACATATATATATATATATATGTTCTTAAGGTCAAGCTTGTATCTTGTTACTCTGGAGTTTCTCCTGTGTCGTCACAGAGATACCAGACAAAACTCAAGCTTGGCCTTAACAAAGAATATATTAATCTCTACTATTCTCATGATTATCATCATTAAACACACACACACATGTGCAGACACGCACATACACACACACATACTTACTTATATATTTATACAAGCATATGATTGTGTTTATATATATATATACACACACACACTAGCAGAAGTACCTGGCATTGCCAAGGTTAAAGAAAGTAATGAAATTTCCTTCAAAACTCTTTCTAGGGTATATTTGAAACTTCTATGTAACATATCTTTTAGTTGCAGTATGATTTCATACTTAGTTTCTTTATTCCTTTCATATCTTGTCTGTGCTTGGGTTTTCATATCACTCATGAAATACAATTGTAAATATTTTGGTTCTTGTTCTGAAAGTAGCTGAATTGGTCCAATTCTGTAGTACACTTGCTCTTGGATCTTAAAAGAGGGTATAAAGCCACCTTCGTGGATGACATTTGCATCTGTTAACTAGGTGAAGTTAAAAAAATGACAACGCAAATTATGTTTTTGCATCCCTGTGTTTGCGTTGTCATTTTTTAAACTTCACCTAGTTAACAGATGCAAATGTCATCCACGAAGGTGGCTTTATACCCTCTTTTAAGATCCAAGAGCAAGTGTACTACAGAATTGGACCAATTCAGCTACTTTCAGAACAAGAACCAAAATATTTACAATTGTATTTCATGAGTGATATGAAAACCCAAGCACAGACAAGATATGAAAGGAATAAAGAAACTAAGTATGAAATCATACTGCAACTAAAAGATATGTTACATAGAAGTTTTAAATATACCCGAAAGAGTTTTGAAGGAAATTTCATTATTTTCTTTAACCATTATAAAACTCCTTTTGTTTTTAAAAAAATTGTTCTCATTTTTTCAATAATGTCACTTTGACGGATCAAAAAAAAAAAACAGCTTCTTTAAATATATTTTCCGTGCTGTTTCCAATTTCGCTTTTTTTCTATAACTTCTGTTTTGTATAGAACCTTATTCCCTTTTCAAATATATACATATATATATATACAAATATGTGAATTTCATATATCTAAAGATATACGGTATGTTTAATAAATAAACATTTTAATAAATAAACATATATATGTATGTTTGAGTGTGTATATTTATATATATATGTATATATATATGGAGGCACATGGCTTAGTGGTTAGAGCATTGGCCTTGCAATCGAAAGGTTGTGAGTTCAATTCTCAGACCAGGTGATGTGTTGTTTCCTTGAGCAAGACACTTTATTTCACATTGCTCCAGTTTCCTCAGCTGTAGAAATGAGATGATAGGGACTGGGGTCGATATCATTCCACTGCAAAGTGGTCGTGGAGGTGCGACGGCAAAAAAGCACCCAGCACTCACTGTAAATGAGGTTGGTGTTAGGAAGGGCATCCAGCTGTAGAAATCAAACCAGCATCAGTTCCCGTCCCACCCTTGCAAGCAGGAAAAAAGCGGACGTAAAATGAAATGATGAAATATTGAAAGGCTGGCAGCCAGCACCATCTAGCGAATTCCAGCAGTAGCAGCAGGGTAGAACCGTCTACGTGCATTTCAAGCTCTGGTCATCATCAGGACAGTGCTTCCCCTGCTCTCTGTTGGAACTTGAAACAGGCAGAAATATATAGTTTTTTTGCCTGTGTAGGTGGGCTGATTAGCCTCATTTTCATATGGAGCTGTGTAAGTTGGTTCAACTTACAAGTAGAATTAACATTTAGCTCTGACATAGCTGTATACATACATGTATGTGAATTTCGTATATCTAGAGATATACAGTATGTTTAATAAATAAAAATGTTAAAAGCTCAGCTATGAATATTGAAAGGCTGATGGCCAGCTCGGCTTTTAAAATGTATAGTTATTAAACATAGCATATATCTCTAGACATATAAAATTCACATACTTGTATGTATACAGATCATCACTGACAACGATTGTGCAGAGAATCCCTTATGCTTAATTCCCAACCTGCTAGAAATAGCAGTTAGGCTGGTTAGCATAACCGGGATGTTTTTCTTCCTTTTTGATGTTATAAAATTAGTATCAATAAACCTTCCTGGATATACCCTTATTCCATTGCTGTATTTACTTTTTGATTGTCAGTTTTTTGAGTGCTGCGCAAAGGAACCAACCAACCAATGAATAAACATCCCTCTTTTATATTATGTATAGATGTATAGATTTATACAAGCATATGATAGTTCATTTATATATATATATTTCTGCAAGCATATAGTGTTTTTATATATATATATATATATATATACTAGCAGCAGGACCCGGCGTTGCACGCGGTAGGAAACGTGAAATAGCAACACGCATATGCAAAGATTGAGCAATGTAGCTGTGTACTTTTTGAATTCCCTTATTCTCAGGGAATGATTGTTCATCTACTGGAAACGTAGAACACCAACAGGCCCGAATCGTGAAACATCTGCATGTATATGCAAAATCTGAAGAAAATCAGCTGGATACTCTTTAAGCGGACTAAATCTTAGAGTATGATTTTTCTTCCATTTGAAGAAAATCGGTTAGGTACTTTTTTGAGTTTTATAGATTTGCACCCAGTCATCCGGACAGACATCATCAGTTATGTCTATTGCACCCGCATGCATACTGTACAGAGTAAAGCCTGCAATGCTTGAGTAAGACATGTCATGTAACCACACAGCATGTTGGGCCTTCCCCAGAGGAGACCATAGCCTCTTCGTAAAGCTACCCAATCTGATATAGACCGAACTGTTATGTCAGATGCCGAACACTTCGGAGTTACTATTGGGGTCACCATCAACCATTTTGAGTGAGGGCTCTAAAAAGGGCCTTGTGTGCATTCACATGTAGCCCTTAAATGGACTTTGTATGCGTTCACTGGCAGCCCTTAAAAGGAATTTGGTTGCTTTCCCTGGCAGCCCATAGAATAACTCTGTATGTGATCAGGATTTGATTATACGCCTTAAATTGTCGCGCCAATTGTCAACCAACGGAGGGTATTTTTTTCTGGAAGTGTTCACCTTAAACCAAAGGAAACAGACGTTTTTGTGAAGACACAAAAGTAAAAGTAAACCAGGCTTGTTAAAGAAATAGCGATAACGTACCTACCTCCTCGCTGTTGTGCTTATAACACTGTTATATTGGATGACAAAAGGGGTCTTAGTAGAAGAAGCACAGACTGAGTTTTACAGTGTCAATAACACAGCAACGTACACAGGGCCCGGATTTGCGCGTGATGAAAGCACGAAGCATCAACAGGGTGCCGACAAAAATTTTATTTAAGGTCCTCCTCATTTCCTCAGTACCCCGAAAATGGTCCTGCTTAAAAGTAAGTGTTGTGTCCTCTGTTAAATAAACCAAATTTTTAACAAAATATTATACACTACTTACGATGTTTAAGTAGCGTTTCTATTGAAAATGAAAATGGCATTTGATGCCCAATGTTAATTCGTAAATTTCCTAGAAACCATTAATGGAATCGGAAATTTGTCCACAGCAATGCGAGGAGACTAACTCAAGGAAATTGGCTGGATTATCTTTAAGTTACGCCTCAAAAAAGCCTAAAAATGACTTTAAATACGGTTTTTCGCCTAATGCTGGCCCTAGGGCAGAAAAGTTAACATTTTTTATCCCATTGCACTTCAAAAAATATAAGTAACGCATTGTAAAGTTTGAAAAAAATTGCTTGTGTACTTCTCGAGTTTTAGGGATTTACGCAGACACAGACAGAGACATCCTCTGTTTTATATATATAGAGATATGCATGCAGATACAATCACACATACACAGTAGTAAATCTATTTTCTTGTTTTATTATATTTGACAGATAATGAGCAGTTAGCTCGCTCTGGAACCAATTGTTTAGAAAATTTAGTTATTTCCAATGGTAAGAAGTTCTCCCCTGAAGTCTGGAGTAAAACCTGTACTTGTATGCTGGAAATATTCCGATGTACCATTCCTCATAGGTATCTGTGAAACATTTTACTATTTCTAATGTGTCTTCAACTATGGCATGTTCAGCTCTATATTAGCTGTTTCACCCCCTTTTGCAATCTTGCACACTTGTCCCCCCCCCCCTGCACACTTGTCGGCCTCCTCTTGCACACTTGTTGACCCCTTCTTGCACTCTTGTCGACCCCTCTTGCACTCTTGTCAACCCCTCTTGCACTCTCGTCGTCCCTTCTTGCACTCTTGTCGACCCCTTCTTGCACTCTTCTCGACTCCTTCTTGCACTCTTGTCGACCCCTTCTTGCACTCTTGTCGACCCCTTCTTGCACTCTTGTCAACCCCTTCTTGCACTCTTGTCGACCCCTAATGCATTCTTGTCAACCCTTCACTCACTCAGGTCGACCCTCACCCACTCAGGTCGACCTCTCACCCACTCAGGTCGACCCCTCACCCACTCAGGTCGACCCCTCTCCCACCCTTGTCAACCCTTCACGCACTCTTGTCAACCCAACTTGCACTCAATTTGACCCCACTTGTACTCATAATATTGCTAGTTGGGTGAGCACCATTTTAGAATATTTCATAGTATTTGTTCTACTTCTCTGTACTCTGAGTACAAATCCTGCTGTGTTCAACTTTCCTTCTATCTGATGGAATTGTTAAAGTATCAAATGTGATGTATTGTGGTATCTCTTTAGGTTCTTTGTGTTTTAAATTTGCTTGTTCCATCACAGGGGTCAAGCTGCATTAGTATCGGCTTTTCCCTTGGATAACATTGGTGACATATATGGGCAACTGCTGGTCTTTCACAAAAAAAAGCCCCTTCCCAAGCCTATGCCTTAGAGAACTTTCCATGTGCAAATGAGTGAAAGGAGCCATTAAAAAAACTATGTAATAGTTGACCTTCTCATTTCAGCTTTTATTCTATATCTTGATTTGTTTTGTACTTTTTCTTGTCAGTTTATTGCTGTGGAAACCTGACAGCAATGAAAACCCTGAGCTTCAACCTCTAGGAGGTGACCATGATGTGAGTGATAATATTGTAAGTACACCCCCTCTCTGTTTTCACACCTCTTTCTCTTTTATCTCTCTATCTTCATACCTTCTCTTTCATTCCTTTTTCTCCAGACTCCTTTTTTCTTTTTCTCTCTTCACACTTCTTATCTCCCCCTTTCTCTTTTCTCTCTCTCTCTCTCTCTCTCTCTCTCTCTCTCTCTCTCTCTCTCTCTCTCTCTCTCTCTCTCTCTCTCTCTCTCTCTCTCTCTCTCTCTCTATATATATATATATATATCTTTACCCCCCTCATCTTTCTTACCAAATCCTCTCTCTTTCTTATACATATGCACATAAACACACATGCATATTTATATGGACAAAAGTGTATGTGTACACACATTTATTCATACATGCATACACTCATATATAAATACACACACATACGAGGTTTGTCTCAAAAGTAAGGGTAGGTACTGATGTTTTATTTAATACTAGATGTACATGAAATTACAAGTTATCTCTTTCAAAGTACATCCTGAGAGAAGTTATTTTCTCTGAGTGTCCTTAGCTCATTGGTTACAATTTCTTGTATGTTTTCTCAGTCCCAAAATGATGACATTTCAACTTAGAACTAGATCTAGGCTGTAGGGGAGATGTGGAAGAGTGGGAATGTTTCTTTTTGTCAGGAATTCACTAATCGAAAGTGCTGTGAACAGGCATGTTGTCGTGGTACTACAACAAATCTGCAATGTCCTTTCTAACTTGCTGGACCTGTTTTTAAAGTTATTCCAAGACATATTTGTCAATTTTGAGTCTTTCTAGCAAATTTCCAACTGGTTCACTTTTTGCTCCACAGACAAGTGTTTAGACACTAGTTTTGCACAAATTTTTCTCATGTGCAAATGGTCTATTAAAATTCTGTGAACTGTATTTCTTCTGCAATCATCCAAACACTTAATCAGCGATCTTTTCACCATAACTGCTCACACCACTTCAACATTTTGTTCATTTGTTGATGAGGTTGGTCTTCCAGAATGAGGTTTGTCTTCAACATATTCTCAGCCTTCTTTGAAAGCTTTGTGTCACTTAAAAACTTTACTTCTCGATAGAGTGGCATCTCCATAAGCTTGTGTTAAATAATTAAATGTGTTCAGTGGCAGATTTCATCATCATCATCACCATTTCATTTTACGTCCGCTTTTTCCTTGCTTGCAAGGGTGGGACGGGAACTGATTCTGGCTTGATTTCTACAGCTGGATGCCCTTCCTAACACCAACCTCATTTACAGTGTGTGCTGGGGTGCTTTTTTGCTGTGGCACCTCCACGACCACTTTGCAGTGGAATGATATGGATCCCAGTCCCTATCATCTCATTTCTACAGCTGAGTAAACTGGAGCAATGTGAAATAAAGTGTCTTGCTCAAGGAAACAACACATCACCCGGTCTGAGAATTGAACTCACAACCTTTCGATTGCAAGGCCAATGCTCTAACCACTAAGCCATGTGCCTCCATACATGTTGAGTTTTATACAAAATTTGGTCACATACTGTTGTTCAATATTTTCCTGTATTGCAAACATAACAGAGGTTTTAGACACATCTGTACACAAATAGCGATTACTTGTTATCATGCTGTACATAGGAAAACCAGTACCCTTACTTTAGGCACACCTTGTATATACATTCACACGCATATATACGCACATACTTATCTATACACACATATACATACACATACATACATACATACTTACCAGGGGCACTGGAACTGGAGGGGGGCATAGCCCCCACCCTCCCAATAATTACCATATTTCCCGGCGTTGAAGACTCTACTTTTTTCCTAAAATAAGTCTTAAAGGTCTACCATGCGTCCTGAAGACCGAAGGTTTATTTTTTTTTTTTCAAATTTTTGGTTGTCAAAATTAGGGTGCATCCTCGAGGACAAAGCGTCTTCGGTGCCAGGGAATACGGTATATATTTTCTCCACAAACTACCAAAACACACATCTATTTGTATATGTGCTACAATTTATGTACATGTTATGTTTGTTGCATATCAAAGTTTTTATATCTTGGTTGATATTTGATAATAACAGCTAAACTAAACACTACAACAAAATTGATGAAATTTGGCTCCCCAATTCAGAAATGCTTCCACCGACCCTGCATACACATACCCTTAAACACAACTTTCTTCTCTACTAAATTGATGGTGGTGGAGTGACAGGATTTCTAATTCTAAGACAGCCATTCTTGTTTATCACTTCAGTCACTGGAAGAAGGCGGAGGAGGTCACAAGTTAAAACGGGCTGACAGTGAACATAGTGTGAACAGCACCATTTCTTTGGATTCTAATCGGGAACACAAGATTCCTCGATCAAGTAAGCCAGCATTCTTTCTACTATTACTGTATTGAGTGCTTCAGAAAATTTTATTTTATTTTTATTTTATTTTTTTTATTATTTTTTTTTTTTTTTTTTTTTTTTTTATATATATACTAGTAGACCAGTGCCATCAATAATGATGACACTAGTTTTAAATGTATTTAATTTTTGGAGTCCAACATTGGTATGACATGTATATCAAGACTAGTATAGTACCTGTCAAAAATGTGTTTATAGTAAAGAAAGAATATGTAACTTAATAATTCCTTAACACAGCATTCTAAGTAAAAAAGGCTTAAAACCTCAACTTTTCTTCACCTTCTTTCCCCTGTCACCCTGGCTATCATTGTATTTCATTTTACATTCATTTAAATCAATTACAATAATTTTCTTCCATATTTTCTTTACTCATCATCCAACATATTACAAAAAGTTGAATGGCTAGTTAGAAGCCACATCATTGAAGTGGTCTCTGTATTTGGCTGCTACAGTGAGCACTTTAAAGAGCTTGCTAGAAGCCCCTTCATTGTTTGAAGTAATCCCTAGTTAGGCTACTTTACTGTTCTAGTTAAATGGCTAGTTAGAAACCCCCTTGTCTGAAGTTGTCCCTGGTTTTGAAGACAATTGGGAGTTTTGTAAAGGACATTTGGCTGTTACATTGAAGAAGTGAAATGAATTCATAAAACCTTTCCAGCTGGGTTTGGATATTTTTCAGAATTCTAGCTCCCACTTCCATTCAAAGATTGTGGAGCAAACAACTCTCTACTTGTAAATTTAAGAGGGCTCCTTGTTTTGAATATAAACGATGAGTTTAAGAACAGCTATTTTCTCTGCTTGTTTGAGTCCAAGATCAGGTTTCTGTAATGAGTCTGGACACCTGTGAGTTAAAACCTTTTAATACCTTCCTCCCCCAAGACTACCTTCAATGATTTTATGACACAAAACTGTCGATTTTAAAGATAGTTGATCTAAATTTAAATCTGCTCTCCAAATTCAACTGAAGAACTTTGTTCAAAACAGCAGCTTCATAATGGTGAAATTAATTATTTTATTAAATCTCTTCAAATTTTGGATTATTTAAAAAATTAATTGAAACGTAGACAATATATTTCAATGAAAGTACAGTCACATCATCCTATCATCTCTTTCCCTCTGTTTTCTTTTTCTCCTTCTCACTCTCTTTCCTCTTTCATTTCTCTCGTTCTCCCCTCTACTATGATATTAAGACATCCTCCATCAGATTAGCATCACTTATAATTTTAAGTCATTTACATCTCTGCCTGTTCATGACCACCAAATGAGTTAGAAACATCCTCCTTTTTTAATACAAGCTTCAGAGTCTGCTTATCACTGTAAAATTAACAAACCCCCGGTCTACAAGAAACTGGACTGTCAATATGGTAGACAAAGTAAGCCAATAACTACAGTAGCAATAACTAAGCAGCAACAAGCATTTAAAGACATTTTTTCAGCTAAAGCAGGGGTTAATGTTCATTTTGGGGTCCTTTTTGAAGCTATTTTTATGGCTGTTTGCCCATAATCATAATATCATTTTACATCCTTTTTTCCCATACTGGTTATGGTTTCCTGTCACCAACCCGTTTAATCACTTCTTACAATCGGCAAAAATACAGCATACCTATTCTAAACTGAATATACACAGCAACCACACAGACTGGAAAATTCACAGGCTGAATATGAAAGAATTATGTTAGGGCTGTGGAATCTTGCATGCATTAATTTCAATTCTTCTTATAACTGCATTGATCTTTCCAGGGACTGTTGAAAAATAAACCTCATTTGATCATTCCATGAGAGTATCTTGGTCAGCCTATGAACTTTTCAGCCAACACTCGTATAAGATATTTTATTCTTTTAGTTTGTTATGGAAGTGATTTTTATTTTTATGTATTTTTAAAATTGTTTTCTATTTTATTTTAAATATTTGTTTCCTTCTCTCGCTGTTTCATCTGTGGTTTAGAAGTGACGTCGGAGCAGAAGTTGTTTACAGGCCTGTTGATAAAGTGTGTTGTACAGTTGGAGTTGATCCAAACCATAGACAACATTGTCTTTTTCCCAACAACTAGCAAGAAAGATGATGCCGAAAATCTGGCTGCAGCTCAGGTAAACTTCATTCAATCATTGCTACATGTTGCACCACATGTTCAACTCTTTCAGTGCCAAAGATGTACTGGTACTTCTTTTAATTCTCACCTTTGCTGGTATTTAAAAGACATATGAGTAAGTCTTTAGCCCTAAAAGACATGCTCATATATCTTTTACTTCTAAAGACTTACTGGTATGTTTTTAGTTTAATTAGTGAAGTACAAGTAAATTATGCAAATTTGATCAAAATAACTTTTTTTTACTTTTAGAAAAACATTTTAAAATATAAAATTTAACATTAATCTTGGCCTGGGGTAGTAAAATTGCAAAAACAGCACTGGCACTCTGATTTAATATCCCAAGTTACATCTCTGGTACTATATACAACTACATGTAGCTTGATATAGCAAGGCCAGCTATATCTGATCTGTGTCATGTCCAGTTTGATCATTTTAAAACTATTTGTCCAGCTAAATACCTAGTCACACCATGTCCATTAACATATCTACTCTATAGGCTTGTTTGGCATCCTTATGGTTGATATCGCTTTAAACCACATTGTCTCATTTTTCTTTGCTTCTATTTTTTATCCCATTAACTCATATTCTTACCATAAAGTGTTCAGATGATGCAGTGGAAAGTTAGATGTAAGAGGTATATGCTTTTACATAGTATTAGGGAAATATCAATTGTCTTAAATATGTTTTCAAATATTTAATCTCATTTAATAGATTTTAAAAATATTTTTTTCATTTCTACCTTTGAAATGCATGGTTCAGTTACCACAACACCATACTGTTGATCTTGGTTCAAATCTCATTTCATGGGTAAATAGATATTGTTTGTCTACTAATTACCATTCCATAGTTTCAAATTTTCTTGTCTACTAATTATTGTTTGATAGCTTCTTGTTATTCTTGAAGGGATTTGCCCCTCCTTGATTTTTGAACAAAAACGATATGCTGATAGATTAGTCTGGTCTTCTTGAAGGGGGTTAAGGTCAGTTAAGAAACTTATAAGATGACTTTTTTTTTTGAGATATCCAAAGAGTCTTTGGTGATATGATAACACTATTTTTATTACTAGCTTTATAAGAATGGTGAATTGGCATCATTGTTAAAGTGTCAGAGAAAATGCCTTGTGACATTTAGTTACAAATTTTTATGTTCTGATTTCAAATTTCACCATGGTCAACATTGCCTAAAATCCTTCCAGAGTTGATAAAATAAAATACAAGTCTAGTACTGGGTCAATTTAATTGACTTCTCCTGTTGGTCTTGTGCTGAAATTAGAAACCATTATTAACGGTACATTGGTTAATTAATAATTTTTACTTCTATTGGCTTTTCTATAAAGAAAATAAATCCCATTTTATTCCTACAAAACTGCAATTAAAGGAAAGTCTTAGACTGGAATTGATACAGCTGCACCATAGCCCCTTCTAGGGTGATATAAACAATAAGGTGGACAGTTGAAAATGTATATTGGCACTATGAATTTAGATCTTGAGTTAATATCAGGTCCTCATGTTTATGTTATCTGCTGTTGGAACTGTTAACTGGCTAACAATATCTGTGATAGATGTTTGTGATCACTGTGTATGTGATGTGGGTGCACAGGAGTGAAATTAAGATGTTATTAATGCCAGTAGTTGTAAATTCAAGGATCCTTTTCAGTGACATGACAGTGCTATGTTTTCTAACTTTAACATAAAATTACTGACTCACTTTATCAACCTTGGAATGGTGAAAAAGTTTGAACTCTAAATGTTAATAGCTGCCTCTAAATAATGCAAGGTACTCATACATTTCAAATTCTCTCACGATTTTAACACTGCTAATGATGATGGCTTATATAGACAGTTAATTTGATGGACCCTAGTACTTGATTGGTATTTATTTTATCGACCCTGGAGTGATGAAAAATTAGATTTGAATTCTTGGTGTATCTGAGTGAGAAGCAGTCCCTTGGCTCATGTGGGACAGTAGTTACAATTAAGTACTGACTTTGTCTGTAATAACCCATCCAACCCTTGCCAACATAGAGAAGCAAATGTAAAATGATATAACTAATTACCACAAAGCATTTTGTCTGATGCTCCACTGATTCTGCCATGCATGATAATAACACTGACTTGTGTTAATTATTATCTTTTCGTCATCTAATTTGGCATGTAATTGTTATTTAGCCCCATGTCAACCTTGATCAAGTAGCCTTATGATCAAAGGTGTTTCAGCATGTGACATAATGTATATAGAACTGCATTATCTGATGAGATCTTTGTCCATTTTTTAAGTTGGTAGCATGTAATTTGAGGGAGAGGTTCCTACTGTGCTAAGTATATAATATAGAGTATTTATAGTAAATTGTATGTTTATAGTACATATTGTATATAATGTAGTGTATATTTAGTATATAATATATAGTGTATCTTGTATATAAAACATAGTGTATCTTGTATATAAAACATGTAGTATATCTAGTTATTCTGTTATCATTTAACTTCAAGTCATCCCTAACTCAGCAGATCTAGGACCAGATATTTTTCCATCCATGATCACCCAGTCATTTTTTTACTGAAATAGTGGTTTTCTTTAAGACTATGGTTTTATGAGTCATCTCAAGGGACATCAAAGAGATGCTTGTCCCTAAACAGAACGATGATCAAAGGTGTTCCAGCCATGATCATTCCATTTTTGTTCAGGTCTAGACAGTGTATTATATGTATTCTCTCTGTTATTTTTTAATAGACACTAGTGCAATAGTTTCCAACCTGGAGACTGTAAGCTAAGTTCAAAATGTCATGTACTTTGTTAAAAACATATATACACAGTATTTGGTACTTGGTATTTTTTTTTTCTAAGTATAAATATTTCTCTTGTTCAGTTATTCTAACTGTATAACATTGTAGGGGCGGGGGTAATCGTAGCATAGGTCCATGGGAAAATAAAAAAGGGTCCTTGGTCGCGAATAAGGCTAGGAACGATTGTACTAGTGTATGATTTGATTGCTATTTTGAACAAGTCAACATTGAGGGTCCTACTGTGGAGATATAGCTCATTGAGAAGCATTCAACTGCAAAAGTTATTTGTGATAGCTATTTAAAAGCAAAGCAAAGCAAAAAAAAAAAAATCTTAAGCTTTTCTCTGTAGTTTATATATTGGTTGTCTCCTGTTTGTAGCCTGCTGATTGGCTGAATACACATGTAAGTACTTTGCCTGTTCTTTCTGGACTTGTTGTTTCTTTGTATGTTTTTTTATTTTTTTTTTATCTTAATTATTGACCATCTTACCAAATTATTAAGTTGTTCACTGGACCAGAAAGGATGTGTTCATATGCTGTATAAACTCTGTGTGTGTGTATATATATATACACGCATATTTGTCCACACATAAATATGCATAATTACGCACACTTATAAATACACTCATAAATAGTTTTATATGGCTAGGAGAAACAGTAATCAGCTTTTACCTGGGAACTGTTCCAAGCATAAACTAACACACACAGACAGCATATAGTTTACAAAATACTCAATTATAAAAACATGTGACATTCACATATAATAACAATGTCCACTAACAATAAAATCATCTAACAAAATTCAGAAATTATAATCAAGTGTTATGATATTCATGTCAAACATGCATGCCTTGCTGGAGAATTGTTATTTCTGCAGCTCGTCAGTCCAGATGAGTGCTCTGCCAACTTTGGATATAAATTTTTTGGCATGGAAAATACACATTAAACGATAATGAGGATAATTTATATTACAACTGAGGGTTATGATATATATATAATAATAATAATAATGAAATTATTGTGTACAGTGCTCAGGTGCACTACAACTCATCAAAGGTGCATGTATAGTACATAAAATAATGTACAAATGTCAGGAAAATGAAAAGTGTACGAGTCATGAAATAGATGTGTGCATGTGTATGGAGAGGGGACATCAGGTGTAGTGTTGGCAAATCTCAGGAAGCATGGAGGTTTTAAAGGATGCAGTGTCTCGACAGCTAACAACTGATGCAGGTTGTTTGTTCCATGCTTCAGCAATACTGAGTGTGAAAAAATGTTTCTGCAAGTCATGGGAGCTGTGCTGTTTTCTGACTTTGTATACATACCCATGTGTTAGACACATGGGAATCAAAAAGATACTCAGGGTTTTTGTTGGCAAGATGATTGATAATTTTGTGGGTGTTTACTAAGTCAGTTGCCAGAGCTTCAATGTATCCATGCCCAGGGAAGCAAGGCGTTCAGAGTATGGTAGATGCCTGATGGAGGGTATTCGCTTGGTTGCACATCTCTGAACAGTTTCCAGGCGGTCAATGTTCTGAGCAAGATAGGAGTTCCAGACGGGTGATGCAAATTCTAAGTGTGGCCGCACCATAGCTGTATACAGCTCTAAATAGATAGCTGGAGAACAGTTTACAAAGGTCTTGCTGAATGATGCTAAGACACCCTCAGCCTTCTTGACAATTTTAGAGATGTGCTTCGTCCAAGGCAAATCTCATCTAATATCTCACATAATATTGAATCTGTGAGATTTTGATATTATTTATTTTGAGAAGAATACCTTAACATCAGTATGAGTGGTTAATTATGGCCAGTTTGAACAGAAAGACATGAGAGAATTCTGGCCAGATATGGCTGGTTTAAATGCTGAAGGATTAAACCCATTTCAGTAATGTCAGACACAAGTGTGCCACCCAGTATTCAAACAGAGGGGAGCAAATATATTCCCATGGCACTGGTGAAGGTCATAGCTGACACTGAGGTAGCTTTTCCAAAAGATGGATGTCTCCAATTGCACTATGAAAACAATAGGACATATTTTTCCCCAGGGTGGTGTATCTCTGATCTAGGAAATGTTAGGAAATCAATTAGACTTATTGCACTTCTATACAAAAAGTTTGGTATTGAAAAGATTCAATGTCATCTACTCTACTAGTTGTCAGGCTGATGTCAAGATTATTTAAACACAGTCACTCATGCTTATATAAATATGTATATACTAGCTGGCCCGGCTACCTTTGGCGTGTTCTACGGTATCCAGATATATATAGCTGACGTACCTAGCTTCGCTTGGATAAACAGACGATAAGCTGTCTTTGTAGTATAGTATTGCTGTTGAAAATATATAGTATAGTATTACTGTTGAAAATATATAGTATAGTATGATTGTTGAAAACATAGTATAGTATTACTGTTGTAAATATATAGATAGTATTACTGTTGAAAATATATAGTATAGTATTACTGTTGAAAATATATAGTACAGTATTACTGTTGAAAATATGTACACGAATATATAATTTTTTATATATATATATATATATAAAATTAATTAAAAGTTGGTTAGAAACGAAGTTAATGCAGACAGACATACATACATACAGACAGACAGATATTATAATTGCGCGACGTTATAGCTATGTATCTAGCTAAAAAGACAGGGTAAGAAAGAGAGAGGAATGACGTATTATATATATTACTAGCAGAATGGCCCGGCGTTGCTCGGGATTTGCTCTAGGGTTCTTAATATATAATAAAGTACCAGTAATGTAGTCAGCTTTATTAATATAGAAAGCGATTGACAATATACACAGAAATTTAATCCATGATACATTAAAAAAAAAGACGATATATATATATATAAACTGCAAAATATATGAATGTTTATTTAACCCTTTAGTATTCACATTACTCTATATATACTATTATATTTTCATGGTAAAGGCTTTACCTTGCATAATTATCTCACATAATATCGGATCTGTGAGATTTTGAAAGTATTTATTTTGAAAAAAATACCTTAACATCAGTTTGAGCAACCGGTTACTGCCAGTTTCAACAGAAAGAGGTAGACAATTCTGGTTGGTTTGGGCCGGTTTGAACATTAAAGGGTTAAGCGAAAGCTAACCGGAAGTGTTGACATTTGAAAATTTAAAAAATTTTATCTTTAGATAAAGAAAATATTTTTAATCAATAACAAAATTTAGTAGACAAAAATACCCTCACTTTCTTCATTGGAAAAAGTTACATCTATGGTGCTGTTTTGGTCCAGCCGTTTTGCCAAAAGTTTGTTACATACATACGGCCGTCAGCTTTATTAATATAGATAGTATTACTATGGAAAATATATAGTACAGTATTACTGTTGAAAATATGTACACGAATATATAATTATATATATATATATATATATAAAATTAATTAAAAGTTGGTTAGAAGCGACGTCAATGCAGACATATTATAAGTGCACAACGTTATAGCTATGTATCTATCTAAAAAGCCAGAGTAAGAAAGAGAGAGGAATGTTGTATTATATATTATATATAATAAAATACCAGTAATGTAGTCAGCTTTATTAATATAGATAGAGATTGACAATATACACACATTTAATCCATGATACATAAAAAAAAAAGACGATATTATATATAAACTGCAAAATATATGCATGTTTATTTAAGCGATCGCTAACCGGAAGTGTTGATATTTGAACATTTTAAAGAAGTGAATCTTTAAATAAACAAAATATCTTTAATCGAGATTAACAAAATTTAGTAGACAAAAATACCCCCTCTTTCTTCCTTGGAAAAAGTTACATCTATGGTGCTGTTTGGTCCAGCCCTTTTGCCAAAAGTTTGTAACATACATACGGCCGTCAGCTTTATTAATATATATATATATATATATAAAATAAATAATGATAATGAAATTGTGTACAGTGCTCTGGTGCACTACAACTCATCAAAGGTGCATGTATAGTACATAGAATAATATACAAATGTCAGGGAAGTGAATAGTGTCTGAGTCATGATATACATGTGTGCGTATGTATGGAGGGGGAATATTAGGTGTAGTGTTGGCGAATCTCAGGAAGCATGGAGGTTTTAAAAGATGCAGTGTCATGACAGCTAATACTGATGCAGTTAGTTTGCTCCATGCTTCAGCAACTCTGAGCATGAAAAAATGTTTCCAAATGTCATGGGTGCTGTGCTGTTTTCTGACTTTGTTGGCATGCTCACGTGTGTTAGACACATGGAAATCAAAAAGGTACTCAGGGTTGCATATATATATATATATATATATATATATATACTAGAAAAGAAAATAATTTTCCTACAGAAGAAATCTCTGAGGCTCAACCCCTGTCCTCCTGCTCTACTGCTGATATATCGGCTATGCTGGAAGTTGGGCACCTCATGAGACATATTTCATTTTTGTAGTGCAAACATGGCAGCATCGAAAGCATTGTTGATGTATTTGCACACATACTTTAAAGATTCCCCACCCTATTTCGTTTTTTTTTTTTCGGACAAAAATCGCTAGTGAGCACATTGGAGGTCACATTAGTCAAAAACACGAAAAAACCTTGGAAAAAATTTACTTCACGATTCCCCGTGGGTGCTTTTCTATAAAGGAGTCATTGGCGAGTGAGTCAGAATAATAACAACAACAATCACCTGTTATAGTGTGAGTCTTTTTTTTTTAAAGTCTGTGTTGCATTGTTGGATATACAGAAACACACACATTACATTTTAGTTATAGAGAAGTGGAGTGAGTGAGAGCTGGAGTAGTATTTCACTCTCTCTATATAGACAGCATGACAGACGAACTGGGGGCTCGGAAGAGTAGTAAATGCCCCCCACCTGCCACCCCAATTTAATTTTCGGAAAATAATTCAAAAGTGAGCTTATTTGGAAATTAGATTAGTTGAAAACACACATGAAAAACCTTAATTATTATCAGTTTTATTTAGTGTCAATGTACAAACAAACATTTTTTATAAGTATATGGATATAGTTCATGGTTAAAGACAAACACAAAAATACAATTATACAAAGTCTTATTAGTTCTAAGCTTGTTAAAAAAAGAAAAAGAATACCTCAACATATTGGACATTAGTCCTTCATTAAGAAGGAGTAAAGTTAAGAGGTTAATTAGTTGAAATATATATATATATTGTGTGTGGGTGTATGTTGAGAATTGATATATGAAAATCAACTCTAATAATAAATAATGGATCTTTGAACCATACAAAGATTCTGGAGATGTGAAACAAAATTCATTACATGTATGACGGCTAATGAACATCTTACAGCTCTGTTGTGTTTTAGATGGAAATTGTGTATAAATTCAATACTCTCTTTGTCTGGGCACAGATCCCTTTTATATTCAGTGGCATCAATTATTAAATATAGGTGTTATAGCATGTAACTATGATGCTTATGTGTGTGTGTGTGTGTGTGTACATGATTGTGTATATATGTATGTATATGTGTACATATGTATCTATATATCATCATCATCATCATCATCATCAACGTTTAACGTCCGTGTTCCACGCTTGCATGGGTTTGGACGGGGGTAGTCCCACTTGAGGCAAGAGTGATTGTCTTGCTCGCATAGGACTGTCTGGCAGGTTTTCTACAGTTGGATGCCCTTCCTAACACCAACCACATTTACAGTGTGGGTCTGGGAGGTTTTTACCGTGTTGCCTACACGGCCACATTACAGCGTGGACTGTGTGTTTTTTTGTCGTGACACCTACACGATCTCATTTGTTTCGGCCTCGATGGCGCGGCACCAACATAACTTTACATAGAACGGAGTGGTGTGGATGGGGTGGGGGTGGTGGTGGTGGGACGGGGTGTATTTTGTTAGAGATGCCTACTGGCTGGAGTAGGTTTTACTATATATTTAGGTAAGGCGGGTCTTCTCTGTTACTGAGTACCGCCAAAGGTCTCGGTCCAGTGTATATATATATATATATATATATATATATATATATATATATATAAACATATGTATGTAAATCATCATTATTATTGGTATACTTTGGCCGGGGTTTACTTTGCCTTTCATCCTTACGGGGTTGATAAAATAAAGTACCAGTAATGCACTGGTATACTTTTTAGGGTCATGTGTTGTAATGGTATCCAATTATATTATTTGGAAAATAATTAGATACATATGACATTCATAGGAAACCTAATATTATTTTGTTTTCATTTGTGATTAAATAACATGTACTGTCCCACCCTTGCAGCAGGGAAAAGCGGATGTAAAATGATGATGATGATGATGATGTAAATGACTTGATTTTGTCTTGGCTGAGATGGTGTGCATGTATATATGTGTGTGTGGAGTGTATATATTAATGAAATAATTGTTTGCTTTGCATGTTAAACAATATTTTAAACTGCTCTTGTTTAAAGATGTTTGCATCATTGCCAAAAGTTCTTTTCTACTTGTTTAAGTTATTCAAATGTATTTTACTTCATCTATGATTGTTTAACCCCAAGTTAGTCAGTCCTATGATTTACATGATTAAAGATATACTAGCTGTAATCTTCCTACGTTTTTTTTAGACATTGCTTATCAATTTGTCCTTTCATTATTTTTTTTTAAAGATGATAGTGTGTGAGTTGAAGGAGTTTGGCTGCTATATCTAGCTGGTTGAGTAACAAAGTAGAGTTTCCCTCATTGGGTTAGTGTTGTTGTTGATCTTGATCTATTCTATGGAGACGGAATAAAATGGAATGGACATATGTCAGTTTCAACAATGAATGTACCAGTTGTTTGATCAATGTAACAGCCTGATCATGAAATTAATATGTAAGTGGCTGAGTGGCATAGACATGTGTACCCATAACATAATTCTCAGGAAGATTCAGCATGAACCAATATGCCAAGGTTGCCTTTTGAATTACAGGTGTAATCCATCTGAAAGGCTTTCAAAAAGTTTTCATCCATCCAGTTTCATTCACAATGCTTGGGTCGAACTGAGACTTTTGGGAATATAACTTAACAAAGGTTCTTGCATAAACTTGTTATGGAAGGATTTTAAATAAATATAAACACTTTAAATCAAACAGTTTTATATTATTGAACTAGATGGCTTCAGGCAATTTGGTATCAGAAGTATTAGGAAAAGTACTTGAAAAGAAAATTATTTTCCTCATAAGATAGCATTTTTGAATGGTTGTTTTAATGTGATTGATTGAGTGTGTGTGTGTGTGTGTGTGTGTGTGCATGTGTGCATGCGCACGCATGTGTTTGCATGTGTGTGTTTGTGTTTCTCTTCTTCCAAGGTAATGCAAGGAATAGCATGTCAGCATGATTCAAATGTCTTGCTTGTTGTTGCATGATAGTTTTTTATACCATGGCTGTTGTTGGTCTGTGTTGGACGTTTGTTCAGAGGTAAAAAAAAAATGAAGCTCAGTATTCATAACAGTTTGGATTTTTTAAAAATTAAAGAAAAAACAAACTGCTTGAAAATATTTCTCTCTGCTTAATAAATCAAATTGCTATCAGAAAATTTGTTTCAAATCTGACAGCAGTAGGTTAACCCTTTCATTACAATATTTCTAAAATTATAATAAAAAAATTCTTCTTCTTCACCCACTTCTTCCTGAGAGTGTCATAGGAGCAGAGTCCTCAAACACTCTTTCCAGTGGGTCCTGTCAGAAGCAACCATTCGTAACTGATCCAGCTGGATCCCCAAGCAAGACCAGCTAAGCTCATGGTTGTTATCCAACCATCTTACTCGGGGTCTACCCCTGAGTAATGTTACTCCAAATACCTTTCAGAAGGACCCCATTTTAGCTGCTTGCATTCACAATTGTATTCTTTCAGTCATTACCCAAGATTCATGACCATAGGTAAGGGTTTACATGAACACTAAATTGAAGAGAGTGACTTTGGCTTTTACACCCACCTCCCTTCTTCTGATTACCGAATACTGAAACTGGCACATTACTGCACAAGCTCCTGCAATTCTTGTATTTAATTCAGCCTCCTGCCTTCCATCACTTGTGAACATGGCTTGGGGTTAATTGAACTTCTCCATCTGTTTCAGTAGAACTCCATTCACATGTAGAGGGTACTGTGCAGGCTTCCTTTAGAAGATGAGTTTTCGCAGCACTCATTTTCATTCCAGCCATGTAGCACTCTGCATCAAACCTATCAAGTACAAGTCAGAGATCATCTTTTAATGAGTTAAATAATACCATGTCATCTGCAAATTCCAGCTGACTGATCCTACATATGCCAGTCGTGATACCACTTCCAACCCGGCTGTACATGTCAATCCTGTTCATCAAAATAATGAACAGGAGAGGTGAGAGTATGCACCCATGGTGGAGTCCAACTCTCACATTGAAGTCACTGCAGCATTAGATGTAGTTAAGACTGAGTTATATATCCTAATGGGAGACTTTAATACACATGTTGGCATTGACAACCTGACATGGAAAGGGGTGATTGGAAGAAATGGCGAATCTGATCTAAATATGAATGGAGAGGCCTTGAGGCCTTATTAGACTTCTGTTCTAGCAATGGACCCTCTATTATGAACACCTTCCAGCACACAGACATCCATAAATATACATGGTATAAGGGGCATCAGGGACAGAGATCAATAATTGATTTTGTTATTGTCTTTGATCTCTTCGATTCTGTGCTGGATGTTCGTGTTAAGAGAGGGGCTGAGCTGTCAACTGATCACCATCTAGTTATCTGCAACTTGAGACTACCTAAAGCCAAAGAAGCCCACAAAACTAGCAGGTCCAGGTTGACCTACAGGATAAAGTAGAAAGCGTTGGTGGATAAAGAAGTTAGGCTAGGTATGCAGATACAATTGCATGCAAATTCAGAGAACTCCCTGAGGACATTGAGAGTGGAGATTGACCAAATATTCACGCAGGTCTTTGAGAAATCATTTGAGTATTGCCAAGAGATGTATTCTTGCTTTGTAGACCTTGAAAATGCATATGACCATATTGCACGGGACCTGCTGTGAAGGGTTCTGCAGGTGTAGGGGTAAGCTTCTTGGGATCGAAGATCAACTTCTTGTTACCCTGATGTTTCTATACAAATGCCCGAGTATTTGTGTTCGGAAAAATGGTGCTAAGAAAAAAATACCTATAATTGCAAATTACTTTGGGAATAATTGAGAATTTGAAGGGATTTAGTGATATAACTTTCTCATTATTACACTGGTGTTTGAAACCTAACTTAAGATTCTTATATAGAATTATTATGGAAGTTTTTTAAATAAATATAAGCACTTTAAAATAAACAGTTTAGTAACATAGAACCAGGGTGGCTTGTTATCAAAAGGGTTAAAACAGTAAGTTAAATAATTCCATTTGTTTCATGCCTGTTTTCATCCTGTTGCTCTTTATCCAATCATTACCTGGCATACCTTGTAAATATTACTGGAATAAGCTATATATTGATTTAATTTGTTCAATAAATTTCATATGTGGTTAGATAATTATTATTTTGTTGTTGATGTTTGGTTATTTAATCCAGGTATAAATTTCTCATTCACTTTGTTTCATAAAACAAGGTCCCAAAAATTGATATTTTGCAGGGTTTAGAGGAAGTTATGAAAACAGTTCTCTGCATATATTACTCTAGCAAGATTACTAAATCTTCAGGGATTTATACCAAATCGCCTGGGATAGGTACTAAATCTTCCTATATAGCTATCAAATTTTCATATATAGCTACCAAATCTTTACAGATGGGTACCAAATCTTCAAATATAGGTACAAAATCCCCTGGGTTAGGTAAGAAATTTTCCCAGATAGGTACCAAATCACCTTGGAATCTCACCTGAGATAGTCGGGCATTTTATTTGAGATTGTAGGCTGATTGTAGGCTTTTCACATGTGTCCTGAGGGTGACTGTACCCTCATGCTGCACTTTTGGTGAAGTTCTGAAGACAGAAAACTTTTTCGTTTACATATCATTGTGAAACCAGAGTTAGACCATGAGCCTTAGAAATCTTTTGGGTTTAAAAAATTATTACAAAACTATAATAATATCTTAATATAAAACCAATATGCATGAGTTTTTTTTTTTCAGGCATGGTTAAACTGTTTTACTGTTTTATCTCATCTAATTTACCTTTTATGTGTTTCATGTAACCTGTTTGAATGTAATTAATTTTATACATGTTGATTTTTTTTTTACCTTACTGTCTTTCAATAATTTCTTATGTCATACTTTCATGTTTGTTTGTTTTTTTACATGTAATTAGATATTTAAAACTAACTATTACATTTTGTAAATCTCTGGGTTTTTTCCTAGATCCTGTTCTTGCAGTTTAACCAAACAATATTCCTTTGAAAATTAAAAAAATAATTCTTTCTTTATATATGAAAGTGAATTTAAATATATTTAACCCTTTTATAATATCTCTAATGGACACTGCCTATAATTTTCAAATAATTTTGAAAATAATGGAGAATTTTGAGGAATTTAGTAGTATAACTAACTTTGTCATTGTCAAGTTGGTATAACTTAACAAAGGTTCAATTATTATGGAAGATTTTTAGATATCCCATTTTTAAAAATAGTTACATCATATCCCAGTATGCTGTATGAGGTGATTAAAATGACATGCAGCTGTAAAACATTGACTCAAACCATCCCATCCAACCCATAACTGCATAGAAAATGGATGTAAAAATGGTGACAAACACTTTAAAATAAACAGTTCAATATCATAGAACCAGACAGTTTCAAGTGGTTTGCTATCAAACAGGTTTTGTACTTAACCAAACGATATTTCTTTGAAAATTAGAACAAATAAACTTATAGAAATTTTTTTTTTAAATAATAAATTTAGTACAGACTTGAAACTCCAACAATAGATGTGATAAAACCCGTGTTTCTTTCACATGCATTGTGAACTTTCATGTCTATTCTAAATTTATATTTTTTAAAATATGTCATTATACTATTTGTGACCTAGTCACTGACACAGTTCCAACTGTACCACAATGATAAAGGCCTGGATAATGCGGGTGAGCACTCTCAGATGTGCAGAACCCCAGGCACATGAAAATGTGTTAACCCAGAGGATAGTGAGCGAGATGCATTGAAATAACCATTCCAACTCACAAGGGCTTGCTCCTGTGGGTGGCCAACTCTGTCTTGATAGTAGTAAGTAGGGAGATGATTTGAGGACCAAGAATACCAGAAGTCTCCACCACCTTAAGTTCAATGATAAACCTACTGGAAAGTAGCTAATACTTCAAAAGTTTGCAAACTTCAACTTGTCAGGTAGTGAAACTGGAGTCTCACTGAATTCAGCAGATTGCTACTGAAGAAAGTGTCGCTGCATGTTGCATCCCAAATGAGAGGCTTACCACCACAGAACAGTCTACTTACTCACAAAATTAGTGTACAAGTAGCTGAGTATTCCACAAACATGTATACTCTTAACATAATTCTTAAGCTGGAGTAGCATGACACAATATGTGACAAAGCTAGACCTTTAAATTACAAGGATAGTCCATCTGATGAAAATATTAAGCAGTTTCCATCTACTCAATTTCATTCAAAGCTTTGGTTGACACAAGGCCAGAAAAAAACACACTTGGCTATGACTGTCAACAGCATGTTTCCATATTTATCTTTTTAAATTCATAAAAATTCACACTTTCTTAAAATATTTTTTTCTTGTAAATGCTTTAAGATTATTATTACGATGGTGGATTGGTAGAGCGTCGGACAACATGCTTTGCAGCATAGAGTTACAGCCCTTTACATTCTGAATTCAAATCCTGCCGAAGTTAGCTTTGCCTTTCATCCTTACGAGGTCATTAAAATAAAATACTAGTAACACACTGGGATCGATTTAATCGACTTTCCCATTCCAAAAAAATTGTTGCCCTTGAAACCATTATTTTATTAATGCCGAGGTTAACTTTGCCTTTCATCCTTACGGGGTCAATAAAATAAAGTACCAGTAATGTACT
>OZ024742.1:72516399-72561399 GCA_964016885.1 Eledone cirrhosa | reverse complement strand
CCTTCAATCATCTCTCTCTCCCTTCAATCATCTCTCTCTCCCTTCAATCATCTCTCTCTCTCCTCAATCACCTCTCTCTCCCTCAATCACCTCTCTCTCCCTCAATCACCTCTCTCTCTCCCTCAATCACCTCTCTCTCTCCCTCAATCACCTCTCTCTCTCCCTCAATCACCTCTCTCTCTCCCTCAATCACCTCTCTCTCTCCCTTCAATCACCTCTCTCTCCCCTCAATCACCTCTCTCTCCCTTCAATCACCTCTCTCTCCCTTCAATCACCTCTCTCTCCCTTCAATCACCCCTCTCTCCCCTCAATCACCTCTCTCTCCCTTCATCACCTCTCTCTCCCTTCAATCACCTCTCTCTCCCTTCAATCACCTCTCTCTCCCCTCAATCACCTCTCTCTCCCCTCAATCACCTCTCTCTCCCCTCAATCACCTCTCTCTCCCCTCAATCACCTCTCTCTTGTTCATGCACCTCTTGCACACTCAATCACACATTTCTTGCTCACTGAAACACCTTTTACTCATCACTCATTTCTTCACTTGCCCCTTGCCTATTTCCCACTCACCCTTCACTTCTCACTTCTCTATCTAATATATCCTTCCTCTGTATCCCTAGGGTATGTAAAGAAGCCCTTGAGTATTTCCTGTCCCTCCAGTCAGACAGTCACAGAGAATCCTGGAATAGTCTGCTCATCCTTCTCCTCACACGTCTTCTCAAGATGAATGATAAACAAGTAAGTCACATCACTATCTCTCTCTGTCTCTTTCACTCTCTTTTTATTACCTCTTGGGAGCTTTAAAAAGCTAACTAGAAATAAATATGCAATATTTCTTTGAAAATTTACCCTTCTGATTCCAACCCAGCCAAAACAAGCTCTGTTTATTGAACAAAACCACTCATTTTAGAGCATTCCTATTTAAAATATATCCTTCCTACATGATTTGATATAAGAATCTCTGACAAGTTGAGGCCACAATGATTATTCTAGTGCTGGTGTCACAATAAAATGCACTCAATCCACTCTGTAAAGTGGTAATGCTGGTGCCATAATAAAATGTACCCACTCCATCTGCAAAGTGGTAAACTTGTGATTGGAAAGCAATCTAGCAGAGAAAATGGATGTTAAATGATGATGATTGTGAATATATGTTTGTGTGTGTAAATTTTAGTTATATGTATGTGTGTGTATGTATGTTCTTCTGGTTTTATAATTTTATAAATTTTTACCAATAGAGAGAAAGTTGGTTTCTAACATAGACACAAGACTCTTTCATTGGAATTTAGACAACATCAGCTTGGTAGATATGTATGCATATCTGCAAACACATTGTGAGCCACTATTTTGTGTGCAGAGATTTCAGATGACCATATTTTTCTTAGGCAGGTGTAATATTCCCCGATTACACGTTCCTTGTTACAGCACCATCATATGATATATTCTCATTTATCCCTAGGTATCTGTAGCAGTCCTGTCAGATATCGGTGAAATATTTAGGCCATTGATAAAAAATGTTACTAGATTGGCTTGTTTTCATTTTGTTTAGTACTGTTGTTTTATTATGTTCTGTGAGAAAAATGTGTATACATGAATTAATTTCTCCCTGGAGGTAGAATCATGTGACAAATTTCTTACTGGCATAGTTGTTTCAAGGGACTGTTCATGTATTGCTGTCGTTTGTTGATGTTCAGCCTGGCTGATAGAAAGTCTAGTAACATGGCGACCTGTAATACATATTGTTCACTGCATGTCGATCTTAGGGACTTACAATGAATAGTGTTCATGTTATTTTTACGTTCAACAAATGTTGCTTGTTGACATAATTGTTTGGCTGTAGGGTGATTTATCTCTGGGTGTATTTCATTCCAGTATAGCTTCATTCTGTTCATATTGCCAATGAAGGGATTTTTTTTTTTTTTTTTTTTTTTTTTTTTTGCCATTTCATAACAATTAAATAAATCATTATTAAGTTCGTAACTCCAAGAGAAATGTGATTTATAATTCTGCAGTAACAACTATAGAAATTCTGTTTACCTTTCTCGTTTTTTTCTTCAGCACTTCATTAATGTTGTTGATGTTGTGTTCAGACATGCTGCTTGTAGCAAATCTTAGTAAAATGAATTATGTATTTAGTCAGATCTCTCTACGAATTTGAATAAAAGGTGTCTTCAGTGGATATAGTTAGAAGAATATCCAGTTATTCAACACATTATTATTGTTGGAGATATTATTAATCTTAAATTTAATGAATAGTCTCCCATGCCAATATGTGTGACTCGTTGCGTTGATTATGTATGTATATATATGTATATATATATATATATATATATGAAAAATTCAGGTCTTCGACGGCTGAGCTCAGTCGTCGAGGTCCCCAATTTTTTATATTACTCACTCTACTACCCCAAGTATCAAGTACTCTGGTGAGTAATGGTCTAATTGGTTTTTACTGCTTCCATTCTGATATGTATGTATGTGTATATATATATATGTGTGTGTGTGTATGTGTGCGTGTGTATATATATATATACACATGTATTTATGGGTGATTAAATTTTTTTTTTATTACTTCTCCTCCTTACTCTTTCTTCTATCCCTCATTCTATCTTCCGGTGAAGGACTGATGTCCAAAACATTAAAATTCATTTCCTACTATATCCAGCATTAAACTAATATATATCATCATTATGTTGTATTGCTCTCCTGTGTTGTTTCTCTTTGTTGACTTTTTGCATGCACACACACACACATATGGTGTATTTTTATGGTTGATATATATTTATTATTTGTTTCAGTTCCGTGCCCACGCCTCTGTATATTACCCCTATATGTGTGACACTATGGTGTTTGACTTGAAGCCCGAGATGAGATCAATACTGCGAAAATTCTTCATCCGTGTTGGACAGACATTCCAAGTTTGCGACGAGTGAGTTTAGCAAAGGCTGGCATCACTCATTGTTACTATTGCTGCTGTTGTAGGATTGATAATGATGATAATAAATATTGATAATGATAATAATAAATATTGATAATGATAATAATAAATATTAATAATAAAAATAATAATTATAATGGTGGTGGTAGAAGAGGAACAGTGAATTGATGATGGTTGCTTCAGTGGTGATATAGTATGGCAGTGGTGGTGATGGTGGGCAGTTGGTGGTAGCAATAATTGGAGTGGTGGATGTGTGCTGGTGATGATAGTGATTTGAATGGTTGATGTGTGGAATTGGTGATGGTGGTGGAGGAAACATAACCTCTAGAATAGCAGGCAAAATTCCAGAGAAGGTGGGTGGATTGGTTGTTACAGGCTGGGTAGTTATTTATGGGGGTGTGTTAGTTGTTCTAATGTCATTTAGATATAATTATCGGCTGTTTCCACCCCTCTCCCCCTCCCTGCTCTATTTCTTCCCTTGCATTGTTGTCCTCTTCTTTTTCTCAGTTCCAGCATGGCCAGAACCAAATTTTTAGCCAGCTGTCTTAAGGAATGTACACATCACACTACATTACATACCACATACTACTCATACATCACACACACAGATGAACCACATTTCACACATACTACACATGATCTATTTTTCTATATTTTTTTTCCTTTTAAATTAATCAAAGTATAATAATTGATAATTAACTAATGACTACAACTCTATCACTAACTCTTCTTATACTTCTTCAGTGTAGTTGTGACATTTTGTCCAACACTAACAATTCTGCTAACAAGAATAAAAATAAAGGTTTTTAATTTAAGCACAAGGTCAACAGTTTGGGGGAAATGTGGAGTTGATTATATCGAGAATCCCCACCCACCCCCAGTATTTGACTCTTACCTTATTTTATTCTCTCCGGAAGGATGAAAGGCCAGATTGACCTGTGGGATTTGAACTCAGAACAAAAAGAGCCAGGACAAATTCTTTAAGGCATTTGATGCTTTAACAAGTTTGCAAACCCACCACCCTAATAATAATAATAATGTCTCCCCAGTATTATTATTAAGTGCAGTGGATTGGCAGTATCGGTAGAGTGTCAGACACCATGCTTTGCAGCATAGAGTTATGATCCTTTATGTTCTGAGTTCAAATCCCGCCGAGGTTAGCTTTGCCTTTCATCCTTACGGGGTCAATAAAATAAAGCACCAGTAATGTACTGGGGTCGATTTAATCGACTTCCCCTTCAAATTGCTGACCTCGTACCTAAAGTCGAAACAATTATTATTATTATTGGCAGTGAGTTTGCAGAATCGTTTCAGCTGTTCATGTTCTGGGCCAAGGTCTGCTTTGTTTTTCATCCTTCCCGGGTAAAAAAAATAAAGTACCAGTCAAGTATTGGAATCGATATAATTGACTTTCCCTTTGCCCTAAATTACTGCAATATTTAGTTACATCCTTATACATTCTCAGTTCAACTCCTGCCACATTCAGCTTTATCTTTCAATCTCACAATTTAGCAGTCTAGTACTGGTGCAAGTTTATATCAACTATGCCTTCTCCAAAATGTATGATTTGGGGCCTGTGTTTCAGATTGTTAGTGCATCAGACAAAATGCTTTATGGTATTTGTTCCAGCTGTTTACGTTCTCAGTTCACCTCCTAGCAAGGTCAAGCAACCACATAGTGACCCTGTTGTTGGTTTGTGGTGAGATAGAACTTAAATTTGTTTTTATTAGGAATAGCTTATACTTGAATATAATCTATTGTTCCATACTCCAAAAATGCATGGCCTTGTGAGGGTGGTGAATTAGCAGAATCAGTAGAGCATCGCAGAAAATTCATTGCAGCATTTAATTACAGCTCTCTACATTCTGAGTTCAAATCCTGCCAAAGTCACCTTTGTGTTCATCCATTCAGGGTCAATAAAATAAGGTACTTGTCAAGTACTAGGGTCGATATAATAGATTGTTCCTTCCCCTATAAAACATTGGATCTTGTGGCTATGTTAGAAATCATTATTATTAGCACTGTCAGGTCATCAAGGACTGGAGGTTTGGATTCAATTTAGCTAACCATCTCTTCTTACTATCAGTGGATTCATATGGTCTCCTTTCAGTGTATCATTTAATCTAAGTGTTTTGATGAGAAGTATTGACGCCTCTCACTGTAAGTCAATGATTCTTATTTTCACATTTCTATATTTCAGATTTAATAAAAAAAATTTTAAAAAGGCCAAATACTCTATATTCTTTTATCATATGAAGTACCTTAGATGGACAATTTACAGGTATTTTTGCAAGGAGAGTAGTTAAAAATTAATCCAAAGACTTAGTTTTCAGTAACCTGACAGTATTAATAATAATAATAATAATTGTCTCCAATTTAAGCACAAGGTCAGTAAGTTTGGAGGGAGAGGAATTTGATTAGGTTGATCCAAGTAATTTACTGGTATTTTATCTTATTGGTCCCAGAAGGTTGAAAGGTAAAATTGACCTTCACAGGATTTGAACTCAGAATATAAAATTGTTACAGTAGTATTATAATAATTGTTTCTACTTTAGGCACAAGGCCAGCAATTACCCAGTGCATTACTGGTACTTTATTTTATCGACCCCATAAGGATGAAAGTAGTATTATAATAATAATAATTGTTTATATTTTTTGGCACAAGGCCAGTAGTTTAAGGGGAAGAGGAAAATCAGTTGAACCAATCCCAGTGCATTACTGGTACATTAATTTATCAACCCCAGAAGGATAAAATCTTCGCCCACTTATTCCTGAGAGGGTTGTGGGGGGCAGTCCTCAAACACTTCCTGTCAGAAGCAACCTTCTCCAACAGGTCTGGCTGGATCCCCAAGTGTGACCAGCCAAGCTCATGGATGTTATCAAACCATCTTGCTCGGGGTCTACTCCTGGGTCTCCTGCTGGTTGGTTTTGCATATATCTGTGAAATATTCAACCATTAATATGTTAAAGAGTAGACTGTACAGTTGATAGATCCACTGGATACTCATATGTTTCTCTTGATGAGGGAATCCATCATATATATTTATATATATATATATATATATATATATACAACCCTCATCGGTTACAAATGACCATGGTTTTGCACCTAGAAAGTTTCCCTCCAAGGCACAAGCCTGGGCAGCATTTGTGGAAAACCAGCAGTTGCCCATGCATATCAGTCTCCCTTCTCTATGCCACCATTGTTGTCCAAGGGAAAGGCAATGCCCAATACAGCCTGCCACCAGTGACATTGCAACTCATTTCTACAGCTGAGTAAACTGGAACAACATGAAATAAACTGTCTTGCTTGAGGACAGAATGCATCACTCGTTCTGAGAATCGAACTTACAACCTCATGATTGCAAGCTCAATGCTCTAACCACTATATATATTAAAAAGATCAGAGGCAATAAGCAGTTGATTTAGGTTGAATAAGCAGTTTATTTAGGTTATTAAATCTCTGTTATACATATTTCACTGTGGACTACCAATTTTGATAGCCTGAGCTCTTCAGATGGCATAAAAATCTATAAAACCTTGAAAACACTAAAAACTCCCTCAAAAAAGTTTTTCCTCTTGTGATACCGAGAATGGCCAAATGTATTGATTCAGCCGTCCCCTGTATCACAAAGAAAAATTTTTTAGAGGAAATTTTTAAAGGATTTTATGCCACCTAAAGAGCTCCATCTATCAAAATTGGCAGTCCCCAGTGAAATATGTATAATGGAGATTTAAATAAACCTAAATCAACTGCTTATGGCACCTGATCTTTTTAATGCTACATAATGTTCTAGCTTGTACCACTTATACAGGTCATTGAGCGCTTCATTTTATCTGCATCACAGCCAACTGACCATAATGTGGTCTGCACATCCCTGGTCGGTTAGCCACATATTTTAATAAATAAATATATATATGAAGGAAATATGTTTGGAATGTGGCAAGCAAAGATTTAGAATTGAAATAAAAATAGAAGCATCACCATAACATTGACTAAATAATATAATCTAATAATGGGGCATATAAACCCACTGAATGGCAAAAGAGGGGTATCAGTTTAACTTACACATTATCACTGGTTTTATAGATATTAACATGTCTAACTCCTTCAGAAGCATCTGAAGGAGTTAGACATGTTTATGTCTATGAAATCACTGGTAATGCGTAATCACTGTTAATGTAAATATCTTCAACTTTCATCTTGATGATTTCTCTTTCATTCATTTGTACCCACAATTGTGCGTGTGTTGGATTTGAGACAATTCTGATGAGTATTCCAATTGTTCAAGCAATAGAACAGCCTGCTCATGAAATTAATGTTCAAGTGGCTGAATATTCCACAGATACACATGTACCCTTTATGTAATTCCTAAGATTCAGTATGACAGTGTGTGACAAAACTAGCCTTTTGAATTATAGGTGCAATTCACTTTTGCCAACTGATTAGACTGGTGCAATGTGAAGTAAAGTTTTGCTCAAGGACACAAGGCACTGCAGGGAGTCGAACTCATGATCTTATGCTCATAAACTGAACACCCTAACCACTAAGCCATGTGCCAAATATATATAAAAAAAACATAATGTATATATTTATTAGTGGTCACCACTTTGTTTATTGTTTTCTGTTTAATCTTTTGATATGTTAAAATATAATTTAATTATTTAATTTATTTAATCATTAATGATTAAGAGAATAATTATAGTGATTGTGTAGTTTAAAGGTGTTGTGCCACTTAGGGTCCAACATTCATAATTTCATATCATAGAACCACAACTCACTACTTGCTCCAGTCAGACAGTTTGTTGGAATAACAGATAAAAAAAATAAGCCACTGCAGCCACCTGTTTCACTCTCTACTTCACAGTTGAGTGGTTAGCGGTAAAAAAGAAAATGAAGGTACCACCCATGCAACTAAAGAACTCCACCAAATAAACCATCTCATTCTTGCAAATATAGTGGTATGGTAGTATGCACTTGATATAAAATAGTAAAAAAAGAAATTGAAAAAAATATGAACACTTACTCCAACCTCAATACTAACTGTACCATACCTTTCATTTAGAGGTCTCCTGGTACACTTGTTCTTCTGTGAAACCAGTTCAATTCTTGATTGCATCAATTCACCTCACTCTTGTACTTAGTACTTTCAGTTACAAAGCTATATAGGCAACAACAGCTTCTAAAGGAATTATGTTTCACTGACTAACATCAATCTTTTTTTCACATATATGACAACAATGTGAAACGAAGCATAAATTGGGGTCACCCAGCAAATTAAGTGAGGATTACCCTTGAACTGTTCACAGCCATACTAGAGCCCCTGGCATGACATCACACGTTCTTTTGACACATACAATGACAAAGTGAAATGAAGCAGAAATTGGGGGTCACTCAACAAATTTAACAAACGTTTTGCTGCTCTTTTACTGCTGGCGTACCTTACATCATATCACACTCTATTGACACATACAATGTGAAACAAAGTATAAATTTAGCAAGAGGTTACTCTTTTACTGCATTCAGCCATTCCTGAGCCCCAACATTGCTCTTTCTTTATGACATACAATAACAATGTGAAATGAATGCAGAAATTGTTTATCACACAATTTCAGCCATGCTGAAGGCCCCAACATTTTGAAGAATTTTGGGGTTCTTTTTATTTTTTTTATTTTCTCCTTCCATTTATCTAGACGTTTCCTTTCCTTGCTTTACCCCCACCCATTCACCCATCTCCCACATGTCTCCTTATTTCCAGGCTGTTATGTCTACCAGTGGGTTTCTAGTTTTTTTTTTTTGGTAGGTGGGTCATGGGAATCTAAAGTTTGTATATATCAGGTGTTGTATAATTCTGTATTGGTGTCAAGTAAGTACCAATCTTGTTTTTAAAAAAAATCTTTGTTATAATCTCTAAAAGATGTATATATATATATATATATATATAATGTGTGTGTGTGTGTATGTATGTATATATAGGTATATATATTTGTATGTGGAGGCACATGGCTTAGTGGTTAGAGCATTGGCCTTGCAATCGAAAGGTTGTGAGTTCAATTCTCAGACCGGGTGATGTGTTGTTTCCTTGAGCAAGACACTTTATTTCACATTGCTCCAGTTTACTCAGCTGTAGAAATGAGATGATAGGGACTGGGGTCCCTATCATTCCACTGCAAAGTGGACGTGGAGGTGCCACGGCAAAAAAAGCACCCAGCACTCACTGTAAATGAGGTTGGTGTTAGGAAGGGCATCCAGCTGTAGAAATTAAGCCAGAATCAGTTCCCGTCCCACCTTTGCAAGCAGGGAAAAGTGGACGTAAAATGAAATGAATGAATATATATATATATGTGTGTGTGTATATGTAGGTATATATATTTGTATGCATATATATATATATATACACATTAAAAAATGTTAACATTTTGGGGGTTTTATTTGTTTTGTTTATTTTTAATATATTTCCTGGTTTTATTTGATTCTATTTTTGTCTTCTGTGTTTTTGTTTATATATGTATGTATATATATGATTGGGTAGTGGATGATAGGATTAGTAAATTATTTTAAAAGTACTGTGGGGAATATGGTTATGTCTCCTGTGTTCCCAGTTCAAATCCTACTTAGGGCAACAGGACAGCATTGCTTTTTATTCTTTTGAGGTCAGTAAAATATGTCTAGAAATACTAGACTCGATATGACCAGCTATAATCTTGAAGGAAGTGCCCTGCATGGCCACAGTCCAATGAGTGAAACATGTGTGTGTATATATGTATATAAGTTAGAAACCTTAGGTAGCATGTATTTGTGTTGAGATCTTATTCACTTATATATATAAGATAGAGAGAAATGGTTGTGAGGTTAAACCGTCATGCTATTAAACTGCTTGTTATCAGTTCAAATCTCTGCTCTTGCAATAATGGTTCTGAGATTAGGCATCTATTTCAACGTTGCTGCTTTTTTATTTCTTTTTGTACTCATTTAGTCAACGAGGGAGGGGATGTACCCATAACACTCTTCACAGCCACCAAGATTGGTAGAAATGATGGATAGGGGTATCTACAAGCAGAGATCTAGTTCAAATGTTTACAACAGAGAGGACTCTGATAAATGCATCTAAGGGCTACATGAGGTGTTAAACAAGGCTAGGAATTGAATCTACCTCCCAAGTAGGCCACAGCAGGATTTAAGCTCAGAATGCTAAGAACCAGAACAACTTCCACAAGGCATCTCATCTGAGTGTCTAACAATTCTGTCAATCCACCATCCTGTTCTTTATTGTATCAACCCCAAAAAGTTGACCCCAGCAGGATTCAGAATGTAGAGAGCCAAAACAAATATGCTGAAACAACTCTTCTGACCCATTGCCTACTTCAATGACAAATACACTTACCACTCAAAGTATTATACCATTGAATATTCAGTAGTATGAAGATAAGAATATCAAGTTAGGATAAGCAACTATGAAATCAGTTCTTAATATACATATATATATGTATGTGTGTGTGAAGGTATGTGACTTAGTGGTTAGGGTATTTGGCTGGTGGTAATAAGGTCATGAGTTCAATTCCCAGTAGTGCATTGAGTCCTTGAGCAAGACACTGTATTTCACATTGTTCCAATTCATTTGACTGGCAAAAACGAGTTGTACCTGTAACTCAAAGGGCTAGCCTTGTTACATGGTGTTGCACTGCATTGCATTAAAGGGGCATGTATCTGGAGAATGCTCATCCATTTGCATGTTAATTTTATGAAGAGGCTGTTTGTAGTATTACATCTGCTACTAATGGTTGAATGAGATCAGGCAAAAGTCTTGTGAAAGAGAAAATATGAAAGAAGTGAAGTGACAAATTAAGGGAGGTAACTCAGAATATGAAGGCCTGTGGCATTTGTGATGGTGGGAGGAAACTTTAACACAGTAGAAGTAGATCAAAGATGAGATAATAGTGAAATGAGGTTCTCTCTTTCTGTGATTTTCTTTTAACCCTATTTGTCAGTATGTGGCTAATTGATATATTAATAATTGTTTCTACTTTTGGCACAAGGCCAGCAATTATCCCAGTGTATTACTGGTACTTTATTTTATCGACCCCCGTAAGGATGAAAGGCAAAGTTAACCTTGACAGGATTTGAACTCCGACCGTGATGATGATTGTGGTAGTTATGAGAATAATGATTATGATGGTAGTAGTGGTGAGTGATGATCACAATGGTGATGTGATGACAACTGAGAGGAATTTTATCAGTGGAAACAGTTTCTCAGGCTCCCTTTTAGTAAATTTCTAGTCTTCAATATATATGAGCATTTTCTGAGATCCCAAGAAACGGTACCATGTATCCTCTTTCTTATAGGCTTTGATGGTGATATTGATGATTATGATAATGGGGACAATGGAAATTGATGTGATGGTGAGAGTGTCTTTTTATATGACTTACTAGAACTTACATTTCATTGGCACCTCTATAATGACCATTAATAATAATGTGTGATCATGGTGATCATCATCATTGGCTAGTACAATCAGCCAATGTACAGATTTGTTATATTTTGACACCCATCCATCATCACCTGACACTATCTCTACTATTACTGCCACTACGACTGTTAGTATTACTATTACCATTGGGTTGGTGTAGTACTACCACCACCAGCTCCACCAAAGCCTGTTTGTTCTCTTTACATTATAGGTCCATAGTAGTTTGGTCACTCGTGAAGGACTCTTTTTCTTCAGATCCCCTGCCCTACAGTGAAGTTGATATTGCATGACGTGAATAGAAACACTCTACATATTCACCACCATGGCCACATTGTGTTCACATCATCTTTTCCATGCTGGAATGAGTTGGACTACCTTTATGGTCTGATGACTTTCTTAACACCCACCTCTTACAACATGCAAACACATAACTATTATTGTCAATAAAGAATAGATCATCATCATTTCATGTCCACTTTTCCATGCTGATTGTGGGTTGAGGCAAGGTTTTATAACTTTAGTGACCTCTTGCTATATGCAGGGATATTGTGTGCCTGTTCTAACACTGAGATGGTATTATTAAAGAAAAGATCATCATAATCACCACCACCATCAGAGAACAGACTAATGCCCACTGTATCAGTCCTCAACCTCATGGGTTCCTTCTCCCAAATTTGAGGATGAAATGGTAGTTCAAGGACCAAAAGCACAGGCACAAAAAAAAAATGATCAGTCAAAGCCTGGTATTTAGTTGTCTTTCACTCCTCTGCATTGTGTAAACTGGTTTATGTCAGGAAAGGTGTTCATCTCTAGAAACAAACATGCTGAAAATGGAACATACAAGCAAGATGTAATCCTTCTTATATCTAGAAAGGAGCAACTCTGAATAAGAACTGGCATGGATTGTGACAACCCATGCCAGCATGGAAAGCAAGCATAAAATGATGGCAGTGCATGTCAGAATCAGTAGTAAACAAAAAAACCTTGCAAGATTTAGTTGCTTTCCATTCTGAGTTCAAATCCTACCAAGCTCAATAAACTTTCATCTTTCTGGGGTTAAGTACCAGTCATGTATTGGATTAATTTAATCAGCTAACCTTTTACCCTAAGTTTTTGGCTTTGTACCTAAATTAGAAACCATTATTTTTTTTATCAGAGTGGTGAACAATATGCTTTGTGGCATAGTTATGGCCAGGTTCTGAGTTCAAATCCCTCTGAAGTTAGCTTTACTTTTCAGCTTTACAGGTTTGATAAAATTAAGCACCAGTAATGCACTGTGGTCGATTTAATCGACTTTCCCTTGTCGCCAAATTGTTAGCTTTGTGCCTACGTCAGAAACCATTATTATTATCGGGATGGTGGTCATGGTTGGAAGAATCCATATAGGGATGGATCAATGGTCTGGTAGTCAGTTACATTTATTTACACTTTGAGTTTAAATTGCACCAAGATTGACTTTGCTTTTCGTCTTTGAGTCAATAAGATAAAATACCAATTAAATGCTGAGGTCTAGATTTCTTTTCCCCAGTATCTGTGGTCTAGTGGCTATCATAGAAGTTAAGAATCATTAGAATGTTGGATATAATGCCTTGCAGTATTTATTCTAGTTCTTTACATTCTGAGTTCAAATTCTGCCATGGTTAACTTCGTCTTTCAACCTCAAAAGATAGAAAGTTGGGAGAAGAATGCTAAGAGAATGGATTATAGTTTTCTCCATTATATTAGGTGTTGTCGTTTTATGTGGAACAGAATATTGAGAGTTGTACAGTATGCTTTAATATTTTCCACCCACCTGTGTTCACAACCTCATGGTTTAAAACACATGATGGGAGAGTCATTAGAATGTCGAATAGAATGCTTTGTGATATTTGTCCCAGCTCTCTATGCTAAGATCAGCTTTGCCTTTCACCCTTTGATGGTCAATAAAAAACGGTACCAGCCCAGTAGTGGGATCAATTATTCCTCTATACCTCTTTCTCACTCTCTCGCTTCCTCTCTGAAGAAATTGGTTCAGACAAGGAGAAGGATGGGCTCTGACAGATTGTAAGATGTCACTACAATGGCTCCATCAGGAGTTACGGGTCCATACATCAGATGCGGGACCATTGTGTAGGTTTTTGGAGAGGGGGGGGGGGGGGGGGGGGCTTAGAAATGAAAACATTTATTTTATTTCACCACCACTGCTACTATCTTCACCACCACTACTACTACTACTACAGTGAACAGTGGAAAACTCACAACTACAATAACAGCAACAGCAATGACTTGAAAAAAATATAGAAAATAAGAACTGAAAAAAAAAAGACAATTATGGACAAAAAACAATGGGCTCTCTCTCCTTGCATGCCAGGCCCTGTAATCCTATCCCAGATGTTCCACAGAAGACAAACTTCCTCCAATATTTGGTCTACCACACATTGGTTTCTGCAACAAGAAAAGAAAAATGTATCTTTTCTCTTACCTTTTGTTTTTTTTTTTCTTTTTGTTGTTTTCAGCAACTTTTAAAGGAAGTAAAGTGTATTTCAATCATAACCTGAATTTAAAATATTTATGATGGAACATGCAAACATGTAGCAGTGAACTACTCTACTCCCACACATTCATTCTGATCTCTCTTCTACCTTACTCCTGCCTTCATCTCTCACTACCCACATACCCTTCTCTCTCTGTCTATATAAATATATATAAAACAACATTGTTGGCTACCATCTGGTTTCATACCTGAATAGATCATTTTATTTGACATGATATATACAAACTTCTGATCTGTATACCTCAGACCTTGATGTTTACAAATGGCTCTGTGTGTGTGTGTAATTTTGTTATTTATAGTGACTATTTATTTCAAAGTTTCAATGAAGCTACTGGTGTTTTGAAAAGCCTGTACCTCTGTGAAACTTCTAAATATACAGTTACTATTAATAACAAATATTACAACAACTCTATAAACAGTTTATAAGTCCTTCATTCAATGCATGTTTATAAACCCATAAAACATGCACACACTCACACACAAACCATTGATACTTGAGTAGAAATGTGTGAAAATCCAGTTTGCAATTTATCTACTGGGCCTCCAAAAATTCAGTTCAAAATATATTGTACATTGTAAGTGTTGTACGTAAAACGTTATGACATATCTACCGGTGCAGTTTATACAAGAGTATATATGGTACATATGTATGATATATACACGCACACTCAAACACACTCCTTTCTCTTGTTCAAATATCTCCCTCATCATTCCTTTACAAGATCTCCTTTCTCTGACATACATGCATAACCATATACACTTGCATATCTTTATATACATACAGATGCAGTATGCACATACCCACACATATTATAAAGAAGGTGACAATGAATTTTTTTTTTGGCAGATGCCTCTTCAAACTACACACACACACACACATATATATAATGTACACAGAACTAACTATAGTACTTTCTTCACTCATATTTTCATCAAGTGGATAAGGTATTGAAATGAGTTCAAATTCACTGCTGTGATGTTTTGTTTCTGTGGCAGAACACTTTAGTCTATATTTTCTCAGTTTACTATAACTATCATGGGGAGAAATAGATGCCAGTTAATTTCGGGAGTGTTATACCTGTCACAGACTGCTGTCCTATCCAGGGAGAGAGGTTTTAATCCTTCATTCTATTTCACACCATAAAGCTGGAGTTAAGCACCAGCTTCTATACAGGCCCCATGGTGATGTTTAAGAAGGCAATTACATTTTACAATCTACATTCATATTTTCCTTTACAGATACTATATCTTTGACAGACAGTTGCATAAACACACACATATACACAGGCATATATATTCATATTTATATGTGAATGCATATCTATAAATATGTACATATATTTATTTATACATATATATATACACACCTACATATATGCATACATGTATATATTTATACATATATATGTATGTATATTTTTACATAACCACATATATATATGTATATATATTTACACATAAACATATATGTATATATATTTACACACATAAACATATATATATATAAGCATATATTAATACACACACATGCATGTGTGTTTCAATAAAATGTCTGTCTTTCTGCTCTATATGGATTTTTCTTCAAAGAAACTTAAATTTGGCAATGAAATGGTTGTATCATTATAAACTTGTTTGTTTCTTCTCTCTTATTCTTGTTTGTTTTTTGTTTTGTTTTTCACCTAGCAGGATTTATTTAGTGTATGTATACACATGCACAGCCATACCCTCATGCATTTTCACCTTTTTTTAATCCGCACATTATTTCTTTTCTCTTTCTTATATCATCTATCTGACAATTTAAGTCAAGCCAACTTCCAAAGTAAATATACTTTGCTGAGGAGATCTAATGAGATCAAAACATGCCTGTTGCTTTCACCAAGTTGGCTTATAGCTACCGCATTCTCTTAATTTATTGCAAAGAGCCTGGATCAGCCAAGGAATTATCTTCATTGCTTGCTTTCCATGAATTACATGCCCTTAATGGGAATGTGGGTTTTGACATTGTGAGGATAGTCCCAGTTGATTGGAGTTATATCTCCATTCACTATATTTAGACTGAGACTCTGTATATATAAGTGTGTGTGTGTATATATACATATATATATATATATATATGAGAGAGAGAGAATTATAAAATTCATTTAAAATGCCATGTACCAGAAGAGTGAGATTATCATTTATTGCATAACATTGACATGTGTTTCATTGTATGCATTATATAATCGGTCTAGGGTCGTTTATTTGGGGGGGTTTTCGATCAAAGTAAATTGAATCCAATTACTCAAAGAATTATATGTAGAGACAAGAAATTTTCAAAGTGGAATAAGAACTTGTTCACTTGTATGAATATATAGAAGGCATGTAAAAATTAAAAGAAAAAATAATGAAAAAATAGGGAGCAATATATGGAGGAGCAGAGAGAATAGTTGTGAAATGGTGGAATAGGTAGGAAGAAAGGGAGAACAATGAAGACAGATTTACTGAATATTTATTCAAATTTGTTTTGGTTGGGTTTTAATATTCTTATCTTTGTATACAACATATTGTTTCAAATTCTTTTAACATTATCAGTTCTGAATAATCAGGGTTCATTAAATTAAATTCCTGTCTCATTTACTAAATTGAATTTATCCAAGGTTAATCTAATATTTACGAAATCTTTGTTAAAACATGTTACTTTTGATTTCAAAAAGATCCCTGAAAATTTAACAAACCAGACACTTTAACTTTTTATCCTCTTTGAAACTGATAAATGTTTTAACTTTTTGTTATTATATATACTTCTGTAAAAAGTCAAATATTTTAGGTTAAATTTATGGATCTGACGATTACATGGATCCTACTTTCAAGGAGCTGATATTTCACACTACTATCCAAAATACCATATCAATAATCAGAATCTTAAATGGACACTAAATGAATATAAAACAAAAACAATGAATTACAGTAATAACACCAATGTTTCTACACACCAAGACAGACTTTCTCCTACCAAGACAAATAAATAAGGCCATGTAGCTCTTATAGATGTTTCCACTTGCATGCATCATAATAACATAGAAATATTAATTTCCTTGTCATAACATCAGGATAAATTCACAAATGCTGATCTATTATCTGTGAAGAACATAAGGTATATGGAAAAGTAGATCGACCTTTATACATGTATTGGTAATATGATTTTCCTGTATTGATATTTTTCATCCATTTTCTTTCTTCCATGACTCAAACTTATTTATCTATTTCCTGTTTGTTTAATATTTTTTTAAGTAATTTTATTTTTAATAAAATTTAGTTTGCTTAAAGCATTGTATCATCATCATCATCGTTTAACTAGCATGGGTTAGACGGGAATTGTCCCACTTGCGGCAAGATTGGTTAGGTGACCATGTCTTGCTCATATAGGACTATCTGGCAGGTTTTCTACGGCTGGATGCCCTTCCTAACACCAACCACATTTACAGTATGGACTGGGAGCTTTTTACCGTGTTACCTACATGGCTACATTACAGCATGGACTGTGTGTGTCTTTGTCGTAACACCTACACGACCTCATTATTTTGGACTGGATGTTGTGGTACCAACATAACTTTACAGAGAAAGGGTGGTGTTGGTGGGAGTGGGAGGGTGGAGTAGGGGTAGTGGGTTGGGGTGTATATTCGGTTTCGCTTTGTACATAGGCAAGGCGGGTGTTCTGTATTATTGCGTGGTGCCAAAGATCTTGGTCCAGTGACATTGTCTTAGAGAGGTGCAAGTGTGTAAGGTCGGAATTTATCAAATCGTCCCAGGTTTTTCTGGGTCTACCTACTCCGTAACTTCCATCAATTTTGATCGCCCTGTACTTTTCTATACAGCTGTCATCTTTCATGTGCATCACGTGACCATACCAATGTAGTCTTCTCTCAAGTAAACAGCATATGATCCCTCTTATTCCTAATTTCTCACTTAGTTCATTTATGTTTTGCTGTTCGTGTATATTACTATTACACATCCAACGGAGCATGCATGCTTTGTTCCTTTCCAGTCTGCACACAATGCCCATGTCTCACTGCCATGTAACATTGCTGTTCGTATACAGACATCATACAATCTGCCTTTCATTTTTAGAGAGAAACCTTTCGTGGCCAACAGCAGTATAAGCTCTCTGAACTTTTTCCATCCCGTTCTGACTCTGGCTACTGTACTTTCAGAGCACCCGCCACCACTGCTGATTTTGTCACCTAGGTAACGGAAAGTGTCCACTATTTCTATAGAACCATCTGGGCAATAGAAGGAGCTAGTATCCTGTGAGCACTTGCTACTTATTGCACCTGAGCATGAGGCCACATATAAAATCTACGTTCTTAGATAGCTTACCTGTGATCCCACTACATCTTTTATGTACCCATCGTTTGCATTTCGGACATAAAATTTCTACCTACTCCTTTCCTACACACTGAGCATGGCCATTTCCCAGAGGGTACTTGTGCCCTATTTTCCTTTCCACATACTAGAACTTTAGTCTTTGACAAGTTAACTTTAAGGCCTTTTGATTCAAGGCCATGCTTCCATGTTTGGAATTTCTTCTCTAGTTCAGCCCTAGATTCAGCTATGAAAGTTAGATCATCTGCGTATAGAAGTTCCCGTGGGCAGCCGGTCTTAAACTCCTCTGTTATAGCCTGAAGGGCAATAATAAATAGGAGGCGGCTAAGGATAGAGCCTTGATGAATACCAACTTTTACGCTAAATTCTTCACTATATTCATTCTTAATTCTAATCTTGCTGACTGTTTCTTTATACATGGCTTGTATAGCTCTCACAAGCCATTCATCTACATCTAGTTTTCTAAGAGCCCACCAGATAATGGAGTGGGGGACTCTGTCAAAGGCTTTCTCCAAGTCAACGAAAGCTAAGTAGAGGGGTTTACTTTTAGCTAGGTACTTCTGTAGTTGTCGTTCAAGGAAAAGAGTGTCTGTGGTTCTTTTACTGTGACCTTCATGACCTGGTCAACCAACTTAATGCCTTTATAGTTTCCCCTATCTAGAGCATCTCTTTTACCCTTGTAGCAGTTAATGATAATGCTGCTATGCCAGTTATTTGATATGACCCCATTCTGTATTACTTGGTTTACTATTCGGGTGACCATTCCAGATGCTTTCAACATCTCAGCAACTATCTCCGAAGGCCCAGCTGCCTTGCCTGTCTCCATATCTTTGATTGCCTTACATATTATACTACCTTCAACTTGCACCACTCGTCCCTCTATTGGATCAATTTGGGGCAGACTATCTTTTTCCCATTTATTCTCATTTAGTAGTCTCTCGTAGTGACATTTCCAAGCTACCTCTTATCAGTATCAGTGAGGGCAAGTACACCATCATCATTACGGACACACTTCTCCCCGACAATATCACGGTTTTCCTTGACATATTGTCTTGCAATCCTGAACACCTCACATTTTTGGTCCTCGCGTTGTAGAACATGCTTGAACTTTCTATCCTCTGCTTCCCTTCTTGCAAAGTACACTTGTCTCCTAGCTTCTCCTGGCCACTCGATAGTTTTCTCTACTTCCCCTATCCCGCTATACTTTCTTAGCCTGCTTTTTGGCCTTGATTGTCTCCTCCACCTTACTGTTCCACCACTAAATTACTCTCCTCCTGCCAATAGGTCTGCTCCAGCCACAGATTTCATGTCACCTTCAGCAGGTTAACTTTCAAGAATTTCCACTGTTTTCTACGTCTATATTGTATGTCTCTAATTGCTCTTCCTTATTTAGTGTTTACAACAGACACTCTGTCACGTCTTCTAGTAAGGATATAATCTACCTTGCTGGCGTGTTCCTATGATCTATAGGTGATCAAGTGATTGTCTCATTTTTTTTAAGTTTGTGTCACAGATAGTTAGGTTATTAGCGTCACAGAATTCCTGGATTCTGAAGCCTTCTTCATTTCTAGTACCAAACCCATAGCCTCCATGGATTCCGTCATAGCCGTCACAATGTTGTCCAACATGACCATTTAGGTCGCCGGCAATAATTATGCAGTCACTGTCTGTTATTTGGGAGGTAGTGAGCATTAGCAGCTCATAGAACCTGTCTTTTATAACGTCAGGTAGGCTGGATATTATTGTCACAGTAGTTCTATTTAGGACTAGTCTTATTTTAATTATTCTGTCGTTCACTCTATTTCTGGCAATTACCTTATCTACCCATTTTTCTGCTAACATAATTCCTACTCCACCCAGCCCATTGTCATTTCTCATCCATAAAAGTTTATAGCATCATTTTTTACCCACAATGAATCTAGCAGACCCACCCCTCCACCTAGTCTCTTGAACACAACAAACATCAACTTCCTTACGTTCAAGCATCTCTGCAACCTCGTTTGAGCAACCTTTCAAAGTGCCTACATTCATGGTACCAACTCTGAAGTTTTGGATTTCGTTGGGTGGATGGAAGGGATGGTTTGGAGGCGCAGAAAGGGTGTGGGAGATGGAATTATGTTAGCCATCCGTGTCTGAAATAAAGAGGAGTCCTTGCATTGCATTCTCGTCTGGCAGAGGGAGGTGAATTTATCTTTATCTTTGACATTGTCATTGAGTGTTCAGATTGTTCAGACTCTCCAAATTTGTAGTCCATTTAGAATATTGAAAAGCAACCAGGTCTAAACTTAAGGAGTAATAGCCGAGGTGGTGGCTGTGTGATAGAGATTGGTAAGAGAAACATGTAAACATATAAACAATATGAGAGAGACAGAGAGGGGAAAGAAGATTCCAGAAGTAAATAATAATAACAATGGGAAAGTTTACGAGAAGATTTTTTTAGAAAGGTCTGACAGATTTATCCATATTTTTGAAAAGATTAGATTCTAAGTTAAACAAACATATAACAGATAATAAAGTTCAAATACTGATAGGTAAATGGACTATGAACATGGAGAGACAACAAGAAAATGAACCGCATACATTACATTTCTCAAATCAACAATTCAGAAGTAAGGTTCGATAATATATAATGTGGAAAGTGACATAAGACTAAACAAGGCAAAATGGTTGCTTTGTTATTCTTGAGAACCTGGAGGATGACGTCAATTGCTGATGTAATATTTCATAGAATCAATTTTCTTATATGAGATGGTGTTTAGGTTGTGTGGGTGTGTCCTTTAATGTTTTTCACCTTTGGTCTCCTTTAAACAATTTATGATTTCAGATGAAGAAATTTTTTTACCAGAATGCTCACTGCGCAAATGTAATAACTTATTATGTGCTGAAATTTAAAGCTATCCATGTATAAGAGCTTCAAAGAACTACTGCTTCACTCTTAATTCTAACATATTAGCTGGGTGTAACATAAATTTGCTCTTTGATCAGAAGTCAGCAACAAGTAGGGTGTGGCTTACAAATGGACTATTGACGTGTTCTCTGTGAACTTCAGAACTATGTAAGTCATATATAACATCGAATAGGTAAAACTAAAATAAATCTAAAGTGGGCCATTACAAAAAGAAGTTGCTGCTTCTCATGCTAGGCGATCTCTTTCATTACATATAGTTCAAGATTTAAAAGGACAAACACAGAGATAGAATTAATTAAATACAATGTTATTAGTTTCACACTTGTTGGAAAAGGAAAACGGAATGTCTCGATTGGATGTTAGTACTTCATCAGGAAGAGGAAAGTTTGGAGAAAAAGAAGGTTGGAAGATTGAAGAATAATTTTTTAAAGTTTTTTTATTAGGATGGGTATATAGTATCTGTTTACATTTGTGTGACATAGATAGCCCTTTGAATTGCAGGTACAACTCATTTTTTTTCCAACTGAGTAGACTGGAACAACATGAAATAAACTGCCTTACTTACAAACAAAATGTGACATTGGAAATCAAACTTACGACCTTACAATTGTGAACTGAGCATCTTAACTACTAAGCCACATGCTTTCATTTTAATATTAACAACTACATTTTTTACAATAAATACGATAACATTTTCTCATATATTTTGCAGCATGTTTATTTAATGCTATCTTATTAGAATATATTTAATTTGATTTTCAAGTATAAAATGCTTTGTTGCTTTCAGTCAAAGGTCTCTCTTCGAACCCTACATTTTCTTGGAAATTATATACAATCAAACAATAGAGATATAGCAACACACCTTAGATACATATCGATATAACTATAAATAAATTGAACTTTGTTCTATATTATATTATAATAATGGGCGGTGGATTGGCAGTATCAGTAGAGAGTCGGACACCATGCTTTGAAGCATAGAGTTACGTCCCTTTACGATCTGAGTTCAAATCCCGCCGAGGTTAACTTTGTTTTTCATCCTTATGGGGTCGATAAAATAAAGTACCGGTAATGTACTGGGTAATTGCTGGCCTTGTGCCTAATGTAGAAACAATTGTATTATAATATGGAGGCACATGGCTTAGTGGTTAGAGCATTGGCCTTGCAATCGAAAGGTTGTGAGTTCAATTCTCAGACCGGGTGATGTGTTGTTTCCTTGAGCAAGGCACTTTATTTCATATTGCTCCAGTTTACTCAGCTGTAGAAATGAGATGATAGGGACTGAGGTCCCTATCATTCCACTGCAAAGTGGTTGTGTCGGTGCCACGACAAAAAAGCACCCAGCACTCACTGTAAATGAGGTTGGTGTTAGGAAGGGCATCCAGCTGTAGAAATCAAGCCAGAATCAGTTCCCGTCCCACCCTTGCAAGCAGGGAAAAAGCGGACGTAAAATGAAATGATGAATGATGATGAATGGGTGCCTAAAATTCAAATAGATGTTTTATCATACCTCACAACTATTGTTGTTACAAAAAGACACCTTCCTCAACCAACACACACACACATATACCTACTGCTTTCTTTAAAAGAGAGAAGGGCATGTTAGCTGTAGTGGCAGAAGCTTTATTTTTTTAGCGTGTGATCAAATTTTTACCATTTAAAAAAAAAATAATCTTATTATTGGAGTGTCACTTATATGTAGTGGCAGATTGAGTCATTAAAGCATCGGACAAAACACCTAGTGGTATTATTTTTTTTGCTTTCTGCACTCTGAGTTCAAATCCCACTTACACTATCTGATGCAGAAATGCTCTAATCTATAACATGCATGTCAGCAATGACACTCTGAAGGCTTTTGGTAACAATGAATTTTGAAAGTGTCATTTAGGTTATAGTAACTTAAAATTTCTTTTTATTATCCTTGGCTAATGCATCCAACATTAAAATAAATGTATGGGTCTTTACCACCCATCTTACAATCTGTGAGGAAAAATAGAGTAGAATTTGTTGGACATTGCTTTAAAGCAAAAGATAAGTTAGTGTCTGTCATCATTTATATTTAAGAGACATTGGTTAGCTGGTGGGAAAAGTCAGATGATCTATCGAGATGGTATCGCCAGAGATTTGGGAGTGATACCTTGGTGTAATATTATAGAATTGTGAGCTATGGGAAAAAGTTGTGATGTCTGTCTCGAGGCAACCAAGAAAAATAGTCAGGGACGAAAAATCACAATACAAACAGTACATACACATAAATATATATACAATTTTAACCCTAACCAGAATTTAGGAGTCTTCAGTGATTTCCTTTTTTCTTGTATCTTTATAATTATACGTTTCCACTATTTTGAATAAATTGCTTTTTGATATAGTATATAAATAATGTGATTTGTTTCCTGTGATAATTTTTCCTTGCGAAAAGTGTAACTTTTTACTGTGGGTTTTATTTTCATTCTCCATCTCAACTAGGATCACCAAGTGATAATAATTATGGTAATTATTTCATTGATTCTGGACATTTGATTATTCTCCTTATTTCATAAAAATTAACAAAATAAATCAATAGTGTACTACAAAAAAACACCAGCAAGCAACAGTTTCCTTAGAATCTCTCATTGATAGCGTTCCTCCTACTTCATTCCTACCTATTCCTGGGAGTCTTAACCACCCTTTCTTCCTTTCCACACTCCATCAACCCGGCCTCCACCCGCTTTCCTGTCACCACAGTGCCGGCCGCCTTCCACACCATGCTGCCCTCAACGAGGTCATGAAGCATGACTTGGACGCTGTAGGCTTCCCTTCCCAGCTCGAGCCAGTGGGGCTGGACCGAGGGGATGGCAAAAAGCCAGATGGCATGACCATCTTCCCGTTCCGTGGTGGCAAACCCCTCGTCTGCGATGCCACTTTGACAATAATGTTATATTATAACCTCCTATATCCTTTATGAAACACTATATAGATGTTGTTTTACAGTTCTAGCAAACAAACTACTTTCTAATCTTCGATGTTACTGACAAACTACTCTTTCCAGTTGTTTTCAGATGTTATTTCTGAGCTAGGCCAAGGATTGAACCTAGGACCTTTAGTTTATCAACTGAGTTTGATGTTCTAGACAATTTCAGACAGAGCCAATGACAACCTGTCAATAAATAAAGTTATTACAGAAAACTAGATAAAAATGCCATAAGCATTAACAATTACAAAAATACTAATGCCATAGAGATGAAGTTAAGGGATCATTTTTTATTTAGACATAGTTGACAGAAATTGCGACACTTGGTTGTAAAAACAAAATGGGAGATACGAAAGGTAATTAACTCTTTTGAATCGAAAAACTATTGTTTTAAAGTGTATATATTTATCTAAAAATATTCCCTCATCATTTTATGTAAGAACGTTTGTTAAGTTATGCTAAAAAAAACAGCTATATAAGTTATACTACTAAATTTCTCCAAACTCTTGGTTATTTTCAAAATGACTAAAAAATTATAGGCAGTGTTTTTCATAAGAGATACAGTAATGAGAGGGTTAATTTATCAAACAAAACACTGTCGATGCAACAAAAGGGCTAAAATTCAGCCAGCACCACAAAAATCTAACATTAATGAAATACAAGGCAATATTTCAGACTTCTGTAGAAATTTATGCTTAGCAGTACTATTTGATAGAAAAATTAATGATTAATCAATCCTGTAAAATATTATGATCCAGCAAAAGATTAGAACAGAATGTTAGGCAAATTTTGTGATTTTATAACTTCATAATTATTACATTTAAAATTCAGATCAAACACCAGCCAAAAATAATAAGGAATCATCAATGAACATAAAATAATTATAATATAGTTATTAAAGAAACATATAAGATGTAATATTGTAGTCATTATGGATTATAGAAAATGAAAAGTATAATTTTCTGTTGTTGCCTTAACTTTCCTCAAAGTATTGTTGTAAAATGTGGTCTCCAACTACAACAAGGCTCCAACAACCCAAAGTCAGCAACTGGGAAACCACAAGCCTGCCCAGCTAGGCAACTCACATAGAATGGAAGAAATAGACACGCCAGGATGGATGTCTTGTGTAATGTTGTTCTTCGCCGCCCACATTCACATCGACTATTAACACCATCAACTTTACACCGACTGTCTTTACCATGCCGCCGACCTCAGATCGACTTCTTTTACTGCCAACTTCACACCAACTCCCTGCATTGGTAACTCCACTGGTTTAAATAGTCTACCTCTCATAAAACGCACCAAAAACCCATGCATCATGCTTCAAATCAGTCATGTGATCCATTGTTCGTTTTTCCTCACTTTCTTTTGTAGATTAGGGGCGCAGGGTTCGAATTCAAGTGATACCATTTGCAGCTGATGATTGACTTTACAATCTCCTTCATAACAGTATATATATGTTTGTGTCTGTATATGGTTCCAAGGGTTCCATCAAAGCTGACCATGTATCTACCCTTGAGAAGTAGTAGTAGTAGTAATAGTAGAGATGGTGGTGCAAATAGTAGTTGTGGTAGTAGTTGTTGCAGTTGTTAAGTTGAAGGAATTGTAAATGTATATATATGAGGATCTCTATGAATAATTTATAAAAATATACTATTGCAAGATGATTTTTTTTTTCATTTTGATGGCTGTTTACTATTAGGGGGTTGCTACGCCACCTATAACCCATGGTATTTCTCTAACTGAAATGGTAGTGCTTTCTCATTGTTGATATGTATCAATCATCTGTGAGACTAGTGCATTGGTAATGCCATAGAATAATTTGATGTACTCCACCATCACAAAACTACTGCTACTCATGGGAATAGCAAGATCTTTATCAAAGTTAATACTTCTAAATATCTTTTTTTTTAAACTTATATATGCACATATATTTTTTACTTATATACTTATATGTATGCACACGCACACACACAAACAATCCCATACACACCAACACATTATGTACACATCTACGCAATATCTTGAACAGTGTATTAGATGGCCATTGGCTCTTTGTCGGATTTTGTTTTTCATCCTGCAGAGTGTCCAAAATCACCCTCCTCACCCATTAAGTTTAGTTTAAACACTGATGACCCGACCATGGGACAGGTTGCACTGTGTTACATGTTACCTCATCAGGAGCATGAAGTTAGCAGGGCAGTGTGTAAGACACTCGGAAGAAGAGACACCAAAACTGGTACTGTGGAAACCAACATTCAGACAAAGAAGCATATATCTTAGGGCAATAAAATACATTGATACCCTGATGAAAGACACTGGCTTCACCAATGTAAATAAGTTGAGGACTGCAATACTATAAAAGGAGGATTGGCTATAATAAACTGATTTGATGTGAGCTGACATAAAAAGGTGAAAGGTGATGGATATTATGAACTAAATTAAGATGTGTCTGGAACCATATATACAATAAACATACATATCACAAATTATTAACTGAGAACTTGTGTTTATTTAAAGGTAAAAGAAAGTAGCAAGCTGTCGTCGGGGAGTCGTGTCAAAGGAGTGTTTAGGTGTGTGTGTGTATATGCGTGAGCTAATTCTCCATTCAATTCATAACCTTGATTCATAAAAAAAAACTGTCTATGCATGATGGCTCACATACACACACAAGCGTCCTTGTTTACATGTTTTATTTTAAGAAATGGCTATAAATTGTATAAAAACATTTTTATGCTTATGCTATAAAAATTACTTTTATAATTATATAAATATAAACAACTGGTTGACTTAAGAAGCATTGGGAGAGTTTCAAATTTGAGATATAGTTGTCACAATGCAAATGACTATAATATATGTTTCTATTGTTGGCACAAGGCCAGCAATTACCCAGTACATTACTGGTACTTTATTTTATCGACCCCGTAAGGATGAAAGGCAAAGTTAACCTCGGCGGGATTTGAACTCAGAATGGCAAGGGCCATAACTCTATGCGTCAAAGCATGGCGTCCGACCCTCTACCGATACTGCCAATAATAGTTGATCATTATAATTAATGATTGAGACAATTGGGTAAAGTACTCCTGTATGTAGACAGGTGACTGTAACTTTTTTCCATCTCTAGGTGTACTTTACACAATTTTCTGAACTATTATTTTTAATAGTTCTGAGTTCAAATCCCGCCGAGGTTAACTTTGCCTTTCCTCCTTACAGGGTCGATAAAATAAAGCACCAGTAATTGCTGGCCTTGTGCCAAAAGTAGAAGCAATTATTTGATTGACTACTATTATAGTAAGTTGTGCTGGGACAACCACATTTCAAATATATATATGTAAAAGTTTAGTAAGGACAAAAACAGCATCCTGATCCTTTCATTGAAGTGACCTTGATCAATATGTAGAAATGGAGTAGGGAGAAACTGTATATTATTTAGACAATGTATACAAGAAGTGGAGTGGGGTATCAGGCAGACTAACAAAAAATATAGACTTTGTATTTATCAGGTGTACAGGGATAGTTGGTAGTAAGAGCATCAGTGAAATAAACATTTTCCAATCCCAGGAAGGATCCATAGAAATGGTGGATAGCTTCTGCTTAGGTAATCTAACTAGCAGTGGAAGAGGTTGCTTTGAAAGCAGAAGAGGTAGAATCAGAACAGGCTGGAACGTTGTTTAGGGACCTACTACATCTGTTGACAACAAAGGGATATTCTTTATAAGTGAAGGGTAAATTGTATGATGCCTGTGAGAAAAGTGTAATGTTACATGGCAGTGAAATATAGGAGAAAAAGCAGAGGATATACAGAGCTTGAGAGAAATAAAGCAATTGAATGTGTAGAGTTAGTATGAAGGAATGATGAAACATGGATAAACTGAAAGAAAAGCTAGGAATAAACAGAATCAGATGTAGTGTATAAGAAAAGACAGCACAAGTGATGCATACAGATGGTGAATGCTGGAGATGCCAGTAGAAAGAAGTTACAGTAGAGGAAGACTGAGAAAAAGTTGGGCAGAGGTGGTTAGAGTTGATCTCAAAACACTGTTGTTCAGAGAGGAGATGATGAAGGAATGCTACAAGTAGAGGGAGCTGTTTCAACCCATCTAAGCATGGAAAAATGGATGTAAAAGGATTAATGAATATACATACAACATGGTAGCTGAATGATAAGTTAGAGCCATAAAAACAAAAAGACAAACCTAGAGAGACTGGAGGAATGGAGGAAATGGAAAGAAATACCAAGTAGCTATATAAGACACAAGACCTTGCTAGGGTGGAGGCAGAAAAGAAGAAGTTTCCACTTGTCCTGCATGAAGTATTCTGGATTGTGAGACAGTGTGCTAAAGAAGATCATGATGTAATTGGGAAAAAGTTTGTTTGAAATGATAGTGGAGCACTTGCACTGTCTTATGCCAAAAAGAAAGAAGCATGGGAGACTTATTCTGAGGAGCTGTTTTTATGATGAAATAACTACAAGATAAGTACTTAGCTAAAAATAAGCCAATATATTTGACTTTTTTAGATATGGAGAAAGCTCTTTAATTTGGTGGGCACTTAGGAAGCTAGGTGTAAATGCATGGCTTGTGAGGGTCATGCAAGCAATGTATAAACCAGCAAAGTAAGAATTGCCAATGAGTATGGTGATGAATTTGTAGTGCCAGTGGAAATCTACCAGGGCTCAGTCCTCAGTCCACTTCCGTTTGTCATTGTCCTTCAGGCCATTACTCATTGGGAACTTATATATGCTGATGACCTATTTCTTACAGCTAAATCTATAGGAGAGTTAAAGGCAAAATTTTAAGCATGGAAGAAGAACCTAAAAATAAACTTAGCAAAGACAAAAGTAGAAAAGAGGACCTTTTTTGACAATACACCTTATACACTTTAAAAGTCATTCTAGTCTCCTCCTCCTTCTATATCAGAACTTGTTTTCTGTTCCTCCTTGAAAACTCTTTTTTTAAGACTCAGGTTATTTTATTCACAGTTGTATAAATGACATTACAAATTCATAATTGTATAAATAGCATTACAAATTCGCAGTTGTGTAGATAACATTACAAATATAATATCGTTGATAAACACAAATATAAACACATAACAAATACAATTAATTATTGCTGGGAACCTTACGAAAACAATGTACCAAAATAAATAACCAGAGCAAGAGAAAGAAGGAAAAAAAAGAGGAAAGCAAAAACTAAAATGAAAACATCCATCAATTCACCACTAAGTGCAACAATCAGCTGCACATCGCAAGGGTCAACTGAATATTTTGAGGCAAACCAATATGCTTGCAGCATTACCACAGGTGATGGTGAGGCTAAAGCGCTGAAACAACCAAACACCCTCAAGCATCACCTAACACCTCCATAAGGTGAGCCAACAGTGATGACAAGAACTTTGTTGTCAGCAGCCCAACTCCACCAAACATCTCAAATGTCACAGTCTGGAAAAAATAATTATTAGATAAATCCAGGTATTTCCGAATTTTATTCCGTTCAGCAGCGGAAGCAGTGACCCTCACATTTACTGCAGCATCCATGATGTGGAACAGAGCAAAAGAGTCACTGACTGTTGCGTCCCAAATGAGACACCTACCTCTTACCCAGGGATAAGAGGTAAGGTCGTCTGGTCTCTTCCCATTACTTCTGGATAATCCAGCCAGCTCCAGAACTGAAGGGATATTTACCCAAGCTAGAACTCATATAATAATCAAGTTTAACTCAGTGTGGCGGGCAAAACGACCAGCATTCAGGCAGCAGGACAAACCATGTAGGCCTGTGGAGTTGAGAGAGAAAGTCTTTGACAAGGTCCCATGCTCTGTAATCTGGTTGGAAGCTAGGTGTAGACAAATGGCTTGTGAGGGCCATGCAAGTAATGACATCTCAGACCCCTACAGACATCAGTTCCCACTTGAAGTGCAATGGAGATGCGGAGCTTGTTCTAATTGAAAAGACCACCAATGTTGGCCACAGGCGGGGCATCGGTCCAGTCCCCTGAGAACTTTGCAGAAAGTAAGCGGCACCTAGAAAATAGATCAGAATGATTAAAGAGAGAGAGTTGAAAGTTTCGCTCAAACGCAGATTATCCCATAATCTCTGCTTCCGTCTATCCTCATCAGTAATGGGAACTGACAAACCCAGCTCTCTCTACCTTAATAAAGCTTCATCCATTTCCCTGGTGGAACTAGTTCATGTTGGAAAGGAGAAGATATCACCCACTAAAGGGGAGCTAGCATGGATGGAGGAAAGAAAGCAAGGTAGAGACAAAGATGAGCATTTGTGCAGACTGAGACTTCCAAATTGTTTGTGCAAGGCAGTTTGGTCGTGGGACTCTAGAGAGAGTCAGACATTGAGCTCACTGAATACTAGGCTGTCAAAGTGTTGGAGAGACAATGAGAATTTGTAAGAAGGACTAACTCTGAGGAAGTACAACTTAGGAATTGACAAATAATTCCTAAGTATAAAAAACCTTGGTGAGGCTCAATGACTTCGAGGTTTTTTAAAAGTTGATTGAGGTTAGCTAGCTTAGATTGAAAGATGGACTTGAAGGCTTGGTCAGTAATTGGGAAAAGAGCAAGTTTCAGCAGGTCACCCTGTTGGAACCCTCTGGAATGAGGCGGAGGTCGTAGGGAATGGGTGGACGAAGGCTGGTAAGACTGTCAGTGACACTTCTATTCCTTCATGCATTGTAGATGCTGTGGCAGAGTTAAGAATTGGGAAACTGCATCGATACACAAACAGAATAGACTACTAAAATACAGTGATTAAGGCTGCATTCAAGAAATCATAATTATATATTCTTAAAATCTACATTATTTTGTAAAAAATCTAATTACTATGTTCTAATTATCTAAGACATGAAAAAAAATCTATTTTAGAGCTGAGGGGTACTTATCTGTAATTCTGAGTGTCCCCGCCCCCCTTCATACCTCTGTTATTCAAACTGAAGAAATCTCCAAGGCTGGAAAAGTCCAAGGGTTACCTCCTCACCCTACCTTTTTGTTTTTAGTAAAGAAGGTGATTGCAAGCATCTTCCACATTAGCATGGTTAGACGGGTTGTCCTGTTGTGGGCAGTGCCCAGTCGGCTGACCTTGTCTTGCTCATACGGGAACTGATTCTGGCTTGATTTCTACAGCTGGATGCCCTTCCTAACACCAGAGGCATTTACAGTTAGTGCTGGGTGCTTTTTTTCTGTGATGCCTCCACGACCACTTTGCAGTGGGAGTGGGTGGCGGCATATTGTCTATATGCTTCAGCTTCGGCTTGTACCCGTGGGAAGTCGGGTCTTCTGTATTACTGCGTGACGCCAGAGGTCTTGGTCCTATATATATATATATGTGTGTAAAAGGTAAACAGAAATAACAACACAATTGGTACAGTGTATGGAAAGAATATATTAAGTTAACACTTAAAATAGCAGGAAGAGGGTCTTAACATTTCAGACGCTAGTCCTTCATCAGAAGAAAGAATGAGAAATTAGTGTGTGTGTTCCTCTCTCTTCCCTTCTCTCTTTCACTTCTTTTTTCTCTTTATCTGTATGTCTCTCTCTCTATCAGTCTCTCTCTCTCTCTCTCTCTATATATATATATATATATATATATATATATATATATATATATGCTAAGTATTTCCGGGGGTAAAGGAAAGAAGAGAGCTCTATACACACATAAAGAGTGAGAGACACATATACAGAGATAGAAAAAGGTGGGAAGGGAGAGATTGGGTCAGATATCAGACAGGCAAATAACAAACGAAAAAAACGAAAAGTTTTAGTTAATTAGAGAGGGGGGGGATTGAGTGTGAGATGCAGTGTTCTCTTCTCTATATATTGATAGCATGGTGAATGAAGAAACAGTATCTGTCTGCTAGCAATAGCAGTAAATTCTCCTCCATCTCGCCCACTCGCCCCATTCCATTTTCGAAAAATATGTTGACAGTTACTTTGATGGAAGTCAGATTAGTTGAAAATGCATGAAAAATCTTAATTATTATCAATTTTATTTAGTGTTATTAGCAGTCAACATACAAAGAAACTTCCTTTTTGATAAGGATATATATATATTTATATATTATGTATTTATATTTATTTGTATATATATGTATATATGTGTGTATGTATCATACATACTATATGTGTTATATGGTATATATGTGATAAATGTATATGCATGAATGTATGTGTATGTCTGTTGATGTATTATCTCCTAGGCTTTACTCTGGGGAGTCCGTAGTACAGAAACTGTTCAACAGTCAGTATCCGACCATCAATTGATTTGATCCTCTCCGCACTGTTTTCACTCAGTTGAATGTAGCTACAAAATGGCAAGATGTTGAAATTGTATTGATACGGGTATTTGGCATTGCCCGACTGCTCCACCAATTTATCATTGATAGCCACACGCCACATGGTCCAAAGGTGAATGTTTTTGGTAGGGTCAAATTTATGATTTGCTTTGTGATTCCCTTGGAGCTCGCTCTTTCGGCGTGTCTTCTTTCTGTCCATCCCGTTAGTTCTGTAAAATAGAATACAAAGAAATATGAATCAACTGTATCTTTGGTAAGCCTTGCAATCATCTGTGACATATTGGCTAGCCACAAAATTTTTAGAAGGAAACTTCAATGCCCTTAGCTGTGGTGTATGATTGTGTGGGTAGGTCTTCTCCCCTCCCCTTTTTCTTCATCTTTTCTCTCTTTTTTTCTTCCTTACTACTTCCCCTCCACTTTTTTTTTGTTAAGTATTGTATATAGTATCTGCATAATCTTATACATTATAAAAATTCTATTGACAATGTGATATTAATTCTATTATTATATACCAATATAAACAGTGGTGGATTAACAGAATCATTAGAGTATAGGACAGAATGCTTTGTAGTATTTAGTTATGGCCCTTTACATTTTGAGTTTAAATCCCGCCTACATCAACTTTGCCTTTCATTCTTCTGTAGTCAATAAAATATAGTTCCAGTAAGGTACTGGGGCTGATTAATTGACTTTAGAAACAATTATTTTATATCAGTATGACCCTAGCTGTTCACTGTCACTATTACTGAGGTTAACTCTTTGGTTTTTATTTAGAATTGAAAAGAGGAAAAAACAGCATAATAAAATCAAATTCAACTGGAAAGAAAAAAATCCATGTGTATCTAATTTAGAATAGGTACACCATATCCCTGCATGTTGGAAGAGGTAGCTAAAAGATCTGCCAGGAAGGACATCTAGCTGTAAAACATTGCTTAAAAATACGACCCCATGATGAATATATAAGCCTGCCACAGGGCCTATATGGCTAACCCCTTCTTTAGCAGGGAAAATGATCCTCACTTGAGTACTGACTTAGTTTGTGAAGACCTATTTAATCCTTACTAACAAGAAAATAGATGTTAAATGATGATGATTTTATATATATATATGAGAGGTAGTATTTATTATTCATTATACATCATCATTGTTTAACGTCCATCTTCCACGCTAGCATGGGTTAGACGGTACGCATATATATATATATATCATTGGATTTTCAAATTGGATTTTCACTCTTGAACTAGATATACACCCGGAGTTTACCTGAACTTCCACCAGGAAATATTTTCGTATCACTGATATTTCTTTGCTTCATACATACATATATATATATCATCATCACCGTTTTACGTCCGTTCTTCCACGCTAGCATGGGTTAGACGGGTTGTCCTGTTGTGGGCAGTGTCCGGTCGGCTGACCTTGTCTTGCTCATACAGGAACTGTTTCTGGCTTGATTTCTACAGCTGGATGTCCTTCCTAAGACCAACCTCATTTATAGTGAGTGCTGGGTGCTTTTTTCCGTGGCGCCTACACGACCACTTTACAGTATGGGCTGGGTGCTTTTTTGCCGTGGCACCTCCACGACCACTTTGCAGTGGGGGGTTGTGGGGGAATATTGTCTATATGCTTCAGCTTTAGCTTGTACCCGTGGGGGGTCGGGTCTTCTGTATTACTGCGTGACGCCAGAGGTCACGGTCGTGTGTCATCACCTTTGAGAGGTGTAATTGAGTAAGGTCGGCTTTTATCTCCTCATCCCAGGTCTTCTTGGGTCTCCCCACTCCATGGTTTCCATCGACTTCTACTGCTCTGCACCTTTTTATGCAGCTGTCATCCTTCATATGCATCACATGTCCATACCAATGCAACCGCCTCTCCTGCACACAGCATTTGATTCCTCTTATGCTCAGTCTCTCTCTCAATTCATTTATACTTTGCCGTTCGCGTATATTACTATTACACATCCATCGGAGCATGCAGGCTTCGTTTCTTTATATATATATATATATATACATATATATATATATATATATATATATATATATATATATATATATATATATATATATATATATATATATATATATATATATATATATACAGTACATATATATATACGAAGAGAGAGAGGGGGGGATACACATACACACATGTATATATCATACACCTACGGTAGTAGGTGTATAATATTCTTAAGGTCCCATTTCGGTCACTCGCGACACCTTCAAAGCTTTGTCACTTATTCAATTTTTGATAGAATTGGATGCGGTTTTTTGCACTTTATAGGACCACAGATAAGCTACTTTTTGACATAAAAATATTGAAATTTGGTTCAGTAGAAAAAAAGTTACAAAAAAATAAGTGAGGACCAAAAGAGTGTAAGGAACTACATACATAAGTAACGCTTAGTTTGTTTCTAATTTCTAATACATTAAAATAGTGATAGATTGTGCAATAGTGAATTGTGGTCAGGTAGCTCAGTCGGTAGAGCAGCGGACCGGCAATCCGAAGGTCGTGGGTTCGATTCCCACACTGATTACTTTTCCTATCTGCACTTCTTCCTATTCATTATTATTTATTTAACTTATTTGTTGATAAATATTTTTAATATTAATATAATATCCTTGCATTGCCTGGAAAAAAAGTGGATTACAGGGAAAAATGCGGGCGCATGTAAAGAAATATTCTTAAATTAATAAACCTAGAAAAGTCAAGGACAAGTTACAAGTTATTACACCTGGAAAAGTAAAGGACAAGAAAACTTCTTCTTAAAACTTCTTAAAATATTGCAGCTAAAGTCTAAATTTGAAAAAAAATATTTAGATTATAAAACTAAAAATAAATAATTATAAGTTAATTGTTAAAAAAATATCACTTTAAAGGACTGGAAAAATGACTGTCTTATAGGGAGAGTTGACTACTGTATACTTAATTTTTTTCTTGGTGTATACAAATTAATCTTTTTAAAATAAAATTTGTACAATAATTTGTACAATAATTAATTAATAATAATAATAATAATTAATATGTACAATTTATTAATTTATGTTATAAGATATTTAAAAATTTTCACTCTTAAACAAATTATATTTTTAAAAATTTAGTTATAAAATAATGCAGTAAAATAAATCAAAAACAGTGCATCATATAATTGCACTTTTTATGAGTATTACAGATTTTTTTTTATAATATAGTAAAATTCAACATTTCAAGGGGCAAAATTAGGTAAAAGTCAATTCATCAATTATTCATTTATAGTGAATCAATAAATTATAGTGAATTCATCAATTCATTAGATGAACTGTTGAATTAGACAATGTTTAATTTTTAATTGTAGTCTAATTTTACTCTACCTAAAAATGTAGATTGGTTATTTTGATCTCTGACAGGTCTTAAATTTCATTATTAAACAATTATAATTTGTTATTATTTATCATTACAGTTGGCTCCCTAATTAATTATTAATTAATTGTTAGTGTCATTTACATGCCAAAATTTTGTTTTATTTGATGTTTATAATTGTCACTCATTTTTTCAGTCCCATTTAGTAAAGTAAAATAAAGTATATTTATTTAATGACCCAACCACTATGGTGTAAATTAGGATCACAAAATTAAATAAATGATCATAAATTAGTATTATTATCAATTAGAGAGTCAACTGTATTATTAGAATTTATCACTTTCTATGTATATTTAAATCAAATATTTTTTATTATTCAAATTTATACTATAGCTGCAATATTTTAAGAAGTTTTAAGAAGAAGTTTTCTTGTCCTTTACTTTTCCAGGTGTAATAACTTGTCCTTTACTTTTCTAGGTTTATTAATTTAAGAATATTTCTTTACATGCGCCCGCATTTTTCCCTGTAATATATATATATATACATGTGTGTGTGTGTGTGTGTTTGTATGCACATGTGTGTGTATGTGTGAGCTAAAAATGTGAAGTAAAGTATATTTGTAAAGCTAGCAGGGTAAGCGCACATTAAAACAATGACAATGATATATATGTGTGTGTGTGTCATTGTACATACCAATAGAAACTGGACTTCAACAAGTCTAGTTTCTATTGGTGAGAAAATCTCATGTCCAGCAAAACAGTGAATGTGAAACAAAGATGTTTATCTTTCCCATGATTCATAGCCACAATAAAGCATCAATAATGGACCAGCACATTAAACTTCCTTCAACAGATAAAAAGAATGGGAGAGTCATGAATTACCAATGGACTTGACTAAACTATTATTATGAAATAGCTATGAAGGCAATGTGTTTTCTTATACAAAACTGTTTTGCTAGAAAATTTCCTAACATCAATCTAATTCTCACGGTTTTTTATTCAATTTTCTCACAGCCAGACAGTCGGCTTTACAGAGGTCACTTTCTGGGAAGGGTAGTTTCTGGTGGCCATTTGTTGTTTCAGATAGATTGTATGTTTGTTTCTTTGTATTTTGTTGTTGTTGTTTTCATCATTGTCACCATTGTTGTTGTTGCTATTGTTAAGCTAATTGTAAGCAGTGTACATGACATTTACAGTTACTCACAGAATGACTAGTGGCATCAAACTATGGAGGTTAGAATAATTGGTAGGGTCAAGGTAACTGGTGGAATTGATACTGTTGATTACATCTTGAATATCTGTTAATCAGAATCCGGAGGAAAAATGTGAAATGAAGTAACAGAGAATTCCATAGTATCCCTGTTCTAGGTAAGGAGAAAGGTTTGAGTGAAGTGTTTAATGCTGGAGTCTGGGAGATCAGACACAGCAAAGGATGCTGGAATTTCCTCAGTGCTGTATATTGCAAACTTTGTAATTTTACCCCAGAATTGAGAGATCACAGCTATGGCATGTGATTAGAATGCCTCAGGAAAGATTTTATGGGCAAAACCTACCAGCAGGAGTGATTGAACATGTTCTACTCTTATGTGAATACTCGAATGGACAAATAGTTGCCTCCACTGACCACCACCAGTCTCTTTGGGTAATGGAATTTACCCTAAAGTGTGTTATTTTTGTGTGAACAGTTTGGATGTGAAGAAGTCTTTGTACTGTTTAGAAGTGAGCAAGATTAATGAATGAGTCGATGAAGGACCCTCTACATGAATATTTGATCTGCTAAGAATTGTAACCAAATATCCCTCAAATCAGACTTTATTTTCTTGAAAAAAGGACATATTAAAGCTTCACATAAGTTATACTTAGAAAAGAGAGGAGTGAAAAGTTGGAAGTTTACACATTCTGTGATGTAAGAATCACAAAAGTGATATATTCTGGATTGCAAACCAGTGCTAATATGAATCAGGATGTCATTAGTGAGAAGTGAGTATATAATAATAACAATGCATGCACAGTCATTGATGCTAAACAATATCACAGCAATTGGTTTCCTAGATGCAACCTTAGATCATATTACAGAAAAATACAAACAATACAGATGGTAAAATGAAAACCTCATTTACACTGACAGAGACTTCAACCAGCCCTGCCATTTTAAAGAATCTTAGCAACACTAATGGTATAAAAATTCCTAGTATATAATCAGACAAAAGAACTTTCAATAAAACTGTAAGCTACAATGGAGCATGTACATATCCTGTTTACCACTAAACCTAAACTAGCTAGAACTAATGGAACCAAAAGACTGTCACCACAATGCAAATTAGTTTAATCCTCAATTCAACTTTAAAGTAAAATTTCACAATACCAAGAGATCCCTATTTTCTGATCCAGAAACCTTTTCCAAATGTTTCAATTAGAAACACTTAAAAGTTAGCTATAATTGTATGCTCCCTATATTCATCATAATAATAGTGAATATTCATTATTACACAAGTTAATAACTCACTCGACAACTTTGTGAACAGTCATCAAAATATGAAGCTATGCACCTTAGATAATTTAAACAAAGCTGAATGGCTAATCTACCAAGCTAGTGTCAGTCTCAGGGTCTATACAATCCATTGAATGATATATTACAATGCACAAGGCCAGTTTCAAGAGCCAGTGCTTAAATTAGAGGCCTACCTTTCAACACATATGATAGCATTATCAAACCATGTAAGACATTCAAAAGATAACACTATTAGTAATTAAGTTATATATAGAATTTAAATGATGAGAATATGAATACATTTAATATCATCCAGTTTATATTACATGTCAACAACATTTTATGATCTCTGTAATTATGAAAAATACTTTATCTACACCATATCTTCTAACTTATTAAATACTTATCACAAATACAAGATCAGAATTAATTTCTAAATACTGCCATAGAAATAAATTAATTTAATCAAATTTCAAAATAATTATTGAGTCAAACTGAAAAACCAGAATTAGAAAACAATATCAAACATAAAATTAACCAGTGATAATAGAACAGTATATAAAAATATGTACATGTGTGTGCATTTATATGTATGTATATATGCATGTATGCATGCATGCATATACGTGTGTATGAGTGAGTGTATGTATGTATAATCCAGTTGCTAAGTGCACAATTTAATATATTAAAGATCATATTTTCAGTGAACCATGTCTGCAGTAAAGCTTAAATTCCTAGTTGATGTCACTTCATCTCTCTTCTTTCACCTTCCACTCAAACACAGATAGAACATTCAAACCAGATTCTAATTTACTTATATTACAGTTCTTAGTTGAAACTGCACTTTAACTAAAACATTACACAATACTTGTAGTTTTTTACTCTTCTATATTTTGTGTAAAAATGTAACTTTATACCCTCCCACATTAATTATATCAATCAGCATGAACAGTGTAGGTTTCTCTCTCTGCCCTTCCCTATTTGTGTAGCTGTTGGAATTTCCAAGACACACCTTTGTGTATTTGTGTATTTTCATTCAAATTGAATTTGTTGCAGAATTATCAATTTTTCAAAGAATTGCCCAACCATATATGACATTCAAGAGAATAACAATATGAATAATTTTAACATCATCTGGTATATACTGTACTTCAGCAACAAATACACTCCCTTGCTCAAAAGTTTGTAGTCTCTTCACCAAATCTTCTCAATCTATTAAATATAGGATGAGAATTAATTTCTAAATGTTGCCATAGAAATAGGTTCATTGAATCAAACCTTCAAATAATTATTGAGCCAAATTGAAGATGTCGCTGACCATCATCATCATCATCATCATCATCATCATCATTTAACATCTGTTTTCCCTGCTTACAAGGATTAGACAATACTCAAGTGGTGGCTTTGACCGCTAAGTGGGCTAGGAGTCTGACATATGATCCTGTGCTCTACCATGTGCATTTTATTGCGGCACCAACACTAGGGAAGTTGTTATCTTCTTAGCATAGCTGAAGAGTCTTCCCAACCGTTTTTTGGCACGTTTTCTACAGCTAGATGCCCTTCATTTCACCAAACACTTTACAGGGGTGTACCGAGTGATCATTTATCATGTAGGTCAATAACACTAGGGAGGTTGTCATGCCTATGGTACAGATGAAGTGCCATCCCTTTGTTTAGCAAAATTGGTGTTTCATTTATCAATCCCCAAAAAGATGAAAAGCAAACTTGATATTGATGGGATTTGAATTCAAAATGCAGAGCTGAAGAAAATACTGCAAAGTATTTAAATCAACTTAAAAACGAAGATACTTATTGCCAAAAGCAATGCATCTGAAGCAATCCTCTGAAGCTAGTATAGTAGTGATAGACTTAAGCAAACATTGAAAACCTTATTGATATTTCTTCATGAACAGGCGATATGTCTGATCATCCACTTTGGAAGAGAAAATGACTAATTAGATATTACTCTTTTTTAAGTAACTATATTTGTAGAATAACAATTTTATCGCATGGGTATTAGAAAGTTGGATAATATATTACAACGATTAATAATTTCATCCCAGCAGGAATCTTAGAAATGTTTTTTTTTTTATTGGATGGCTTATTATCTAGCTCAAAATTGTGAGTGGTGTGTTTGGTGGAGCCATTTTATTATTTTTTTATTTAAAAATAGTGATTTTGTATGGTTAAGTTTGTAGATGCACATGAGTGAACAGCTCAATGGGGTATGTAAAGATAAATGTCTATTTTTATGATGTGTTGTTCGAAAAATAAGGTTGATAAGTATAAATTGTTAGTCAGTGGGATAAAGTCTGAAAGGGTGCAGTGGTATTGCAATTTAACAGGCATGAATGTTTTTTTGTGAATATAGGATTCAGTGTTGCACAACATTTCTTTTATGCATCATCATCATCAACATTTAACGTCCGTGTTCCACGCTTGCATGGGTTTGGACGGCAGTTTTCCCACTTGAGGCAAGAGTGATTGTCTTGCTCGCATAGGACTGTCTGGCAGGTTTTCTACAGTTGGATGCCCTTCCTAACACCAACCACATTTACAGTGTGGGTCTGGGAGGTTTTTACCGTGTTGCCTACACGGCCACATTACAGCGTGGACTGTGTTTTTTTGTCGTGACACCTACACGATCTCATTTGTTTCGGCCTGGATGGTGTGGCACCAACATAACTTTACATAGAAGGGGGCGGTGTGGATGGGGTGGGGGTGGTGGGACGGGGGTGTATTTTGATGAAAGTTAAATATCATGCACTATGTATTATTATTATTATTGTTATTGGAGTCTCAGTCATTGATGTTATATAACTGGAAAGTTTGTTCAAATGAACATCTAACTGCTACCTGCAGCCTCAGATATTCAGGAGTTGCAACAGTTAGATAGTATCATCAATGGGAAGACCAGTGGAAACATTGTTTCCTTGATCTGATTTGACGAGTTCCACCCTACTCAGTAAGCGAATGAGGTTTGGGATCTTGTTGATCAATTTGCTCAATCGATTGGGGTTAATTTAATTGACTGCCCCATCCCTGTCTTGTTTTCTATGTTAAAAGAGGTTATCATTATTAGTGTAGATTGGCAGTAGAGCATCAGTCAAAATGCTTTGCAGTATATATTTATAAATTTTTACATTCTGAATTAAATCCTGCCAAAGTCAACTTTGCCTTTCATTCTTCCAAGGCTGATAAAATAAAATGCCAGTTAAGTATTGGGGTCAATATAATCAACTTTTCCCTTCCTCCAAATTTGCTGGCCTTGTGCTTAATTTAAAAATTGTTAGTTGTGTGACTTTAGTTCTTATAAGTGTTGGAGCTATTGTTGTAACTGTTGCTTTATTGATGCTGTTGTTCTTTCTATTGTTGTTGTTGCTGTTGTTATTCTTGCTATTATTGTTGTTTTGTTGTTTGTAGTGTTGGTGGTGGTGGTACAACTTCTATGTCAATCAATTTCCAGTTCACAGTAATAAATAAAACATTAGGTGTGCCAGTTTATGTAGATATATAGTCAAATATGTATAGTTTGGTTTACGTAGGAGTCTGTTGTTATTATTGTTGTTTTGGATAGTGATGGTGGTGATGGGAGTGGCCATTTCAGTCACCATCCTCATTGTTATGATGGTGATGTAGTAATAATGTGGTCAGTGCTGTCAAGGGCCCTAATGCTAATTTATATGTGTTTTGGTTATGTATGTAGGGGGCCCCAGTGCATTGTTTTATCTAGGAACCTATATTATTGTTATGATGACCCTGAGTGTGGCCATCTCTCTGAGATCTTTAATACCTGCAAATATATTGTGGGCAACTCTTCTTTGATCTGATTCTACCTTTCATCATCATCATCATCATCATCACCGTTTTACGTCCGTTCTTCCACGCTAGCATGGGTTAGACGGGTTGTCCTGTTGTGGGCAGTGTCTGGTCGACTGACCATGCCTTGCTCATACAGGAACTGATTTGGCTTGATTTCTACAGCTGGATGTCCTTCCTAACACCAACCTCATTTACAGTGAGATAAAGTGATAATATACTAATCATGTACTTGTGTTGAATCAATTGGTGCGCTACCTACCTCGAAATTCTCTATCTATCTTCAATTTTGGATTTATGATAACTGGATCTGAATTATTTAATTGTGTAAGTGATCATCCCTTAGTATTGATCAGTAGAGCTTCCATATGTAGCTTCCCTTTCTCGTAGTTCTTGCGCTTAATATATCTCATCTGATAGAAAGACAATGTCATCAGCATACATGAGGTGGGACACTGCCATTGCTTGTGTACATCTGCTTCTGTTGACAATTGTCTACTTACTTCCAAACTATCTGGTAAAAAATGGAACTCCACTAGATTCTGATAAAACTAGAGTGAAAATGGCTTCCACAAACCTGACTAATTTTAATCTTAAGAAGAAGAAGAAGAAGAAGAAGAAGAAGAAGAAGAAGAAGGGAAACGTGTCTGGTAAAATTAATACCCAATCAAAAAAATGAGTCAGAAAGGATAAGAATTCCCCCCACCTCAGGCACGTGCAAATCTAGTACCAGTTCCAAGCCAGAAGTGATATATATATATATGTGTGTATTTATATATATATATATATATATATATATATATAGTAAAGAGAGACGAACATGGACATATAACTATGTGTTCAAATCACAAGGGATTTGAACACATAATAATAATAATAATGAAATTATTGTGTAAAGTGCTCAGGTGCACTACAACTCGTCAATATAGTACATAGAATAATACACAAATGCCAGGGAAGTACATGTTTGTATGTGTTAGCTGTAGTGTTGGCGGATCTCGGGAAGCATGGAGGCCTTAAAGGATGCAGCGTCTCGACAGCTAACAACTGATGCAGGTAGTTTGTTCCATGCTTCAGCAACTCTGAGCGTGAAAAAATGTTTCCGAAAGTCATGGGAACTGTGCTGTTTTCTTACTTTGTGGGCATGTCCACGTGTGTTAGACACATGGAAATCGAAAAGGCACTCAGGGTTGTTGTTGGCAACATGGTTAACAATTTTGTGGGTGTTTACCAAGTCAGTTGCCAGGCGTCGGAGCTTCAATGAATCCATGCCCAGGGAAGCAAGGCGATCAGAGTATGGTAGATGCCTGATGGAGGGTATTCGCTTGGTTGCACGTCTCTGAACAGTTTCCAGGCGGTCAATGTCCTGAGCAAGATAGGGGTTCCAGACTGGTGATGCAAATTCTAAGTGTGGTCGCACCATAGCTGTATACAGCCTTAAATAGATATCTGGAGAGCGGCTGACAAAGGTCTTGCTGAGTGATGCTAAGACACCCTCGGCCTTCTTGACAATTTTAGAGACGTGCCTCGTCCAACGCAAATCGCTGCTGACCGTAATGCCCAGGTCACGTTCACAGGAAGACTTCTTGATATTAGTGCTGTGGAGGGAATATGTGGACGCTGGGTTTTTACTCCCAAAATGCATGGTGGTGCACTTGTCCACAGCTAGCTTGAGTTGCCAGTCTGAGATCCACTGTTGCATTGTGTCCAGGTCAGACTGCAAGCAAGATCTATAGTGTTCAGGATCTGTCCTTTTTATCTCAAGGTACAGCTTGATGTCGTCTGCGTACTTTAGTACTGTGGCATTCCTTAAGTTGGCATCTATGTCATTAATATATGCCACAAACAAAAGGGGGCCAAGAACAGATCCCTGAGGTACACCAGATGACATCTCATATGGTGAGGAATGCTGTCCCAGAACCGTGACTACCTCTCTTCGACTGAGAATGAAGGACTTCAACCAGTTAAAAAGATCATCCTTCACACCCATTGCAGAGAGTTTTGCCATAAGCCTTTTGTGCGGCACAGAATTGAAGGCCTTCGCAAAGTCAAGGTAAACAACATCCACCCATGAGCCGCCATCAGTGATCCGGGTGATGTCCTCAAGAAACTCTATAAGTTGATCACAGCAGCTGGAGTTGGGGATAAATCCAAATTGCGAAGGCCGGATAAGACTGTGAGAGCTCCAGAAGTTCCAAAGTGTTTCTCTGACACAGGATTCCATCAGTTTGGCGATGCAACTAGTAAGACTGACTGGACGATAGTTCACAGGTGATGTGCGGTCACCCCTTTTGAACAGAGGAATTACACTGGCAGTTTTCCACTGTTCTGGAGTAGCACTGTTGTTCAGACAGAATTGCATATAGTTATATATCCGTGTTCGTCTCTCTTTACTGTGTAATGAGGCTGGGAAATATTTTTTCCTTGAGCTATTTTAATTATACGGGACTATTGTGAGTTTTTAACTCAATATATACTTTTGATGTGTGTGTGTGTGTGAAAAGAGTCAGGACCCCGACGACTGAGCACTGGCCGTTTTGACAGCTAGAACCAATCTAGTTCGGATCTAGCTGTCGAAATGGCCAGAGCTCAGCTGTCGGGGTCCTGACTCTTTTCCTATTACCCACTCTACTACCCTAAGTATTGAGTACTCTGGTGTGCCTGGTATCTTACACCTTCTTTGTTATATATATATATATATAAGCATGGAATGATACATTTGTACACACCACAGACACACACGTGTTTGTCTGTGGTGTGTGTGGAGCGTACAATTTATAAGTTTCAGAAAAGATTTAAAGAAAATAAAGTTGAGGTCTGTGGGCTCATTTTCAAATAACAGTGACAAATAACTAAATCTTATGTACAAGCAAATATCAGTTTTTAAG
>OZ024742.1:72396399-72513899 GCA_964016885.1 Eledone cirrhosa | reverse complement strand
GCAGTCTGACCTGGACACAATGCAACAGTGGATCTCAGACTGGCAACTCAAGCTAGCTGTGGACAAGTGCACCACCATGCATTTTGGGAGTAAAAACCCAGCGTCCACATACTCCCTCCACAGCACTAATATCAAGAAGTCTTCCTGTGAACGTGACCTGGGCATTACGGTCAGCAGCGATTTGCGTTGGACGAGGCACATCTCTAAAATTGTCAAGAGGGCCGAGGGTGTCTTAGCATCACTCAGCAAGACCTTTGTCAGCCGCTCTCCAGATATCTATTTAAGGCTGTATACAGCTATGGTGCGACCACACTTAGAATTTGCATCACCAGTCTGGAACCCCTATCTTGCTCAGGACATTGACCGCCTGGAAACTGTTCAGAGACGTGCAACCAAGCGAATACCCTCCATCAGGCATCTACCATACTCTGAGCGCCTTGCTTCCCTGGGCATGGATTCATTGAAGCTCCGACGCCTGGCAACTGACTTGGTAGACACCCACAAAATTGTTAACCATGTTGCCAACAACAACCCTGAGTGCCTTTTCGATTTCCATGTGTCTAACACACGTGGGCATGCCCACAAAGTAAGAAAACAGCACAGTTCCCATGACTTTCAGAAACATTTTTTCACGCTCAGAGTTGCTGAAGCATGGAACAAACTACCTGCATCAGTTGTTAGCTGTCGAGACACTGCATCCTTTAAGGCCTCCATGCTTCCCGAGATCCGCCAACACTACAGCTAACACATACAAACATGTACTTCCCTGACATTTGTGTATTATTCTATGTACTATATTGACGAGTTGTGGTGCACCTGAGCACTTTACACAATAATTTCATTATTATTATTATTATTATATCTATCTATGCCTATCTAATATGTATATATGTTTGTCTGGTTATCTAGGTGTGTGTTTATGCTTGTTATATTTGTTGTAATTGTTGTTGTAACTGTTGTTGTTTCTTCTATTTATGGAGAGAAACTTGTGTTAAGAAATTCTCATAAGCAGCCAGGCGAGGTGAATATGAATAGACCTGAGGGGTAGGTTGTTAGACAAGTGGTGCTGATGGTAGTGGTAGTTGTAAGAGTGGGGGTGTGAGAATATGGATGGTAGTGGGGTAGAGTGGTAGTGGGAGTGGTGAGGAATGTACTAGAGGTAGTGGTGGGGTTGTGGTGTTGGCAGTAGTACTGGTGGTGATGGTGGAAATGGTTATGGTCTTATTAGTTTTGCTACTACCATTGAAGTGGTGTTTGTATTGATGGGGGTATGTTATCATTAGGTGGATTGGCAATGTCAGTAGAGTGTCGGACAACCTGCTTTGTGACATAGAGTAACGGCCCTTTTCATTCTGAGTTCAAACCTCGCCAAGGTTAGCTTTGCCTTTCATCCTTACAGGGTCGAGAAAATAAAGTACCAGTCATGCACTGGGATCGATTTAATCAACTTTCCCCCACCCCAAAATTGCTGGTCGTGTGCCTAAATCAGAAACAAATATCATTTACATTACATTATACCAGGGCTGACAAACAAACAAAAGAGGGAGCAAATCCACTGTGCTCAAACTGATAAAAAATACTAGTAAATTGCCCCCTGTGGTGTGGGAACGACATTTTGGATAATGAGGTTCTGAAGAAAAGATAAGATGGTCACAACTAAATTTTTATGTTTTTTTATAAACCAATTTCAATATATCTACTTTTGTTGATGTTGATACATAGTTGTGCACAACTCAAGCAAGAGCAACACTTCTAAACCAACATGCTTAAGCAGTAAATTTATGGAAAATAAGGAGAAAATATTAAGTGTTTGGGTGGTGGATACATCACAACAGCACATAACACCCTTTAGCATTTACATTATATATATTATTGTATTTTTGTGGTAAAGGCTTTATCTTACATAATTATCTCACATAATATAAAATCTACAAGATTTTGATGCTATTTATTTTGAGAACAATACCTTAACATCAGTGAGTGGCCAGTTCTGGCCAGTTTGAACAGAAAGAGGTGAGATAATTCTGGCCAGATACAGCCGATTTAAATGCTAAAGGGTTAAGCGATAATTCAGCAAAATGCATTAATTCTTTTGTTACCATATTTTTAATGAAAGACACTCTATGAGTTTCAATTAATTTTGAAATTAATCAAAGAATTGGAGCAATTTAGTAAAATAATAAACTTTTCATGATGAAGTTGATGTTTAACAAAAAATTATTACTTGAAATTATGTTGCAATGTTTTAATATAAAGAAGAACACTTTAAAATGAGCATTTTTTTTTTTTTATCAGAGAACCAAGGTGTGTTGGTATGAAAAGAGTTAAAATAATTTAATCAATTGAAACAAGATTGAAATTGAAGAATCACTCAACCATTTGTTGCTTCTTGTGAATGGTTTAAAAAGTGTGAAATGGGAAACTAAAATTTGCTTACCTTGTCAGCCTTACCCTAAACATCACTCTTATTTAGACTCTAATCAGAGATTCTTGGGTCTACCTAGAGTCCATTAAGACCCATCTACATGCCATCTACAACCAGCTACTAAAGAGGCCTGGTACTAACCACATTTTGCTCACATGATGTCACTGTTCACCATATTTCTGGTGAGACCCTCTGCTATTGCCTTTCTGCTCATGTGATGCCAACTTTAACCCCACAAAAGTTTAAAGAAACGATCAAATCTCACTAGCATTTAGATATCAGGGGAAGTAGCAAGGACTAACATCCAGGCAATATTAGAATTTGCAGCACACTTGAAGGGCTTTATATTAAAAAAAAAGGAAATATACACCAAATCTAGTTTTTAATGTGGATGGATGTGGGCTGTCACACGACAAATTGTGACAATAGAGCAATCTCCCCTTAATATATAATGCAGTGCCAAGAGAAGCAATTCATTAAAAAAATTCAGCAGGCAGAAGATTAAAAGTGTTTACCCTCTAAAACTTATATCTCAAAAGAGGAAAAAAAGGCAACAATGTATGAAGAAATAAAAGATTATCTCCCATTTTTGTCAGGCGTAAATATCACTGGAGATTCTGATATTCCAAGAGCTATGAAAGATGTGTCTAAATCTGTCTGTTATATGGAAGCTAAATATGACTATGAGAAAAATAATTCAGGGTCCAAGAGACTTCAGATTTTTGGGAAATCTCTCCAAACATGTGTGTCTAACAAAATTGTCTACATTCTACCAAATGCAACTTCCCTGCTACAACCTATAGAGCAGAGTGTTATTTTTGTCTTCATGGCATAATGTCTTGGAAGAATTTTAAGTCAGTTGATTACAGTAACAGATAATAAATAATAAACATCTATTTGTCAAAGATCTCTTGAAATATTGTTACATTATGAAAGCTATAAAAAATATTAAAGATGTATGAAAAGTTAAACATACATGTCTCATTGAAGTTTGGACAAAATTGTATTGAAATGTTAAGGAAGACCATATGATAGAGGATGAAATAATATCAATCAGCAACATTTGCCTTGTAGAAATAGTGTAGAAAATATGTATGAGGGTGCTCTGAGAGCATAATAGCTAGAATAAGGATAGGACAGAAAATGTTTAGAGGGCTACTCCCACTGTTAACAACAAAGGTTTCTCCTTACATACAAAAGGACAACTGTATGATGCCTTTGTGCAAAGTACCACCACCAACAACAGCAACACCATCACCAACACCAGCAACAGCAACACCATCACTAACACCAACGCCATCACCAATACCACCAACAACAACAGCAACACCACCACCAACAATAACAACAACAACAACAACAACACCATTAACACCACCAAGAACAAAGAAATGTAACACAAGAAAGAGAAACAAACGAAAAAGCTTGTGTGAAAAGGCTGCTAACAAAACCTTAACAAGAAAGATCACAATGAATATGGAGGGTTGTTAAACAATGAAGGACTTTTTACATAAATCATCATCATCATCATCATCGTTTAACGTCTATCTTCCACGCTAGCATGGGTTACACCATATTGAGTTGTATTTTGAAGCTGGTTTCTCCACAAAAATCTATTAAAAGAATTCCTATAAACAATTAAATTCTTTCATTCTTTTGGTTGTAGACCAGTGCTACCAATAATGATGGCAATAACATTGGGGGTATTCAATTTTTGGTATCCAAGATTGCTATGTCATATGTACCAGGATTAATGGTATGGACAATCATACATTTGATAAGTTTATGGTTTGCATAAGAGAAACCCTATAGTTTATATTGATTGCTGACATGTAGAAGTGATTAAAGATAAAAATGATATTCTAATAATTTATTTTTAGTATATAATTACATAAATGTAAAAATGATGAGGAACTTGCCTTTCTATGCAAGTTGAGTGAATGTAGCAAAAACAGGATCGTCAACCCACCTACCTAACTCCACCCTATACCTGAAGCAGAGAGGTATTACAACACTCAAGTCCCATCTCCCAAATGCCAGAATACTCCTGATCCCTTCACCTTAAACCTGAAGAAGAAGAGAGATGGAACAACTCTCAGGTCTTCACTTGCCAATATACTCCTGATTTCTTTGCCCAACTCATGCTAGCGTGGTAATTGCCTGATTCACCTTCCTTGCTGAATCTTGCACCCCTAACACTCTCCCAATCCAGGAAAAACTGGCACGCCCACAAAATTACAGATACCACTCATCCAACCACATGCTCCAAGCAGTATATAAATGGCCCCTTTTCAGCTACCAAGGAAAGTTGAGCACAAACATGAACACTCCCCCATCCAGCAACAAAATGCTAGTACCCCAATTTCACTCCCCCACTGGCATGACCATGTACACTGAGCACTGAAGTGCTGAAATGAAATAGTGCTGGTGCCACTACAAAAGTACAGTCCACCCTCAAGGTGGTAGAACTTGAACCATGACAAAAAGCACCCAGTCCATCCTGCAAGGTGATAGTGTAGGAGTCATGATAAAATTCTCTCAGTAGACTCTGTAAAGGGGTTGGCATTAGGAAAAGCATCCAGCAGTAGAAACTATGCTCCCATTACATGCTGTAAAGAGATTGGTGTTAGGAAGGGCATCCAGCCATAGAAACCAAGCCAAAATAAAGCGTATGAGCAGGAGGACCTAGACAACTCACTTGTCCAGCCACTGCATGCGACAGCCATCTAACCCATGCAAGTATGGAAAATAAACGTTAAACAATGATGATAATGAGATGATATAAAGGATTACATGTATGAGTAGCTTTGGAGAAATAACTATTTACAGGTAAAAATGTAGAGTTAGAAGCCAGGCACTTGTGACTGGAAAATGAACTTCTTAGTGTAGCAACATGACTGAGATAAGAAATGCATTGTATGCATATGATTGTATGTTTGTATGTGTAAATTTTAAAGAACTACATGTGGGTATGGTGTGGCGTGCGATGGCCGGGGGAGGGGGGGGGGGGGGGGGGGGGGCTCGACCGGAAGGGGTTTTTGAGTGCTCGACCGGAAGGGGTCTTTGACCGGAAGGATGCTCGACCGGAAGGGCCAGGAGAGGGCCTCTCTCTAGTGGTGACCAGCATACGGTGAGGACGCGTTTTGGGCAGCTCCCGGTGTTAAGGAGTCGAACGCACGTGGAAGAGGAGTACCTGCAGTGGAATTTAGCAGCGCCTGTGAAAAGCGGTAAGTGAGATAGCTTTTTCTAACCACAAGCTATTTCGGCGACTGAAAAAAAAAAAAAAAAAAAAAAAAGAAAACACTTGCCGCAAAACAAATCAGAAGATGGCGACAAGACTACGGATGAACGAAGCTATCAGGCCATTTACCGGGGAAGGTGATGTCGCTTGGCTGCGGAAGGTTCGGCTGGTCGCGGGCTTGCAGAAGATAGAAGACGTGGCCGGTCTCATTGCATTGTACCTCGAGGGCGACGCGTTGGTACTCTTCCTTGAGTTGGACGAGCACAGCCAAAGAGATGTGCAGAAGATTGAGAGGCGTCTGATGGATGCATTCGCCGAGGGACCGTTGGCGGCTTTTGCTAAGCTGGCGAGAATCAGGTGGAATGGTGAGCGCGTCGACATTTTCGCAGCGGAAATAAGGCGGTTGGCTATGTTGGCCGGTTACCAGGCGGAATGCGAACGCACGGTGCGGTTGGCATTCATCAATGGATTTCCGGACGACATAGCGGTGAAACTGCAGCAAGTCCCGGGGTACAAGGAGATGGAAATGCGTTCACTGGTGGAACAAGCCCGGATCATAGCGGAAGATGCCAAAAAGAGTGTCGCGGCGATAGCGACTACGGAGGCTCAGGACACCTGGCAGCGAAATGGTCAAAGGGAGGCAACCTCGGCACGCGGCCGTTCGCGAGAATTTAAGGGCCGCTGTTTTAGGTGTCATGGCCCGCATATGGCTAGAGACTGTAGAGAGTCGAAGCCGGATATAATCTGCTACCGGTGTAAGCGACCAGGCCACATCGCTACTAACTGCGACCAGGGAAACGGTCCAAGGGGAACTACTGCGCCGGTAGTTGCCCCTTACGAGTAGCGGCGCTGCCCGTGGTGGAAGTCTTCGTGAGGGGGAAGCCACAGCGAGCCCTCGTGGATACGGGCTGTACGACGACACTGGTGACCGCGGGGGTGGCGCAGAGGTGGGGAGGGAAGAGCAGCGTAAGGGCAGTCGACGGCAGGAAAATTGAATAGAGATGGAAATAGCGGTACGGGAAAGGACGATAAGGCTTTCCGCCATCGTGGTAGACAGTGTGGTGGATGGGATCGGCGTGGTTATGGGCATGGACGCGATTGGCCGTCTAGGGGGTGTCACGGTGAACAATGTCGGTGTGTCGTTTGGCGCCGCTGCATCGGTATGCGCTGTGAGTGCACGTCATGAGAACCAGAAGGCCCACGAGGAGCAATACCCCGCTTACACTGTACAGGACAAGGACTTCAAGGCCGTGTTTGATGGGCAGCGATGGGTTGTTGAGTGGTACTGGAAGGGAGAACCACAAACACTGAAGACCAAAGTGGGCTGCTATCAACACACATTGAAGGGAAACGCTAGGGGCGAGTTCGAGCGAGAAGTAGAGAGATGGATCGAAGAGGGCAAACTGCTTCCCTGGAAGGAGGAGGTGAAATGCGGAGTATTGCCGTTGATGGCGGTGGTGCAACCCACGAAGAGCAAGGTGAGGCCGGTGCTGGACTATCGAGAGCTGAACGAGCACGTGTCATGCCACACGGGTGGCGAGGTCACGGATGTCTGTGGGGAAACCCTGCGTGAGTGGAGACGCATGACGGGAGGTTCAGCGATCGTGGATCTAAAGTCGGCTTACTTGCAGTTGCATATAGATGAGAAGCTCTGGCGGTATCAGCTGGTCAGGTATAAGGGCCGGACATATTGCCTGACCAGGCTCGGTTTCGGGCTGAGCTCCGCACCGAAGATCATGGCGGCGGTCCTCAAGACCGCTCTGGGGAGGGCCGACAAGATAAAGAGGGCTACTAACTCCTACATTGACGACATCCTAGTGGACGAGTCGGTGGTGTCGACGGCGGAGGTCACGAGCCATTTGCGGAGGTATGGACTGACTGCGAAGCCATCAGAAGCATTGGAGGGAGGAGCCGCGCTGGGACTTAGGCTACGGCGAGATAAGACGGGCGTTTTGGTGTTCCAGAGGGGAAACGAAGTTCCGGAACTGGGCCCAAGTATGAATAGGCGGGAGCTTTTATCGGTGTGTAGAAAGCTGGTGGGTCACTACCCGATCGCTGGGTGGCTCCGGACGGCATGCAGCTATGTCAAGAGACGAGCGGGAGGGCTGACTTGGAGTGACAGAGTGGGAGAGAGAACGGTGGCCATGATGCAGGAGATCGTGGGGAGGGTGAAGGCCGACGACCCATTGCGGGGACGCTGGTACGTTCCCAAATCACGGAGCGGGACCGTATGGTGCGATGCCAGCAGCATAGCGCTGGGTGTCACGTTGGAGATAGGAGGTGTTGAGGTCGAGGATGCAGCCTGGCTTAGAAAGAAGGACGACTGCAGCCACATCAATGTGGCCGAGCTGGACGCGGTGTTGAGAAGGGTGAACCTCGCCCTGCGGTGGGGGCAGCGCACCATGGAGATACGCACCGACTCGGCTACCGTACTCGGATGGGTAAGATCAGTGCTCACCAGTGAGAAGAGAGTGCGAACGAGAGGCGCGGCGGAGATGCTGATAAAGCGCCGCCTGGGAACGTTAGGAGAGCTGGCCACCGAGTTCGACCTGAAGCTGAGCGTAGTGTTCGTGCCTTCAGAGAAAAATAGGGCGGACATCTTATCTAGAGTGAAGAAAGCCTGGATGGAAGCGCCGGAGGAGGTAGAGGATGAGATAGCTGCCGTGTGTCGGCTGACCGAGTTAGACCTGAAGGGGTTGCATGACATGCACCACATGGGGGTGGATAGGAGCCTGTTCCTAGCCAGGAGAATCGACTCGGACGTTAGCAGACACAGTGTTCGGGGGGTCGTTAGAGGCTGCGTCCGATGTCAGTCCATTGATCCCGCCCCGGGTGTACACGAAACGGGAAGCCTCCCGGTGGATCGCGACTGGAAGCGATTAGCGGTGGATGTGACGCACTACCGGCAGGGAACGTACCTCTCGATGGTCGACTGTGGACCAGGTCGAGTGGCGATATGGAGGGAGATGAAGACTAGAACGGCCGAGGAAATCGGGCGGACGTTGAGAGAGGTGTTCTTGGAGCGGGGCCCTGTGATGGACAACAGCGCAGCGTTCCGCTCGGAGGCACTGAGGGGGATGCTCGAGGGATGGAAGGTGGACCGTTTCTTCAGAGCGGCACACAGGCCGAGCGGGAATGGAATCGTAGAGCGACACCACCGGACGATCAAGGCAATGGCGGAGCGGGGCCATATCTCACCAATGGAGGCAGTGTTCTGGTACAATATGTCGCCTCGGGTTGGACAGGTCGAGGAATCGGTGCCACACAGAGCAGTATTTAAATACGAGTGGCGGCACCCGTGCACGCTACCACAACGGCCAGTGGGGAGAGAGAGTGCATTCGTGCAGGTGGGCGAAGAAGTCTGGGTTAAGCCCCCAGATGCACGGTGCACATCTCAATGGGGAAGGGGAACGGTGACGGCCGTAAATTCAAAGAACAATGTGTCCGTGGACGGGGTACCACGTCATGTCCTGGATGTAAGAAGAATCACTGTATCGACGGACTCCGAGGAAGAGGAAACCCAAGATGAGGTGGAAACCCAGAGCCCTGCCCCAATACTACGAAGATCGCAACGAAGTTGTAGACCACCGACCTGGACGGCAGACTTTCATACGCAGAGGGACGAGGGGGAAATTGATCCTTGAGATATGGGTATGGTGTGGCGTGCGGTGGCCGGGGGCGGGGGGGGGGGTGCTCGACCGGAAGGGGTCTTTGACCGGAAGGGCCAGGAGAGGGCCTCTCTCTAGTGGTGACCAGCATACGGTGAGGACGCGTTTTGGGCAGCTCCCGGTGTTAAGCAGTCGGACGCACGTGGAAGAGGAGTACCTGCAGTGGAATTTAGCGGCGCCTGTGAAAAGCGGTAAGTGAGATAGCTTTTTCTAACCACACTACAGATGGAGATAGATACAAAGATACAAACAAATGGTTGATTCTCTCACTGGTTTCAGTCATTAGACTGGGCTGCATCCTTGCTGGAGATTGACTTGAAGTCAATCATATTGACCCCAGTACATTTTTTTTTCAAGATTTGGTACTTATTCAAACAATAAATGTAAACATAGACACAAACACACCCATATATGGATTAAACCCTCACCCCCTATGTGGTCATGCAATCTACTAGAAATATTAGCCAAATCTGCCCCAAAATAACATCCATAAAAAGCAAGAGCTCACTGGATAATGTAATATTCTTCGGCCCTTAACTCCCAATGAAGTAGTAGAGGTGCCATCAAGATATATGTCTTGGGCATTTAAAACCTTGTATAGGCCTGACCAGAGCTGATTTCTTCCAGAAAGAAAGTGAGAAAGAGAAAGAGAGAAGAAGAATTGATACCTGTACTAGACTTTATTTATTGACCCCAGAAGAATGAAACAAAAAGTTGCTCTTGGCAGCATTTGAACTCAGAGCATAACTTCCCTGTCACCAAGCTTTGGTACTTGGTAGATACTCAAAATTAAAACACACTATTAAAGGGAACAGAAAAGGAAGAAAAAAATGAAAAGGAGAAAAAGAAAGAATGATCAAGCAACAAAAGAAAGGGAGTGAGGAAGGGGCAGTCACTAGGAGCTAAGAACTGAATCTAAATAACAACACCCACTGTAAGTCAGATTGTTGGAGGAGGAAGTAAAGTAAATTGCAGGTAGTTTATTGGCCAACTACTTTAATGCAAAATTTCGGTTTGGTTTGATCCTATTTAGGAGGGTGGGGGTTTCTAAGAAGAACAGCAGTGGCAGCAACAGCAGCAGTAGCTCTCTTGTTCTTTGCTATTTTCGTTGTTATATTGTAAAGTTTGTCTTGACTCATTTCAAATAATTCAACTATTTATTTTCTAACAATGAGACTATAAAAAAGAGTATCATGACTAGTTAAAAATTAACAATGACTATCATAGAAAACATGTCAAGGATATATAGCTAAGCATAAACATGTCGCCACTTCTCTATCACGAGAACAGCTCGACTGTTTTCTTTCTTTTGTCCAATCTTTCCATCCTGCTCTCAATTTCACCACCGCTGTCTCCGATTCTTCTGTCGCTTTTCTAGATATCTCTCTATCTATTAATCACTCTCACCACACCCTCTCTACTTCCATCTACATTAAACCAACAGACTCCCAATCTTATCTCGACTTCACCTCCTCTCATCCAACCCACACCAAACACTCCATTAGCCTATTCCCAATTCCTCCATCTTCGTCGACTCTGTAACCAGGACGACGATTTCAAAACCCATTCCCTTCGCATGGCTTCCTGCTTCATCCAGCGTGGATAACCCCCCACCTTGATCCAAGCTGCTCTCACCCGCGCCCGTGACATATCCTCCATTCCTTCCGTATCCTCTCTTCTGACCCCGTCACTTCTCGCTTTTTCCAAGCCCATCCATTACTGCTGTTAAGCGCGCCCGAAACCTCCGCGACCTCCTGGTTCGCAGTTCTTTTTCCTCCTCTCCCACGACTCCACCCGGCTCTCATCCTTGTTCCCATTCCCGCTGCAACACTTGTCCCTTTATTTCCACCCTCACCACTCTTACAGGCCCTAACGGGTCTTTCCGTATCCGCCATTCCTTCACCTACACATCCATCCGCGTTTTCTATGCCCTCCGGTTTTCCCTTTGCGGGTCTTTATATATTGGACAAACGGGACGCCCTATGGCGGACCATTTGGCCGAACATTTGAGGGACATACAACTCGGTTTGAATACTCCTGTCGCCCGTCATTTCTGTTTTCCTCGACCAATCGGGCAATGTGATCGGTGGAAACTCCACCTTGGCGTTCTATAGAGGATTAGTGGAGGGGAAGAGCGACGACGTACTTGGAGAAACTCTAGGCGTCGACGAAAATCAACTAGCCAATCTCTTCGGAAGGACTTTCGGGCCGGGACCTATGGACAACTTCCAGAAATCCCTGGCCTGGCAGTGCTACCGAAGAGCTTTGCCAGTTCGGGATAAACTCTACAGGCATGGAGGTGCCGTCAGCCGGGCATGTCCGAGATGCGCGCAGGGCGACGAAACCGTCCTGCACGCACTCGTCCAGTGTCCGAGCATTGCTGACTTGTGGGTTTATGTCGAACACCTGCTGTCACGTGTAGGACAGATCCAGCTATCAGCTGAGTCCATCGTGAGGATTGCCCGCCCTCTTCCTTTAGCCGGGAAGGTGAGCAAGTTTTATCTGTCTGGTGGCCATGGTGAAAGAGATAGTATGGTGGACACGTTTGAAAGGGCTGAAGACGAGCACTTACCTCTTCGGTGATGCCCTGATTAACTTTTTCAAATTTCATTTGAAAAAGAAAATCAGGGTAGAGAGGGAAGTGCTCTCTTCCCAGCATTTTGGTGAAAGATGGGTGAGAGAAGCAAGTATGGCCCGTGTGAATGGGCCTACTCTGAGTATCTGTCTGTAAATTAAAGGTGGAAAACTGGGAGAGGGCACTTGCCCTGGTGGTCAGGGTCACTGTGGCCTTTTAATGGGCTTTCTCCACAAATGTCCCTCGGAAGTCTCCCTCCTATTGGGGAATTTTTCATTGTTATTTTTTTATTACATCGTCTGTTTTTTTTTACACGCAGAAATGCCCATTTGTACCGTCCTGTATTGTCCTGTACTGTCCTTAATGTCTACTTTATGTAAACCCTTGTGGTTAATAAAGAAAGCATTATTATTACAGTGGATTGGCAGTATTGGTAGAGGGTCAGACGCATTGCTTTACAGCAAAGAGTTACTGCTCTTTATGGTCTGAGTTCAAATCCAGCCAAGGTTAACTCGCTAATCGACTTTCCCCTTCCCCAAAATTGCTGGCCTTGTGCCTATATAAGAAATAATAATAATTATTATTATTATTGAAGAAGTATACACGTCGCAGGAAATTTTGTTCCCGTAAGTTTGTGATTTTTGAAAAGTTTTTATTGCGAACTTATTTCTAAAAAATTATATTGTTTTGTGTTTAAACACGCCCCGCTTCTTTTGAAGTGATCGAAATTAATCGGTATTTAACCCTGCTGCTGATGCATTTGACAACAAAGGAGATAGCAGCAGCAGCGGCAGTATTAACAAAAACACCTGTGGTAGCAGTAGCAGCAGCAGCGGCAGAATTAACAATAACACCTGTGGTAGCAGTAGCAGCAGCAGCAGCAGCAGCAGCATCAACACCAACAACAACAGCACCAACAACAAGACCAGTAGCAGCAGTAGCGGCGGCAACAATGACGCCACTGAAAAAGGGACCATCTCTTTTGCAAAGGTGACTCGCAACGTAGAAACAGTCATGATCACAGAGGAGCATATGGCGGTCGCAAGACACGTGGTAACCAGAACTGAATTTTCAGTGTCCTTGAAACCACCAACCGACTTCCTGGAGGGGCAAGAGCGACGCACGGTGTCGTACCGCACGATTGCCATGAAATCGCGTCGTGTGAAGAAAGCCTCGGAGGTCCAAATCCTGAAGGCCTTGGGAATTGTGTGGGCAAGGAAAACCCACATCACCCGTGACAAGAAATATGCTACTATGGACGTCCTTTTTGCTACCACCCAGGAAGCAAAATCGCACTCACTGAGGACCCTACGGAATGATGACATAATGTTAGTCCCGTTTTTCTGCTGGAAAAAATTTCAAAGGTCAGGGCCCTGGTCCCGCCCTACGTACCCGTGCCTTGGCTGGTCGTGTCTGCTCTTGCGGGCATCGAAGATAGAACAACCATTCTGCAGGTACAGAAGTTGGGGAGAGAGGACTGGTCCGGTATTGGAATGGAGAAGCTCATCCAAACCGACCAGGACTGTATCAGCGCTATTCCCGACGTAATAGACCTCGGGAATGGCTCCCAACTTCCCATATCTGTTGAAGGAAGGCGCCCAAAGTACTTCAACTGTGGATCGAAGTCTCACTTCAGGACTTTCTGCCCACAGAAAATAACAAAGGGCAAGGTCCTTCTCCTTCCAAGGACGGAACCGCTGCCATCAGAAACAGAGCAGTCAGCGAAAAGTCGGGAGCTTCTACAGAAAGTAGGAAGACAACGTCCGTGGCACCCACACCAAAGCCACGGACAACAAAAACAGCGGCGGCAATTGCAGCAACAGAAACAGTTGCACTAGCTGCACCTGTGCCAAGAACGGCAGACCAGGTTCCACTACTACCACCACCAACAACAACAAAGACAAATGAGAGGGTAGAACTCATACCCCTCCCCGACCTCTCACAGTTGGACACGGCTGGGGAGTGGAAAACGGTTGTCAACAAAAAGAACAAACGCAAAAACACTACAGCTTCTCCCTTCAAAAGCGAAGGTAAAGAAAGAGGGATAAAGGCTGCAAGGAGACTTGCAGCAACACCACCACCATCACCATCACCACCACAAGCATCACCACCAACAACAACCACACCACCACCAGCATCACCAAAAACACCAACAAGGCACACACAACAAAGCACACACACCCAACAGCAACAACAAGAAAACAGCAACAAAATCAACACCTCCCCAAAAAAGTACACAGCCATAAATATCATACACAAAGGATTAATGGAACATATAAAACAGCACACAGACATTAGAGACTCAAATTACCACACTCCACCAACACCAAGAACATTACCCAAAAACATTACAATTGTCGAAATTAAACTGGAAGACTATAAACAATTGAAGCAAAAATTCCCCAACGCAGTTGGAGATTTCAGGGGGTCACTCTGCAAAAGAATATATACCGATATCATCTTGGAGACACCCATGACCAGCCGAAGGGACGGCTCTACTGTCCATTCACCACACGATCAAGGTAAGTGATCCTTTCTCACTTACCCTGTTTCCTCATCCAGCATGGCCGTACTTAGAATAGGCAGTATAAATGTACGTGGCCTGAGGTCATCTTGGAAGCAAGGTCACCTGCTGAATGACCTCAGATCACTAAACATAGATATGGTGACAATCAGCGAGACCAGAATATCCGAAGCACGAGCCTTCGCACCGATCTTCGGCGGCTACGATGTATACGCAGCTCCCAGTCGTCCGGGATCAGGAGGAGGGATTGCCGTGCTTTTTCGGAGAGGCTTGGATCTCGCCATACGACCCAGAAGGTAAGTCGGTGGTGCTGGACGTGACCGGCAGCGAAGGCAATGCTTTCAGGCTAGTAGCTGTCTACGCCCCAACAGGGAAAGGACGGCCAGATTTCTTCAGACGTCTAGAGACCTTTCTTGGAACGTCCCGCTCTTTAGTGTTAGTGGGCGACTGGAACGGTATCTTGGATGCACGCTGGAATTATGTTGGGCTAGTAGACAGGGCAGGAGGGTGTAAAAGCCTCAACAACCTGCTCAGACGTTTTGAACTGTCTGACCGGTATAGACTGGATTATCTGAATGTGCCAATGTGGACATGGGCAAACCGCATCGGGTCATCCAGATTGTATTTAGATAGGGTATTCTGTAGGGAAACAGATGAGGCTAGTGTAGGTTGTCTACAATTTAAAGTAGTCGACTACACGGACCACAAATTTGTGATCTGTGAAGTTGACTTAGATAGACTCCATAGGCAAGGGCCCGGCTACTGGAAGCTGAACGCATCGTTCCCGGCGCGCAAAGCTTACAACGACCGGATTAGCGAATTAGTTAAGCGTGCGTTGACGGGTGCGATCGTCAACAACAGGTGGTGGTTTACCCTGAAAAGGGCTATTAGAGTAGAATCGATAAGGTTTAGCAAAGGAGTAGTGATAGAGGAAAATAGAATAGAGGGAGAATTAGTTAGAAAGCTAGAAGAGGCGTTTAGGACAGGCATCGCAACCGACGTGCTTGCGGCAAGATTGGCACTCGACCAATTCTTCAACGCAAAGCATGGAGGCTGCGTTGTCAGAGCTAAAGCGCGTTCTCTAAGACACGAGGGGACGAAAGCCGTTCAATGGGCCCGGATGGTGGAGGCGCGACGTGGAAACAAGTCCACAATTCGGTCTTTGCCTGATCAAAACGGGCGCATGTTGCTCGAACCCGAGCAGATGTGTGCGGCTTTTCAACAGCACTTTTCTCAATTGTTCGGAAGCGGCGGCAGGTCGGATCGGAGTATGGACTTCGGTGCATACCTCGACGGACTACCGCGGCTCTCGACGACCGCAACGCAGTGCTGCGAAAAGCCGATAACAGCAGGTGAAATACGGGAAGCGATGTCTGACTGCACGAGGGGTAAATCGCCAGGTTTGGATGGTCTGCCCTACGAGCTTTATGCGTATATGCCAGACTTGTTCGGCGACCTCATGGCAGATGTCTACTGCAACTCGCAGCAGAACGGGAGCTTTCCCAGTTTCGTGAGCCGAGGAGCGGTGACGCTGCTGAGAAAAGACCCGAACAAGGAGGACGTTATAGACAACTTCAGGCCCATAACTCTGCTAAACGCAGATTTTGGCCAAGATGTTAGCAAAGAGATTGGTGCTTGTCGTCGGTGATCTGGTGGGAGAGGCGCAGACATGCGCCATCCAGGACAGATCCATCCACGACAACCTCCATCTCATGCAATACATCATAGAGAGGGAGGTTAAGGAACCTGGCACGGGTGGGACCCTAATCAACTTGGATCAATCTAAAGCATTTGATAGGGTCGACCATCGGAACCTGGCTGTGGTCCTCGAGGCGGCCGGCTTCGGGCCCGTTTTTAGGGGCTGGATCGCTGCGATGCACAGCGACATCTGCTCCATTGTGAGGGTGAATGGTCACCTGTCGCAGCCTTTCAGCATCATGCGCTCGGTCCGCCGGAGTTGCCCCCTCTTGTCCCTCTTGTACGTACTGGCCCTCAAGCCGTTACAGCACAAATTGGAGACGATGAGGAGGGTTTCCACGCGAACTGGGATGCGGGAGATCCGTGTCAGCTTACGCCGACGACGTCACCGTGGTGGTGTCGAGCACCAAACACGTCCAGATGCTCGGCACCGCTCTCAAGGAATACGAAGCGGTGACAGGAACAAAGATAAACCAGGAAAAGTCGGTGGGCTTGCAACTCGGCACCTGGAGAGGCAAGTCCATGCCGTCCGACAGCGTCGAGGGGCGCTGGGCGGAAGGACCGGTTAAATTGCTCGGGGTCTGGTTCGGTCCGGACTTCCAGATGTAGAAAAACTGGGGCGTGGTGACGAGTAGGGTGGCCTCTCTCACCCAGAAATGGGCAGAGAGGAGGCTGTCTCTGAAAGGTCAGGCGGAGGTGGCGAATGCGTACCTAGCGTCAGTCATCTGCTACCGCCTGACCGTCGTACCTTGCCCCCGCCCAACTCTGACCAAAATGGAGCGTCTTCTCTTCCGCTTTTTGTGAAGGGATGTGCTCCCATGGTCAGACGATCCATTTGCTGTCAACACTCGTTGCGTGGAGGACTAGGCATGCCGTGGCTGATGATGCGCAAACATGCGCTGAAGCTGCGACATCTCTGGTGCTTCCTTGACGGTGAACAGGTGTGGTCGCCGTTTGCCAGGCGCGCTTTTCCCCAACTCGTCTCCTTGACGGAGCTGCAATCCTGGATCAGGAAAATACCGAGGGGTAGCCCTTGGAAGCTGGAATGTCTCCAAGCGCTCACCGCCCTCTACCAGCTGGGCACTAGTATCGGTGGAACATCCACCTCGGCGTTCTATAGAAGGTTAGTGGAGGGAAAGAGCGATGACGTTCTCGGAGAGACCCTGGGCGTCGAAGACGATCAGCTGTTCGCTCTCTTCAAGAGAACTTTTAGACCGGGGCCTATGGACAACTACCAGAAATCCCTGGCCTAGCAGTGCTACCGGGAGCGTTGCCGGTTCGGGATAAGCTCTACAGGCATGGAGGTGCTGTCAGCCAAGTGTGTCCGAGATGCGCACAGAGCGACGAAACCGTCCTGCACGCACTCGTTCAGTGCCCGAGGATTGCTGACTTGTGGAACTATGTCGAACAGCTGCTGTCGCGTGTAGGACGGATACGGTTATCGACTGAGTCAATTGTGCAGATAGCCCCGCCATCCTCCTTTAAAGAGGAGGAAGAGCAGGCAGTTTGCATCTGCCTGGTGGCCATGGCGAAAGAGATTGTGTGGTGGACAAGGTTGAAAGGGTTGAAAACGAACACTTTCCTCTTCGGCCAATCCCTGATGAACTTTTTCAAGTTTCACTTGAAGAGGAAAATCAAGGTGGAGAGGCAAGTGCTGTCTTCTAGTAAGTTTGTTGAAAGGTGGGTGAAAGTGGCGAGTCTGGTCCGAGTGAACGGGCCCGCTCTGAGTATGCGCCTGTAGACTGAGGAGTGGGAAAACTGATAGAGGGCGCTTGCCCTGGTGGTCAGGGTGACCATGGCCTTTTTGTGTGGTTTTTGCCACGAGTGACCCTCGGAGGTTTCCCTCTTTTGGGGGAATTTTTGTTGTTATTTCTAGCCCAATTTTGTTATAACCTGTTTACACGACCAAAACCCACTTTGTATCATCCTGTACTGTTCTGTGCCGTCCCTAATGTTTTTCTTAGTGTCAGCCTTTGTGGCCAATAAAGAAACCATCATTATTATTATTATTATTATTATTATTATTATTATTATTATTATCATTATAAGAAGAAGAAGAAGAAGAAGAAGAAGAAGAAGAAGAAGAAGAAAAAGAAGAAGATATGAACATTCAGTTACCCATTACAACAAGGTACCCTTAAATTTCTAATAATTTTAGTGCTAAGCCAAGTCACCCATAGTGATAGCAAGTATTGGAATAGCTAAAAGCCCTTGCAAGCATCACCTGGTACATTAGTTAGGTTAACCCCTCGTTGACAACAGCCAATTACCTCGCATATATCTCAAACAATACAATTTGAAAAAAGTAGTTTGCCAATAATTCATAGTACTATTTTCGATTTATTTTTATTGAAAACAGGGAAGATAACTCTTACCAATATCTTAAAATCGTTAAAATGTCTTTTCTTCAAAATTGGAATGGAGCTCCGTTGCTTCCGACCATGTGTTCCAGTTGTCCGGTCAATGGAACAGCTTGTCAATGAATTTAACCAGTAAGTTCCACAGCCTTAACGTAATTTTCGGGTATTTTCAGCATGACACAATATGTGACAAGGCTGGCACTTTGAATTGCAGGTAGTCCATCTGACGGGCTTTCAAACAGTTTCTACCTACCCAGTTTGACTTATGAGGTATGGCTCGACTTGAGGCTATGATAAATGACACTTGCCCTAGATGGCACGCAGTGGAATCGAACCCGAGACCGAATGATCGCAAAACAAACCTCTTAACCATTCGTCCACTCTTCAAAAATATATATCATGTTCTGACGGAGTCTTAAAGATTTTTTATAACTTCTACGCACTCTTTGTAAATATCTTTCAAACAATGACAATAAATGTAGTTGCGAATCTTCTACACACTCTTCATAAATATCTTTCAAATGATAGCAATATATGTGAATATGGCATTCATTTCTGACGCCACCACTTGTTGAGAATCTTTCTCCGATGCCAAGCATATTACATTTCGCCAAACAATACCCGTATTTTTATTTATTCAGATATACAGGTACAAAACTTTGCCAGATTATCATTATCATAATAATTCAAACATATGGCGATGGCGGAATCACTCTCTTTACACAGTAACTATGATAATAGGAAAGTCCAAGTTTTTAAATTTATATTTTTGGCCCTTAACATATACTAACTAGTCTGGCGGATCGCAGGATATTCAGGTATCCGGATAAAAAATGATACCTGAAAATTGTTGTTGTGCTTGTATATCTTGAACTATATTATGTGCGTTTCCCCTCTTTTTTAAGACAGGATGTCCGATTTCTTTTGACTGCTATCTGTAAGTAGGTTAAGTAACTACGTAGACGCTGCCACGATTTGAAATTTAAGTAATTTGCTCTAAAAAGTTGTTAATATTAATATTTTAATGTAGAGGTAACTGGCGAATCTCGCGAGGGCGCTTGGTTGTTCCAGCGCATTAGCCTCGCCATCACCCGAGGCAACGCTGCGAGCGTGCTGGATCGCCTAAAAAATCATTAGAGAGGCTTCCCGGTACTCCTACGACGCTGCTATCTTTTACTCTGGTGGTGGCTCGGTTGTCCACCCCTTCCTTTATATTTTCTTTAATATTGCAACATTAAAGGAATATATCCTTCTGAAAGAGTCGCGAGCAATTTATAATGTTATTTAAGCATTTGTAATGTTATTTATGGATATATTTAAAACATATTTGTTGTTATTCTACTGTAAATTTATTTATATGCTTTGTATAAATTATATATGTTTATATTTTCACTCCCATTTGTGACGTTATTCATACAACTGTGAATAAAACTAACTTTCTAATATTTTAATAATTTTGACACGTTTCATTTTTTATATACATGTTTACATCTTATGCAGTTTTAAATACATGGCTGGGAGCATTTTTCTTTTTTCTTTCTAATATTAACATCCTGTTCCGTGCGAAATTGCATCACTTGAGAGAAGAAATTATAACCCCTTCCTCTGTCGTTCTTTTCCTGAAACTTCCTTCCCTCAAGAGAACTTGATGTTATGCCTCTTTTGTGTGGAGACATGGTGGGAGGAGGGGGTCACTGCATTCATTGCCGGTTGGAATAAACTGCTGAAATACTGATTTATTTCTAAATTACATTTTTCAGAATGTAGCATTTGAGATATTTGGGGAAGCTACACTGTTGACAATGATGTTTAATGCTTGTGTTTTTCCTTGACAATTCGCCTTGCTGCAGTATTAGGTGATGCTCACAAGGGTGCTTGATTTTTCCAGTGCCTTAGCCACACTATGACAGGCAGTAATGCTGTCTTAGCTTGCCTCAAAGATTTAGAATGAAGCACTAACATTCCTTGATGTAATGTGAAGTTCATCTTCTTTTTGATATCTTGATTAACTTGTTTCATTTGTAAATCCTGAACAATAAAGGAGGATAGCACTTGTGTGTCTGATATATATTATATTATGTTTTTAGTGGTTGGTCAAACTCAAGGCTGCTCTATGTGGCACAAACTCTAGCTACATCACTGTGTAGGAGGCCAGTCTATTATATAGGTAGGTATTCCATCACTCATCAATTACATAGTGCTGCCACTGTTTACAGTAGGTAGCTGCTTAAAGATATAAACTCAACTGTGGAGAGCTTACTTTTTTTTTCAGTTTTTAATGTTTCTTCAGGGAGGTATGAAAGGGACTGGGTGAGGGGAATAATGGAAATGAATGTGAAATAGAGTAGAGGGAGAAGACCAAGAAAGACACTTATAAAGATGAGGGGGGAAGAAATGAAAGACAGGGAGCTGGTGAGAGGGATGCAGAGTATAGGGCAAATGGAGAAGTTTGTCATGGAGCCCACAAGATTAACCCTTTAGCATTTTAACCGGCCAGAATACTCTTATCTCTTTCTGTTTAAACTGGCTGTAACTGGCCGCTCATACTGATGTTAAGGTATTGTTCTCAAAATAAATAATATCAAAATCTCGTAAATTCGATATTAAATGAGATAATTATGTGAAATAAAGTGTTTACCATGAAAATACAATAGAAAATATAGAGTAATGTAAATGCTTTGGTGGGGGAAATGGCTTTAAAATACTTGCTGTTCTTAGATTTTTCCAGTATCTCCAATTTACTTGACTGATATTTATGTTATCAGCACTGGAAGAATAAAAGGCAAAGTTAACCTTGTAGAAATTAGAACTCAGAATATAACAGATATAACTAAATAACTCAAGACATCTACTCTGACATTCCACCGATTCTATTATTTGAACATTTTCTTTTAATATAATAATAATTGTTTCTACTTTTGGCACAAGGCCAGCAATTGCCCAGTGTATTACTGGTACTTTATTTTATCGACCCCGTAAGGATGAAAGGCAAAGTTAACCTCGGCAGGATTTGAACTCAGAATGGCAAGGGCCGTAACTCTATGCGTCAAAGCATGGCATCCGACCCTCTACCGATACTGCCAATAATAATGATGATGTCTTCCATCTAATCAAAATGGCAATTTTTTCAGCCAAGTGTTATAGATTGGCACCAGTGTACAACTGGAATTTTTTTTTTTTTGCAACTTTCTTATAGCTTATATTTCACACCTACAAAAAAAGATAAGCATAGTACATGAAATGGTACTTTATTTTATCAACTCCGGAAAGATGAAAAGCAAAATTAACTTCAGTGGAATTTGAACTCAGAACATAATGAGGTATAACTAAATACTACAAGAAATGTGATCAGCCACTTTACAGATTCACCCATTTCACCACCATAAAACCTATCAAATATTGATTTCTAATTTAGGTACAAAGTCAACAAATATGGGGGAAGGGCAACATTGATTAAATCAACCCAAATACTTAACTAGTACTTTATTTCATTGACCCTAGAAGTATGAAAGACAAAATTGACCTTGGTGGGATTTGAAATCAGAATGCAATGGCATATTAACCAACAGTCTACCAATTCTGCCAATCCACCACCCTTCAGACCTAGGTAATATTATTAATTAATTTCTATGCTACAGAGAGAGAAAACTAGCATTGATATAGGAGGGTCAGCTTAAAAGTTCACAGGCTGACTATGAAGGACTGATCCCTAGAGCTGTGAAATTTTGTATCCATTAATTTTAACTCTTCTTATTAATAACTGCATTGTTTCTTTCCAGGGACTATGTTGAAAAATCTCATTTGGTAATTTCATGAGAATATCTTGGTCAGACTATGAACTTTTCAGTTGACCCTCGTATATAGCTTTACAGCAGTATATGACTAAGAGACTATGGATGTTGAAATTGGTAGAGTTGTGGACAACCAACCAAGGGATGGGCTATTGCTGGGCTTCTATAAATTACATAGCCCAGGCCTGAACTCAGAAGGGAAACTTTCCAGGTGCACATCCATCATCTCCCAAGAAATAACCAAGACATTATAATTCATTACTATACATAATTGGCATGTGATTTGTTAGCTTCCAAATCTAAATTCAATTGCTTCAGAAAGTGAAAAGTTACTTCTAATAGACAGATTTCATTTTTACTGGAGCCAGTCATTGCACTATGGCCATGCTAGAACACTACTAACATCATCATCATCATTACTTTCCATGCTGGCATGGGTTGGATGGGTTGTCACAGTCTAAGACCAGACAGGTCAGAGTGACCTCATCTTGTTCATACATTCCATATTTGGTACGGTTTCTACAGTTTGATACCCTTCTTAATGCCAACCACCTTATAGGATATACTTGATATTTTTGTGGCACTACTACTACCATTTTACAGAGTGTACTGGGTGCATTTTATCAACACAAAAAAAAAACATTTACAAAGCACATTTAGAACTATATATACAATAAAAGGTAATCCTTCCACAGTGTTGGCACTGAATACTGGCAGATGAAAAACATCTTCCTTGAATCAGAACCATTAGCCATAATTTTACCAGAGCAGTCTGGAACCTATCCTCCACAGTATGTATTCAGCCAACACAACGTAGAATGAAGTCTATACTTCTGGAATCATCATCATCATAATCGATTAACGTCTATCTTCCACGCTAGCATGGGTTAGACAGGTTTGTCCCATTTAGAGGTAAGTTGAGTCAGTTGACCGTGTCTCGCTCATATAGGAGTGTTTCTGGCTGGTTTTCAATGGCTTGATACCCTTCCTAATGCCAACCACATTGATAGTGTGTGCTGGGTGCTTTTTGCTGTGTCTTTTACACGTCTACCTTACAGTGTGGGCTGGGTGCGTTTTGTCAATATGTCACGTGTGTTTGTATATTTATATATATCTTAATTTGTAACTCTTTAAAATTTACACACACAACGCATTTCCTATATCAGTCATGTTGCTACAATAAGAAATTTGCTTTCCAATCAGAAAGTCCTGGTTTCTAACCCTACATGTGTTACTATACATAGTTATTTTTCCAAAGTTACTCATCCTGTAAGTCATTTGTATATACATGCATACATTTATGTAATTATATCTTAGAAATAAATTATTAAAATATTTTTATCTTTAATCACTTCCATGTATCAAATCATAAATTTATCAAAAGGTAATTTCCCAGTTTGTATGATTGTTAATATATCCAGTGATCCTGGACTCCCAATACTAAAGACATTCAATAAATACTATCATTATTGACAGTACTGGCCCACTAGTATGATATACACATATGCAGCAAATTTGTTTTTTTTTCAATACAACAGTCAACTAATTTTGCTCAAGGTTATACATAATAGCATGTACCTAAAAACAGATGATTTTCAATAAACAAGCAGAAGTAATGCTTGCCTTTGACCCTAGATAAACCACTTGAATGTAAGCAAAAGAGTAATCTGATTGAAATCAAACATCAACAGTTGGTAAATATGTTAACAGTTGAATCTATTGAGGAAGAGAGAGGAACTTTATCTAATTATGATTTTGTTAGGTAATCATTTTATTTTAACTATTTAAAAAATTCCTTAGTTAATTACTGTGTTGCTAAGATCCACAATTGTGCAGCTGTTGTTTTAAATATTTTCAGAGCTGTATATAACTTATATTTTATGGTTAAGAAGTTTGCTTCACAACCACAATTCTGAGTTTGATCTGTTCCTGTGAAACCTTGGTTAAGCATTTTCTGACATAACCTTAGGTTGACCAATTCCATGAGATAGAAACTATGCAAAAAAAGCCTCTTATTGGCAAAATCATTAATGTTAAATGAAATACTTTGTGATATTTTTTCTAATGCTTATGTTCTGAGTTCAAATCTTTTTAAGATCAACTTTGCTTTTCGGTCTACTGGGGGTCAATAAAATGAAGTACCAGCCAGTTCCCTTCCCAAAATGTTGAACTTGTGCCTCTTAGAGACTGATTAAGCTTGCATGGGGTCCTAGGTTGAAAATTACATCTGAACCCTTGTGTTATTTATAGCAGCAAAAATATTAATCTGGGCCCCTTTAAATTTTGTATAACTCTTGATTACAACCCAGTCAGCCCCCACCTCCCTTATTCCACCACTCGTACTCATCTAAGTTGAATGAGTAACAATAGAAAAACCTTATCATCCAGCTGTTAAAATACAATAGCCCTAATAAATAAACTTTCTAATCATTCTGCAAATGGGTTGAAGGAGTAAATGAGAAACAATGAACTATTTTTAAAAAATTTTTAATTGAGAATCATATATCAAAATAATTAAGACTAGCCCATAGATTTTTATACCGTCTTCAACAATTAACTTTCATAACTCTCTTGTATAATATTTATATGGTAGCATTGGAAGTTTCACATGATTTTTATGTATACTATTATCATGTGATTTAACCAGATTGTCAGTTGATCAGTTCTGTTTAACATGGTTACCAGTTCAATGAAAAGAGCTGGGTTATTTAGTTGATTAAAGCTACTAGAGAGGTAAAGGATCTTTTCCAGCTAAGGCTTTGTTTTGAATAGAGACTTTACAAAAACTGCTTTATTAAGAACACATTCCGAATCTATTGCAAGTTTAATCATTCAACAGAAACAGTCAAGAGTGGTAAAGCATTTAAGAAAAATCTAGAAATAAGTTAACAAATTTCAATCTTCCATTATGTCAATGTCTAAAACAATCAGGCACTGAATCAGGTTAATAAACAAGGACTATGTTGGTTTTGAATGGACCATATATATATATATATGTCCATTATATATAAGGCCAGCAATTATCCCAGTGTATTACTGGTACTTTATTTTATCAACCCCGTAAGGATGAAAGGCAAAGTTAACCTCGGCGGGATTTGAACTCAGACCATAAAGGGACATAACTCTGCAAAGCCTGGTGTCCGACCTTCTAACGATACTGCCAATCCACCGTCCATTATATATAATTGTTTCTACATTTGGCACAAGGCCAGCAATTACCCAGTACATTACTGGTACTTTATTTTATCGATCCCGTAAGGATGAAAGTCAAAGTTAACCTCGATGGGATTTGAACTCAGACCGTAAAGGGACATAACTATGCTTTAAAGCATGGCGTCCGACCCTCTACCAATACTGCCAATCCACCGCCAGCTGCCACCCTCAGCACACATCAAAACTTAACCAACTACAATGGGACATACTTGGAAGAATTGGCTTAGTGCACTAAATATATTTTGAGTATCTGCAATAGTTGACAGCAGGAAAAGAATTATGATTAGACTACATATTGGAGAACTCTTTGAAATTTATCATACACTAAATGATGACAAATTAACTTGACTTATTCACATCCCATTTTAACCCATGAAAAAAATACTTGACTTACAAAAGAAGGATGTTCCAGTCTATTTCACCCCAAAGTTTTCACTTAGCTATATTACCTGACTAAAAAAAAAACTGCTACTGTTGGTACATTGAAAAAATCCATCCAGCCCATTCAATAGAGTGGTTGTGCTGATGTCGCAAAAATTGCACTCCTGTATGGCAGTTGACATTAGGAAGGGCACTCAGCCATAGAAACCATATCAAATATGCAATGTAATAAGCAAGATTGGTCACTCCAACTCATCTGGTCTTGGACAATCTGCCCAGCCCAAGTCAGTGTGGACAACAGACATAAAAATTATGATCATGATGATGAAAACAACAAGATATTTTCCTATGGCTCAACTACAGCTTTTGCTTTACTTGGAAGTTACTCATATACTCAAAATCGGTTCAATCTGTCATATTCATACAATATTTATAACTAAATCATCAAGAGATATTTATTTATTGAATCATGAGGCAGCTTTTCATTACCATATTTTTAATGAAAGACACAACCTATGATTTTCTGATAATTTTGGAAATAATCATGAATTTATTAATAGAAATGAATTTCTCATTATTAAGCTGGAGTTTGGAGCATAACTTAACAAAGGTTCTTATATAAAATTATGATGGAAGGTTTTTGATAAATATAAACATTTCAAAATAGTTTTGTATCATAGAATCAAGGGTAGTTTCAGATGGTTTAGTATCAATCAAAAGTATTAAATTAATATCAATACTATCTCAATAACAAAAAACAATTTAATTACTAAACAATTCTCTAAAATATTCAAAAACATTGGTAAGTTAAAAGACTTTGTTAAAACTATTAATTGACCCACCCCACCCCCAAAAGAGGATAGCGAAGATTCTTCAGACATGTCGAAGGCATAACAACTTTAGTGCCCATGCCACGATAAAAGCACTTAGTAAACTCTGAAAAGTTGGCATTAAGAAAAGCATCCAGCCATAGAAATCATACCAAAAAGGAAGAGAAGGCCCATTAGGTGCATCAAGGAGATGACAACCTCATTGGTGCTGATGCCACAATAAAATGTACCTAGTACATTGTCAATTAGTTGGCTTTAGGAAGGGTATCTAGCCACAGAAACCATGCAAAAATTGGAACATATCTAAGCAAAGCATTGTTCCTCGACCTGTCTAGGTTAGTAACTTCGATAAAGTACTGGCTTGATCTGTAACAACCCACCGAACCCATGCAATATGAAAAGAAAATGGACAATAATGATGATAATATAAATCAGATAGTACAACTTGGTGAATACCTCAATTTCATGTAAAAAAACAAACAAGAGAAGAAATTGAATGTTAAAATTGGACATCCACAACAATGCTAAATCAATGTTTAACCCTTTAGTTACCAATTTATAATGGAAGACTGCTATTATTTTCAAATAATTTAAAAGGATTTAGCAATATAGCTCACTTACTCATTTCTAAACTTGTTTGGACCATAGATTAACCCTTTTAATACCAAACCTCCTGAAACCACCCTGGTTTTATGATACACATCTGCTCATATTAAAATGTTCATACTTATATTAAAACCTTCCATCATAATTTTATTCAAAAATTTTTAAGTAATATTTCATTTCAACATCAACTTACTAATGAAAAGGTTAGCTATCTCATAAAATTCTTTAAATTTTCAAAATCAATTCATACACATAGGCAGTATATTTCATTAGAAATACGGTAACAAAAGTTCTTATATAATTATGATGGAAAGTTTCTAGATAAATATAAACAGCTTTGTCAGAGAACCAGGGGATGTTACAAGTGGTCTGCGATCAAAAGAGTTAACATTAAATTTTTCACAATAAATCTAGTTTTTATGTGAAACAGAATATTTTGACCACATTGTTTCGAATTAAGGAGTTAAACTGGTGAAGAATGAGTTCAGCACTATGACTTCATCATCATCATCGTTTAACGTCCATCTTCCATGGGTTTGGACTTATGTTAAACATCCAGTAACACTAACTGAATTAAGATTTGGGGAATTACTTAACTTTTGTGCTTATTTCATACATTTAAACACTAAGATATTAGAGAAACTGACAAAAATCAGATATTTCAGTGGAGTAGTAAATAAGAGGAAAATTTTCAGTCATTAAAAACAATGCATAACAGCACATACATTATCAAACAGTGACACATCATGGAAAGTTTCTATCTAAGTTGATGCCCGCCCTGTTAGATTGGGAACAATATAGCAATATCATTAATAAATATTGTTGTGTACTACTTTGACGCTAAACTCTGCCAGTTGCAGACTGCACATCAACATGAGATATTTTTCTCCACAAAGTTCGATCACCAACAGCAAAGATCAAGTCCAATCCATAGGTTGACATTATCAAACCATCGTTTTGGCTGCCAGCCTCTGCTTCTCTTACCAGCCAACCTTCCTTCCAGGCATAACCAACTCACACCATGAGTTAATCTTTTTATATGACCGTATAGTTTGAGTACTCTTGACTTGACAATTGATGTAATTGGTCTAAGTCTGGTAATGTTGAGCAACTCACTGATACAGATATGGTCACTGAGCCACTTACCATGTACCTATATAAAAAAGGACATTCAATATCTTCAGTTGCCATCAATCAGTAATAACATTATTTAGAAAGGACATCCAGCTGTAGAAACCATGCCAACATATGGAACACATAAATAAAACACATTTCTCTAATCTGTCAATCCCAGACCATGACAACCTGTCCAATTCATGCCAACATGGAAAGTGGAGAGAAAATGATAGTAATGATGAGTGAAAAGGGGAAACCTTTACCATTTCAAGTGTTAGAATGCTCTGTAGTAGTCGACAGCTTCTGTTACCTAGATAATATGTGAACGTGGATGTTCCAAAAATATTGTAGCCAGAGTGTACTGGAAAAAGAAGTTCATAATGCTATTACCTCTGAAGGCAACAAAAGGATTATTTCTCTGAGTGAAGGGTAGATTGTATGATGCTTGTGCAAAAGTTTTTGCTTCAACATCAATTTTCCATGCTTGCATGAGTTAGATGATTCTTCTCCAGCACAGCATCCCTACACAAGTGTTTTTCTTGTGTGAGACTCAATTTCACCATCTCTGCCTTAGAGATGGTCTTCTTCCACTTAGAAATCCATCACCTAGTAATCGCTATTCATACACATTACAGGTCCCTTCCAATACAATCTTCTCTACTGCACACAATTCCCCTTATACCCAGTTTTTCTCTCAGTTCATCAATGCATACTAACATTATATATTCAAGTGTTTCAAAAATATTTTGTCAATATCATGCAGCAAGAAAGCAATCTGTGATATTGAATAGTTGTAGTTTCATGTTTTTTCAATGGCAATTTTGTTTATAGTCCTAATGAGTGATGGGGTAGATAACTACTAATGTCTTTATACCAACACCATCTCCATTTGTTTTTACCATGGTAGTAGAGTAGAAAAATTAGATCGTGACACAAAATTCCTTTTTGTATTTAGTTCGGAGTCTAAATTGGCACCAATAATATACTAAGGTCGATTTAATCATCTCCCATCCACCAATACAAAATATTTGACTATGTTAAAACCATTATTTTAAAATTAGTATCTATAAATCATTTTTTTAGTGTCAAGGCAAAGTGACTGAATGAATATATATCTGATTCTCATATACTAGTATTATTTATGTTAAATAAAATTGGGTGGGGAGAGAATATAGTTCAAGGTTGAAGCAATACAACAGGTAAATGAAAATGACTGCAATTTTGGATTTATTCCAATACCAAAAGAAAACCAGGTAAGTTAATTTAAATGCTGATATTAGTTTGAAAACCTTAGAGCAATTACCAGTACACCAACACAACCTATGTATGTGACTTCACATGCAAGAGTAAAGCTTTGACAGGATAGAGTGCACTTGAAGAAATCTGCCCTAGATACACAACTCTACTCTATTGTCCTATGACCAGGAAATTACTTTAGATGGACACAACATAAGCATTTTAACCGGCCATAATTCTTTCACTGCTTTCTGTTCAAACTGGCCACTCATACTGATGTTACGGTATCATTCTCAAAATAAATATCAAAATCTCATAGATTCAATATTATGTGAGATAAAGACTTTACTACGGAAATACAATAGTATACATACAGTAATGTAAATGCTAAAGGATTAAGGCCATTTTCCCTGCTAAAGAGTTAGTCTTATGAGATTCATAATAATCTTCATACTCATCAATAGAGTCCTTTTTCAGGCGGTGTTTTACAGCCAGATGTCCTTTTAGTTGCCTCTTATGACATACAGTGTATCTATTCAAATAGGATACACAATGACATAAGAACCTATTCTAATCAATTACCTCACATCAAACATACATATATATTATTCATCTAAAGAATTGTTGGTTGATCAATTATTCTATCGACAGTAGTTGTAAACAGACGTAAAGCACCACATGACTTGTGTTCCATAAAGTATTATTAATAAGGTATCAACAAAGTGTCAATATTATAAAGAAGAGAGGGTTATAAGTGTACATCCCCTATTTATTATATAATCCTGTTATACCGTCTCTCTTCTTTATAATATATATATATATATATATATATCAGTTGTTCCATGTTTGTAAAGATCTGATGGGTCTTCTCCAGCAAAGTGCCTTGACATTTGTTGCAGTCCTTTGGTCATATCCTGCATGAGATTAGTCATCACTAATATCTTCTTCCATGTCTTTTTCAACAAGATTCTTCCACTTGGATAACTTGACACCTCTTTATCCAACTGTCATCCTCCATAAAAATCGTATGTCCATACCAGTACAAATTTTCTCTGCACATTACATCCAATTCCTCTCATTCACCAAGCTTTTCTCTTAACCCATATATGCCTCGGTGTTCATTTACACGAACATTACACATCCAGAAGAGCAAACACACTATATTTCATTCTAGCTTTTACACATCCTCCACATTCATTGTTGTGAGAAAGGTGGAGAGGAAGAAAGAGTATATTTTGAAAAATATATACATATAAAAACACCAAAATCAGTTTGCTTTTTTGTTCAGCTTTGCTTACCTCATTTAATGAAAACAACAATATATACCCAATATAGCAGATTATAAAGTCAGATGGGTTTGTGTGTATGTATATGTGTGTATGTATGTATGTGTGTGGATATGTATGTGTGTGGATATGTGTGTGTGTGGATATGTGTGTGTGGATGTGTGTGTGTGGATATGTGTGTGTGGATGTGTGTGTGTGGATGTGTGTGTGGATGTGTGTGTGTGTGTGTGTGTGTGTGTGTGTGTGTGTGTATATATGCATAAATATAGATGTATTTATGTGTGCATTATGTGCATAAATATACACAGACACATGTATATGTGTAAGTATAGATTTGTGTGAGTGTATATTAATACAGTTAGATGTGTTAAGGTGTATAGGGCAGTTCAAGAGGTAAAAGTGGGGAAGGAATGAAGAAAAAAAAGGCACAAATTAATGTTTATTTCACAAGCCTGTGTTTGTGTACGTAGATGTGCATGTACATATGCATATATTCGTGTATGTATATATATATATATAGAGTGCGAGAGAGGATGGCCCAAAAGTCACTAGACCATTTTAAAATATAATAACCCTTTTATTTATTTAATATTAATTGTAAAAAAAAGCTATATTTTAAAAACGTCTAGTAATTTTTGAGCCACCTATACATGCACACAAACACATATATATGCATATATATGTACATGTATATATATATATATATATATATATATATATATGTTTATACATATATATATATATATACACAAACACACACACATGCATATATAAATACATACATATATATATATACATGTGCGTATATTATATATATATACGTGTATATATATATATACTTGTGTATATATATATATATACACACATAGATATACACTTACATATACATATATATAAATATATACAATATATATACATGTGTATATAACAGATACATACATATATACACACATATACATATATATATATATACATATATATGTATATATTATACTCATGTACACACATACAGTTGCATATATACATTTTATATATATATATATATATTCTAATATATACATAGGTCAATATATATATATATATATATATATATATACACACGTATATATATATATATATATACACACACACATATGTATATATACATACATATACAAATACATAAACATATATACACATACGTACATACATATGTACGTACATACATACACATAACTACTTTGGTCTATATACAGAGATCTCTATTCCAGTTGGTTTCCTCATCTCATACATAAAGTTTCCATTTGTGAAATTGTGCTCTGGAGTGTCATCTGACAACATCAGGCAGACACACTAGTCACTTTACTTATGGTATTTGCATATTGGAACTGGTCAGCACTCTCACTGATATCCAACGCCACCATACAGCTTTCACGGACGATCCTCTCCTTGTCCGATAAATATTTGGCCAGAAAGTCTGTGCACTCAGGCGTTCCTAGTGCACCTAATGCCTCAGCACACTCATGCCTCACCATAGCATCCTCATCGAGTTTCTCCACCATTTCCATTAGTGCCTTCATTGAGATCGGATTCTGGAGCTGCCCAAGGACGTAAGCTATCTCATGTCGGAACAAGGCATCCGTAGAAGCAAATCCTGGAAAGACAGAAGGATAACGAGATATGAGAAAATATATATAAACATATATATACACACATATGTTCATATGTGCATGCATATATATATATATCTATCTATCTATACACACACAGTATGCCCCACCCATCCTCCCACTGTATATCACAAAGAACATGAAATGAAGCGTCTTCCTCACAAATGCTACATGCTGCCAGCCCCAGGAATCAAACACGACCTTATGATCATGAGCCAAACACTAACCATTAAGCCATGCACCATATAATCATTACAATACAATCAATTCCATTTAGATTATTACCAAATGAAAATGTGGATATGTATTTTAGATTCTTTAAGATATTTTCCATTGAATGGATATAAAATTGGGGAATATCAACTGCATTTTCTTGTTACTTTTTCAATATTCTGGTTATCATGATTCTTCAACATCTTTCAATTTATATGGATTTTACAAATTTGCAAAATTCATCCATGTGGAATAACTTATCTTCCGTGAAATTTTGGTTAAAAATTTCCCTATACTAATGTTAGAAGGGAAAATGTTTTACTTATTCTTTATAAGTTAAAGTTTGTCTCAGACATAGCAGCTCATCAGGCTAGAGCTTACCCCAGTTTCCCTGGCATTAAGTAACAGAGTACACAACTCCCCTCTCAATAGGACTCCAATTTATTGCAGAGTTAAGCCCCAGCTGCTGCTGGTACGTGTTTCTTTTCAACTGAAATCCCTTTCAGGCTGTACCTCAGCATGGCCACAGTCTAATGACAAACCAGTAATAAATCAACGGAATATTCTATAGGTATAACTTTAGAGTACGTGAAATAGTTCATATACCAATCGTTTACCAACTATTAGAATTCTACATACCTTTAGCAAGTATTAAACACGCCTCATCTGTTTGTATGTTCCTGAGAGAAAACATGGCTCGATAGCGAGTGTATATAGGCAGTGACTCATCCAGCAGCATCTTCTCCAATTTCACTAAATCTTGACATTCAGCAGGTGGTGCAGGGTCAATAGAATTGTATGGATTTTTGGACAAGTTTTTCTTGTGACGATCTGAGCCGTGTAACCATCGGATTCGTTGTATGGCTAACTGACATGTATGAGCAAGCTGCAAAAAAAAAAAAAAGAGAGACAAAAAAAAATTATTACAACACAAATTCATTATAAATGATCATAATCATTGTTTTACTGTCTATTTTCCATGCTTAAGTGAGTTAGACGAGTTGTTGCACGCTGAGGCCAGGCGAGTCAAGTGGCCACATCCTGTAATATGCTTCATTTTAGCCTAGTTTCTGCAGCTGGATGCCCTTCCTAATGCCAAACAGTTTACAGCATGTACTAGGAGCATTTTATTGTAACTCTAGCACTAGCACCTTACAGTATATATTACACACACACACTCACATATATATATATATATGAGTACAGGCGGAAGCATACATCTAGTGTGCACCACCTTCACCTCCCACGTCCTAACTCTCCACCCCTCACACATGAAAAAATGGACGTTAAATGGTGATGATGATGATATATGTGTGTGTGTGTGTGTATTTTATATGTGTGTGTGTATTTTATATGTATACATATACTGAAATAACTAAAAGCTTCAAGTCCACCCTGTAAGGTAGCCATGCTGGTGACACAACCCCGCCCCCCTTGTCTACCGTGTAAGGTGTTCATGCTGGTGACATGACCAAAATGCACCCGGTCCACCCTATAAGGTGGTTGTGCTGGCGACATGACAAAATTCACCCAGTTCACCCTGTAAAGTGGTCATGTTGGTAACACAACAAAAAGCACCAGGTCAACCATGTAAAGTGGTCGTGTTAATGGCACGACAAAAAGCACTGTCGTTTTGGTGCCACAATAAAAAGCACCCAGTCTACGCTACGATGTAAATGTGGTTGGTGTTAGGAAGAGCATCCAGTCATAGAAACTATGCCAGAAACAGTACTGTATGAGCAAGATACAGTCATCTGACCTGACATGTCTCACAACAGGACTTGTCTGGCCCATGCTAGCATGGAAAATGGACATTAAACAGTGATGATGATGATATATATATCCTTTCTTAAATAACATAATTTGTGTGGTCTGTGTATGACTCCAATGTCATTACTTTCAGATTATACATATACAGAAAGCATTCATACATATATGTCATTCCTGATATACAAAAAGACAGATGGTCACAGCTTGAAGGCTCATAGTTCTGCTCAATCAAGGTTGATGTGATGGTTAATAACTATAAATACTTCAAGCTAGATTTGGAGAGAAAAACAAAAACAGAAGCCTGTCATTTGGATGGGGGAAATTATCCACACTCAATTTCTCAATCTAAACATACACATTGACTGACAGAGAATCACACAAACTATACACATAGACAAATACATGTCTTAGCATACATAGACATTGATTCACATACAGATTTGCACATGCTAACATACTTATATAGACAAACACAAGCCTATACACAATTCTTCATTGGTATGTCTCTCCATGTCTGGGAATAAAGCTTAGTAATATATTCCCAAGTTCTCAACAAGGTAGCATAGGAATGATCAGGGAAATTCCTAGTTTCTATTTTGTTAACTGTTTTCAGGCTGTGTTTCAACTCACTTTGAGCTACATATATTGTGATATTTCTGTTTAATCAGCCTCGATACAGCAAACTTACAACCAAAGCTGTTCCAACAGTGACTCTCCGGTCATTTATTCAGATATGTTGTATCTAGGACTACAATATCCAATATTTTCTTCCCTTTTCAAGAAGGTAGGCTGTAATTTGATGGCGATTTGATTGTTATTTCTAGCAAATAAGAAACTGCCAAGAGGCTTTGTCACTGGTTTATATATCTAGTATATGACATACAGTATAGCTATTTGTTTTGCTGCCATGGTTATTCAGCTCCAGATCAAGTCTAATTTAGCTAGAGATGTAGCATAACACTACTGATACCTAACTACTGAAACTGCCCTCCAGTTTAACCCTTTAGCATTCGCATTAATTTTCAAATGTCATGCTTATCTGTTCGCATTATTTTGAGTTAATCATACTCAATTTTATTTGTTTGTAATTTTCTTAATTTTCTATGTGCAGGCTTGAAATTTTGTCAGTAGATGTTTAAATATCAATAATTTACAATTATATAATTTTACCTGATTTTTTTTGTTAAATTTGACTTTTATGGGAAGGTGAAATTAATTAATAGGGGCATTTGAAATATCAACCAGGTGCAAATACTGGTTTAATTTTAAATACATTGTTTTCGGCATAATAGTTGATATATAAGGATCACTAAACCTTATATAAGTACTCCAGTAATTCCACAGTCTTGGAAATTGTTTTATACCGAACATAATATTTGCATTTCCGCAGCATCTGTCGGTTGCCAAACAGATCGGGTTATCCTCGATTTGAAATCTGTTGTTGGGCATATCGATTAATCTCTTCTGCCACAACTTTGAAGAAAGTTTGTGGTAAAAACAAAAAGAAATAATCCAGTGCTTTAGCATCAGGAGCTAATGTGTGTTGTGGACCAGCATTTTGAATAAAATCGGGAACATATATTGGTGTGGTATTTTTCAACCACGTTGCTGTAATATTTTCAATGGTGTCCTGGAGATCTCCTTCGTTTTCACTTTCAAAATAACAATCATCGTCGGATGAAATTTCAGAAATGTAAACATCTGATTCATTTGAAGATAAATCACTAATATTATCTTTTGTTTCTGGCGGTGAATTGGCAGTATTGGTAGAAGGTCGGACGCCATGCTTTGACGCATAGAGTTACGGCCCTTGCCATTCTGAGTTCAAATCCCACCGAGGTTAACTTTGCCTTTCATCCTTACGGGGTCGATAAAATAAAGTACCAGTAATGTACTGGGTATTGCTGGCCTTGTGCCAATAGTAGAAACAATTATCTTTTGTTTCTTGTTCATTCTGAATGTCATTGTGTGTAAAACCTTCAAAGTCGGTATCGCTACTTTCATAAGCCATGTTGATACACAAAAAATCTGTTCTACTTTCAATGTTAAAAAAACACATGTTTTAAGTTGTTTCACTATATTAAGTGTTAATTTTCGTGGTAAGGGCTTAATCTCGCAGTAATTATCGAATTGACAAGATTTTGATGATGGTTTGTTTATTTTTAGAACGATATTTTAGTGTGGGTGTTATCGGGCGATTTTGGGCGGTTTGAACAAATGAAGAGGAAATAATTTCGGTCGGTTTCGGGCGGTTTGAACACTAAAGGGTTAAATACTGATAATTTAAATGTGTTTATATTTACCTAAAAAGCTTCCATCAATTTTAATAAGAACCTTTAAGTTATGTTCCAAATACCAGCTTAATGACCAAGTTAATTAATTATATTACTAAATCCTTTCAAATTCTTGGTTATTTTTAGATGATTTGAAACCTATAGGCAGTGTTTTTTTTTTATTATTAGAAATGTGGTAATAAAAGGGTTAAATGTGATTGAGCTAATTTCCATATTCGTGAAAAAAGTGATCTCTAAGAATATTTTATATTTCTTGTTGCAGGAACCTGACAAAACATTTAAAAAATGTTTTTACTATACCACATTTCTACTACTTTTCATCAATCCTAGTGGTTACATTTGATTTATAACTTTGTAACAAAAGGTTACTTGTAAGTCAACATTACCAAAAACCAAATAATCAAATCAATTTATTAAAATATACCTCGATTATATCATTGTGTTCAAATTTTCTCAAAACGTTTATGGAGGATATCGATCCAATTGCACCCAAAGCTTCACCTGAAGAAGTAAAAAAATAAAAGAAACAAAATGAAGCTGATATTATGAGACAATATAGAAATCTGTTATGTTAACATTACAAAAACAAAAGATTTAGTGAAGAAAATGGGAAGCAGTCATTATTGTTATACAACACTATCATTAATCTTCACATACAAATATTATCTATCCACCAAATAACTAGATATCAGTTTCTTCTTTGTTTTCTTACTTTCTTTGTTGAATGAGATGGCTAGGTCATATGTTAAGGAGAGATGTCAGTGACCAGGTGAGAGGAATAATGGAAATGAATGTGGAAGTAAGTAGAGAAAGGGGAAGACCAAGAAAGGCATAGTTAAAGATGGAAGAGAAAATGAAAGCCACAGCAAAATGGAGAAATTTGTCATAGGGCCTGTAAAGCTAACCCCTGCTTTAGCAAAGAAAATAGTCTTAAAACACTTGTTTCCTTGCTTCATTCAGTGGTCACTATTCTGCTATCATGAATACTACAAAAGCTAACATTCCCAAATCTAGTATTAATAAATACTAAAATAAAAACATTTTCCATTTTTTTTTTATTTTATTTTATTTTATTTTATTTTATTTTATTTTATTTTATCTTATAGCGAACTGCTGGAAGGAGTGTTTGAGAACCCTGCCACCATGCCCCTCTCAGAAATAGGTGGGCAAAGAAGCAGCTCCTGTGCTGCTTTGTTCATGACATTTTTCATGGAGCTGCCTCAAGATAAACATGTCCATGGTGCCCTGATTTGCTCTAAAAACCACACTGGCTCTCAGCAATGGTAGGTGTTAGTCTGTTAAGCAGGATGGTACCTCTGTAATTGGAGCAATCTGCTTTTTCTCCTTTCTTATAGATCAGCATGTCTCCAGAATGGCAGGCGATAGTCCGCCAAAAATTATACTCTATGGTGAATTGTCTTCTGGCTCTCATAAAAGTAGTGCACCCAGGAAGTAGTACAATGACATGCTGAAAAAGGCCCTCAAAGCATGACCACAATGCTTGGTACCACACCATCTGGCAGGCTACCCAAGCATTTGAAGTAAATTGTTGTGACAACCTGAAGAGAGCCCAACAAAAACAAACTGCATCAAAGCAGAGCCCAGCACAATCCAGATGATATTTCCCTGTGGCCACTGAGGTTGGATTTGCCAATCGTGGATTGATCATATCAGTCACCAGCCAGCCAGGAAATGAAGTGAACAGAACTGACCCAATCTTCAATGAAATCTTTATCAAAGTCATTACCAACAAATATCATTGGACAAGCTAGAGAATAAAAAAAAATCAGTTTCACAGAAAAATGAAATACAGTAGAAATACATTCACATACACACCGTGTGTATCCAGTTTAGAAGACACTGTATGTCGTAAGAAGTGACTAAGAGGGTTAGTGTCAGGAATGGAATCCGGTTGTAAAACATTGCCTTAAAAAGCCCCATCCAACCAACACAGGCATGTAAAAAACTGATGATGGAGATGATACACACACAGTACATAGTGAGTCTTTTTGTTTAGATACAACAGTTAGCAGTATCTAATATATTGAGATACTGATCACATGTGTAGCCAAAGGTTATGAATTGGTAGTCATTGAAGTAGTCATTAAATGCCTTGATATTTGTTCTAGGCCCTCACACAGTAAGATCGAACTCAGAAGCTAATGATTGCAAAGCAAACTTATTAACCATATACATATCACTGTATCAGTCTATCTGTATCTGATAAGGTGTAGGTTGCTATTTGACCTTCATCAATTCCAGTCATATAAGTGGTAGATATTTCCAGGAATACTGTAGAATGATTCATGAGAATAGTAGATTAGATAGTTCCAGAAATATTTTAGAGTGGTTCACGAGAAGAGCAAATTAGATAACCAAGTCATCAGTCAACAAAACCTACCATATCACAGGCCAATGACCTCATCCAACCGCAATACCAGTTCCAACTGGTTTCTGAAGGTAAAATAATGATCTGCTTGGCCGGGCCGATACTAAAATCATCAGTTATAAGCTATGTTGAGATATAATGGCTGAGTGGATAGTATGAGTATTTGACTACCAAGTCACAAACTGAAAGTCAAAAATCAATGATGTAATGTATATGCTAAAGGGTTAATCCTGTCCATATTCTCTAAAATACTGCCTATTTTTTTCTCTGAAACATACTACTTGGCATTGCTTAAAGATGCTACAATTGTAAACATAACATATACTAGAAATTACCAGGTTCACCTGGTAAATAAATAAACTGCAATTGTCTCTGCTCCAAACAACCAGCTCCCAACAATACACAGTAAACTCACCACAACCACTACCACTATTAGAGAAGAATGTCATATATGTTGCTATCAATAAACAAGTGTTAGAAAGTACTCAGATCAAATTGACATGGCTCTATCTTTATACTCCAATGTTTAGTTGCTTCAAATCTTGGCCGAAATTGCCTCTCCAAAAATATATTATCATCATCATTTATCTCTTTTTTTCATGCTGGCATGGGTCGGACATGTTGGCATTTTCTGAGAATTGATGGCTCATATGTTCAACTTTTGGCATGGTTTCTACAACCGGATACCTTTCCTAACAGGAACCACTTTACAGGGTATACTGGGTGCATTTTATCATAACACCAACACTCCACTTTAAAGATTATTCTGGGTGCATTTAACTGTAGCACCAACACAACCACTTTACAGAGTAGATTGGGCACATTTTATTGTGGCACCAGCACTTTACAGACTGTACAGGGTACATTTTATCATGACACTAGCGAGACAGATGGTGTCAAATACTAAGGCATACCCCGGGGAAGAATGTACCCCACAGTATAGGTTAGTCATTAGTGACATCTCAGTAAGCAAGAGAAAGAATGAGACATACAGTAAGGTGTGGAAAAGAAAGGTCTGGAAGCTAAAAGACCTTTTATTAAAATATAAATTTAGCAAAGCCCTTCAAGATATGTATGACGAAAAAGAAAACGATTTAGAGTTGTACGACATAGATGATAACTGGAATTTCTTGCGTGACAATTTACTGCAGGCTACTGAAGACACTTGTGGCTGGGGCAGAGCTTCAACCAGACAGAGAGTGACCTGGTGGTGGAACAGCACGGTAGATAGGGCCATTAGAGACAAAAGGCTGGCAAGGAAGGCTTGGAAAAACAGGAGAAGAGAAGGATACACAGCCGCTAAGAGAGAAGCTAGACGTCAGGTGAACTTAGCACGCAGGGAGGCTGAGAGTAGGAGATTTGCAAATGTTCTGCGACGGGAAGATCAGAGACGTGCAGTGTTCCACATTGCAAGGCAGTGGGTCAGTACAAATCAGGATGTTGTTGGAGATAAGTGTGTCCGGAATGATGCCGGTGTACTTAGTGTCACGAATGATCAAAAAAAAGAGGCCTGGAAATGTCATTATGAGAGACTGATGAATGTGGAGAACGAATGGGACAGAGAGAAATTACCTCCAGTAGGCCTGGCAGAGGGACCAGCTATTGAGATTGACGAATATAGAGTACAAAATGCAATTAAGGAAATGAAAAATGGTATGGCTGCTGGACCGTCGGGGATAGTTGGGGAGATGCTGAAGGCATCAGGAGAAGTAGGCACTAAACTAGTTGCACACGATTGATCAAGCTATATATGGTGGTGTCATACCCAAAGACTGGTGCAGCAGTATTCTCATAAATTGCTACAAAGGTAATGGGGATGCTCTAGAGAGGAGCAATTATAGGGGCATAAAGCTGATGGATCAGGTTATGAAAGTGGCAGAGAGAATATTAACGCAACTGATTAGAGAAAGGGTCAAATTAGATGAGATACAGTTGGTTTTGTGCCTCGTTAAAGTACAACAGATGCCCTCTTCTTAGTGAGGCAATTACAAGAGAGGTTCTTAGAGAAGAATAAACCACTATACTTAGCTTTTGTTGACCTAGAGAAGGCCTTTGATAGGGTACCCCGATCTGTCATCTGGTGGTCCCTAAGGAAACTAGGTGTAGAGAAATGGCTTGTGAGGACACTGCAAGCTATGTACAGGGGTGCTGTCAGTAAAGTGAGAATAGGAATGGAGTTTAGTGAGGAATTCCAGATACAAGTAGGTGTACATCAGAGTTCGGTCCTCAGCCCGCTCTTGTTCATTATAGTCCTCCAAGCCATAACGGAGGAGTTTAAGACTGGTTGCCCATGGAAACTTCTCTATGCTGATGATCTGGTTCTTATAGCAGAATCAGTAGAGAAGCTAGAGAATAAATTCTGGCTATGGAAACAGCAGTTGGAATCAAGAGGCCTGAGAGTGAACATAGCTAAAACAAAAGTGTTGATAAGTAGAAGAGAGGACAATACTCTGATTCCATCAGGGAAATGGCCATGTTTGATACGTAGGAAAGGAACTGGCATAAATTCCATAAAATGTACGCAATGCAGATCTTAGGTACACAAGAGATGTAGTGGGATAGCAGACAAACTAACAGGTAGAGAAAACTACGTATGCAGTAGATGTACAGGGAAAGTTGGCAGTAGTAATCACAGTGATAGACACATTTTTCCAATGCATGTGGGTTCTATAGAAGTAGTTGACAGCTTCCGGTACCTAGGTGATCAGATTAGTATGGGAGGGGGGGGGGGTTCCGAGGCCATAGTATCTAGAATAAGGATGGGTTGGAAGAAGTTTAGGGAGCTGCTTCCTCTGTTGACAAAGAAGGGTTTCTCCCTGTGTACGAAAAGACGCTTATATGATGCCTGTGTGAGATGTGCGATGCTGCATGGTAGTGAGACATGGGCAGCAACTGCAGAAGATATGAAATGAAACAAGCATGCTCCGTTGGATGTGCAATGTCAATGTGCATGAACAACCAAGCATAGACGAGTTGAGAAAGAAACTGGTTATAAGAGGGATAAGTTCTGGTGTGCAGGAGAGAAGGCTGATATGGTATGGACATGTGATGCGCATGGAGGATGACCGATGGGTGAAGAAGTGCCAAGAAATCCCAGTAGAAAGAAGACGCAGTAGAGGTAGACCACGAAAAACATGGTGAGAGCAGAGCTCAGATCGCTGAAACTCACTGAGGAGATGACGAAGGACCGTGACAAGTGGACAGATGCTGTGCTGAATAGGAACCGTCGAACCCTTGCAAGCAGGGAAAAGTGGACGTAAAATGATGATGATGATATACACACGTGTGTGTGTGTGTGTGTAGATACATCTGTACAGTTGCTAGGTGATAGTCAGCACTAGAAAGTCTTGTTTTAATGAAAATAAAACAATTAATAAATAAATAAAAAATGAAAATCATAAATATAAAGGAATTAAATGATATAAAGAGATTCTGCTCCTAATCCCAAACCTGGATTAAATATATGATTAAAGCACCCAATGAATGGGATTTAGAAAATAAAATAATAACAAAACAAAAAAAAAAATAAAAAAGTAAATTTATGAATAGAAAATGCTTTTGAATTAGTTGATAATATTAATAATACTACCAACAACAATAATAATATTGATATTTATTTTATTTTTATATCAACACATTCATGATTTAACACCTGGTACTAACACACCCAAAACATTAGCTCTTTTAATGCCAACCTGCCCCAAACCACCTTTGGTTCCCTGAAACAAAACCACACATTTTAAAAGGTTCCTATTTAAATTTAAATCTTCCAGCATAAAGAACTTTTTTGTTATAAATTATGTTATAAATACTTTTAATAATGAAATAATAATTTTAGTAACTCCAAACTTTTTCAATCACTGATTCAAATAGATTATCTCATTAGAAATATAATAACAAAAGGGTTAAAGTTTAACCCAGCCCTTTTCACTGGATGAAGCCTGAGCAACTACACTGGTTTTAGGCTTACTTATCCATGTAGGCCAAGAGTGGGTTGAACCCAGAAGCAATGTCAAAGCATCTCATGCAACACTCAATTTAGTAATATAACTTTTTCATTATAAAGCTGATGTTTAGATAAATATAATCACTTTAAAACAGCTTTGTATTATAGAGCTAGGCTAATTTCAGGTTGTTGGTTTAAAGAATTCATATCTAAATTAGAATCTTGCATTATATGAGATCTTTGTTAAATTATGATTTGGGGCAGAAGATCAGCTCATGTTGCTTTTATGCAGGGTTAGAGGCTATGAATTTCTCTCTCTCATATATATATATATATTCTAGCAGCAGGACCCGGCGTTGCATGGGGTAGGAAACGTGAAATAGCAACACATGCAAGGATTGAGGAATGTAGCTGTGTACTTTTTGAATTCCCTTATTCTCAGGGAATGATTGTTCATCTACTGGAAATGTAGAACACCAGCAGGCCGAATCCAGTAGTAGCAGTGTCAGTGGGCTGATTGCGGAAATTCTGTATGCGAAAGGAGTAAGTGTTGTGGGGCAATGTATGTCGTAAATCTGTTTACGAATTACATCATGGATAGGGAATACACGTCAGTCTGAAGGAACGACGTAGTCAATTGTGTGAAAACCAAGTAGGGATGTACGTTTAAGTAGGGATATTGAGATAACGAAATCAGCGTGGCAACGCAGCTGCAGCAGAAGGGGATCATAGTGCAATTAGCACAAATGCTGGGCGGCACTCGTTGCACTGTGTTTACACAGCAACAAAGGTGTGACAAAAGGGGTCACTGCGGAATTAGCACAACCGCTGTTCAGCGTACTTGCGCAGGACGTTCATACTGCAGTGTAGGTGCAACAAAAGGGGTCTTAGTAGAAGTAGCACAGACGTGAGTTTTACAGTGTCAATAACACGGCAACGTACACAGGGCCCGGATTTGCGCGTGATGAAAGTACGAAGCATCAACAGGGTGTCGACAAAAATTTTAAGGTCCTCCTCATTTCCTCAATCCTCCGAAAATGGTCCTGCTTAAAAGTAAGCGTTGTGTTCTCTGTTAAATAAACCAAATTTTTAACAAAATATACGCTACTTACGATGTTTAAGTAGCGTTTATATTGAAAATGAAAATGGCATGTAATACCCAATGCTAATTTGTAAATTTCCTAAAAACCATTAATGGAATTGGAAGGGGACTAACTAATGTGTGCTGCAAATTTCGAGGAAATCGGCTGGATTATCTTCAAGTTATGGCTCAAAACAGACTAAAAATTGCGGTTTATCGCCTAATGCAGATTTCTGCCTAGAGCAGAAAAAGTTAAAATTTCTTTAGCCCATTGCACTTCAAGAAATATAAGTAACACATGTGTAAAGTTTGAAAAAAATTGGTCGGGTACTTCTCAAGTTTTAGGAATTTACACAGACATCCTCTGTTTTATATATACAGAGATATGACATTACTCAGAACAGTGGGGTAATTCAACACTATAGAAGATTAATAAGACAGAATATTTCAAAGAATGAAGTGGTAACAATAAATTCAAGGTGCGGATGTCTGAACTGGTTGTCAGATGGTTCACACCCTGTTACTACCATTTTGTCAGTGGCTAGGAATCTAGTTCACCTAGTTGTAATTTGGTGCAATAGTGTAGCAAAGTTTAGCTCTTTAGCATTTAAGCTTGCCATATCCGGCTAGAATTCTCTCACCTCTTTCATTTCAAGCTAGCTGTAACTGGCCACTCATACTGATGTTAAAGTATTTTTCTCAAAATAAATAACATCAAAATCTCAGATTCGAAATTATGTGAGATAATTATGTAAGACTAGACCACTCGTGACCCGTTGGGTTACGTTCACTAAAAAATATGTTCACTTAAAAATAATTTTTAAATAATTAAAATATACAGACATGTATATAATGTGATATGAAACTGGAAGGCCCATATATATATATATATACACGTGTGTATGTATATATATAAATGTGTGTATACATATATACATGTGTGTATATATATATGTGGGTGTCTGTGATCTATATACACTGGTCAAACACACACATATATATACACAACAACACCATCAGCTCTCTCTCTCTCCTCTCCCTTTCTCTATGTCTCTCTTTCAATCTACTCTCTCACAACCACTATCTCTTTCTCTCTCTGTTTATCTGGAAAACTCCCATATCTTGGGAACCCGTGCTTTGATGTACGTGAAACTTGTTTTAATCCATCTGTATTCCCATTTCAGGGTCAACTTCCTTTCAGAGTATTTTTCCATTATAGGCCCTTTTAACTGTATTACATTACAGACAAGCAAGCAAGCAAGCAATCGCAGAATTTTAGTCATATATAGATAGATAAAGCCTTTACCACAAAAATACAGTGGTATATATAGAGTAATGTAAATGCTAAAGAGTTAAGGGTGGTGGATTGGCAGAATTGTTAGGGCATCAGATAACTGTTTTACATTATTTATTCTGAGTTCAAATCCCACTGAGGTCAACTTTGCCGTTCATCCTTCCAAAATCAATAAAATAAAGTACCAACCAAGTTAGTGGTCTTGTGCCAAAATTAAAAAGCATTATACTATGTCTATGATTATGACACTTAACTATCAAGTCCAGTGCACCTAACTGTAAGTAGGTACCACTATACTACCTCTATAACCAAGACAATTTACTGTCAATGATCCAGTCCACCTAGCTGTAAGTAAATACTACAGTATGGCATTGGTCACTGTACTGGGTACATGACAAAGACACTAAACTGTCAACAGTTTATCTAGCTGTAGGTAGTGTGGTACTGTATTGTGTCTATTACCAAGACACTTACCTATCAATAGCTGTAAGTAAATACCATTGTATGGTTAATTCACTGTAATATACCCATAGCAATATACTTAACTGTCAATAGTCTATTCCTTCTAGTTGTAAGCAAATAGTTCAGCATAGGTTGAGTGGGTTGTAACAGTCCAAGACTAGACTGGTTGGGGAATGTTGTTTTGACTCATTCCATATTTGGTATGATTTCTACAACTGGATGCCTTTTCTAACCACTAACCCCTTTGCAAAGTACACTAAGTACATTTTATTGTGGTACCAGCCCTACCATTTACACACACAAACAGACACACATACATGTTTATGTGAATGGCTATATATACATATATATATATATATATATATATATATATATATATATGCATATATATATATATACAACAAATAACAATTAAGGCAGTTACTTGCTTACGACCGTTTCATCCAGATATAGGTCTGGAATCATCGGAGCATATAAAAGGTTTAGACAAATATATTCCTAATCATTAGAACATTCAACAAGATACATTATATGTGAGAAGATTGTTAACTGCAATATATCAAAGCAATCGTAAGCAATTAAATACCTTAAACACAATTTGATTGTTATTTATGCTGTATTTCTGCTCTGTAGTATATTTTATATTTTACATTGAGCTACTTATCTTACTGGTAATTGGGTAATATATCTTATTTATATTTATATTTTTATATAAGTATAACTATATAAGTATAACTATATATATATGTGTGTGTGTGTATACACACACACACACACAAATATATCTGTACCTTGAAATCAAAAGGACTGATCCTGAAATCTACAACGCAGCAATGGATCACAGACTGGCAACTGAAGCTGGCTGTGGACAAGTGTACCACCATGCATTTTGGGAAGAAAAATCCAGCGTCCACATACTCCCAGCACAACACTGATATCAAGAAGTCCTCTTGTGAACGTGACTTAGGCATTACTGTCAGCAGCGATTTGCGTTGGACAAAGCACGTCTCTAAGCTTGTCAAGAAGGCCGAGGGTGTCTTGGCATCACTCAGCAAGACCTTTGTTAGCCGCTCTCCAGCCATCTATTTAAAACTATACAGCTATGGTACGACCACACTTGGAATTCGCATCATCAGTCTGGAACCCCTATCTTGCTCAGAACATTGACCTCCTGGAAACTGTTCAGAGACATGCAACCAAGCGCATACCCTCCATCAGACACCTACCATACTCTGAACGCCTTGCTTCCCTGGGCATGGATTCATTGAAACTCCGACGTCTGGCAATGGACTTGGTAAACACGCACAAAGTTATTAATTATCTTGCCAACAACAACCCTGAGCACCTTTTTGATCTCCATGTGTCTAACACACGTGGACATGTCTACCAAATCAGAAAACAATACAGCTCCCATGACTTTCGGAAACATTTTTTCACGCTTAGAGTTGCTGAAGCATGGAACAAACTGCTAGCATCAGTTGTTAGCTGCCGAGACACTGCATCCTTTAAAACCCTCATGCTTCCCGAAATTCGCCAAAACTACACCTGATGTACCCCTTCCATACACATGCACACGTGTATATCATGACTCATGCACTGTTCATTTTCCTGACGTTTGTACATTACCCTACATACACTTTTGATGAGTTGTAGTGCACCTACATACACTTTTGATGAGTTGTAGTGCACCTGAGCACGGTACACAATATTTTCATTATTATCATTATTATTTATATGTGCGTGTATGGCTATGTAGTTAAGAAGCTTTACATAATGTGGTTTCAAGTTATATATCTTTATCTATTCCCTTCAGCCTATTGTGTATTATGATCTGCTTGGCTGCTTGATAGCTCCCTACTAATCTCTCTCTCTCTACCTCTCAGAGAGAGAGAGAAGTGGAAGTGCTGGTGCTAAAATAAAAAGCACCCAATCTATCCTATAAGGCAGTAGTGCTGGTGCCACAAAAAAAAAGCATCCAGTCCATGATGTAAAGTAGTTAGCATAAAGAAAGGCATTCAACTATAGAAACCAAGCCAAAAGCAGAACGTACAAGCAAGATGTGGTCACCTGATAAGTCCAACCTAAGTATGTGACAATTCATGCTAGCATGGAAAATAGACATATGATGATGATGATATATGAGAAAAATAAATACTTGATTACTTGAGATCTTTGATTCTTATGTCATAACTTGATATTCTGACAGAAAATTTCATTTTTTAATTCTTTATTTCTATCAACCTCTCTCACACACACATCATCATTTAATGTTTCCCCTGCTGGTAAGGGTTGTATAAGTTAATACTCATGCAGAAATACTGACATCTCAGTTGAACCGAGGGCCTATACATCACATATATTCCCACACTTGACCAAGTGCTCATATAGGTTGGGGTACCACATCTCGCTTTCATATACCCCTGCACTCTACTAGCTGCATTTTTTTATGGCACCAACACTAAGGAGATTGACATAACTTTGACACAGCTGAAGAGTACTTCTGATCCGTTGTGTGGCAGGTTTTCAATAGCTGAATACGCTTCCTATCACCAACCACATTACAAAGTATATTGAGTGTGTCTATTGGGAAGATTATCAACACCAGAGCAGTTGTCATGTCTTTAACACAACTCTTTCTCTTTTCTATTTATGTCTATCTTTTTAAAGATACATCTATGTAACAAGACAAATACACTATCTATAAGACAATGAGTTCACGCTTGTGTATACATATCATCACTATTTAATGTCTATTTTCCATGCTTGCATGGATTAGACTGGTTCAGGTGACCACATCTTGTTTGTTCACTCCTTTACTCTGTGTACTAGAAGCATTTTATCATGCTTCTAGCAGTGGATGAACTGGGTTATTTTTTTTGTGGCACTAACATTTTGAAGGCATTGATGGGAGTAGGGTGAGGATTATGGAGATGGCCAATATAAAAGCTCACAGTCCACTCCGTAAGGTGACCAAGCTGGTGACACAACAAAATCCCCAAGTCTACCATGTAAGGTACTCCTGCTGACATGACAAAAGAGCACCCAGTCCACCCTGTAATGTGGTTGTATTGGCGACACAACAAAAAATACCCAATCCATGTAAAGTGGCCATGTGGTGACATGACAAAAAACACCCAGTCCAGCCTGTTAAGTGGTCATGTAGTAACATGACACAAAGCACCTAGTCTGCCCTGTAAAGTGGTTACGTTGGTGACACAACCAACAGCACCAAATCCAACCTGCCTGTTGGTCATTTTGGTGCTACAATAAAAAATACCCAGTCCATGCTGTAGATGTGGTTGGCATTAGGAAGGATATCCAACTGTAGAAAATAGTCTTGTATGAGCAACACCCAGTCAGCTGATCTGACTTATCTAACATCTAACCCATGCTAACATGGAAAATGGATGTTAAACAATGATGAAATATATATATAAATACGGTGTTTTTGTCGTATTGAACAGAACAAATCTTGCAGTTTTGCTTTTTGTTAAATCGCTTGTTAAACATTCATAACCTTCCAGCTAGCTACCCCACACCCCTCCCTCCCGCCCCCACACGCCACCATACTTAATACGTGGACCAATCATAAGCCAGAGCCCCCCCCCCCATCACCACCATTATTATAAGCCAGAGCCACCCACCCCCACCCCCACGCATCACCATTATTATTATTACGCGGACCAAATCATAAGCCAGAGGCCTATACTATCGCTTGCCCGGTTGCCTTCGATATATGATGGATGGATGGATGGACGGACGGACGGACTGCGGAATCCTTGGAGAGTGGAAGGGAGAGAAAAATCTGGACGCCCAGAGCGAAAATGCCAAAGTTAAAGTCAAATTCACCTCGTGGACGAGAATGCGAGCACTCCTCTTTGTTTCGTCCGCGGATGGCTAACATAACCCTATCTCCTCCCGCCCCCCACCACCCCCACCCTCCAAACGCAACCCAAAACTTCAGAGTTGGTACCATAAATGTAGGCACCCTAAAGGGTCGCGCTAACGAGGTTGTAGAAATGCTTGAACGTAAGGAGGTCGATGTTTGTTGTATTCAAGAGACCAGGTGGAGGGGTGGGTCTGCTAGATTCATTGAGGGTAAAAAACGATGTTATAAGCTTTTCTGGGTGGGAAACGACGATGGGCTGGGTGGAGTAGGAATCATGGTAGCAGAAAAGTGGGCAGATAAGATAATAGACGTAAATAGAGTGAACGACAGAATAATTAAAATAAGACTTGTCCTCAATAGAACTACGGTGACAGTAATATCTGCGTACGCACCCCAATCCGGACTGCCCGGCACTATAAAAGACAGATTCTATGAGACACTGTTGCTAACTACCTCCCAAATATCTGACAGTGACTATATAATTATTGCAGGCGACCTAAATGGTCACGTTGGACAACATTGTGACGGCTATGACGAAATCCATGGAGGCTATGGGTTTGGTACTAGAAATGAGGAAGGCTCCAGAATTCTGGAATACTGTGATGCAAATAACCTAACTATCTGTAACACTAACTTCAAAAAACGTGACAATCACCTGATTACCTATAGATCCGGGGAACACACAAGCCAGGTAGATTATATCCTTACCAGAAGACGTGACAGAGTGTCTGTTGTAAACACTAAATCCCTCCCCCATGAAGAATGCACCTCCCAACATAGACTGATAATTAGCGACCTCATAGTCAGGACGAGACGCACCCGACAGCAGAAGAGGACTATCCTCAGGAGGAAAATATGGAAACTAAAAGACCCCACAGCCAGAAATAAATTTCAAAGCATATTACTTGATGCTTTCGACAGTAAGGAAGAGCATCTAGAATCGGACAATATAGAGGGACAGTGGAAATTTCTGAAAGCTAACCTGCTGTTGGCGACAGACGAAGTCTGTGGCTGGAGCAGGCCTGTAGGCAGGAGGAGAGTAACATGGTGGTGGAACAGTAAGGTGGAGGGGTCAATTAAGGCCAAAAAGCAGGCTTGGAAAGTATGGCGGGACGGGGGAAGTAGAGTAGACTATCAAGTGGCCAGGAGGGAAGCTAGGAGAGAAGTGTACTTAGCAAGAAGGGAAGCTGAGGAAAGAAAGTTCAAGCATGTTCTACAACGCGATGACCAAAAACGTGAGGTGTTCAGGATTGCCAGGCAATGCGTCAAGGAAAACCGTGATATTGTCGGGGAGAAGTGTGTACTTAACGATGATGGCATACTTGCCATCACCGACACTGATAAGAAGGTAGCTTGGAAGTGTCACTATGAAAGGCTACTAAATGAGGAGAATAAATGGGAGAAAGACAGTCTCCCCCATATCGACCCGATAGAGGGACCAGCAGTGTTAGTCGAGGGGAGTATAATAAGTAAGGCAATCAAGGATATGAAGACTGGTAAGGCGGCTGGGCCTTCGGAAATAGTTGCTGAGATGCTGAAGGCATCTGGCACGGTGGGACACACCATGGTCACCCGCATAGTTAACCAAGTCGTACAGAATGGGGTTGTTCCGAAGGACTGGCATAGCAGCATCATCGTTAACTGTTATAAGGGTAAAGGAGACGCCCTAGATAGGAGTAACTATAGAGGCATTAAATTAATCGACCAGGTCATGAAGGTCACGGAAAAAGTAATAGCGCAACTAATCAGAGAGAGAATTGATCTAGATGAAATGCAGTTCGGGTTTGTGTCAGGCAAAAGCACCACAGACGCTCTTTTCATAGTACGACAACTACAGGAGAAGTACCTAGCTAAAGGTAAACCCCTCTACTTAGCTTTTGTCGACCTGGAGAAAGCCTTCGACAGAGTCCCCCGCTCCATTATCTGGTGGGCTCTTAGAAAACTAGGCGTTGACGAATGGCTTGTGAGGGCTATACAAGCCATGTATAAAGAAACAGTCAGCAAGGTTAGAATTAACAACGAATATAGTGAAGAGTTTAGCGTAAAAGTTGGCGTCCATCAGGGCTCTGTTCTCAGCCCCCTACTATTTATTATTGCCCTTCAGGCTATAACAGAGGAGTTCAAGACAGGCTGCCCATGGGAACTCCTATACGCAGACGACCTGACACTCATAGCGGAATCAATGGCCGAGCTAGAGAAGAAATTCCAAACATGGAAGCACGGCCTAGAGTCAAAAGGACTTAAAATTAACCTGGCTAAGACCAAAGTTCTAGTTTGTAGGAAAGAAAACAAGGCGGCGGTCCCTTCTGGGAAATGGTCGTGCTCGGTATGTAGGAAAGGCGTAGGTAGAAACTCCATCTTATGTCCTAAATGCAAAGTATGGGTGCATAAAAGATGTAGTGGGATCACAGGTAAGCTAACTAAGAACATAGACTTTACATGTGGCCGGTGTTCTGGTGCAATAAGTAGCAGCAAGTGCCCACAAAATACTAGCTCTTTCAATTGCGCAGAGGGTTTTATAGAAATAGTGGACAGCTTCCGTTACCTGGGCGATAAAATCAGCAGTGGGGGAGGGTGCTCTGAAAGTACTGTAGCTAGAGTCAGAACTGGTTGGAAAAAGTTCAGAGAGCTTATACCACTATTAGCTGCTAAAGGGTTCTCCCTAAAAATGAAAGGCAGGTTGTACGATGCCTGCATACGAACAGCAATGTTGCATGGTAGTGAGACCTGGGCATTGTGTGCAGAGGATATACGCAGACTAGAGAGGAACGAAGCTTGCATGCTCCGCTGGATGTGTAACAGTAATATACGTGAACGGCAAAGCATAAACGAACTAAGGAAAATATTAGAGATAAGAGGGATCAGATGTTGTTTACTCGAGAGAAGGCTGCGTTGGTATGGACACGTGATGCGCATGAAAGTCGATAGCTGTATTACAAAGTGCAGGGCAATAAAGATAGACGGTAGCCACGGAATAGGCAGACCTAGAAAAACATGGGACGAGCTGATAAACTCCGACCTCACACACTTACACCTCTCCAAGACAATGTCACTGGACCGTGACCTTTGGCGGTACTCAGTAACAGAGAAGACCCGCCTTGCCAGTAGGCATCTCTAACAAAATACACCCCTCCCGCCGCCACCCCCACCCCATCCACACCACCCCGTTCTATGTAAAGTTATGTTGGTGCCGCGCCATCCAGGCCGAAACAAATGAGATCGTGTAGGTGTCACGACAAAAAAACACACAGTCCACGCTGTAATGTGGCCGTGTAGGCAACACGGTAAAAACCTCCCAGACCCACACTGTAAATGTGGTTGGTGTTAGGAAGGGCATCCAACTGTAGAAAACCTGCCAGACAGTCCTATGCGAGCAAGACAAATCACTCTTGCCTCAAGTGGGACTACCCCCGTCCAAACCCATGCAAGCGTGGAACACGGACGTTAAACGTTGATGATGATGATGATGATGATATATGCACACACAAATATATATATATATATATATATACGGCCATATCACGCTGAAAACACCGGTTCTCGTCCGATCACTGAAGTTAAGCAACGTCGAGGCTAGTTAGTACTTAGATGGGTGACCGCTTGGGAACCCTAGGTGCTGTTAAGCATTAGTTACAAAGGTGGTGCCCCAGCATGGCCTCAGCCGAATAGCTGGAACATGTAAAAGAGTAAATCATATAAATGTCAGAGATAAATGAAGAAATAGATAGTCATTCAAAGAAACTAAAAAAGAAAAGAAAATGAATTAGCAGTTTAGTGACTAAATAGTAGTTGAGGGTTGGGGTATGGGTGATAGAATTAGACATGAAGTTGGGAGGGAGTGGTGACATGTCTATCATAATCAGACAAGACATTTTAATAAATTTTTGTTGTGCTTGACATTTTAGTGCAGAGGGGGAGAGGGTGTAGTGCCCATAGTCTTCACAGGCAGGCACTCCCATACCAAGTATGATTGATGTTCACCTTAATCTTGATCTGGTTGGTTATCTTTACAGGAAACAGTTCCAGAGTGATGTAGAGGTGTATGTGAAGGTATTGGGGTGATATATAGTAGGAGTGACAAGAGAGATAGGTGACTGAGGAGGTGGTTATAGTAAACAGCTAGCTAGTTCAGATAAGCAGGAACTGTTGTAGCAGGATTACATCAGTTTGTTCGAGAAGGTTTGTTAATTAGTTGGATTACCTCCCTTCACAATGTGCTCTAGAAAGTTTGTGTGCAGCAGCTGCTCCATCCCATATAATGTGTGGGAGAATAGGTATACACCATAAGAGATGACTATAAAGATTGGCATCAAGAAACAATGCCTCAAAATGGCCTGACCAACTCAAGTCATCAACATAGAAACATGGACATAAAAACGATGATGATGATGATAATGGTGAAACAAGGATGGTTGTGTGGTAACAGAGTTCATTTCACAAACATCTGACATGATCACAGCTTAAAATTCTCATAGTAAGACTTATGTATGAGTTTATACATAAATATATTATATATGCATTCATATATGTCTCAATTATAAATCATGCTAAATTAGGGCTACTGTTAATACCAGCCCATTAAGCCCACACTATACGCAAATGAACATCTCCTTTGGTGTGCCATATACACAATATATATAAACTATAGCTTATATTGCCTCAGTACCGAGTAAATATCACTGAAGATAGATAAAAATTCTGAACCACTGGTGTGTGGCATTGTCACATGGCTACTGAGGTAGCTGTGACATGATCACAGTATAAAATACTCATAGTGAGACGTATGTATGTCCATTATACATAAACACCTCTATTATGAAGCATGCTATGATGTTGGTGCTTCTACAAATATATATGTGAAGGCGCATGGCTTAGTGGTTAGAGCATTGGCCTTACAATCGAAAGGTTGTGAGTTCAATTCTCAGACCGGGTGATGTGTTGTTTCCTTGAGCAAGGCACTTTATTTCACATTGCTCCAGTTTACTCAGCTGTAGAAATGAGATGATAGGGACTGGGGTCCCTATCATTCCACTGCAAAGATGTGTAGGCGCCACGGGAAAAAAGCACCCAGCACTCACTGTAAATGAGGTTGGTGTTAGGAAGGGCATCCAGCTGTAGAAATCAAGCCAGAATCAGTTCCCATATGAGCAAGACAAGGTCAGCCGACCAGGCATTGCCCACAACAGGACAACCCGTCTAACCCATGGTAGCATGGAAGAACAGACGTAAAACGGTGATGATGATGATATATATTTAACGTGGCGAAGTAAAGTGGCCGTGTAGGTGTCACAACAAAAAGTACCAAGCCCACACTGTAAGGTGGTCGTGTTGGAGACATGACAAAAAGTGCACAGCACACTGTAAAGTGGTCGTGTAGGAGTCATGATAAGAAGCACACAGTACACACTGTAAATGTGGTTGGTATTAGGAAGGGCATCTAGCTGTAGAAACCAAGCCAAAAGCAGTTCTGTGTGAGCAAAACACGGTCCCTCAAGCTGGTTCTCACAATGGGACAGCTTGTCTAACCCATGCTAGCATGGAAAATGGACATTAAACGATGATGATGACGATTTTATATCCAATGTTGGCAGAGCACTCAGTCCGAGAGACGAGTTGTAATATACAAAATTTGGTTGAATTCACGTTTTCATCTGTTGAATATGCACATGTCACTGGGTAAGTTGTAATTTCAGCAGCTCATCAGTTGGACATATATGTTATGGATTAAAGTTATATTGAACAAGCTGCCGAAATAACAATTTCCCCAGCGAAACACACATATTCAACAAATGAAAATGTGAATTCAACCAAATTTTGTGTGTATATATATATATATATACACACACATACAGCTTAAGAAGCTGAACTTCCTAATAGAGACAATTAAAGACCTGAATATCTGAAAATATCTAAATAATTAAGATATTTTAAAATATAAATTAACCCTTCAGTTAATATTAAACAGGTTTTTGGAACATAATGAAAAAAAGGCCCTTATAAAATTATAATGGAAATTTATAATTTATATAAATACACTGTAGTATGGAGTTTTTCTTTTATTGTAGAACCAGGGCAGTCATAGACAAGTTAGTATCAAAAAGCTTAATGACTAAATCATTGAAGATTCTTGATTGATATTCTAATCCTTTTGTTGCAATATTTCTTATTAACAAAAACACAACTTATGATTTTTAAATCATTTTGAAAAATAATAAATTTGGATGGATTTAGTAATATAAGTGAATTTCTCATTATTAAGCTGGTGTTTGGAGCATAACTTTAAAAACTTTAAAACAAATGCCCTTGTATCACAGAACCAGGGGAGGTTTATGGTGGTTTGATATAAAAAGAGTTAAAACAAACATACATACAGCTATACTCTCTTTTGTTTTATACCAGTCATGTCTCCTACAACATAAATCAGTCACTATACATACCACTCCACAATACCACTAGATGGCATTCACTTACCTTAAGGTCACCACTCTCTTCCTCATCCCCCAACTCCCAACTTGGCAAGAGACAAAGGTGCACTTGTGTTGAAATGGGGTAGTGCTGGTGTCACAATAAAATGCACTCAGCCCACATTCTGTAAAGTAGTAGTGCTGGTGTCGTGATAAAATGTACCAAGCACACACGGTCAGGTGGTAGTATTGGTGCCATGATAGAACACACCCAGTACATGCCGTGAAGTGGTTGGCATTAAGAAGGGCATCCAGCTGTAGAAACTATGCACAAATGGAACATATGAGCAAACAACAGTCATTGGATCTGTCTAGCAAGACACAGTCATCTGATCTGTCTAGCATAAGAACATGACAATAATACAACTGCAATCACTTCTGGCAAATGCACATCCTTTTGACACCACTGCTTGAAACCATCCCTAATTCTACAATACAAAACTATTTATTTTAAAGTTTTTATACTTATCTAAAAAATGTTGATCGTAATTTCATGTAAGAACCTTATGTGCCAAACACCAGCTTAATATTGAGAAAGTTAATTATATTACTAAACCCTTCTAAATTCTTTGAAAATAGGCAGCGCTTCATTAAAAATAAGGTAACAAAAGGGCTAAACATGAACATCAAGCAACTCTTATGATCATTTCACCATTATCGGTGGATTTCTCAACAAATTCATATCCTTAACACAGCAAAGTCTTTATCTCAAAAGTCTAGCCTTTCTCTTCAGAGACAGAAAATACTAAGTCCCTCCAACAATTACTGTTATATACTCGAGTAATAGTTGATCGCATGTAAAAGTTGAACGGCTATTTTTGGCAAAAAAAATATAGAATTTTCCATAGACCTCGTATAAAAGTTGACCCTAGTATTTCACGGTCAACATTTGTGGGTCAAGGTATCACCCTGTATGTAGAAATAACACTGTTACAAAATCATCATGAATTAAGGCAAATTTATATTATTGTAAATATGTATCTGAAACTAAAAAATTATCCAAACGTGTGCCAAAGTTTGATGGATATGAATAAAAGAGCAAGTGTAAATATTTATAAGAGCTATGCGGCCTTGTTTATGGATTTGTTATGTATTAGGACATGTATTTTGATACATATAATTGGTAATATTAATTAATTCATTGTTTTTTTTATTTGTTTAGAGATTAGTTGGGCTTCTGCTACTTTGGATTCTAGCATGAATTTCAAGTAATAGTATCCTCAAAAGTAGTATCCATGTAATAGTCAACCTTAAAAAATTCAACATTTACAAGAGTATATTTGGTATTAATCTTCTACAGAGCTCAAATGAGACCTACAATGAAGTATTGCTCCTGCATTTGGGATGATACATCTTAGGTCATATCCAGAAAGAGACCACTCAACTGCTGTCTTCTTTCTCTTCAGACCTTTCTATTGCCAAAAAGAACTCACTCTAATCTTCTTAGCTGACCGGCATCTAGCCACTGCTACTTATCACACACATTATGACCACTCCGACTTCCCTCCTTTAATCACCCGTATTGTATCCACTGTGTGGCAGATTGGCAGTTGTTAGAATATTTTGCAGTATTCATTCTGGCTCTTTGAACTCTCTAAATTCAAATCCCACCATAGTGAACTTTGTTTTTCATCCTTCTGAAGTCAATAAAAAAGAACCAGTCCAATCTTGGGATCGATTTTTTCCTCTATATTTCTTTTCAATCTCGCTGAAAAAAATCAGTTGTTTTTCCATCCTGGAGAAGGGGATTCCATCAGATTTCAAGAGCCCAAGACACGCAGTCATGACGACTTCAAGCAGGAATTACAAGTTCATACATACAATGAATCCACTCACTACACTAGACCCTGTATAAATCACTACATCCAGTCCCTCCGCCACAGGATGTCGGCCATCTGGAATGCCTTCTCTAAACACGTATTCACTGCCGCCGTCCGCATTACAACAGTTTAAACGTAACACTAGACTCTTAGGATGCGAAAGCCATGGTCACTGCCTCTTTCTCTAGATCAAACTAATAAAAGAAATGTGCTACGATTATATATTATACTGTGTTCAAATATTCCTTGTCATTGACACAATTCAATCGTAGTTTAAATCACTCACTTGTCTAATAAGTACAACTCCGTCATGCGTAAATGCTTTTTTTTCAATTAAAATTATTTTTTTTCCTGTTAAAGTATTATTATTGTTTGTAAATTCACGTTATTACTTTCCTTAAGAAAATACATTTTTATTTTATCGGTTGCGTTCTAGTAATCTCCCGATTAAATTCGTTATTATCCGGAGCTGTTATTGGGTTCGATTCGCTTATTTAAATTTGGGGTCCTAAATGTTATTGTTTGGTTAGATAGAAAGAGAGGCTTAGTCCCCCACCCCATCTCACTCTTTCCCTCTCCCCACGTCATGATTCACACTGATTAAATTTCGTTTCGAAGGAAACATATTCACATATACATTTATCACTTGTAGGTGTGTCTTAAGTTCCCAAAGGTTTCGGAAGGATCTGAAACTTGAAGATTACCTAATATTGTTGTTTGGGGTTTAAAACAGTACGGAGGCGATAAAAAAAATTATCCGTATGAGTATGTTACGTACTAAAATCCTCTTTCCCTGTCAAATACATATTAGCTTTCAGTTTAAAGGAAAGAACAACCATAATAGCATATAATTCTTCAACCTTCCAACATGTATAATATTAACCATAACAATATTTATTTCTACTTTTGGCACAAGGACAGCAATTTGAAGGGAGGGGGAACTCGACTAAATTGACCCCAGTGCGTTACTGGTACTTTATTTTAATAACAATAATAATGATCTCTAACAGGCATAAGTCTATTTTTTGTTTGCAAGTGTGTGTGAGCTAACGGGCTAGGTAGTCCTATACACCCCCCCCCCCCCCCCACCTCACACACATAAAACCAAAACAAGCTTATATATTAAGAAAATCGCTGAATTAGGTAGAAGCAATGGCGACAAATCAAACTATTTTTTTTTTATGTGTAAACTAGGGAACTTCATCTATTATTGTTTTTATCAGAAATATTTGTGTCTTCAATGGAGATTCCGTTTGGGTGTAAATTACTTAAATTACTAGAGTTCTTAATTGAATTATGTTTATTCATTCAAATATAATATATATATATATAAATGAAAGTATAGAAATTATTGTGAGCATGAAGCCAAATTTGAATGAATAAACATAATTCCATTAAGAACTCTAGTAATTTAAATAATATATATATATATATATTATATATATGCGAGAGATATTTATTAACTATATATATATGCTTATGTTGTAGATTTACAAGTATAACTGTAATAAAATACATCTAATGATGGGGCGACAAGATACATGTAGCAGAGTCGTGTTTATTATATGTCATACGCATCATCGTTGACTGGCACTCAAGTTTCGCCGAGCCAACCGCAAATCTCGAGTATCAATCACCAAGATACGACATATATATAATTATATAGTTGTTTTTATTCTAATAAGATTACATACATACATATGGGTGTTTGTGTACGTTTATATATGTTGCTTTAAATGTATTGAAAAAATACCAGTTAAAATAGCTGAAGATTTCTTAATGACAACGTTAGTTTTCGCTTAATCAAATATACAGGCATGTACATATATATGTGTGTGTTAGTTTGTATAAATGGGTGTCGAAGAACAAGCGTAAACAGTAGAAGGAAATCTTAAATAGACAGGGTGTAAAATTTGGATGCATAAAATCAGTTCCTGATTTGTGCGTACGTGTGTATATTTATTTACGTATCTGACAATTCCTAACTTTACACATATAAACATGTACATAGACCGATATTTTCTTTAAATCCATATCCATATGTAATTTACTTGTGTATATATATATGTGTATGTATATATATATAAATATATATATGTACACACACACACGTTAACTTTTTTACTGCCATTGCTCATAACAGTGAAATAACCTATATTCTACCTATCTTATAGGAATAACCTCATGCAAAAATGATTTTTCTGTACACACACATATGTGTGTGTGTATGTATGAAAAGTATATATATATATATATATATATATATATATATATATATATATATATATATATGGTTTTCTCAGGGTTTTTTTTGTTGTTTTTTTTTTTTTTTGTTTTTTTTTTTAGTTTTAAAAGTGGGCATAGGGGCAATAGGATAAAAGCTCACCTGCTTCGTGCCGCACAATTATTTCTTGATTTTCATCTTCCAGTACTTCTGTAAGGATCGAAACAGCGTAATCGTCCTGCATTTGACCAAGACAGTAAGCCAGTTCATGTTTCAATAGTGCCGAAGAATCAGTGAAAGTACCTGCAATTGCATTAATGGCTTTCTTTCCACCAAGGTTGCGAAGAGTGAACAAAGCACGAAATCGTTCTGTCAGCGGTTGGTTCTGATCACGAAGTACGGAGGCGATTTGTGATATGGAATCGTTGGAATTTCGCATTCTTTCAATGGCTGCCATGTTTGTCTCGCACGTGTTGTCTCATTGAGAGCAAGGGGCGGGTAACTCATGATGCCTTCATACCGACACCATCTCTTAACAGTATCTTTTTTTTTTTTTCTTCTATTAACCAGTAGAGCATCAGACTAAATGTCTTACTGTATTAAGTTGTCTCTTCCCGTTCTGGGTTGAAATTTCAATGGAAGTCGACTTCGCCATTTATTCTTTCTGGAGTCGATTTAATCGACAATAACCCCCCCACCCCAAAAATGCGTTGTCTTCTGAAGATGTTAAAAAATCCTTACTTTTCCGGGCTGGATGACATAATCGTTACATCTACAAATAAAATGTGAGGCACCAATTAGTTATGTCATTTGGTGTCTGAGTTCAAATAACACTGATGTCCATAAAATAAATAACATTCAGGACCATCTACGCTGTCCAGAGACCTTAACTCTTGATGGAATCTTGGGAGCCCTGTAGTAACATATGGCATGCTTTTGTCCATCCCTCCCTCCTCAGCCAATTTCTTCCAGAAAAAGAGAAAGAGAGAGAGAGTTAGGGGAAGAATCGACCTAAGTACTAAACTGGTACTCGCCAAGGTCATTGCCATCCTGAAACCTGCAGACGATCCTGCAAGCTACCAGCCAATCTCTTTCTTCTGTACTTCTTACAAGCTATTTGAATAGCTCCTCTTGGTTACGCTTGGCCCTTTAGTAGGACCAACCCTACCTAAGGCTTCAGACCACAAAGGAGTTGCACTGATCAAGTTCATCGAGGTTAGCTACCAACTGGTGTTTCAGTTGTTTGATCAATGGAGCAACCAATTCATAAAATTAACATGTAAGTGGTTGAGCATTATACTGACAGATGTACTCTTAATGAAATTCTCAGGATCATTCTACATAACAGTGTGTGACATGCTTAGCCTTTTGAGTTACTGGTACAACTCATCTTTTCCAGCAGAGTGGACTGGAGAAATAAAGTGCTTTACTCAAGGACATTATGTGCCACTAAGAGTTAAAATTATGACCTTATGATTGTGAGCCAAACAACTTAACTACTGAGCCAGGCACCTTCACTGTTTCTGAGTAGAACATATTATTGTACATTGCCTCTAACCAAATCATCAGGAGTATGTTACAAGCAAAAATCTAGTGCACTATCCAGGGCAGATGTATTTCTTCTCTGTTTAATATATTTAGACAGAAAATTGGTGGAGTAGTGAGAGCATCAAACTAATCAGATTATTTGTTCCAGTTCTCGGTACCCTAAGCTCAAATCTCACTGAGGCTGATTTTGCCTTTCATTCTTGAAGGGTCAATAAATAAAATTGGTAGTCCAGCGATGGTGGATTGGTTGAATTATTAAAGCATCAGGTCTGGGGGGTGCTTTGTGACATCTGATCTGGTTCTGTGTCTCCTGAGTCCAAATCCTGTCTCTTTCTGCCAGGAGTTGTGACTGACAGATAGTATCAGCAATGGAAAAAACAATCAAAATGGAGTTTCTTTGATCCAATCTGATAATTGATTCCTCTTTTCTAATGGAAGACTGTTTTTTAATTTTTAATTTTTTTAGTTTCTGTAATGGCAATGACTTGATCACCAACACTTGACACTCACTAATATCGATGTCAATTTCCTCACTGTGCTTCTTCTATTTCTACCCTAATTTATGATCTCTTGGATAATTTATGCTCCCCTGAACTAGACAGTCATACACCTCTTTACTCCACATCACATGACAGAGTTTGCCCTCATGCTTTCATTATGCTTTATCTTCAATAAGATATAGCAGTCAACTGCTGGACATCACCCTCTTTGAGCCCTTTCCATTCCTTCCTGTAAGATTAAAGGTTATTAAAGGTTTTTGTGGTACAACTGACCAGTCATGTTGACACACACTCAGTCTGACATTTTTATCAACATATCTCATCTTAGAAGAATGTCCTCCCTGACTAATGAAACCTTCTTCCCAATCATGCAATGTGTTAGCCATTGGCTTTTGGCTTGTCTGGCTTAATTCATTGTATACCATATATTGACAAGTTACATACTCAATTTCATGATATACTACTGGATCATTACTGCCTAATCCTGGACTCTATGCTATAGTTTACTTTGAAACCCTTGCATATGTTAATGTTCTGGATCAAAACAAACCTGGGAGTAGTGTCAGCTATGAAAATAACTCCACTCTTCTCATTATCTTGGGTTTCCCAACCCTAGATCCTGACACTGGATGCAGTTTAAAACCATATCAAGCCTGTCAAGGAGAGGGGGGAGACACTGCAAAACAATCCCTTTCTTTTCAATGGTACAGTCTCAGATTTAGAAAATAGAGTTTATTAAAAAAATGTCCTGGAATAAGTTCTTTGAAGTCTTCACTTTACTAACTTTTCTTCTCAAAACAATAACAAAGAACAAAAATAACTTTCAATAAAACAAAAACAAAAGAATTAACAAAAGAAACTGGTTGAAGTATTCCCCGGAGAATTTGCATGCTCATCCAGAATATCTGAAGCCCTGCCAAGCACTAATGCCTGGCGACAACCCTGAGCCATACCAAGGCCTCTTACATTACAATTACTGTGTCTCATCTCCCAGATCTGTAACAGTCTAGAATACCACTCTTCATTCATGATTTTTCAGCAGAAATCAATCCATAGATGTTTAAACTAGACATCAATCATCAATCTCACCATTAGGGATATAGTAATATGATTAGAACTACTTTACACATACATTAAAGCATGTGAGTTATGTCTAATGTTTTTGGTGTAGGAATACAACATACATCCTCTTCACTTTGGCTTTAGCTCCACCAAATGTAAACACACCTTTCTGCAGTACAAATAAACATTTATTAACTACAACAAATATTTCACTTATCAATCTTACCAGTCTGGGAGGGTTTGCAAAGCTAAATAAATTATTATCTTAAATGAAAAATTTTACAAATGAAGTCAGCATATACTGGGCAAGGCAGGAAGTAAAGAGGCCCTAACAGCCCCTCAACTTGACTTTATACAAATAATACTTTTCCGAGTATATGCAGCTTTTTGTAAGAGAGAAATTTATGTTTGAGATCTATTTTCTTAAGATATCTTCTGTTTTAGTGGTATCAGGTCCAAAGCTCCTATAATATCTGGAATTATCTTGATTTTTTAAATGCTGTTGACCACATTCATGCAATTTCAATAGTATATTTGGTTACTTCTTCATTTTCCTTCAACTTTATATTTTGGTTTCCTGGGATGGTAACATCAACATTCTGGCACTCATGCCTACTTCTGTAGTCTGTTTGAATAGTGTTATCTCAAATTATGTTGGACTTGTCTCTATCATCATTGAAGATATATATGATATATCTTCTTTTATACTCTTATTATTATTATTAAGTGTGGTGGATTGTCAGTATCGGATATCATGCTTTGCAGCATAGAGTTACGGCCCATTGCAGTCTGAGTTGAAATCCCACCGAGGTTAACTTTGCCTGCCTTTCATCCTTACAGGGTTGATAAAATAAAGTACCAGTAATGTACTGGGATAATTGCTGGTGTCAATGTTCGTCTATTGACATGTGTGCAGAATGTTCAGTACGTTTGTTGTTTATTCACATTACTATACGTTTTTTTGTCTAACATTTGATGTTGCTTTGTAATAAATCAACTAGGATCCTGGCGAGCCAGTTGATTTCCCCCTGTCTCTAGCCTATAAGGCTATATCTATGTATATTTTTTAAACACACCCCTCAATTTAAAAAAAAAATAATGGCGGAAGAAAAAGATTCGTCTACAGAAAAGAACAGTCAGCTGTCCACTAAATGGAACAAAATTCAACAAATTCAGCAGACAGTGACAGCAGCAGCAACAACAACAAATACAAAGCATGGAAAATATGTCTTGCTTCAGTTTGCACCTCACCCGACTGGACCACCTGCTTTTTCACTTCTTGTGGAAGGGACAGGCTCCACTGGCCAGGCGGTCCATTTGCTTATAACACTCATTCCATGGAGAGCTTGGCATGTTAGAGTTGATGACATGTAAGCATGTGCTAAGGCTGTGGAATTAGCAATTATATTCGTGAATGGTGAGCTGCTGTGATTGCCGTTTGTCAGGCACATCTTTCTACAGCTCATCACTTTGACTGAGCTGCACTCCAGGGTCAAGAGAAGACTAAGGCTGGGTGTTTTGCATTTGGAATGTTGGCAGGCACTTACAGCCCTCTAATAGTTGGGCAATGTGATCAGAGGAAATTCCATGTTAATATTCTATAGAGGACTAATGAAGAGTGAGTACGATGATGTTCTCAGAGACACTCTAGGTGTCCATGAAAATGAACTAATCTTTCAGTGCAGGGACTAAGGGCAATTCCCAGAAAACCCTAGCCTGGCTGGGAGGCACTGCTAGTTCGAGACAAATTCAGGCATGTAAGTGATGTCAGATGTGTGTCTCAGATATGTACAGAGTGACGAAACCTTTCTGCAATCACTCGACCAGTGTTTCAACATTGCTGACTTGGGGAGGTTTATCAAACAGCTGTCATTGCATGTAGAACAGATCTGACTAATGGCCAATTTCATTTTGGCCAGGAAAGGCAAGCAGTTTTCTGGTGACTGTGGTGAAAGAAGTTGTGTGGTGGACGTGATTGGAAGGACTGAAGGCAGGCACTTTTCTCTTCAACCAAGCTTTATAGACTTTTTCAAGTTCCATTTGGATAGGAAGGGTGAGGGTGGAGAGGGAAGTGCTGCCTCCAAGTACATTTGTTAAAAGGTGGGTGAATGTAGTGAGGATGGCCCAAGTAAATGGGCCTACTCTGAGCAGGCAGCTTTAGGCTTGAGAGTTCAGAGAGGAGGAGAGCCTCTTCCTATAGTGCTCTTGGCGGTTAAGGTGGTTTGGGATCTGTGGTGTTCTTAAAGTACTTCTGGGTGATGCTCCTCACCAATTCTGTTTTAATTTATTTATATTTTGTTACCTGTTTTCTCTGTTTACACCTTTAATTATATGTAAATCTCCACTCTTCTTGTCCATTTGTATTGTTCCTTGTTTTTTGGCCCTCATCTCTCTATATATAAAATTCTTTGTCTCTCTGTTCCTAGGCATTCTTAAACGGCTTGACCAAATCAAATTTTACTAGGTAATAGTATTAGACCCCGGGAGTGTCAACATGTAATTTTTATTTTCATTTGGATTAAAACAATATAACATTTTATCTACAATAATATTTCTATAGTCAACTATTGTAACCCACGACGACGATGTCACATTTTGTATATCAGTGTGTATGTGTCTGTGAGTGTATGTGTGTTTGTGAGTTTGTTACGTACATTAGACCTCAGAGAATTAAACACACACAAACACATCTACACATACATATAGCCACACAATAATATTGATTACCCTAAGGTGCTTCAAGATTGACAAATTTTCATTTCTAAATTCTATTATCATTACAATTTTGATATTTTAAAAAATAAAATATAGATATTTTGAAATAATTATGAGAAAAAAAACCATATTTTCATATTTATTGTTTACTAATCTGAATAAGAACAGCAGTAACTCGAGCAACGCCGGGCAATTCAGCTAGTATCCAATAAAGAAAGACTTATTTTTAATATTTATATTTAGATCCGTCTTTGTCGGTAGTTTTCTTGCCAAGTATCTGTTAATTTTCTTAAAGGATAGGTATTCCCACAATCTCTCACATAGTCTTTCAACACACTGGTTTCCTAACATTTCTCTTCTAAATGATTAAAAATGTGAAATAAATGTCTTTTGTGAGTGGTATAAATCCTGTATATATATAGTCAATATATAGTTTAGTTTAGTTTCATAAATAAAGCAAAGAAAATTCAGTACATGTATTATTTTACATATTGTAAACTGGAATCTGACGCTTTATGATTGCTTACATCCGTGTTGGAAAAATTTTCATTAAGCACTTCTTTCAGCTATGTATATTCAGCTTAAAATATTAAGTGAAATTGATATTTGCTTTATTGGACCTCAACTGCATTTCACTTTTTTAACACTGTAACAATCAAACATGGGAGTAAGGATTTGGTTATGATTGACCATAAAGTTACACCAGGTAAGTTCCTCTCCAAGGTGCAAGCCTGGGCAAACAAAGTGTTGGGAAGATTCTTCAGCTGTGACAAAGACATGACAACTTTCCTAGTGTTGGTGCCATGAAAAAATGCACTTGGTAGAGCACAAGATTGTATGTCAGGCCCCCAACTTAGCTGGAGTACAGAGGTTCTGCTTGAGTACTGACTGGTCTGTGACAACACAGCCAGCCCTTCCTAGCAGATAAAAAAGATGTTAAGTGATGATGATGATGGTGATGTTATATGTGAAAACACATATCTGAGGAGTCCCGATTCCAGAGTCAGGATTGAACATTATTAGATTGTTCCTCGAGCTGATCGGCAGTGAAACATATGTAATATGTAATTAAATATGTATATGATGCAATACTAATTCTTTGTTCCCATGTATTATTATTATTATTGTTATTGTTATTGTTAGGTGGATTGGCAGTATCGGTAGAAGGTTGGACGCCATGCTTTCCAGCATAGTTACGTCCCTTTACGGTTTGAGTTCAAATCCCGCTGAGGTTAACTTTGCCTTTCATCCTTACGGCGTCGATTAAATAAAGTACCAGTAATGTACTGGGTAATTGCTGGCCTTGTGCCTAAAGTAGAAACAATTATTATTATTGTTATTTGAGTCTCAGTCATTGATGTTATTTAACTGGAAAGGTTGTTGAAGTGAATATCAAGCTACCTGCAGCCTAGACATTCAGGACATATCGGAGGGTTCTTGCTGTTCCCGGCAAGCATGCCTTTTGAAGTGTTCCAAAAAGCGGGGCTGGACTAATCTTCTTTAACCATCCTTGGAAACTCTTTGAGATAGTACCTAGTCCGCCTATGACAATCAGGACGACCTTGATTTCATGGCAGTTCCAAATCCTTTTTAACTCCCACTTTAAGTCCTGGTATCGGTTAATTTTCTCCCTCTCCTTTTCTTGCACTCTCGTGTCAAATGGGCAGGCTACATCTACAATCAGGCATGATCTTTTTTCCTTGTTCAAAACCACCAGGTCAGGTCTATTGTGTTTTAATTTCTTGTCCGTCTGTATCCTAAAATCCCACAGCACCTTCACCTGATCGTTTTCTATCATCGACTCTGGCTTATGCTCATACCACTTCTCAGAATGTGGTAAATTGTTTACTTTGCATAGATGCCAGTGGATCACCCTGCCTATCACATCATGTCTAGCCTTTATAGTGAGTCTGGGATAGGTGTTTACACTCGGATACAATGTGAGCCACAGTCTCTTCTCTCTCTTCACAGATCCTACACAGTGAGCTAGCCTCCTCCCTGTCAATATGGTGTTTCACCCACTTCATTCTGAGGGCTTGCTCTTACGCAGCCATTAGCATTCCTTCTGTAGCTTTTTTAAGGTCTCCTCTTTTTAACCAGTTCCATGTCTGTGGATATCTGAATTCAGTTTTCTTAAAGAAGGTGCTATGAAGGGATTTTTCATGAAGGTTGCTCTTCCTCCTTGGACATCCCCTGGTCTATTGTCTTCTCCTTCAGTATAATTTTGAGCATTGGCTCCATACTGTCACATATTTGTGTAGGTTGTTTTTCTCCATCTGAACACAGTCCTCTATGCTGATAAGACCTCTTCCACTTTCAGATCTCTTTAAGTAGAGTCTATCAACATCACTCCTCTTGTGGAACATGTTGTAGATAGTCAATAGCTTCCTAGTCTTCCTATCTATTTCTTTTTGTTCGGCAACATTCCATTTCAGAATTCCCGCACTGTACCTAATAATAGACACAGCTCGGGAATTTACTGCACTTATGACATTCCTACTATTTAGATGTGATTTTAGTACGCTCCTTACTCTCCTTATGTACTCAGATCTTATCAATTCCTTCATTTTTTTGTTCTTTATGTCATCTGCCTCCAGAACACCTAAATATTTGTATCCCTCTTCAGTGTCAATTTCCTTTATCATCTCACCTGTTGGTACCTGGATTCCGTTGCTTCTGCTCAATTTACCCCTCTTCATCACTAGGACTCCACACTTATTAATACCAAATTCCATACATATATCATTGCTGAAAATACGGACAGTGTCATCAAGTACCTCCAACTCCTTCTCACTCTTCCCAAAGAGTTTAAGATCGTCCATGAAGAGGAGGTGGTTGATGGTAAGCTCTCCTCTTCCCAACTTGTATCCTGCTCTCACTTTTCGCAATATAACGGACAGGGGTATCAGGCCAAGGACAAACAGCAGAGAGGACAAACTATCTCCCTGGAAGATACCTCTCTTGATCTTCACGCCTCCCAAGGATTCTCCACCTGATGTTAACTCTGTTTCCCAAGACTTCATACTTTTGCTCAACAATTGTCTGATGTTATCTGCCACCTTGAAGATCTCTAGGCTTTTGGTTATCCAAGAATGAGGTACCATGTCGAATGCCTTTTTATTATTATTATTATATATATATATATTAAGGCTGCAAAGTTGTACCAGTGACTCAAGGGCTAGGAGTTTGTGATTAAGCACACACTTCAAAACCAATTTTGAATGCTCTTAAGCACAAGGCTCTTAACTGACGAGTCACTGGTACATAAAAAAAAACATACATCATTCTACCCATGTATTGAGTTTTGTTTCTCCTGTTTGCAGACTTAACCCTATGTACACACACACTCCTGTAATAGATAGATGCACATTAAACCTAGCAGTACAACCTTAGTTGATTTAAGTGTGATATTGAATTACTAAGAGAGCACAAACATTCAACAATTAGTTGATGCTATGACTTTATGTCCATGTGAATAAAACAAATAGAAAGAATGAATCTCAAATATCTCACACAAAGAAAATATGGAATATTTATTACAAGTTACTTCATGGGATATCTAAATATTTTGCTGAATATTCATCTCACCAGCCACTGTTGAACTAAATGCAATTACTCATTTAGTCAAACAATATATAATAGCAATTGCTGACATCTATGTCAGGTCATTCCTGGGTGCTACTGGTAACATGTAACCCAGTACAACCTGTTCCATGGTTGGGTCGTCGGTGACTAAATTGGCAACCCCACCAGGCTTGCTTGGTGAGGAGGGTGATTATTGGACATTCTGCAGGATGAAAAACATAACCTGTCAAAGGGCGGAGGAACTTGTGTGAGTCAACAGCCATCCATTAGCAAGTACATATGTGGCTTGCAGTCAGGTCAGGTTGTTCTGGTTTCCCTGGATTGTCCTGCTACTGGCTACCATGAAACCCTGCCACATTGGGCCAGATGGGGGTTGTTATCCTTGGCAGTTAATCCATCTAGGAGAAGGAAAACTCTGAATCCAAACCTCTGCTGCCTTGTAGTGATAAACCTTGTGAAAAAATCCGGAGTCAGATCCCCTAAGTTTGTCATTGATTACAACTTCATTTTGGCAGCTCCTGTGATAATGCTGCTGCCAAACTGTAGCAGCCTGGTTGCTCCTTTGGATCTAGTAGCGTTGTGGAGAGGGGGAACATGCTGCATGGACAACATCCTGTCCTCCAAATTACATCGCCCAGGCTTGTATCCAGCCACTCCATTCTATGCATCACTCATCAACACAACCTGCACCATACACCTGAAGAGGACACTCCAGATTCACCTACAGCATGGACACAATACAGGGAGTAACAGTTACCAGTGATAAGCCTTCAATCATTTAGTGTAAAAGCAAAGCGCCAGGGGTTGCTCCCAATGGTGGGAGAGATTTTCAGATCTCACTGGACAGCTTTCGCCCACCTCAAGTTGGGCAACCCCCAGCCAGTAAGGTGCTGTCCTGTCACAGTCTGCTTCCCTCATTGGGTGCATGAGGATTAGGATTCATCTGAACAGCAGACTAAAACCTTTGCACCTGGTAAAACAACCAAGCAACAAAAGAGACCAGCTCTAAAACTGGGAACTTGGAATGTCCAGATTATGATAACTGGCCTTTTCAGCAACATACTAAACATCAGTGACTGCAGAAAAATAGCTGTGATTAACACTGAGTTGGAGAGACCAAACTTGGATATTGCCACCATTCAGGAAACACACCTGGCAGATTTGGGTACACTGAGGGGATCAGACAAGCGCAGAGAGCATGGAATAGCCTTTGCAGGGAAGAACAGCCTGCTGAGTATGGTAGATCAAGGGAATAATGGCTCAGAGAGACTTCTGACTCTCTGCCTCAACACCACCGCAGGTCCCGTCACCCTAGCCAGCGTGTATGCCGCAACGCTGTCCTCCACATCAGACACAAAGGATAGGTTCTATGAGAACTTTGTACCCACTATCAACATCTCCAATAGGGAACAACTCATTCTCCTTGGGGATTTCAATGCCAGAGTGGGTGCAGATCATGACACATGGCCCTCCTGCCTCGAACAGTTTGGTGTGGGAAAAATGAATGACAATGGACAGCGCCTTCTTGAGCTGTGCACTTATCACAACCTGTGCATCACCAACTCCTACTACGGCACCAAGCTGCAACAAAAGGTTTTCTGGAGACATCCGCACTCAAAGCACTGACACCAGCTAGACCTCATTCTGGTCAGATGTACCGCCATCAAGAACGTTCTCCACACACGCTCCTACCACAGTGCAGACTGTGACACAGACCACTCCTTGGTCTGTTGCAAGATCAGGCTACAACCAAGGAGATGCCATTGAGTCAAGAAACAGGGGAATCCTTGCCTTGATGTCAGCAAGATGTACCAACCAGAACTTGTAAGGCAATTCACGGAGGCTCTCAAGAAAGAACTTCACACCTCTCAGCCTGGGGAGTCTGCCACAGAGAAGTGGGAAATGCACAGCACGGCCTTGGCTACATTTGGAAAGAGGGTCTCGAAGTAACGACTGGTTTGAGGCTAAGTCCAACAGGAAAACCCCTGTCATTGAAGTCAAGCATGCTGCCCTAACTGGGTACAAACGATTGCCCAGCAAAAGGAACATACAGACTCTCAGGGCTGCCAGAAGCAAGGTTCAACAGTGCAAGGCACTGTGCTAATGAGTACTGGACACAGCTCAGTGAGGACATCCAGACAGCTGTCGTAACAGGGAACATCAGAGGCATGTATGATGGCATCAAGAAGGCACTGGCACCAGTCCAAAGCAAGACAGCTCCCCTGAAATCCAACACTGGGGAAGTAATCACTGACAGGGGCTAGCAGATGGAGAGATGGGTGGAGCACTACTCTGACCTCTAATCCAGACAGAACACTGTGTCCCACTCGGCTCTCGATGCTATTGAGTGACTGCCTGTCATGGAAGAGCTTGATGTTGAGCCAACTTTGGAAGAGCTCAACAAGGCCATTAACAGCTTGGCCTCAGGCGACGATGGAGTTCCTCCAGACCTGATCAAGTAATGCAGGAGTATCCTACTGTGGTCACTGCATGAGGGACTCTGCCAGTGCTGGCAAGAAGGTGCTGTGCCACACGACATGTGCGACACTAAGATCATCATCCTCTACAAGAACAAAGGCAAAAGAAGCGACTGCAACAACTACAGAGGCATGTCTCTTCTCGGTGTCTTGGGCAAGGTATTCGCAAAGGTCATCTTGATCCGCCTGCAGAAGCTGGCAGAGCATGTGTACCCAGAATCACAGTGCAGCTTCCGAGCCGAGCAGCTAACAGTAGACGTGGTCTTCTTCCTCCGCCAACTCCAGGAGAAATGCAGGGAACAGTACATGCCCCTGTATGTTGCTTTTATCGACCTCACCAAGGTGTTTGACCTGGTTAGTAGAGTCGGCTTTTCAAGATCCTCCCAAGGATTGGCAGCCCACCAGGACTGCAGAACATGGTCAAATCTTTCCATACCAACATGAAGGGGACAGTGCAGTTTAATAGGGGCAGCTTTGAGTCATTCAGCATTTACAGCGGCATAAAACAAGGCTGCATCCTTGCGCCCACACTCTTTGGGATCTTTTTTGCTCTTCTCTTGAGGCATGCATTCAATGCTGCAACAGAAGGGATATTCCTACATACCCAATCAGATGGCAAGCTGTTCAACCTCGCCTGCCTCAGAGCGAGGACAAAGGTACGTAAAACCCTAATTAGAGACATGCTGTTTGCTGATAATGCAGCAGTTGCAACGTACTCCCAGCAGGAACTCCAGATGCTGATGGACTGCTTTTCCCAGGTTGCAGGGATTTTGGACTGACCATCAGCCTTGGGAAGACAAACATCTTGGGACAGGGCACAGAGGCACCACTGGTCATCAAAATTGATGACTATGAGCTTCACGTCATCCATCAGTTCACCTACCTTAGTTCCACCATCACCGACAACCTCTCCCTGGACACAGAGCTCAACAGGAGGATTAGTAAGGCAGCCACAATATTTGCTCACCTTACAACCCAAGTGTGGATAAACCCCAAGCTGATGGTAAAGACCAAGATGGCTGTGTACAATGCCTGTGTCATCAGCACTCTGCTGTATGGCAGTGAGACATGGTCCCCATATACTACAGGAGAGGCGACTTAACACCTTCCATCTGAGAAACCTGCACTGTACCCTGGTAGGATAGAGTGCCCAACGCCGAGGTCCTTATTCATGTTGGCCTTCCCAGCATGTTTACCCTGCTCCGACAGTGCAGACTATGCTGACTAGGACACGTCCACTGCATTCCAAAAGACATCTTAAATGGGGAGCTGGCCTCTGGAAAGAGATCCACTGGTCGATCTTGGTTGCGATACAAGGACATTGTGAAGAGAGATATGAAGGCCATTAAGATCAACACAGAGTCCTGGGAGAGCTTTGCAGCTGACCAGCCAAGATGGAGAAACACCCTGAACCAACACCTCAAATCAGGAGAGGAGAGGTTGATGACTGCAGCAGACAGGAAAGCCCGGCCAAAGGAGCGCAATAAATCCAACAGACCAGAGACCATATACAGATGTGTTCAATGTGACAGAGACTGTCACTCACGTAAATGTCTGTTTAGCCACTGGAGACGCTGCTCCAGCTGAGCTGACAACAGGACCCACGGTCAGCCTTGACTGAAGGAGGCCTTAACTTAACTGACATCACAAATGATTTGTATATAAATTGATCAGGAATAGACAAAGGAATGAAATAATAATTGAGAAGGGTAATGAAAAATACCTTCTGCATGTTCTACTGGGAGAGGATAAATCGAGACACCTGCCAGGAGTTATATTGTAGATAAACATACATGAATTTAGACAATACAATTTAGTCCATTTAAGCAAAATATGTGATAATTGAGAGTACACAATGATTTAAAAGGTAGTTGGTGACATGACTTTATATTGTAGTGACCCCTAGCGGTGGAACCCAGAACTTATAAGAGTTACGTTCCTTGGGGACAGTAGTGACCCCTAGTGTCATCTACAAGAAGTAATCAGAGTTACGTCCTCATTGGGACTATATATTGAGACCGCCAGGACATTCTCTCTCTCTTTTCGCTCCTTCACTCTGATTAGCGATGTAGCAGCCCTGGAGATCGGAGCCAATTTCTCCCAAGACACGTGTGGAGGCAAATACCAAATTACTCCAGTGAACACGTTAAGAGCCTTCTCTCTCCAAGAACAAACTCCAGCACATACTTTGGTCTCAATCCATTCAGCTACCTGAAACATCAACAAACTCTGTATCTCCGGTAATTTATATATTGTTCTCTTTTGACTTCCACGAAGTAAACCTAACCGCAACCTGGTGCACTGCGACTGGCCCAGGTTCTGCTGCACGTCGGGCTGAGGGGGTCAAACTCCTCAAATACCGGTCGCTCTCCAACAGGTTTGCGGTCATACCCCTGGCAGTGGAGACTTCTGGTGTCCTCGGCCCAAGAGCTACCTCCTTACTCACCGCCATAGGCGCTGAGCTGGCCAGCCGCAGGTGTGAGCCCTGCGAGTTGGAGTGGCTTTTCCAGCGCGTCTCCCTTGCAGTCCTCCGGGGAAACACCTTCTCCATTCTGTCCGCCGGGGCTGTGGGTGGGCCCCATCGCATACCGTTGTAGTTGTTGTATACAGATATTAACTCATCAATTCCAATTCTAGACCTAATGATAACTATAGCTACATTTGTCATAGCTCTCTTCTAGCTGTAGATCTGCATGATATACGACACAGGTGACACAAGAGAGTTATGCTTTCCGGAACTAGTTCTACACATAGTTGCATATAAAAATAAAGGACAATTTTTAAATAAAAAAAAAAAATACAAAGTAAATCAGCTTTTCATGTTATTTCTAAAACAGTAATAAATATATGTATAATACTAATCCTTTTAAAATATCAATAAGCAAACAGGAAAAATGCACTCTGGTACGGTCAAAACTTTGTATACATCTGAAAGCCAATAAATTATTTAAAAAATCATGAAAATATAATATTGCAGAACTAAAACTCAGTGGTATTGCCACAGGCCGCCAGCCCACATTCTGAAACCGTTTCAGTGGCTAGGATATGTTACAACTAACCGAACCCACAACAGAGAGTAAGTGATACAACCATCAGCCTTATTTGCAAGAAGTAGCATAATCAACAAAGATTGGATATTGAGCTGTACATTATGATTCACTGGTGCTATAAAATGTACCTAGCCCACTCTGTAAAGCGGTAGTGCTGGTGCCATGATAAAATACACCCAGTCCACCCCATGGAAGTGCTGGTGCTATGGTGAAAAGCATCCAGTCCGACCTGTAAGGTAGTAGTGTTAGTGTCACGACAATAAACACCCAGTCCACCTTCTGAGGTGCTAGTGATGGAGTCATGATAAAATACTCCCACTATCTTTATATATATAAAAGCGAGGATGTGTGTGTGTCTGTGTACAACTTTGCATGCATAAGGCTTTCACAATTACCAACTGAATTTGACCAAATTTTCTGTGCACGTTGCACAGGTCGCTAAGATTGTCACACCACAAACATTTTTCAAATCGACCCACGTTGAGCAATAAAAAATCGATATCAAAATTATTGGTAGAAAAATTGATGTAATGGAGATAACAAACTTTATTGACAATCCTTATAAAAAAGGGAGATAACCAACTTTTCAGAAATTGGTTTACCTCCTAATACATTGGTTCTGAAAGAGGGAACACCAGTTATTTTGCTGAGAAATATCACTCCTCCAAAACTATGCAATGGTACACACCTTGTGGTTAAAAAACTGTCTCCACTTTGTATTGACGCTACCATTTTATCCGGATGTGGAAAAGGCGAGGATGTGATAACAAAAATTAGCCTGACTACATCAGGTGTGGATACCCCCTTCTCCTTTCGCCGAACCCAATTTCCCCTTCGTGTTGCCTTTGCGATGTCCATAAACAAGTCGCAAGGTCAAACTCTGTCCGTTGCTGGAATTCACTTGGATGAACCTTGCTTTTCGCACGGACAATTCTACGTTGCCTGCTCACGAGTTGGCAGTCGAGATAATCTCTTTGCGTTTGTTCCGAAAAGAAAAACAAAGAATATCATCTATCCTGAAGTGCTTTAGTGTTAACAAAAAAACTTATTACAGCTCTGCCTTGACTTCACCTTACTCATTACAAAACATACCAATGAATATATCATGCAGGATATTTTGGATTATAAGTTCAAAATTTAACCATACACAGCAAAGGATGCTCTCAAAGAATAGATTTTCTCTTATTCTACTCTCATTGTTTTTTTGTTTGTACACAACTCTGCTTTCATTACAACTTTTTGTACTTTAGCAAAACTGCCTGTTTTTTTACAGATTTGCAACGTGTATTGTCTTTAATCATTTGTATAACTACATCCTCTTCAATGTTTTCTTTCATTATCAGCATAGTTTTATGTGTACAAAGATTGCACTAAATATTCGTTTGCATTAATTATTGAAGACTTCTGCTTATTTTGACAGGTTAGGGACAAATAATGTTCTTTTTTTACTTCCTAGCTGTATATTCTTAGCATAATTTGAAACCCCGAGCAACGCCGGGTAAATCTGCTAGTATTATATAAAGTGTTTGTCATTTCTATAACAATTAATTGTTGTAGAAATGACATTTTTCTGTAGAAAATTTGACATTCTCTTGATTGATATTAATAATTATCATCATGAAATTGGAAAACATGATAATAAAAATTCTGAGTTTATGTCTAACTTATTACAAACACAAATTGAAAGCACTCAGTAAATGAAAGCATTAACGAACAAAACTATACAATATTCTGGTAGTTTCTTCCCTTGCACATCTCGTTTATGGAATTCTCTTCAGGCTTCTTGTTTAAAAAAAAGTAGGTAGAAATTCCATTCTAGTAAAGTAAACTATGGGTACACAAGAGATATAGCAGTATCTCAGGCAGGCTAGCAAAGAAGGCTTTTTATGTAGTTGATGTATAGGACCAGTAAGCAGCAAGAGCTTACATGAAACAAGCTCTACAAATGCTCAGATGAATCCCTGGAAATAGTTGATAGTTATCTGGGTGACCAAATTAGCAGCAGAGATGGGTGTTCTGAAAGTTCAGTAGCCAGAATGAAAATGGGAGGGAAAAATTTCAGGGAGCTATTACAATTGTTGGCTACAAAGGTTTTCCTCTGAAAGTGAAAGCAGATTGTATGACGCATGTTTGTGGATGGCAGTGCTGAATGGAAGTGGGACTTAGGCTTTGTGTGCAGAGGACCCATAAAGATTAGAAAGAAATGAGGTATGCAGGCACCATTCGAAGTGCATAAGCAATGAAGTATCAATGAACTGAGAGAGAAACTGGGGTCAGATGTAGTGTGCAGGAGAAGAGACTGCGAAAGTATGAATATGTGATATATATAGACGGTGACAGCTGAATAAAAAGGTGTAGGCCACTTGAAGTTGATGGTAGCTATGGAAGAGGATTACCTAGGAAAACTTGGGATGATGTGGTAAAAGCTGATCATTAGCAATTAAGCCTCAAGGAGATGACACAGAATTGAGTTGCCTGGTGACAAGCCATGCTACTGAGGACCTGCCTTCTCATGTGTACAGGATGAAATGAGCATGGAGAGAATGGTAGTAATGAAGTGGAGAAGTGGGTTGACATTTAGACCCCATCTGCCAATTTACACTAATCTCCCTCATACACCTTCTCCCATCTTAATACCCTCCTACCCCACTTCCTTCACTAGTTAAGTGCCCCATCTTATCCCCACCTCGCTTGTCTAAATCTTTTTATCATGGAAAAACTGCTCCTCTCCATGCCAACATATAAAGATGGACATATCCTCTTTCAACATCCAACTTATACCAACATAGAAAGCTGGGCATGCCCCACCTCGTACCACAATAAAATGCTTGGATGGGGTCGAGAAGGGCATCAGGTGTGGGTGTCAAAACGAACATATGAACTAGATGAGGTTACCTGTCTGGCCTACTCTCAGAGCATGGCACCTTATCTGGACCATGCAGGCATGTAAAATAGACATTTGACGATGATGATGATCTGCTCTCCAACCCCCTTTCACACCCATAATACACCTTTCCTATTTAACTCATGCATCACACTTGCTCTCCCATTATGGGATGCTGCCCTTTAGAAAGCAACATGCAGCCTGATGCTTGCTCTCTCATCATTGCCTCCCCAGCAGAGCCAAGGACACAACGAAGTAACACTGGTGATATGATACAATACACAGTGCAGCTTGTAAATAGTAGTGATGGCGCCACAACAAAAAGCACAGTCCACCATGTAAGATGGTCGTGCCACGCAAAAAAAAAAAACACCGATTTCACCGTGTAAGCCGGGCGTGCACAATAAAAAGCACCCAATTCACATTGAAAGGTGATGGTGGTCGAGCTGGTGTCACGCAAAAAGCTCCAAGTTCATTTTGTAAGACGGTGAAAAAAGTTTTAAATACACGTTGGCGTTAGGAAGGGTATCCAGCCGTAGAAAACCAAGCCCAAAACGGAGTGTATGAGCAACACATGGTGACCTGACAATCTGTCTAACTCATGCAATCATGGAAAATAGACGTTAAACAGTGTTGATAATGATATAAGCACGGTACGACGTGAGAACCCTAATCCAAACCCAAACTCTAGCCCTGAAGTGTATATACACAATGAATCAGGTGAATCGTACGAGATATTTTCGTTTTCTTATTTTGTGATCTATTGTCGAAGATTCCCAAGTTTTGTTCGAAAAACTTACCGCGGTCGCCAATTAAGACTACTAATTTAATTAAAAAAACAAATATAAAACGAAATCAATGTATTTTTAAATCCAGCAATCACCTAAATCTCACAAAAGATACTATTGACTCAAGTAAATGAAAATAGACAGAAAGTAGAGGGGGTGGAGGCAAAATAGAATAGGCATCAGCGATTACAAGGAGACAAACCAATTGTTGCAGTCATTAGTGACACAAACTTGAAGTAATTAGTCAACAGCGGATGTTACAGGTCAGAGGAAAACGAGACCGGACCGGAAGTGACGATCAAAGCAACTTGTGTCCACCAGGCACTACTCAATCAAGACCTTTAGTTTCATGTGCACACCTTTCTCTCATTCTTTTTCACCATTTCGCCTGCTTTTCATATTAGGTTGTTCTGTGGGTCACATGCCTGCTCGATACATTATAGAAAACAGAGAAGTAATTCAGACAGCTTCTTTCACCAATGGACACGCCAGTGTTTATCTTCAGGTAAGGTTCATTCAGTATTTTCTGTCTCAAGTCAGACCACGCTCATTATTTCTTTCTATCAGCTTTCACTCGCTGTTCTATGTTTGTCGCATCCTCTCTAATTGTGTTTCGCTTACACACTCAATAACATAATTGAGAGTTCATTCGCTTTATCTCTCATCTCTTCATTTCTCCCTGTTTTATCTTTCACCCCCCCCCCCCTCATTCTCAACTATTTGTTTGCATCTCTGTCACCCTCGATGTCACTAGCTTTCACCTCTTCCTCCTCATCTCTTCCTCCTCACCTCTTTCCTGTATACCTATCGCACACCTAACACTCTGTCATTAACTATTTTTTTCTTTCCCTTCTTACCCCTTCCTTTTTTTAAAACGTCCTTTCTACATCTACTCTTCAACCCAACGTAGCTCTACCCGCTAGAGCTACTAACCAAACATCTCTCACTAACCAAACATCAGCGCGAACATCAGAATAAACACGTTGTATAAATGTCGTGTTAAATAGATTGTTTTTTAATCCTTGAATATAGGGGTCCACTTTCACTTTATATAATTTCGATCGGTTGTCAAAACTGGATTAGTCAGTTTGGGATACCTTTGATGATAACAAGTCTTCTGTATCGGGGCAGACTTAGGACTAAACGACAACTTCTATTTGTATCTCTCCCATTTTTATCGCAACACAAATGTACACACTTGTTGCACTGTTGGAAAGGATATGCAACCGCATATTTTACCCCAGAGTGTGTTCCATTTTGTATTTAGACTTTCTTCGTACTATTTACTATACATTCTACATTACCACACTATGTTGAACTCTATTACGTTACCGTACTGTATTATACATTACTATTCTAAGTTATACTTGTTTCTACTTTAGGCACAAGGCCAGCAAATACCCAGTGCATTACTGGTACTTTATTTTATCGACCCCGTAAGGATGAAAGGCAAAGTCAACCTATCACATAATTATATTAATATCGACAATATTAATTTTCGAACTCCATTTCAAACATACAAAGCTCATATCAAATTCATAAGGGTCTACAACAGTTGTTAGTACTGCCTCTAGGTACAAGGCCAGTAATTATATCGACCCATAGTACTCGACTGGTACTTTACTTCATCAATGATGAGTTGAACTTGGCGGGATTTGAACTCGGAACGTAAAGACGGAAGGAATATCACATGGCATTTTGTCCGACGCTCTATCAATTCTGTCAATCCACCGCTCATAAATAAAAAGAATCTTGTTGGTGTGAGAGAGGTTATATATGTATGTATGTGTACATTAGTGCAGCTGTGTGTAGTTTATTTGGTATGCACATGTAAATTAAAAATAATTCTGATGTGAAGAAAAAACAAACAAAAAATTTAAACGTTGAATAATATTATTTTGAGTTTAGGAGATAACTCTGGGCGTGTTTCGAATTTATTAAACTCCCTCAGCGAATTACAGCCTTCACGGCACTTGCTAAATTAATGGTCATAAAAATACTAATTTGTAGACGCAGAAAACTAGAAGAATTCAAAGAATAGATTACTCTTACACACCATCTGCGTGAAAAAGCTATAATTAATTTAGTGCTCACATATTTAATGTAATAAGGAAATAAAATTGTGTGTGTATCATCATCATCACTGTTTTACATCTATTTTCCATACTGACATGGTTAGATGGGTTGTCAAGTTGGGAGATTTGATAGGTCAGATGACCATGCCTTGCTCATACATTCCATTTTAGGATAGTTTCTATGACTGGATGCTCTTGCTAATATCAACCACTTTACAGTGTGTGTTTTATTGTGGCACCAGCACCACCATTGTATAGAATAGACTGGGCGCATTTTATCATGGCACCAACACGACCCCTTTACAATAGTAAGGTCACACAGTGTGTCATCAGCCAAGCTGGGAAAGCCCGTGGTGGTGATGGGTTATAGGGCATGGCCTTCAAGAGAGTGAATGATATCTGGCAGTACACTGGGAGAGGCGAGGGAGGACCTAAATGTTACCCATATCTATATATATTTACATATATATACATACATGCATATTCATATACACACACACATGCTAGAAAAGACCTGTTCAACCCATGCTAACTTGGAAAAGTGGATGCAAAATCTGGAGAAGAAAGACATGGAACTGAAAGAACTGGGAGCATATTCAGATAAGTCTTACTTTACACCTACGACCAAATATAAGAGGAGATGGAGACCTATAACATGGAGCAAAATTATGAATTCCTACAAACTTCTTATGGTTACAGACAAGGTTTGTGACTAGATCAAAGGGCCAACTATATGAGGAGTGATGTAGTGCTGGAATGATAGGGTAGACAGAGCCATAAAAGAAAAGAGACAGGCTTGGAAAGACTAGAAAGAAATAAGCGAGCAGCGTATACTACTAAATAGCTAGCAAAGAGGCTAGGTATCACTTGTACGTAATGAGGAGAGAAGCAAAAAGGAAAAAGTTTGGGTTGTGTTCTATGATGCAAAGATCAAAGGTATGAAATGGGACAGTGTGTTAGAAAAAATTGAGACATTGTTGGGGAAAAGTGTTATAGGAATGATAGTGGAGCACATATTCTTGACTGATGCTAAGAAGAAAGAGGCATGGAATTCCTATTATGAGAGATTGTTGAACAAAGAGAATTAAAAGGGAGAGTGTGGGCCTACCCCATGTAGATCCAATGCAGTATGATAGACAAAGTGATTAAGGATATGAAGTTAAGGAAAGCAGCTGGACCATCTGTTATAGTTGCTGAGATTCTAAAAACATCTTACCTGGTTGGTTACATGTTAGTCATGTGCATACTCAATCAAGTAATACAGGATGGTGTCATACTCTATGACTGCTACAGCAGTGTCCCTGTAAACTGCTACAAGGGCAAAGAAGACACACCAGAGAGGCATAAAATTAATAAATCAGGTCATGAAAATTATTGAAAGGGTAATAACACAATTAAATAAGGATGTAATTAAGGTCAATGAGAGGCAGTTCAACTTTATGCCAGGTAAGGGTACAACTGATGCCCTCTTTGTTGGACAACTGCAAAAGTACTTAGCTAAGAATATGCCTCTAACTCCTAGCATTTGTGAATCTGAAGAAGGCCTTTGACAGAGTTCTCTGCTCCATAATCTGATGGGTGTTTATGAAGCTACGTGTAGCTAGATGGCTTGTGAAGGCAGTACAAGCCATGTATAGAGTACAATCAGCAAGGTGAGTGTTGGCAATGAGTACAGTGATGAATTTGGAGAGCAGGTGGGCATCCATTAGGGTTCATTCCTCATTTCCCTCCTGTTTATCATTGTTCTTCAAGCCATATAGTTGCATATGGAAACTTGTATTATGATGAATTAGCTGAATATGTAGAAGAGTTAGAAGTAAAATTCTGGCGGAGTTGAGAGAAAAATTGGGTGTAGTATGCAAAGGAAAAGATTGTATTGGCATGGACTCATAATGCACATAGATGATGATCATTGAGGAAAAAATGTCAGAAGCTGCAGCACAGGAAGACCTGGGTGGAAGTGGTTAGAGCTGACCTCAAAATGCTGAACCTCACAAGGAAGATGAAAGAATGCAACAAATGAAGTGGAGATGTACTGGAAAAATATTCATTTGATCCTTTCAAGCAAAGAAAAACAATGTGAAGGCAAAAGCACCCAGTCCACCCTGTAAAGTGATAGTACCAGAATCGTGATAAAATGCTCCTCGTGTACGCTGTAAAATGGTTGGTGTTAGAAAGGGCATCCAGCCATAGAAATCAAGCCAAAACAAAGCATACTAGCAGGACCTTGTCACCTGACCGGTCTGGCTTCAGCATGAGACAGCTGTCTAACCTATGCAAACATGGAAAGTAGATGTTAAGCGATGATGATGATGATATTTATATATAGGAGGTATGTTTTCCATTTTATTAATCTGTTTGATTATATTTTTCCTGTACCTTTTGCAGTTTATATGCCTTTCACTTTGGTGGTTACATACATCCTGTAATGAAAAAACACATATTCTTTTCATGTATTCTCCTATATATTTTGAAGAGCCCAGAAAATTTTCCTTGAGCCCATTATATTACAGGGAACAATGCGAGTCCTTTATTCTGTTGCTTCATTTGATCTATATATATAGATGTATATATATATCATCATCATCTATATGACTATGTGCATCATAAGCTTAATAATACTTCTTTACTCTGTATGCCATTTATAAGCTTGATTATCGTCTCTGCGTTCTTTCAGTTTGCCTATATTCTTGCTGTTTGATGTGATAAATTAACCCTTTCTTTCTGACTCCAGATGACATGCATTTGAAGATTAATACTATCATCATCGTTTTAAATCCATTTTTACCATGTTTGCATGGGTTGGACAGATCCTTCTCAGCATAGCATCTCTCCACTCAGTGTTCCATCTTCTCCTCTGTAAGTCTCAGCAATTTGAGGTCAGCTCTCACCACCTCTGCCCAGGTCTTTTTTGGTTTACCTCTACTGCAGCTTCCTTCCACTGGCATTTCCTGGCACTTCTTCATACATCAATCATCATTCATGCCCATACCAATGCAGTCTTCTCTCCTGCACACCACCTCAGATTCCTCTTAAACTTAGTTTCTCCCTCAGTTCATCCAAGCTCTGCCTTTCTTTCATATGGCTGCTTTGTTTCTCTCCAGTCTACGCATGTTTTCTGCAGTCACTGCCGATGTCTCACTATCATACAACATCGCATATTGCACACAGGCATCATATAGTCGTCCTTTTGTACGTAGGGAGAAACCTTTTGTGGTTAACAGTGGGAGTAGCTCTCTATCCTTATTTTAGTTATTATGCTCTCATCACACCGTCCTCCAATTCTTCTACTTAAATCTTCTAGATAGAACCTATCAATCACTTCTATGGGCCCTTCCTGTGACTGGAAAAGGTTTATATCACTGATATGCTTCCTCTCGATTACTCCTGCCATCTTCATACAAAGGCTTCCCTTCCTGTTAGTCTACCCATTATCCCACTATATCTCTTGTGTACCCAAGATTTACATTGTGTACATCATATGGAGTTTATGCCTACTCCTTTTCTACATATTTAACAGGGCCACTTCCCTGGAGGAATCAGGGTCCTACTCACTAGCACTTTAGTTTTGGCTAAATTTAGTAAATGATTATTAATTGTAACAGATAGGTTCATTGTGTGTATTTATACGACTCTCGTCTGTATAAAAACAATTGTTGAGATTAAAGATGGATTTAATTTAAGAACCTTGGTTTACTCAGAATTAAATCTATCTATCTATATATATGTATAAATGCCCCCCCCCCCCCACACACACATAACTTTATCATAAATTAAATCTTTTCTGTTATTTCTTTCTTGCTTTCTTCCAGTTCTATCACATGATGTTATGAAGGAATTGTGACTGAGAACCTCAATTGTTGAATGGTACTGAAAATCAGGAGACATCACATATATTTAGTCAATCCCTTCCCTGTCAGTATCAGGTTCCAATGAAGGTTGACTGGATCACAGAGGTTGTCAGTCGTGACAAAGTCATCATCTTGCTGGTTAATTATGCTTTCTTGCTCGTAGTGGTTGCGAGTTTCATGATTTTTCTCCTCTACCTAACTCAGGACCTCTCTCCAAATATCACCTGGTCAGCATCACTGATGCTCTTAGCTGCAACTTTTGTTATAGCTAATATGTTTCTGGCCAGCTACATTGTCCAAGTCCTACATGTACGTAATGAATTGCCCATGATTTACTTCCAGTCTTGAAAGTTGGTTTTCTGTTCTGTAGATCCAACTTCCTTTTTGTCCGTCTTGTCAGTTTGTTATTTATGTCTTCATAAACTAAAAGTTACAATCAACTTAATATTTAATAAAGTACTCTCTCCCTCTTACTATATATATATATATATATGTACACACAATGGACTCAAATGCTGATAAAAATTAGACCACTTAGTATAAACTTATTGATAACAAATTAGATTTTATGTCCACTGTTAAAGAAAAAAACGCCATTTGCTTCATCCATTACTATGGAGACTAATAAAAATGACACTTACGTTCCAATAATGAAAATAAAACGGGACCATTCACATTCTTCTCACTTAGCCCCTCCACAAAATCTTCATTACCCCACTGACCAATCCAAAGGACAGGACTCAACTGCTGCTACATTACTGAGTCCTTGTTCCAAGTTTACAGTGTCACAGCTCGTAGACAGTGCACAGATCCTGGTCTCAACGTTTGTGTTTAGTCACTGGGACAATATCCTTGGCCCTCGTGTTGAACAGGTGTGGTTTAATGGTCAGGCTCTTCTACTTGATCAAGCCACCCTTCTGCAAATCTGTAAGCAAGGTTTGGCTGGAGAACTGTGTCGAGACCTAAGCAGTAGCATCACTGATTGGCGCATTCATACCATTCCAGACAAGAATGTTGCAGCAGTTGTATTTGTGTTCAGTGCTAATGGTATCAATGGCCTTTCATTACACAGCCTCACGTTGATTATACGGCTTGACCAACTGGAATATTTTCTCCATCTTTCTGATCTTATCTACAGTTGGATCAGTCGAATGGTTGGTAAACTACGCGTACTTCTTGAAAAGGTAAGCTATTTGTTTCTCTCTATCTATTTATCTAACCCTATATATATTTGCTTCCCACTTTCACTTTACTGACATCTCCTCTATACATAGCTGGCACTACTCTCACAAGCCATTGTTCTACACCTAATGTCCTTAAGGACCACCAGATGATAGATCGAGCTACTCTGTCAAAGGCCTTTTCTAGATCAACAAAAGCTAAATAATAATAATAATAATGAAATTATTGTGTAAAGTGCTTAGGTGCACTACAACTCGTCAAAGGTGCTACACCTGTATAGTACATAGAATAATACACAAATGTCAGGGAAGTGAATAGTGTCATGGTATACATATGTGTATGGAGGGGGAACATTAGCTGTAGTGTTGGCGGATCTCAGAAAGCATGGAGGCCTTAAAGGATGCAGTGTCTCAACAGCTAACAACTGATGCAGGTAGTTATATAGTGGTTTATTCTTGGCTAGGAACTTCTCTTGTAGTTGCCTCACTAAGAAGAGGGCATCTGTAGTACTTTTCCCAGGCATGAAACCAAATTGCATCTCGTCTAATTTGACTCTTTCCCTAATTAGTTGCACTATAACTCTTTCCTTTGCTTTCATAGCTTGGTTCATTAGTTTTATTCCTCTATAGTTGCTACTTTTTAGAGCATCACCTTTGCCCTTGTAACAATTTATGATTGTATTTCTGCACTAGTCATTGGGTATGACTCCGTCCTGTATTAATTGATTGACTATGTGTGTTCTTGTTTGACTCCTACTCTCCCATGCTTTTAGCATCTCAGCAACTATCTCTTATGGTCCTGCAGCCATACCATATTTTCTAATTTAGGCAAAAAGCCAGAAATTTGTGAGAAGAGGAAAGTTGATTATACAGACTACAGTACTTCAGTACTTTACAGGTGCTTTATTTTATTAGCCCCCAAAGGCTGAAAGGCAAAGTTGACCATGACAGATTTTAAGACCAGTTTGTCATAACTAAAGGTCGCAAAGTATTTTGTCCGACGCTCTAATGATTCTGCCAATCCACTGAGGGATTTACTAATAAAACTAACTTTCCTATTATAAAGTTGGTGTTTGGAACATTAGAGGTTCTTACATAAAATGATTATACAAGGTTTTTAGATAAATATGTGTGTTAAAACAAATGACTTAGTATCAGAACCAGGAGTAGGTTCAGGTGGTTTGGTATGAAAAGGATTAGATATGTGGGGATCTTTTTATGGACATCTGGCTGCAAAGTTGAACAAGGAATCTTCATAAAAGGTCAACTGGTGATTTATATTGTCCCTATTATTTTATAGGCAGTGAATTGTTAGGTTTGTTAGAATGTTGGATAGAATGCTTTGCCTTATTTGTTTTGGCTCTCTGTTCTCTGAGTTTGAAATATGCTGAGGTCAACTTTGCTTTTCATTCTTTCAAAGTCAATGAAAAGTACCAGTTCAGCACTGGGCTCATTCTTCCTCTATATCTCTTTCTCACTTCCTCACTATGACACACATACACTCTCTCTCTTTTTCTCCTCTGGAAGAACTTGGCTGTGTTCAGATCTGGAGAGGAAATGGCCTCCACTAGGTTTAAAAATGCCCAAGACATACTATGTAACTACAACCCTCCAAGATATGCTGTATGTATCTATGGCACCTCAAGACATGCTGTATGTCACTACAACACCCTACATCTCCACCGGGAATTGTAGGTCTATACATATATGCATTATACTCTTATAAAGATGGTAGGGAACTTGTTAAGGAAAATATTTAGCTGGTATGTTGTATAGGCCGGAGGAATTACATATACAGCCTTCTGCTGGTTTGTGAGCCATTGCCATCCCACCCAACCAACATTTCTAAACATTTGAGGGGATTTGTTGAGGGATAGATATTGAGAAAATTGAGTGGTCATGTAGATGTTCCATCACTGGATTGAAAGTTTGTTGTTTTTCATTCTTGTATCTCTTGCAGGATTCTCGAATTGAAGCTCTGTCTGTATTTACATCTTACTTATGTCAGTTTACAGAGATGGTGCTATCTTTGAGCGAAGCCAGGCTACCAACTGAAGTCGAAGTATGTAAAACAAATTTCATGTTTCAATGAAATGAGTGTGTGTGTATATATATATATATATATATATATATATATATATATATATATGTTATTCTTCATCACCATTGTTTTGCCATGTTTTTTTTCAGTGTCTTCTACAATAACCTTGAACTTGTAATTGAGTTTGGTTGATGGAAACTGTGAGGGAGCTTGTATATATATATATATATCATCATCGTTTAACGTCCATATTCCACGCTTGCATGGGTTTGGACGGGAGTTTTCCCACTTGAGGCAAGAGTGGGTGTCTTGCTCGCATAGGACTGTCTGGCGGGTTTTCTATGGCTGGATGCCCTTCCTAACACCAACCACATTTAGAGTGTGGAACTGGGAGGATTTTACCGTGTTATCTACACGACCACATTACAGCGTGGACTGTGTGTTTTTTTGTCGTGACACCTACACGACCTCATTTGTTTCGGGCTGGATGTTGTGGTACCAACATAACTTTACATTGAAAGGGGTGGTGTGGATGGGGTGGGGTAGTGGGACGGGGGGTGTATTTTGTTAGAGGTGCCTACTGACTGTAGTAGGTTTCACTTTGTACTTAGGTAAGGCGGGTCTTCTCTATTACTGTGTAGTGCCAAAGATCTCGGTCCAGTGACATTGTCTTGGAGAGGTGTGTGTGAGGTTGGAATTTATCAGCTCGTCCCAGGTTTTTCTGGGTCTGCCTACTCCGTGGCTACCGTCTATTTTTATTGCCCTGCACTTTTTTATACAGCTGTCGTCTTTCATGCGCATCATTTGACCATACCAACGTAGCCTTCTCTCGAGTAAACAACATCTGATCCCTCTTAATTCTAATTTTTCCCTTAGTTCGTTTATGCTTTGCTGTTCATGTATATTACTATTACACATCCAGCGGAGCATGCAAGCTTCGTTCCTCTCCAGTCTGCGTATATCCTCTGCACACAATGCTCAGGTCTCACTGCCATGCAACATTGCTGTTCGTATGCAGGCATCATACAGCCTGCCTTTCATTTTTAGGGAGAACCCTTTAGCGGCTAATAGTGGTATAAGCTCTCTGAACTTTTTCCATCCAGTTCTGACTCTAGCTACAGTACTTTCAGAGCACCCTCCCCCACTGCTGATTTTGTCACCCAGGTAACGGAAGCTGTCCACTATTTCTATAGAACCATCTGTGCAATGGAATGAGCTAGTATTCTGTGGGCAATATATATATATATATCATCAAAACATCATCATCTAATGTCTATTTTGCATGCTTGCATAGATTAGATGGATTGTCACATAGTGAAGCTATATTAGTCGGGTGACCATATCTTGCTCACATGGTCTGTTTTAGACTTGGTTTCTATGGCTGTACGCTCCTCCTAATGCCAACCACTTTACAGTGTGTACTGGGAGCAATTTGTCATGAAACAATTACTACAATTTTACAGAGTAGGTTGGATCTTTTTATTGTGGTCTGTTTCTATGCACTGCTTTCATATCAGCACAATTTAAAAAGAAAAATGGTTGTTTTTGTTTTTGTCTTGCATAAGCAATACATCTTAGTGTACAAGAACTTCAGCGGTATATAACATACTTGAAAATATAGTATTAATTGGAATCGGGAAGGACACCTGGCTTAAAAAAATAAATAAATAAAACAGCCTCAAAACGTTGATATAAAAACATGATCCATGCCAGCATGGAAGAACAGATGTTAATTAATGAGGACTTTAATTTATATATATAGTGCAGGAAATGCACGAAGCAGAATGGCTGATTGGTCCCTAAGGAAACTAGGAAGGTAGGTGTTCATCATGATTCAGTCATCAGCCCACTCCTGTTTATTATAGTTCTCCAGGCCATAACATAGGAGTTTAAGATTGGTTGTTCATATGCTGATGGCATGGTTCTTATAGCTAAATTGGTAGAAGAGCTAGAGAAGAAATTCCAGCTTTGGAAACAGAAAATAGAATCCTATCAGGGACTTGGCCTTGCTTGATATACTGTTTAGAAAAGGAAAAGGTAGAAATTTTGTATACTGTAAATAGGAGGTGTAATGGGATAGCTAGTAAACTAAAAAAAATGGTAGACTTTGTATATAGCATAAGCACAGGGATAGTTGGTAGTAAGAGCATCAGTGAAATAAACTTTTACCAATCTCAGGAAGGATCCATAGAAATGGTGGATAGATTCTGCTACTTAGCTGATAAAATTAGTGGGGAAGGAGGCTGTACTGAGAGCATAATAGCTAGAATAAGAATAGGATGGAGAAAGTTCAGAGAACAACTACCACTGTTGACAAGAAAAGGTTTCTCTCTATGAACGAAAGGCGGGCTGCTTGATGTTGCATGGTGGTGAGACATGGATAATAAATGCAGATAATATGCAAAGGCTTGAGAAAAATGGAGTATGCTTTGAGGGATGTGCAACATTAGTATGCGTGAATAACAAAGCATGGATGAACTGAGAGAAAAGATGAGTATAAAAGGAATCAGATGTAGTGTGCAGGATAGAAGTGTGTGCTGGTATAGACGTGATGTATATGGATGATGATCGTTGGGTGAAGAAATGTCAAGAAATCTCAGTGGAAGTAAGAGACCAAGGAAGACCTAAGTGTAGGTTGTGAGAGTTGATAACATTGCTGAAGCTCACAGAGATGACAAAGGGCTACAACGAGTGGAGGAATGATGTGCTGGAAAGTAGGCATAAAATGATAATGATGATGATATGTGTGTGTGTATATATATCATCATCATCATCGTATATTAATCAATCAATCAATCTCACTGATAGATCAAGAAAATCCTCATCACGAATTCATGTTACCTATGATTTTATTGATTGGGTTTTTATAGAAAGCTGGCAGCTTTTGTGTATTGATTATCAAAGAGAGATAGTGTGTATGTGTGAATTGATTTTTATTACTGACATGACAGTGCAATATTTAATATGATAGCAAGAGGGACTCTATTCAGGTGATGTGACATCACCTGTTTGCTTCATACCTGTCAATCTGTCTACCTGGTGTTTGTGAATGGGTAGGTGAAGGGTGCGTAACCATGGTAACACTGACTGCAGAGTGGAGTAGGCGGGGTTCAAAACAGAATGGAAGAAATCTGAAAATGACTTATGGTAAGGTTGAAATAGTGATTTATATTTGGTTGGTGTTTGGCACTGGGGTGTCATGTGATGTGTTGATGCTTGTGTAGGGGGGTCAACATATTAGGTGTGAGTGTATATATTGAAAAGGAATAAATGATTTGAATTAGCTTCCTGCTCCTATCCCACCACCACCACCACTGTTGCTGCTGTCACGACGATGGCAACTGTCATGACGACGACTGTCAGAATGAACCATGGAAACAATGTTTCCTTTTGTCTTTCTATTGCTGATACTGTCTGCAGGTCAAGGATTTTGTTCAAGAATACAATGCATTGCCTAGTCTGGGAGTTGAACCCACGACCTTATGATCTTGAGTACAACATCCTAAACTATTAGGCCACGTGCCTCCACTACAACTACTACTAGTGATGTTGATGATTTCTTGATTGAAGGTCACGAGTTTGCAGATAGGCAAAACAATCTCAGTACATTACTGGTACTAGCAGAAAAACCACCCTTCGAGTGGTTTTCTGCTAGCATGTGCAGTGTGCATATTAATATTATATGCAAGTATATACACATGTAGATATGATACATCAAATAAAATCGTAATTGACAATATCCACAGAAATTGAACGAAGACTTCGTTACATTGTCTTATGTAATCAGTAACGTAATCCATGATACATTAAAAAAAGATATATATAAACTGCATTAGGAGAAAATTAGTGACGGAAATATATGAATATAAAATCATATTTTACTACCTTCAAAAATTTAGCACCTCTCAGATAATGTAGTCCAAGATGAAATGATGTCCGCTTTGACAATCAGTTCCAATTGTTTAATCAATGAGGCGAATATTTAAGCAGCTGAGCATTCCATAAACATGTGTACATCATCATCATCATCATTGTTTTAACGTTTACTCTCCCTACTAGCAAGAGTTGGATGGGTCTACATAGACCAAATCAGTACTGAAACAGAGCCACTGAACTCCCAGACAAGCCAGGGATCTGTGTTTCGCTTATGTAGTCTCATGTAGATACTAGGCAGGGAGGTTGTCATGTCCTTGGAGATTCAGAGTAACACAGTGTGATACTTTGAATTATAGGTACAGTTGATCTGACAGGCTTCCATCTACCCACTTTTATTCCCAAAATATGGATTGACCTGAGGCTATGGTAAATGACACTTGATCAAGATACCACACATTGGGATTGACCCCGAGACCTAATAATTGTGAAGCAAACCTCTTAACCATTCAGCCATGCTGTGTCCACATAGCCCTAGATATATTATTTTTGTCTGACAGATAGACGGAATGGTCACAGTTAGAACGTCTTTGATGATTGATCGGCTGTATTAGTGTTTGTCTAGGGGTAAAAGCAATGATTGCTGTTTACCTGTTGACAAACACTAATACAGCCGATCTATCATCAAAGATGTTCTGAGTTCATCTGAGAATAAGCTGTCTTCACTACTGGACACATCACAGTGCCAGTAATAGTACCTATTCATGGGCCTTAAACTTCTAATGCAGCAGTAGGGGTGCAATTGTGGAAATCACTGACACATTGAGAACTGCTAGTAACTGGAAAACAGTAGGGATATACATAGTCTCCAACATGAAATGCTAAGCAAGCCACAATCAACACTTGTTTGATGCTCTACCGACTCTGTTAATTCACTGCCCTTGATGAAGATAATAATAATAGTAATTATGTTTAAAATACAGGTTGTTGTGATCATCATCATCACTGTGATCCTAATGTTTATTTCAATATTTACCCCTGATTCTCTCCTCTTCCATTTTCCTCTCAGGTTGATGACAGTATCCTCTGTCCATCTCACAGTATCGAAGAGGATTTCCTCAGGACAATGATATCATCGCACCTCATGACCTTTGGTCGCAGTGTTGTCATTGGTAAACATATCAAGCAAGTTAATCTCGTAAGTAATTAACACTAATTGTCTTAATGTGTTTGTTAGATGTGTTAGTAGTGCTGGTTGTTGTCTTGTTGTTAGAGGCCAGAGTTGTAGGTGAAAGGAGGTCTCTCCTACTTCTTGTGTTATCCTCTTCTGACTTCACCAGATTATCTTAGCCTCCTCTCTACAGTTGCCATATTTACAATTGTCTGTTACAGAAGAACTTATAATTTTTCCACTAAGTATGTTGCTATGGTAAACATGACCTTGTTTTCACAAAAGTTCTGCCACTCTGCCAATGTTGTTGCTGTGGCAGTTCCTTTACCATGGAAATGTCACCAAAGCTTTCATTTTAACAATTTTGTTACTATGGTAGTTCTGTAACATCATCACCTTGGCAATAGTGTTGCTATGGTAATATTGCTACAGTAGCTCCGTATATATATATATCAGCCATATACCAGGGTTGATTTCAACATTTATACCACTAATTATCCCACAATTAGATATAAGCCAATGAGGGAGTCTCTATGGTTGCTTGACCTGCTAGAAGTAACAGCTAAATCCAGTTCATACCAGCATGGTCTTCTCTCTTGCACTCTACATCTAATTCCTCTTGTACCCACTTTTCTTTCATTCCCTTGCAGTATTGCACTTCACATGCATGCATCATACAACTGGTCTTTTGTTCATGGAGAGAAATATTTTATTGTCAACAGGGATAATAGTTCTCTGAACTCTTTCCAGCCTGTTCATAGCTACTATGCTTTCAGAACAACCTCCTCTACTGCTATTTAGATCCCCAACAATCATCATGTTTATACCAGCCCAGTCTTCTCCCTTGCACCCTACATCTGATTCCTTCAATACCCTTTTCTCTCAGTTCATCTATGTTTTGTCATTTAGACAAATTAACATTGCACATCCATTGAAGAATGCTTGCTTTGTTTCTCTCCAGCCTTTGCATATCCTCTTCATCCACTTCCCATGTCTCATTACCATGCAACATCGCACACAGGCATCATACAGCCAGCCTTTCATTCATAGAAGCCTCTTGATGTCAACAGAGGTAGTTGTTTCCCGAACCTTTCCTCTCCTGTTCTTACTCTAGCTACTATGCTTTCAGAGCTACCTCCTCTATTACTAATTAGATCCGCTGTGTAATAGAAACTATCAACTACTTCTGTGGATCTTTTCTGGGATTGGAAAATGTTATGTTCTATTGGGACTCTTACTCCCACCTACCCCTATATATCTGCCACATACAAAGTCTGTTAGCCAGCTAGCTATCCCACTACAGCTTGTGTATCCATGCCTTACATTGTGTACATTGTATAGTGTTCCTACCTTCTCCTTTTCTACATATTGAGCACAGCCACTTCTCTGAAAGATTCAGAGTCCTATTTTCTTTCTTACTAAATCTTTAGGGCGAAAGTGGTTTGGTGTATCGCTGGATTGCAGGGGGACCCCTTGGTTCTATCAAGAGGTAAAAGATATCATGCGAGCAAAGAAGGCTGCCTTCAAAACTTGGCTCGGAAATAAGTCCTCCTTCTTGCACTTGTGGTATAAGGAGGACTCTGCCCCAACAACCTTCTCAGGAGTAAGTGAGCAAAGAAGAAGAACACTAAATCTTTAGTCTTTGTTAAATTCATGTTGAATTTTGATTCTAAGTTCTGTTTCCACAACAGGAATTTCTTCTCTTATCTCTTCCATAGGTAATCAGCATACAAAAATTCCCATGCATAGCCGATCTTAAACTCTCCTCTTATGGCCTGGAGAACTATGTTAAACAGGAGTCAACTGAGGACAGACCAGATGAACAATTACTTGCACATTGAATTCCTCACGAAACTCATTACCTACTCGCACTTTATTACACCTTCTTTCCCTAGGAATCGCCAGATAACATGGTACTCTGACAAATACCTTCTCTAGATCAATGAAAGCTAGATATAGCAGCTTACACATAGCTAGGAACTTTTCTTTTAGTTGTCTCAGTTAGAAGAAAGCACTTGTGGTACTCTTTCCTGGCACAAATCCAAACAGCATCTCATCTATTTTCCCTAATTCTTTGACACTTTCATAACTTGATTTATCAGTTTTTAGGCCTCTGTAGTTGCTCCTTTCTAGAGCATCATCTTTTCCCTTGTAACAATTAATGATTGTTCTACTACACTCATCATTAGATATGACAACATCATGTATTACTTGATTAACTATGCAGTTGACTAGCTTGTCTCTTACTTCACTAGATGATTTTGGCATCTCAGTGGCTATCTCTGACGATCCAGCAGCTTTTCCATGATTCATCTTCCTGAATGCTTCTTTGACTCTATAACTGTCAACTTCATTAGCCAATCCCTGTGTTTAGTTTATTGGGGATTTATATATGTAGTAAACACTATACCCACTACATCAGAGATCAGTAGGAGGCCCATACAAAGTATGATTGACCTAATGACTAGAAGTGATCCCAGCTGTCACTGATGCTGAAGGAAATCACAGGCATCTGAGCGATTACACAATACAGTAAAGACCTTAACATGCATGTTCATACCTTAACTATCTCCAAGAGGTTGTGCTGTCTTCCTACTTTTCAGGCCCATGAAAATAAGCAAGACACACATGCAACCTCCTGATCATGATCATCAAATGCAGAACTTAAGATTTGTCACCATCAATGTTGGGAGAATGGTGAGGTTGTGGGGATGCTAGGGAGGAGACGAGTAGATGTGTGTTGTGTGCAAGAAGTAAGTGGAGGGGTGCTTCAGCCAGATTCATCACAGGCAAAAGACAATGAAACAAATTATTCTGGGTGGAGTAGGAATGCTCCTTGCTGAGAGATGTATAGACTGTAAAATGTGGGTGTCCCGACAAAAAGCACTCAACCCACACTGTAAGGTGGTTGTGTGGTGGTCACAACATAAAGCACCTGGCATACACTGTAAATGTGGTTGGCATTGAGAAGGGCATCAACCGTAGAAACCTAGCCAGAAACAGTTCCATATGAGCAAGACACTGTCACCTGACCCAACTTGCCTCTAATGGGACAACCCGTCTATCCCATGCTAGCGTGGAATCATCAACATCATCTTTTAACGTCCATCTTCCATGCTAGCATGGGGTTAGACGGTTTTGTTTCATTTGATGCGGGATTGGTCAGGAGACCATGTCTCGCTCATACAGAACTGTCTCTGGCAGGTTTTCTACGGCTTGATGCCCTTCCTAACACCAACCACATTTACAGTGTGGACTGGGAGCCTTTTTACTGTGTCTCCTACACGACCACTTTACAGTGTGGACTGGGTGCTTTTTGTTGTGCCACCGACTCATCATCATCATCATCGTTTAACGTCCATCTTCCACGCTTGCATGGGTTTGGACGGGAATTTTCCCACTTGAGGCAAGATTGGTTGTCTTGCTCGTATAGGACTGTCTGGCGGGTTTTCTACGGCTGGATGCCCTTCCTAACACCAACCACATTTACAGTGTGGAACTGGGAGGTTTTTACCGTGTTACCTACACGGCCACATTACAGCGTGGACTGTGTTTTTTTGTCGTGACACCTACACGACCTCATTTGTTTCGGCCTGGATGTTGTAGTACCAACATAACTTTACATTGAAAGGGGTGGTGTGGATGGGGTGGGGGTAGTGGGACGGGGTGTGTTTTTGTTAGAGGTGCCTACTGACTGTAGGTTTCGCTTTGTACTTAGGCAAGGCGGGTCTTCTGTATTACTGTGTATCGCCAAAGATCTCGGTCCAGTGACATTGTCTTGGAAAGGTGTAAGTGTGTGAGGTCGGAATTTATCAAGTCGTCCCAGGTTTTTCTGGGTCTGCCTACTCCGTGGCTACGGTCTATTTTGATCGCCCTGCACTTTTTTATACAGCTGTCGTCTTTCATGCGCATCACGTGACCATACCAACGTAGTCTTCTCTCGAGTAAACATCTGATCCCTCTTATTCCTAATTTCTCCCTTAGTTCGTTTATGCTTTGCCGTTCACGTATATTACTATTACACATCCAGCGGAGCATGCAAGCTTCATTCCTCTCCAGTCTGCGTATATCCTCTGCACACAATGCCCAGGTCTCACTGACACAGTGGACGGAAATGGGAAGATGGGGTCGGGTGTGTGGGGTGGGGTGTATATTGGGTTAAGAGGTGCCTACTGACTGTAGGTTTGTATGCAAGGCGGGTCTTCCGTACAACTGCATAGCGCCATTAAATGATGGGCTTTAAATGATGATATATATATATTATATATACATAAGGGCGGTGGATTGGCAGTATCGGTAGAGGGTCGGACGTATTGAGTTACGGCCCTTGCCATTCTGAGTTCAAATCCCACCGAGGTTAACTTTGCCTTTCATCCTTACAGGGTCGATAAAATAAAGTACCAGTAATACACTGGGGTAATAGCTGGCCTTGTGCCAAAAGTAGAAACAATTATATATACATATGGCGTAGTATTATGGTTGATTAATATTTTATGTAAACTATCCATATACAATAAATTTGATATCTGATATTCAATATTCCTATTCAATGTAAAGACCTTATACCTCACCTTATGTGTTCATTTTTTTTTATTGTCAATTAATTAACCAAACATGAAAAGACAATCCAGATTTTGATTATTATTTTCCTCTTTATGAAAGGTTATCAACACATTGGCATTATTTAACAGCCCAGAAGAGAGGTTGTGTTCCCGTCGTGTCTTGGACCAGTCTGGCAAGATGTGGCCATATCACCATGATCTTTTTCTTCAAGGTATTGTTGCTGTAAGTTATTTATTGTTTTGTTTATGAGCTTTTAAAGTATTTTTTCTTATTTAATCAATTAATTATCTGATTACACTGGGCAACAAGAAAAATTTTTTTGTCTGGTGCCTGGAATATTTCAACGAATTCTTAAGTGATTTTGCTTGCTAAATTCATAAATAACTTCAATTTTTCTCTATCAGGTCTAGTCAGAAAACTAGACCCGATAGAGTAAGTATTTTATTCATACAAGAGGCATATAATATAAATCAATGAAGAGATCATAACACAAAACAAAACAAAGTACAAATAAAAATTCAAAATTAAAAATGCACATTGGCAAAGATTTTTGGCAGAAAATTCAAGGAATAAATTTACGCGTCTTTGAGCACCGTGAATGTTGAGCAACAGGAGTATCTCGTTTTAAACACCAGCAGTAGTCTGCCAGCATCACAGCATCCCAACGTCCTTGGTACCGAGTTTCCATCTCCTTGATGTCTTGATGGAATCGTTCACCTTGTTCATCGCTAACATTTCTGAGATTTTCAGGAAAACGATCAAGATGACTAAAAAGATAACGCATTTTGATGCTCATATCCGTGCCAATATCACGAAAAGTTGATATCAAGTTGGTAACAAGATCTTTATAGTTTTCACTTTTGTGTTTCCCAAGGAAATTTTGCACTACTACTGCAAAGGCGAGCCAAGCTGATGCTTCATTTTCACTCATCGTTTTCACGAAATTTGTGTCCTTCAAGAGCTTACAGATCTGTGGTCCATCAAAAACCCCTGCTGTAAGTTTTTCAATCATCATGTCTGGAAATACATTGCAGATATACTTGAAGCAATCTCCAATAACTTAAAAACTAGATCTGATAGGACAAAAAGAAGGTTATATTTGGATTCAGGAGACCGATTTTGTATAGGAATGATGTCTATTTCCTAAACACCAAAAACCTTGTAGACCAGTGTTATTAGTGGCAGTCAAACAGAGGCAATATTAAGTAGAGAGGACTCTTCACTCTGGCTGAGCATATGACAACTTATTTTTCTCTATCAGGTCTAGTCAGAAAACTAGACCCGATAGAGTAAGTATTTTATTCATACAAGAGGCATATAATATAAATCAATGAAGAGATCATAACACAAAACAAAACAAAGTACAAATAAAAATTCAAAATTAAAAATGCACATTGGCAAAGATTTTTGGCAGAAAATTCAAGGAATAAATTTACGCGTCTTTGAGCACCGTGAATGTTGAGCAACAGGAGTATCTCGTTTTAAACACCAGCAGTAGTCTGCCAGCATCACAGCATCCCAACGTCCTTGGTACCGAGTTTCCATCTCCTTGATGTCTTGATGGAATCGTTCACCTTGTTCATCGCTAACATTTCTGAGATTTTCAGGAAAACGATCAAGATGACTAAAAAGATAACGCATTTTGATGCTCATATCCGTGCCAATATCACGAAAAGTTGATATCAAGTTGGTAACAAGATCTTTATAGTTTTCACTTTTGTGTTTCCCAAGGAAATTTTGCACTACTACTGCAAAGGCGAGCCAAGCTGATGCTTCATTTTCACTCATCGTTTTCACGAAATTTGTGTCCTTCAAGAGCTTACAGATCTGTGGTCCATCAAAAACCCCTGCTGTAAGTTTTTCAATCATCATGCCTGGAAATACATTGCAGATATACTTGAAGCAATCTCCAATAACTTAAAAACTAGATCTGATAGGACAAAAAGAAGGTTATATTTGGATTCAGGAGACCGATTTTGTATAGGAATGATGTCTATTTCCTAAACACCAAAAACCTTGTAGACCAGTGTTATTAGTGGCAGTCAAACAGAGGCAATATTAAGTAGAGAGGACTCTTCACTCTGGCTGAGCATATGACAACTTATTTTTCTCTATCAGGTCTAGTCAGAAAACTAGACCCGATAGAGTAAGTATTTTATTCATACAAGAGGCATATAATATAAATCAATGAAGAGATCATAACACAAAACAAAACAAAGTACAAATAAAAATTCAAAATTAAAAATGCACATTGGCAAAGATTTTTGGCAGAAAATTCAAGGAATAAATTTACGCGTCTTTGAGCACCGTGAATGTTGAGCAACAGGAGTATCTCGTTTTAAACACCAGCAGTAGTCTGCCAGCATCACAGCATCCCAACGTCCTTGGTACCGAGTTTCCATCTCCTTGATGTCTTGATGGAATCGTTCACCTTGTTCATCGCTAACATTTCTGAGATTTTCAGGAAAACGATCAAGATGACTAAAAAGATAACGCATTTTGATGCTCATATCCGTGCCAATATCACGAAAAGTTGATATCAAGTTGGTAACAAGATCTTTATAGTTTTCACTTTTGTGTTTCCCAAGGAAATTTTGCACTACTACTGCAAAGGCGAGCCAAGCTGATGCTTCATTTTCACTCATCGTTTTCACGAAATTTGTGTCCTTCAAGAGCTTACAGATCTGTGGTCCATCAAAAACCCCTGCTGTAAGTTTTTCAATCATCATGTCTGGAAATACATTGCAGATATACTTGAAGCAATCTCCAATAACTTAAAAACTAGATCTGATAGGACAAAAAGAAGGTTATATTTGGATTCAGGAGACCGATTTTGTATAGGAATGATGTCTATTTCCTAAACACCAAAAACCTTGTAGACCAGTGTTATTAGTGGCAGTCAAACAGAGGCAATATTAAGTAGAGAGGACTCTTCACTCTGGCTGAGCATATGACAACTTATCTAGTGTTGGTGTCGTGATAAAATGCACCCAGTACACTCTGTAAAATAGTAGTGTGGTGCCATGATAGAACACACCCAATACACTCTGGAAAATAGTAGTGCTGGTGCCTTGATAAAATTCACCCAATACACTCTGTAAATTAGTAGTGCTGGTGCCATGATAAAATGCACCCAGTACACTCTGTAAATTAGTAGTGTTGGTGCTTTGATAGAATGCACTCAGTACAGTCTGTAAAGTAGTAGTGTTGGTGCTTTGATAGAATGCACCCAGTACACTCCCGAGAATCGAACTCACAACATTGTGATCACGAGCTTAACACTCTAACCAGTAGGTTGTATCCTTTTGTTTGTTGCAACCTCATTTCGTGCTGTTAAAACATTTTTAGTTCAAACTTTTTAATTCCAAGTTGGATAACTCTTACTACTTCCTTTTGTTGTTCCTACACCCGAAATGGAAGCAAAGACAAGTTATAAAAAGATTTTTTACTGTTTTCACAAACTTTCTCATGCAAGCGTTCATTCTACCCAACATGCAATCTGCAAACATTTTGTGTGGACTGGAATGTGGAAAGTCATTAGAAAGTGGTGCAAAGAATGTCACGCTTGTCAAATCTTCAAAGTGCACATACATGCCAGAGCCCCATTAAAAGAACATCAAGCCCCTACAGCAAGATTTCAAAGTCTACATGTGGATCTTGTTGATTATTTACCATCCACTAATAGAATGACATACATCTTTACAATCATTGTTAGATTTACAAGATGGCCAGAAGCTATTCCCCTTCAAAATGCTCACGGTGAACATCATTGGATATCTTTCTTTGGCATTCCAGTAGATATAACATCAGATAGAGATCCACAATTTACATCAACATTTTGGACACATCTCTAGACATGCCACTACAAGCTATCATCCATAGGCAAATGGAATAATAGAATGCTTCCACTGCCAACCGAAAGCTGCAATCAAAGCCAGTGCTTCAAGAACTAATTGGTATTATGAGCTACCAATATTCCTGTTTGGTCTCTGGTCATCTTGGAAATTTACAATTGATTGCTCATCAGCTAAACTAGTTTATTGATTATCACTTCACTTTCCTGGAGAAATGATACAGCCCATCTCACTATTGAACCAGATTCTTCTTTTTTGAAACAGTTGAAAAAGACAATGCACTCTTTACAACCAACTCAACCTCAGTTTCATGGCAACACATCATCTTATTTTCTAAATAATCTTGCATCATCAGATTTTGTGTAAGACGCGATGAACACAGGCACCCACTTCAGAGACCATATAGACCATTCAAAATTCTTAAAAGGAGTGACAAGTACTTTTAGCTAGACATGAACTGAAAACAAGAAAAAGTCTCTATCGACAGGCTTAAACCTGCCTACATAGAATCTACAACCACAACAAACCTACCCCCGAATGCTCTGCTTCAACCAGGGACCCCAACAGCTATGGTTTCTCCTTCAAAATCATCTTGCTAAAAATCATCCACATCTCCACAGAAACTATTCTCTCACATCATCTTGTACAATGTGCTCATGATGAGCTATCAAACTTCCTTTATGTTATACAAGTGATCTGCTGGGAGGCAGGTAATGTTGTAACCTCATTTTGTTTTGTTAAAACATTTCAGTTCAAACTTCCTTTTGTTGTTCCTACACCTGAAATAGAAGCAAAGACAAGTCATGAAGAAATGCCCTGACTAACCATCAAACTACAACAGATATTATATTATATTTCATTATCACTATTTTCATATGTGAATATAGATATTGTAAGTCATGCTGTGCACTGTTAAATATAAGTGAAATCTTACATCTTCTCATGAGCAGGGAAAATGACCTTAAAAGTTTAGTTGTGTTATGATACATGTGGGATATTGCTCAGATGTGAAACATCCAGTAATTATTCATCACTTTTGTATAGCAGCTCCACTTCACTAATGTTATTTATAATATCAATGTCAGTGTTTCAAGATAGAGAAATGGCAGAGTTGTTAGGGCATAAGGAAGAATGCTTTGTGATATTTGTGCCAACTCTCTCTGTTGTGAGTTCAAATCCTATCAAAGTCAATTTTGTCTTTCATCCTTTGAAAGTAAAAAAAAAAAAATACAAGTGCAGGGGTAGTGGGATTATTAAGGCAGTGTCTGTTCCAGCTTGGTGCATTCTGAGGTCAAATGCTGCTTCCTGTCACTAAAAAAGTGGTGACACTTCTGTCTGGAGTTGTAACCAACAGATAATATCAACTATGGAAGAACCAGTGGGAACATAATTTCCTTGGTGTGAATTAGAAAATTCACTGTAGAATAACATTACTCGGTAGAGTGTGTAGCTTGGAGTTCAGAGAATTACTCCAGGTGGAGCCACTACTTCTTCAAATTAAGAGATCACAGCTCCAATACTATAAGCATGTGATTAGAATTTCTCAGGAAAGAATCACTGGACAGATTTTACAAGCAAAACCAACTGGCAGGAGACCCAGTGGTAGACCCTGAGCAAGATGGTTGGATATCATCCATGAGCTTGGCTGGTCACGCTTGGGGATCCAGCTGGATCAGTTGGGAGACATTTGCTTCTGATAGGACCTGCTGGAAGAAGTGTTTGAGAACCCTGCCCACATAACTCTCTCAGGAATAAGTGGGCAAAGAAGAGAACATTTTTTTCCTTTTAAAGTCAAAACCGATAAAGGAAGCCACTATTGTTAAAGAAAGAAGCAGTGTTTTATGTCTATTTTCCCTTGCTACAAAGAGGATTATCTTTGTCATGCTCATCATGTGATGCTGTTCCTGGTACCCTCTTATGGTACACAGGGAGACAATGTATCTATTCTAAACTGGATATCCATCCATAGGCCCTGAAATCTTGATGGAGTTGTAGGTGTACTGTCAGAGGAATTTTTAACTTGGTAGGCCCATCTATCTTCAGGTCTGAATACAACTGATTTCTTTCAGAGAATGAGAGAGGGAGAGAGAAAAAGAAAGTGATAGAAAGAAATAGAAGAAAAGACCCCAGTATTAAACTGGTACTTTATTTATTAACCTTGTAAAGATGAAAAGCAAAGGTGACCTTAGTAGGATTTGAACTCAGTGAGCTGGGCGTCAAAACAAATATTGCAAAAACATTGTCTCTGACATTCTGATATCCTGCCAATTAATAACCTTAATAACTGTATAATATCGAATATAAAAATTCAAATACGTTTACTAAAAGATTCTTAAATTAATTTCTATTTATAATTGAAGTCTTATTTATACTTTCGATAATTACATTATGGTAATTAATGTCGTATTTAAAAGTACATATTTTTAAATGGTAAGACATTTTATTTTTATTTTTACATAGTTTAAATTGTAAATGATTAAATTAATTTTTTTTAAAATTCTGCATGCACAAAGAAAGAAATTCTGAACAATGTAAGTGTTGTTTATATACTTTGTTGATATTTTCAGGAACCAGGTAGCAAGATCTCTCACCTGATGAAAGAGATGTTGACCAGTAAATACCCAAGTTCTATTATAGACTTGAGTCTACAGAGGGTCTTGCAGACTCCTAACCATTCCAGCCATGAGACATATCGTCAAGAAATGCTGAAGAATGAACTAATTTGTCTACATTATGACGATAATTACGAATCCTACACAAAACAGTGAGTAGATCTGTTGGTTTCAGTTATAGTCATAACCACAATCATCATCGTCACCACCAGAACCATTATACTATCACCCACTCCATACTACCACCTCCTTAGTAGTGAGTCTATGACCAGTACAACTACACCATCCACCACCACAATTACCAATTACATCAGTACCACCACATCAGCATATCCTCTCTGCCATTAAGTCAGTAGTAGATCTATCACCACTACAATTGTATCATCCATCACCATTACTACCTATATAACACTGGTATCTCTTTGTTTTCCAGTAAAAATTTTGTTCCTGTTACAGACTGTGCTGAATCATTTGTGAAAACACTCCGGAAAGAGGTGGGTAATTTTGTTAGTTACATTTAACCCTTGTTTAATGTTATGTTGTGGGTGGGTAGTTTGCTGGTGAAATTAAACCATGGGTAGACTGTTGGTCAATTTGACTGGTCATTGACAGACAGAGGTGGGTCATTGAGGCTGAGATTTAACAAAAAATTTACTTGGGTTGATTAATGGTGCAGTTCAGCCTATGTGTGATAGACTGGATGTGGGTAGCTTGAGGGTAAGGTTTAACCAGTCCATAGGTAGTGATTAGAGTGTTGGAATCATGATTAAAAAGTCATGGTTCTAGTTCCTGGACCAAGCAGTGGATTGTGTTCTTGAGCAAGATGCTTCATTTCATGCCGCTTTTCATGATAGGACTGGGGCCTCTATCATTAAAACACCTGAGAAACCTCCTATGAGATACATTATAGGAGGCCTGCTAAACTTGCATAGGTGTAAGCTGTAAATTTCATTTTTTTTATTTCATAGGTGATGATTATGGTAATCCCATGGATGGAGGTAAGGTGGGTTTAAGGGAAAAGTTTAGTTTATGGTGGATGGTGCTAAGGTGGGTAAGATTTAACCCATGGTTGATTGAAGTGAGATGGTGACAATGACAAGCATTGTAAGGCCATTTTCCCTTCTGAAACAGATTAGTCTTGTAAGTCCCAAGCTAAGTCCCTTTTCTCCTGTCATCTGCATTCCCTCTTACCAACCACTTTTTCATTTCTTCCATCATCTTTAGCCATGTCTTTTTTGGTCTTTCCCTTCCTCTACTTCCTTTCACATTCATTGCTATCACTCCTCTTATCCAGTTAATTTCATCCTTCCTCAACACATCATCCAACCATCTCATTCCATTTCTCTTCACAACATGCACCATTAACTCTATGCCTATGGTTGATGAAGCCATTGTAGGTAATTTTATTCACCCAAAGTTAATGTATCATCATCATCATCATTTAATGTCCATCTTCCACGCTAGCATGGGTTTGGACGGTAATTTTCCCACTTGAGGCAAGATTGATTGTCTTGCTCGTATAGGACTGTCTGGCGGGTTTTCTACGGCTGGATGCCCTTCCTAACACCAACCACGTTTACAGTGTGGACTGGGAGGTTTTTACCGTGTTACCTACACGGCCACATTACAGCGTGGACTGTGTGTTTTTTTGTCGTGACGCCTACACGACCTCATTTATTTAGGACTGGATATTGTGGTACCAACATAGCTTTACATCGAAAGGGGTAGTGTAGATGGCGGTGGGGATAGGATTAGTGGGACGGGGGTGTATTTTGGTTAAGAGGTGCCTACTGACTGTAGGTTTCACTTTGTACTTAGGCAAGGCGGGTCTTCTGTATTACTGTGTAGCACCAAAGATCTCGGTCCAGTGACATTGTCTTGGAGGTTATGACTATAACCTCATCTAGTAGCCTTTCGTAGTGACACTTCCAAGCTACCTTCTTATCAGCGTCAGTGATGGCAAGTACACCATCATCATTAAGGACACACTTCTCCCCGACAATGTCACGGTTTTCTTTGACACATTGCCTAGCAATCCTGAACACCTCACGTTTTTGGTCCTCGCGTTGTAGAACATGCTTGAACTTTCTTTCTTCTGCTTCCCTTCTTTTGAAGTACACTTGTCTCCTAGCTTCCCTCCTGGCCACTTGATAGTCTTCTCTACTTCCCCCTTCCCGCCATACTTTCCAAGCCTGCTTTTTGGCCTTGATTGACTCCTCCACCTTACTGTTCCACCACCACGTTACTCTTCTCCTGCCTATAGGTCTGCTCCAGCCACAGACTTCATCTGTCACCTTCAGCAAGTTAGCCTTCAGGAATTCCCACTGTTCCTCTGTATTGTACGACTCTAATTGCTCTTCCTTACTGTCAAAAGCATCAAGTAATATGCTTTTAAATTTATTACTGGCTGTGGGGTCCTTTAACTTCCATATTTTTCTCCTGAGGATAGTCCTCTTCTGTTGTCAAGTATGTCTTGTCCTGGCTATGAGGTTGCTAACTATGAGTCTATGTTGGGAGGTGCATTCTTCATGGGGGAGGGATTTAGTGTTTACAACAGACACTCTATCACGTCTTCTGGTAAGGATATAATCTATCTGACTGGTGTGTTCCCCTGATCTATAGGTGATCAAGTGATAGTCTCATTTTTTGAAGTTAGTGTTACAGATAGTTAGGTTATTTGCGTCACAGAATTCCAGGATTCTGGAGCCTTCCTCATTTCTAGTACCAAACCCATAGCCTCCATGGATTCCGTCATAGCCGTCACAATGTTGTCCAACATGACCATTTAGGTCGCCAGCAATAATTATGTAGTCACTGTCGGTTATTTGGGAGGTAGTGAGCATTAATGACTCCTAGAATCTGTCTTTTATAACGCCAGGCAGTCCGGATTGGGGTGCGAACACAGATATTATTGTCACAGTAGTTCTATTTAGGACAAGTCTTATTTTAATTATTCTGTCGTTCACTCTATTTACGTCTATTATCTTATCTGCCCATTTTTCAGCTAGCATGATTCCTACTCCGCCCAGCCCATTGTCATTTCCCACCCAGAAAAGTTTATAGCATCGTTTTTTACCCACAATGAATCTAGCAGACCCATCCCTCCACCTGGTCTCTTGGATACAGTAAACATCAACCTCCTTACGTTCAAGCATTTCTACAACCTTGTTAAGGTGCGTACATTCATGGTACCAACTCTGAAATTTTGGATTTCCTTTGGTGGGTGGGAACGGTGGGGCGCAGGGAGGGGTGAGGGAGATGGGGTTATGTTGGCCATTCGCGGCCGAAGTAAAGAGGAGGAGTCCTTGCATTTTCGTTTGGCAGCATGAGGTGAATTTGTCTTTATCTTTGGCATTGTCACTGAGTGTCCAGATTTTTCAGACTCCAGAATTCCGTAGTCCATCTATCATATCGAAAGGCAACCAGGTCTAAACTTAAGAAGCGATAGCATAAGCCGCTGACTTATGATTGGTCCAAGTAATAATGGTGGCGAGTGGGGGTGGGTGAAAGGGGTATGGGGTAGTTAGCGAGAAGGTTTAAATAAAATCCTCGAATTTTGGGCATAATTGAACAAGCAGTAATAAGAGAAGAATTATGGGATTTTAAAATACAAGAAGATTATTTTGAACAACCAGACAGAATTATAGAATAGCATTGAAAAAGAGCAAAGATTGGATTCTGGACGATGATACGGATAGATGAATGGACCGGGGGAAGATGGAGAGAAGAGAAAAAATGGCATTGTACATTACATTTCACAGAGGAGCGAGCAGTTTAGCCATAATAAGGGATTGACAAATTCTGAGTTTCGTACCTCACAACAGGTTTATTTTATATTTGGTGAGAGAAGGAAGGGATTGAGAGAGAGAACCAGCAGGCGCGTATACGCCAAATATAGGGGGGGGGGGGGGGGGGGGGTAAAGATTAGGAGGGAGCAGGAATGCTATTTTATAAAACATCATCATCATTTTATATTTGTTTTCCATGCTGGCATAGGTTGAATGGGTTGTCACTATCCAAGACTAGCTGGGTCATATAACCATGTCTTACTTATATGGTCTATGTTTTGGCATGGTTTCTATAGTTGGATACTCTTGCTAATGCCAACCACAGAGTATACTAGGTGCATTTTATCATGGCACCAACTCTACCTCTGTTAAAGTTAAGAATGCACTCAGGGAAGGGCTTAAGGATTAAAGTTGGCTGAGGAACCCTGTCATAATGATCTCAGAACAGTATTTTCCTTAAAGTCACTGCCATTATCTCATATATTAGCCCTGTCATCCACCAGCTAGCCTACAATAGCTTTCTTGAATCTTTATTTGCAAAACCAAAACATGTGGGTTTAGTAAAGTTTCCCTCAGAACCAATGAAATAATGTACTAATAAATTGGTAGAGTCATTAGTGTCAGATTAAATGCTTTGGGTGTTTGTTCTGGTTCTTTACATTCCATGGTCAACTTTACCTTTCATCATTTCGAGGTTAATAAACAAAGTGCAGTCCATGGGTTATGGATTGGCAGAATTGTTAATGAGTTGCACTGAATATTTTGTAGTGTCTGTTTTGGCTCTTTGCCTTATTAGTTTAAATCTTGCCTCCTGCCACTTGAAAAGTGATGACAATTCTATCAGGAGTTGTGGCCGGCAGATGGTATCAGCAATAGAAAGAACAATGGAAACAGTTTCTTTGTTCCCATCTAACAGTCAGCTTCTTTCTTTTGGTAAGGTGTAACTGAACATTGAAAGTGCTCAAGTGGATTGTTTGATGGTAGCATTTAACTAATTCCACAGTGCCCCCACTGCTACTGCACTTTGCCTAGAGATTCTAATTCAGGAAGTCGGAGTAGACATATTCTTGGATCACTGAATACATTGTGATAAATAGTGCTGGTGACACGATAAAATGCATCCAGTACACTCTGCAAAATGGTTGGCATTAGGAAGTGAGACCTGGGTGCTATCTGCAGAAGACTTGCAAAGATTGGAAAGAAATGAAGCTTGCATTCTCTGATGGATGTGTAATAGTAATATACATGAATGGCAAAGCATAAACAAACTGAGAGAGAAACTAGACATAAGAGGAATCAGATGCAGTGGTGCAGGACAGGGATTTCTTAGCACTTCTTTACCCAGTAATCATCATTGATTTGAGATCATGTCTTCCTTGGTCTTCCTCTTCTGTAGCTTCCTTCCGCTGGGATTTATTGACATTTCTTCACCCAGTGATCATCATCCATGTGCATTCATATGTCCACACCAGCGAAGTCTTCTTTCTTGTACATGACATCTGATTCCTCTTATACCTAGTTTCTCTCTCAGTTCATCTGTTCTTTGTCGTTTATGCACATTAATATGTCTTAAACATGTTGTTTATTTCAGCTTTTCTAGTTGTCTAGAATCTCTTTGCCAAGCTTTATAAGTACCAGAGATATACTGGGATGACAAAGAAACTTTACACCTCTTTTTCTCTGTCTCATAAGTTTATACTCTTGTACTAATATAAAAACATAATTATTGGTTTTGATAATATACCCATCATGAGGTTGAAAGTGACTAGGTGAGAGGAGTGATAGAAATTATTGTGGAAAGAAGTAGAGGAAAGGGAAGACCAAGAAAAACATGGCAAAATATGATGGAGGAGAAAATAAAAGCCAGAGCGTTGGTGAGGGAGCTTGCAAACAATAAGGTAAAATGGAGCAGCTAGTGACGAGGCCTGCAAGGCTATCCACTGCCTTAAGATACTTATTGTTATATTGGTTTTGTGTTTTGTTGCTTTATTTCAGCTTATATAGCTGTCCAGAATCTTTTGAACAAGCTTTATAAAATAAGTACCAGAGATATACTGTGGTTGTCAAAGCAATCAGTTGTCCTTCTTTGTCTCTGTCCTATAAATTTATAATCTTGTGCTAATGTACAAAATTATTATTGTTGGTGTTGTGGTATATAAAATTATTGTTGTTTGTTTCAGCTTCTCCAGCTGCCCAGAATCTCTTCAGGGAACCTGTGTGGTGTGTGGGAGTCACATATCAACAACTTCCTGTGGTTACTACAGAGAAAAGCTCTGTGTCTCATCAAATATGTTGAACAGGAAACGTAAGTATGGCTTCCATTTTACCATTTTCATCTCTCGCTATTGACTGAATGAGCAGATTGTAAGACAAAATACCTTACAGTATTATTTGTTTTGACTCTCTACACTCTGAGTCCAAATCCCACCAGAGTCATGAAAGTTGACCTCAGCGAGGTTTGAACTCACAACACAGCAGGTTGAATACTGCAAAGCGTTATATCTAATCGTCTAATGAAATGAAATTTATTGCTTAGACCTATGAAGGTTTAGCCGTCACCCTATGAGGATGCATCCCATAGGAGGTTTCTCAGATGTTTAATGGTAGGAGCCCTAGTCCCATCATGAAAAGCAATGTGAAGTGAAGCATCATGCTGAAGAACACAACATGTCACCTGGTTCAGGAATCAAACCCACAATCTTATGGTTGTGTGTCTAACACCCTCACCTGCAAAAATTTGTAGACCCATCCCCAATGATCTCATACACAAAATATTAAAAATACATGGCAACAGGCAGAAGAAAGCTCAAGAGGCAACACTTATTCAATACATATGTGCATGAATATTTTTTACGGAGGAATATATTTTGCAGTAATTATTCTGCATATATGATAGTATCCATTTATACAATTTACAATGTTTAATTTAGTAGGAACACTTTGTTCCTTTGCTCATGGTAAGATTTACAAGAAAAAAAAAATCATTTGTAATTTATATTTTCATTTTCAATGTTTGTCAATTATATCAGGTATTAATGTATACTATCTATCAACTGTAAGTCTACCTATGGCTAAACAGCAATGAATGATTCTCCCAGTCATTAAAATGTTGGATAGATTAGAATGCTTTGCAATATTCAGTCCAACGTTTTGTGCTCTGATTTCAAATCTCATTCAGGTCAACTTGTCGATGTAGTATTGCATAAGTTTTAATTTTATCAGTTTAACATTTCAAATCGTAATAAATAAATAAATAAATTAAAAACAAAAAGAATAAATACATTTTAATCGATATTACCATCAAATCAGTTTGAAACAGATGAGCATCCTTGTTTTCTTTTTTTCAAACAGTAACCGTGGAAGTCATCCATTAAACGATGGTATCCATAAACTCCGCCAGGATCTTGGCTTAACCTTAGAAGCTGACTTGAGAATAGTCTTAGCAGCTGCTGACAAACTGAAGCCAGGGATATACTCTCTTGTCATATCAGACGGACGACGTCAATCTGACCATTTTGGACAGTTCTTTGATTAAAACAAGCATTTTTATTTATTTACTTCATGTACATGTGTGTGTGTGTATATATATATATACACACACACATACATACACACAAAGCAATATATATATGTATATACTTACACATATCAAGTAATATATATGTATATATACATATGTGCATATATATACAGTAATGTGTATGTTTGCTTATACATAAATCAATAAAACACACACAAACACACACATAGCAATATGTGTGTGTGTTTGGCGGGGGCGTATATGCAGGCTGCCCTGATTTTCCACAAGGATACAGTCTTGGCATCAATAAAAACATTTTCAAAAGTTTTTACTAATTCATCTATCTAAAAATGATCAACCCCAGTCGCTTAAAGCATCACGAAGGGAGATAACTCTGTTCGCTGACATTAATATATTATATCCTCTGATGTCCTTTGCAAAAGATTAGATAGATGCTGCAATGTTTTTTTAAATAAATATATTATTTTGATATTTTATTATATAAAATTAATAAACAATAAATCACTGCTGAAGGGTCTCCAGAATAAAGGTACTCGATAGGGTGCATAGCTTGAAGATCGGGTAGTTGCTCAAAGTAGGCCGACTAATTCTCTGCATTGAGAGATCACTGCTCCAGTATTACAGATGTGGTTAGAATGTTTAAGAAAAGAATCACCAGACAGATTTTAGGCCAGAATCCTAGAGGTAGATTCCAAGCAAGATGATTGAATAACATCCACAAACAACTGTTGGTCTTGCTTAGGGATCCATCTGGATCATTTAGTGAAAGTCTTTTGCAATAGGATCCTCTGAAAGGTGTGTCTGAAGACTCTGCTCCCATGACCTTCTCAGGCATATGTGGGGAAGAAGAAAAAGAAATTACTACCTGAAATACTAAAAATGAATATAAATAAATTGTGTACTCACCAAGTGATTTTGAGCTAAAGTTGATTATGCAGTATTTATAGTTCAACAGAGGCACTGGTCACAGCTTCATTTCTGCGATAATGACCCTAGTTGAGGGCCAGGTTGATGTCCATGCGCTTTCCTAAAATATGAGCCCAGAATTGTTTGCCATGTCTTCTCTTAAAAATTTCAAAATTATGTGCTAAAGCTTCATTAAAATTCATTTTGACAAAATCACTTCACTTCCAGTTGTGGCCCATTTCACAAAGCTCTTAAATCAGAGTCTATATTAGCAAGAAATCAGCTTTTGTTAACTTATGACACACTCCAATTCATCTTCTTTTTGTGTATCCAGGTGTTCTGCCAAATCTGTTAATTCTCAATAGAAGTCTTCTCTTTTCTCACCAGTAACCAATTCAATTTTAAGATGTTTTTTCTTCCAACTTTATGATGTCTTTCCTGCCAATTCCAAGATGCCTCTCATGCCAACTTTAAAACTTCTTTTATGATTACAGTGTATTTCTAACGTTTTTGTTTTCCTTCTCTTTGCATGTTCATTGCTCTTTCTCTTCCGCTGTATTTGCCTGCCTCTCACAAGGCCACACTCCTCTCCACTCACTCATGGTCTTCTCCCTCCTTCTCTACTCTCTGTCCCTCCCTCTGCCCGCCTCTTGCTTCGTCCTCGTGCACAGCCCACCTAGCCCCTCCTCCTCTTCACCGCAGATTCCGAGTGAATTCAACTCCCCCCCCCCCTACAACTGTTAGCCCACCACCCAACCTCCGCTCTAGTCCCACCGTTAGAACCACTGCTGCCTCCTTTACTGACTCACTCCCTCCACCAAATTCCAATGCTGGCCCTCTACTGATGGCTGCTGCCAACCCACCACTTGGTTGTGCTTTCTGCGCTCGCACTAGCCGGTACTTAAAGACAATTAAATGTCACCTATGCCACGCAAGTTATCACAGAAGCTGTGTCAGCATCACCAAAGCTCAAGCCGAAAGGCTTCAATACTGGACCTGTAATCGGTACCACTTTAGCTCCGACGTATTCAGTGGGGATGCCCCACGCTTCGATGACCAACTTTCTACCGAGGACTTTGCCACAGCCCTCCAGGGTTTCTCCAAATCTAAGCTCGTTAACCGGATCCCTAAGGGAGCTCGGAATAGCTTTGCATGTGCCCTCTCTAATTTATTGAAAAACATTTGCTCGTCCAACAATAGGTCTGACTGGCAGAAATTGTTTTTGTTTCGCCTCAACTCTCTTCACGTGCACAATGAGAATTCAGGTTCCCTCACGTCCTCTCTCGAGCCGCAGTTCCAGCTGTTTGAGTCCACCCCAACCATGTCTCATCTCAGTTCGACATCGAGCTCGGTGTCCACCAACAGACAACCGGTAGGCCTCAAGCGAGCGGTCAATGCCAAATTCAGCGAATTTTACATTAAAGGGGCTGTCCGTCTCTTTTCTCTGTCCTCCCTTGCTCCATGCAACTCTGATTCTCTTGAGCGACTGAAAGAGAAGCACCCATCGGAGCCCCCAGATGATCAGCTACACTGGAATACTACCACCAGAATACTCGAGACCGATTTACACCACCAATATCATCAGAAAGGTGATTTCATCCTTCCCCGCTGGGTCAGGCGTGGGAATTAACAGCCTCCATCCTCAATACTTCAAGGATAGTATTTCCTTATCGACCGGTGACACCGGACTCGAGCTCTTGGAGAGTCTGACTCAGTTTGTGAATCAGTTCTCTTCAGTGAACGTTCTCCCATTCATCCGCTCAGTTCTTCGGTGCGAAGCTATTTGGTCTCACCAAGCCCAATGGAGACCTGCGCCCCATTGCGGTTGGCTGCACCCTTCGCCGCCTCACTGCAAAGGCGTGTTTGCTGTTGGTCTCCGACTCACTGGTGGAGGAATTCTCCCCCATCCAGCTGGGGGTGGGTACCAAGTTGGGATGTGAGGCTGCTGTCCATGCTACCAGAGCATTTACCAACTTGACGTCAGGAACGCCTTTAACTCCGTCAGCCGTGACGTCGTCCACGTCCTCGGCTCAGTAAGAAAGAAGGTCCCACAGCTCTACCACTTTGCTTAGCAGGCTTATTGGGAGCCCTCCTACCTCTCTTTCGGTAACCAAATCATTACCTCTGCCTAAGGAGTCCAACAGGGTGACCCACTCGGGCCCGCTCTGTTTGCACTGGGCATTGATGACGTCACCAAGATAGGGGTTGAGTTGGACCTCAATGTCTGGTACCTCGACGACGCCTGTTTGGGGGGAGCTCTGGATATGATTCTCGCCACTACCAACAAGATGGTTGAGGAGCTTGGCCGCCGGGGTCTCCAGGTCAATAGCTCTAAATGTGAGCTCTGGATCCTCAACCACCCGGCATCTCATCACCAACAGCTAATCGACCTGTTTGCAGAGTCCTTCCCTTCCATCGTGGTCCATCCCCCGCCAGCTTGGTGCTCCTTCGGAGCCCCAATCACAGACCTGGTCTTCGAGTCAATCTTACAACCGAAGATGGTTGGGCTTGAGCAGCTGCTGAAGAATATTAAGGTTTTTGAACCCCATCAAGGTTTCTTCATACTCAAGAACTACCTGTCTATTCCTAAGCTTCTGTATCTGCTCAGGGTCAGCCCCTCTTACAGATTTCCGTCCAGCCTCCAACGCTTTGACGACCTAATCTTCGAGAGACTCGAGTGCCTGGTCAATGTTAGACTCCAGAGTCCCGCGATCAGGCTGCGTTGGCCAAGCGATTTGGGGGGTCTTGGTCTTCATAAGTGTTCGTCCCTCTCTCTCTCCTGCTTCCTTTCCTCCACCCACACTTTCTCCACCAGGGTGAGCAGCATCCTCTCCTCTCCAACATGGACTAGTTCCAACGGAGTTGGGTGAAGCTCTCCAGCAATGGAGTGAGTTGGGCTTGTCTCTTCCTGAAAAGGTGGAGTACAGTCGAAGTCAGAGAACTTGGGATGGCATAAGTTCGAAGGCCACCTTCGACTCCCTCTTCGTCCAGTCAGATCAGTTTGCAAGATGCCGCTTACTATCTGCCAGCGCCAAATACTCAGGCGACTGGGTTGATGTCCTACCCGTGGCCTACTCAGCCTGGACGAACTTCATGTCTCCATCGCCCTCAGAGTGGGAGCTGATGTCTGCATGGGTTTGAGGTGCCGATGCGGCAAACTCCTTGACTCCACAGGCCTCCACGGTCTTTCTTGCCGCCTGAATGCCGGCCGCTTCACACGGAGCTAAACCTCATCCCCAAAAGAGCTTTGGCCTGGGCGAACATCCCTTCAGTCTTGGAACCATCTGGGTTGTCCAGAAGTGACAGCAAAAGACCTGATGGCCTTACCCTGGTCGAGAGGCAGGTGCTTTGTCTGGGACGTCACTGTTGGTGACTCTTTTGCTCTTTCCCACATCCTGGATGCTGCGGTTAGGACGAGAGCTACAGCTTCTGCAGCTGAGTGGAGTAAGACCCTCAAATACTCTGATCTGTCGGCGAGCTACCGTTTTCAGCCTGTGGCTTTCAAGATGTTTGAGGGAGTCGGGCCGCTGACTGCGAGGTTCCTCTCTTCACTGGCGACTAGCCTAATAGAGGTAACTGGCGAGGGCGCTTGGCTGTGCCAGCGCATTTGCCTTGCCATCACCCGAGGCAACGCTGCGAGTGTGCTGGCTTGCCTCAAAAGTCATTAGAGAGGTCGCCCAGTACCCCTCGCTGCTGTCTTTTGCTCTGGTGTTGGCTCAGTTGCATTTACATTTTCTTTACTGTTTTAAACAATGATTTGTTTGTTTGTTTTTTCTAGTACTGTTTGGTATTCCTTCTTAAGTTCCCACGCAGTTTTTTTTCCCTCTTCTTTTATTTAAACATTGCCTTTCTCCCTTAAACCTTTTCCTTACTTTCATTATTTATTTATTTTTCCCTCTTTCTTTTTCTTTTTGTTATTGCAAACATTATATAACCGAATTGAAATTTGTCGAATAAATAACAGAGTTTAGTAACCCTTTTCCCCCCCAAATGGACAGCATTTAAAATTATGGCTGCCAATAATCATTTACAGTCACATAGGGTTTGTGTCTAACACATCAACCATTTTCTTAAAGGATTGCTGCAGTTAATATACCTTGAATGTTATTATTCACTGGTCCATTGACTACCTAATACATGTTATATTTGGAAGTATGTAAATTACTTTTTTAAGCTTAATTTAAACATTATGATATTGAGGAACAATAAGTTTTGTTGTATAATAGAAAATAGCATTGGGTAGTAAATGATAATAATAATGAAAATATTGTGTACAGTGCTCAGGTGCACTAATTCTAATTGCAGAAGTTGTACACTATAACAATCAAATTTATTCACCAGTTCATAAACGATTTCTGTGTAACCTACACCACTTTCAATAGATTCGCAACAACAACCATTTTAAGGCCATTTTCCCTGCTAAAAGAGGAGTTAGCCTTTTGGGCCCCACACCAGGGTTAATACTCAACATGGGTTCGCTTTTGAGGCAATGTTTTATGGCCAGATGCCTTTCCTGGTGCTATCCCTTTTAACTACTTTTTACGACATGCAGTGATTTGGACAGCTGTAAATTATTTAACACTTCCAATGCATATGGTATTTCTAAGTTGTACTTAATCTAAACTTGGCAGCTTTAAATCTTAATGAAAACTTTTCTTCAATCACAATAAAGATCTCTGAAGGTATTCTCTTCCAATATAACTGCCTTTTATATATTGAAAATAAGGTGATCAGGATATTCGCCTCTCTGTACAATGGTTTGCAATTTTGCAGGGAATGCTTTAGCTGCTTTGGTATCTACATTTGCTGCATTGCCTCACCAGTTATCTTAACACTGTGACACTTAGAGCCTGCAAACCAGCCCTTACTATGAAATGTTTTATCTCCATTCTCTTTCTCCTTCAATTTATCAGAAATAAACTTTGCCTTATGAAGAATGATAGCTTGATTCATTGGAATACTTCTTTGATTTAAGTCTTCCACAACGCTA
>OZ024742.1:72328899-72391399 GCA_964016885.1 Eledone cirrhosa | reverse complement strand
GTGTCAGGTCGTCTGCGTATAGGAGTTCCCATGGGCAGCCTGTCTTGAACTCCTCTGTTATAGCCTGAAGGGCAATAATAAATAGTAGGGGGCTGAGAACAGAGCCCTGATGGACGCCAACTTTTACGCTAAACTCTTCACTATATTCGTTGTTAATTCTAACCTTGCTGACTGTTTCTTTATACATGGCTTGTATAGCCCTCACAAGCCATTCGTCAACGCCTAGTTTTCTAAGAGCCCACCAGATAATGGAGCGGGGGACTCTGTCGAAGGCTTTCTCCAAGTCGACAAAAGCTAAGTAGAGGGGTTTACCTTTAGCTAGGTACTTCTCCTGTAGTTGTCGTACTATGAAAAGAGCGTCTGTGGTACTTTTGCCTGACACAAACCCGAACTGCATTTCATCTAGGTCAATTCTCTCTCTGATTAGTTGCGCTATTACTTTTTCTGTGACCTTCATGACCTGGTCGATTAATTTAATGCCTCTATAGTTACTCCTATCTAGGGCGTCTCCTTTACCCTTATAACAGTTAACGATGATGCTGCTATGCCAGTCCTTCGGAACAGCCCCATTCTGTACGACTTGGTTAACTATGCGGGTGACCATGGTGTGTCCCACCGTGCCAGATGCCTTCAGCATCTCAGCAACTATTTCCGAAGGCCCAGCCGCCTTACCTGTCTTCATATCCTTGATTGCCTTACTTATTATACTCCCCTCGACTAACACTGCTGGTCCCTCTATTGGGTCGACATGGGGGAGACTGTCTTTCTCCCATACATATATACACACACTGAGTGCGTCATAATGTTGTAATGCAGACAGCCAGGCATACAGACAGATATTATGAAGGCTCGACGTCATATCTATGTATCTATCTAAAAAGAGAAAGATCACTAAATCGCCTAATGCGGTCCCTAGGGCATTGAAAATTAGAATTTTTTTTTGCTCAGAACACTCAATAGGACCATAAGTATTACATGTGTAAGGTTTGAAAAAAAACGGTTGGGCAGTACTCGAGTTTTAGGGAAACAAATACACAGACATTCATTGTTTTATATATATATATATATATAGTTTTGCGAGGTTTTTGATATGAAATCGTGTGTCGAAACAAATATTGTTATACTTGGGGAGGGTCATATTTGTGTAATATTGCCAGAATTAATAACAGAACCCACTCAATGTTTGGTTGGTTTTCGCTTCTGTGTCTTTTATATCGGTCAATTTAATTTATTCGGTCCTCAATGTTGCCATTGACTGACCAACGGTAAAAAATAATACAGATACAATATAGACACAAACACATATATATAGTTTATCAAAGTTCTTTCGTTGCACATCTGCAACATCGTCAGTGGTGCTATTGTTTCCTCCCATTGCATTGTATGTCTACGCCATCTTTATTTAGTCTGTTTATATATTTATTTATTTGTTTATTTTTTTGTCTTCTTTGCGCATGCGTTTGCGTGTGTGTATAGTGTTTTGTTTGATGTGTGTTCGTGTTTGGGTGACTGTATTGGTTAATGTATTCTATCTTTACTAGTGTGTGTTTATATGTGTTTGTTGTTGTGCTTGTGTATGTATTTATTTATTTATCTATTTATTTTTTTATTTATTTATTTATACTTCTCTTAGGTCAGTGTTGTTATTCCATTCATTTTTTCTGTTTAGCCTTGCCCTTCTAAGTTCTATTTCACTGGCCTCTCTGATTTGCCTATCTGCTGGGTCATTTCTATGTTTAAATATTATTCTAATTTCTAGGTTGTTTATATTACCGTCGTGTTGTTGTCTGGCATGTTCGTATAGTTCATGCCAGACAACAACACGGCGGTAACATAGACAATATAGAAATTAGAATAATATCTAAGCATAGAAATGACCCAGCAGATAGGCAAATCAGAGAGGCCAGTGAAATAGAACTTAGAAGGCCAAGGCTAAACAGAAAAAATGAATGGAATAACAACAACACTGACCTAAGAGAAGTATAAATAAATAGATAAGTAAATAAATACATACACAAGCACAATAACAACAAACACATATAAACACACACTAATAAAGATAGAATACATTAACCAATACAGTCACCCAAACACGAACACACATCAAACAAAACACTATACACACACGCAAACGCATGTGCAAAGAAGACAAAAAAATAAACAAATAAATAAATATATAAACAGACTAAATAAAGATGGCATAGACATACAATGCAACGGGAGGAAACAATAGCACCACTGACGATGTTGCAGATGTGCAACGAAAGAACTTTGATAAACTATATATATGTGTTTGTGTCTATATTGTATCTGTATTATTTTTTACCGTTGGTCAGTCAATGGCAACATTGAGGACCGAATAAATTAAATTGACCGATATAAAAGACACAGAAGCGAAAAGCGAAAACCAACCAAACAGTGAGTGTGTTCTGTTATTAATTCTGGCAATATTACACAAATATGACCCTCCCCAAGTATAACAATATATATATATATATATGATTACTGGTTGCTATTTTTTCATATTTTAATTCAATAAATTGCCATTAGGCACATTTCCAAATATGTCTTTAGGCGAACAAGCCTTAATCAGACAGCTGGTTAATGAGAAATATATAGAATTACATAATGTTGGGGACATTTGGACCGAAGCTACCTAATATGTTACGTTCCGAGTTAATCCATCATGGGAAGTAGTTCATAGTAAGCAGCTATCTCTCAGTGTCAGTAAACGTGGCTGATGTTTTGTGGTTGATTCAAAATTATCCCTGAATGGATGATGGGTGTTTACTTTAATTGCTTTACTTTTGACTTTGATTTATGCATATGTTGTTGTTTCATCTTATTGGCTGAGTTGTCAGTCATCATATATATGTAATAACTCTCAAGTGTATTTCCTATCTACTCCAGTGTTTTCTTAGCTATCTCTTTATTGTGTATTTTATTTATTGTTCCTTAATAAAGATGTTCTTTTTGTTGTATAGGTCAGTCTATAATCAGATATAGTTGTAGATGCTGGATCATATGTGAATTTCACCATGTGGTCTCAGGCAGATGTAATAAAGAACAATGGTGAATAGAGGAATATGTATAACTTCATACCTATCTCCCTCCCCTATTTCCCCCTCCCCAGAGCTAAGAGGGCTCTACAATTGGGTCTATAACCAACAATCTGACAACAGTGATGATGCCATGAAAATGCGCCTGGTACACTCTGATGGATGGTTGGTAACAGGAAGGGCATCCTGCTGTAGAAACCATGCCTAAAAGGCTTGAGAGGACCCTTTAGTTGTGTCAAAGATTCAACTCCTCTAGTGTTGGTGACCTACACGATAACTGCACCCAGTACATGCTGTAAGGTGGTTGGTGTTAGGAAGGACAGTCAACCATGGAAAGTTTGCCAAACAAGGGTTGGGAGGACCCTCCAATTTGTGTCAAAAGACAAGACAACTTCTCTGCATTTGATATGATCATAGGTAACCAAGATACAGACCCCTCAGCCTGTCTGCTAGATCAGTAGCCCCACTTCAGTACTGACTTGGTCTGACTCTTGCTAGCAGGGAAAGCAGGCATTAAATGGTTTTGCTATATATATATATATATATGTATATGTATGAAGAAATGATTTATATTTAGGATAAAAACCAATACTTGTGTAGTGGAAGAGGAAGATTCAAGAAAAGAAACTAAATTACAGGCTTAATGAGAAGTTACTGGTTACATATATAAGAGAAATTATTGTTTGTAGCGAGGACAGATCAGGTTAACACTATTGGATTAATTATTCTATTAATTAGTTGTCATATGTTATACTAAGTTGTGAGGGTTAAAATAATAGAATAAGCTAGTCATAAGAAAACCAAATGGGATATTCCAAACAGATCATAGAACATAGATAATTAAATTTAGATATTTAGTGTATTTGGTTTTATTGTTGTTGGTTTATAGATTTCAGGTAATTCTGGCAAGGAACATTTTCAGGGGTGTACATTTGTGTCACGTGTAAGTACCTGTGTGGGACCTTCCGGGATCATAACTTAAATTATAAATATAATTATAGCATTAATAGATAATATTATGTTTATATAAAGTTGTTAGTTAATAATATTAGGTTTATAAGGCAGTGGATTGGCAGCATTGGTAGAGTGCTAGACAACATACTTTGTGGCATATAGTTACATCCCTTTACTTATTTTCTTTATCAGCCATGTTGTTAATGGAATTATTTTTATTATATGGCGAGAAGTGTCTGGATGATACTGTGTCTGGCCATTTTCAAATTGCATTTTAGCAAAGTATTGTGATATTGTCTCCTTAAGAGCAACCTTTGATATTTTAGTTTTGTAGTTAGGGCTTGACAATGAGAAGGAGAAGAAACTAGATTTTTATATGTACTTGAGAATATTTCTGCAATCCTCTGAATAAATATTGCTTTATTTTGATTATGTACAAAAATTATTATTATTATTATTTTTGGAGTCTCAATCATTGATGTTATTTAACTGGAAAGTTTGTTCAAATGAAAATCAAGCCACTACCTGCAGCCTCAGATATTCATGATGTATCGGAGGGTTCTTGCTGTTCCCAGCAAGCACGCCTTTTGAAGTGTTCCAAAAAAAGGGGGCTGGACTAATTTTCTTTAACCATTCTTGATAGTACCTAGTGTTCCTATGACAAACAAGATGACCTTGATCTCATGACGGTCGCAAATCCTTTTTAATTCCCATTTTATTAAGGGCGGTGGATTGGCAGTATCGGTAGAGGGTCGGACGCCATGCTTTCCAGCATAGTTACGTCCCTTTATGATCTGAGTTCAAATCCCGCCGAGGTTGACTTTGCCTTTCATCCTTACGGGGTCGATAAAATAAAGTACCAGTAATGCACTGGGTAATTGCTGGCCTTGTGCCTAAAGTAGAAACAATTATTATTATTATTATTCCGCTGAGATTAGCTTTGCTTTTCATCCTTACAGGGTTGATAAAATAAAGTACCAGTAATGCACTGACCGACTTAATCAACTTTCCCCTTCCCAAAAATTTCTGGCCTTGTGCTTATAGTAGAAATAATAATTATTATTGCTGTTTTTGCTAGTGTCAAGGACTTCCTGGATAATTCTAGCTGATCCAGTTAAGCATAATTTAATCATATCTTTCTTTCACTCAGCATTTTACTGTTCAATCATCTGTATTAGATGCTAGATAAGCTGTATCTTGCAGCCTCAGTTATCTTGTACTTTTCTAAAGAGTTGGGAAATTCACCTTCATATCCAACATCTTCAATCAACCTTTTAAACCTCTTGCCACTATCCCTAATTAATTGGGGTAATAACTTTATGTCAATTCCAAATTATCATTATTGGGGCCTCCATAAAAAGCACCCAGTATGAACTATAAAGTGGTGTTAAGAAGGGTCTGTTGTTTTGAAATTTAGCCCTATTCTTGAATATATTTGGGTTTGAATTCAGAACATAAATGAAATTTTATTAAAAATCTGAGAGTATGTAGTAATAATTATTTCTACTTTTGGCACAAGGCCAGCAATTAACCAGTGTATTACTGGTACTTTATTTTGTCGACCTTGTAAGGATGAAAGGCAAAGTTAACCTAGGCGGGATTCAAACTCAGAATGGCAGTAATAATGAATTTAATTTAGGCCAGAAAATTTGGGGGAAGGGCAAGCTGAGCTGATTAAATCAGCCTCAGTACTTGACTGGTACTTTATTTTATCAACCCTGGACAGATAAAGGGCAAAGTTGACCTCAGTATTATTCGTTTCTAACATAGGGATAAGGTCAGAAATTTGTGAGGAGGAGTATTGAGGTTGGTAAATCAACCTCAATACTTGACTGGTATTTTATTTTATTGAACTCAGAGGAGGAAAGGCAAAATTGATCATGGTTGTTAGTCAAGTAAGTCAACCAAGAAATCTGGCTTTTCTAGCTTTATATGAATGTTAGAAGTCATATTATGACACACTAGGAATTATCGACAAACTATATACTCTGACAACAAGGTTCTTGTCATTGTTGGCTGCTCACCTTACCGACGTAGCAGGTGATACTTGATCATTCCAGCCTTGCTGTTTTGGCTTGCCTAAAAATTATTTGAGGGAAACTCCAATGTTTTTTCTTGTGGCATGTTTTCTCATGCATTTTGTGTTATTTGTTTTGGTAATTTATAGATTCACACCTGCCTCGCATTCGATGGGAAATCTTTCTTTTTCTTTTCCTTTTCCTCTATTTTCAATGAATCTGACTTAAAACTTATCGGAAATGATTTGTTTTAAAAAGATAACGGAGGGGGAAAGATGGAGGGAGTTTGCTTTACAATAACATTTTCTCGTACTTTTTTTGTGTTTTTAACGAATCTGACCTCCAAACCCATAAGAAAAGACTTATTTTGCAGAACACGGAGAAGGAAGAATGGGAAGCACCCTGGAAGTTTTAGATCTACCTGTCTTTCATTCATTATTTTCATTATTGGCAGTATCGGTAGAGGGTCGGACGCCATGCTTTGCAGCACAGTTACGTCCCTTTACAGATTGAGTTCAAATCCCGCTGAGGTTAACTTTGCCTTTCATCCTTACGGAGTCGATAAAATAAAGTACCAGTAATACACTGGAATAATTGCTGGCCTTGTGCCAAAAGTAGAAACAATTATTTTCATTACTGAGAAATAATTTATATTTGATGTCTACAGGTACTTGGAAATTATTGGTATGGTATTGAGTATTGATGGTAATGATATATAAACATTCTCACTATCTGTGGTGTGATATGGCATGTAATAATATCTAACATAAGATGTTAGTAATTTTCTTATCAACTATTGTTCTCTGTATCAACAGATATACCAGTCATATCCCAACCTCTCCTTCTCCTCGTCTACCTTGACAATGATAGTTTGTTGTAATTTCACACTGATACACTATGTTGTTGCTCATGTATATATATATACATATATGTATATATACATATACATATATATATATATATATATATATATATATAACTTTGATAGGTTTTGGCCAGTATTGGCCCAGGCCATGTCTAACTTAATAGCACCCCCTGGCGAAGTCTTTCAAATCAGGATTTGGGCACCATGGCCCACTCAAGTAGAGAGTTATTATTTACGGAGACATATCCGGGTGTAGGAGGTTTATCTGGGATTTCTTGAAGGAATTTGTCCAAAGACTTCTTGAACTTGATGGGGTCTGTTTCTGTTTTAATGTGTTTTGGTGTAATGTTAAAGAAAACGGGGCCAATTGAGGTGAAATAATTGAGCCGTATTGTTGTTATGAGATATGAGTGAGATTTTTGTCGTGGGCGGATAGCGCAAGGCCCAACCCTTGGAAAGTGATGCCAACATCATTTGGGCAAAGCTGATAGAATATTTTCCACATCATGCAGATAATGTAGCGCTAATGACGACGTTGGAAAGAATAAAGGTTGAGCTTTTCTAACCGACTCCAATAGTCAAGGCCTGTCATGCCATCTATCTTTTTTGTAATTGATCTTTGGGGTGCTTCAACTTTCATGATACTTTGTTTCGTGTGGGGAGACCACAGTGGACAACAGTATTCAAGAGGAGGTCGGGAAAAAGTGGAGAAAAGAAGGATATGTAGCAAGCTACTTTCCTTTGGTTCATTGATAGGCTATTCGTGCATGATTTGGCTAAGTCAGGCTAATCATGAGCCGCGCAAGGATATGTATTTTCAACTTTCGCCTAAATTAAGATTTTCCCTCTACTTTTGATAAACTTGTTCTCTTGCAGCTTTGATCATGGAAAGGTAAACACTATTTTTCTTTTGCCGTTGACCACTATCCAATATGTAATGGCAATAATATAAATGCGGCCTGCCTAATTCCTCAGCCAGTTGACCATACCTTCTAAACTCTTAATTTGTTTATTCATTTCTTTTGGAATGCCAGCTCAACCTTTCTAATCGGTTTGTAAATAAAATATGTAAAAACATTGTAAATTCTTGTGATGCTATTACCACAGCATAGCCTTTAAATGTGGTATGGAAAGATTCTTTCCAGAGTTATTATCACAGCAACAACAGAACTTACAGCCGAACCTCAATTCAACTTACATTTATTGATATAACAAACCATACCTTTCCTGTTACAACAAAATACATCATTATTATTATTACATGGCATAATATTATTTAACAGCTAAATGGTTGACTATTAAATGTCTGGTATATTGGTGACCTCTGTTGATACAAATACAAATATTAAGATCATTATTTATATCCTGCTAAAGATAATAGTGTGGATATCTCTCGACTGGAAGGTTCTGAGAATCCAGGAACACATTCTGCGGGCCATGTCAACTTTGCTGTTTATATGAGTGGCCCAGCTTATGTTGTTGTTCACAATTACTCCCAAGTCTCCGATGTTGCTGGATGCCACGAGAGTTTCATCTGAAGGAAGAGAGTATAGGAGTTTCAGGGCATCCTTTTTTCCAAAGTGGATTAACTCAAACTTATCCTCATTCAACAGCATATTGTTCTTTTCTGCCCATTGGATAACAGCCAGTAGGTCTGACTGATGACCCTGTAGCAAGAGTTGCCTCCCTTGTTATGACAATCACATCACCGCTCTCTAGACAGGAAGTAGCTGGAGTTACTTCCCGTTGGGGTGGCAGAACCCTTTTTGTCACTTCCGTCCGGACCCTATAAAAGGGACAGGTCAGGGCGATCTCACTCTCTCGCCTCCTGAATCCCAAAGTGTTAACAACACCTGCGACCTTGTCATGAGATGACTCCTCTCTCATTTCCTTCGCCATCAAGAAGAAGAATTCCTCCCCCATTTCCTTCGCCACTAAAGAAGAATGCCACCGGCAGCCTAAGAAGATGTTAACACCTCCAAGAGAAGATCTCTGTTCTTCTCCACACACTTCAGCCTAGGAGTTGTGACCAACGGGTAACCATTTATTTATATTAATCCATTTGACTTCTGTGAAGTAAAAACCTTGTCACAACACACACCAGCATTTATTGTCATTTCTGATAATGCATATATGTACACCGATACTAATCTCCTAAAGTGGTACCCCCGACGTGATTTAAAAAAAAAAAAAAAATGGGAAATAGTATAAGGTGTATATAAAAAAAAAAAGAGAAGAAAGAAGAAGAACAAAACAAACACCTACAGTTATTGACACACAAACAAACAGCAATTGTATGAATGTTTTTGCCTTTTTTTTCTCTCCTTTTCTGCTCTTCTCTTCTCTTCTCTGGCTAAACATTTTGAGGATGACAAGATGGAGGCTTCCTTCTCCATCATTAGTGTTTTTGGCGCGAAATAGTCTGCCATGTTGGATTTTGTTTTAAGTTCCTTGCCCTTACCTTAGTAATAACATCATTCAGTTAGTCGCTTCTTTGCATATTGTCCCGGATGCATTATTTTTCCGGTCCAGTTGTTTGACAGAAAAATAAGCGATTTTGTTTTCCTTTTCTGTTGTGTTGGAGACATTTTCCCAAACGGAGACGATTATTATTATTATTTTTTTTTTGTTCTTGGTAAATTACCTACGGTATACCAATGGCTTCTCACTCTGTTCTGCCAACGTACACGGGCGACGTAAAGCTATAGTTCGCCCAACTCGAAGCATTTTTCGAGGCAAACAGAGTTGACGAGGCACTACAACGTCCTGGTGTTAGAGACACCCACAGACTCGACGTACACGTCTCTGAAGGCTGAAATACTCAGCCGGACAGAACAGTCTTCAGAAAAAAGGTTTAGGGCTTTGGTCCATCTGGAGCATATAGGGGATGGCACCCCCATCGAACCTCCTAAGGCGAATGAAGGACCTAACGGAGGGGTCGGTAGCGGAAACTGCCCTGCTGAAGCAGTTGTTCTTCTCACACCTGCCGACCAACGTACAGGCAATTTTGGCCCCCATGAGGGATACAAGCACGGTTGATCAGCTTGCCGCCTCTGCGGACAAAGTTTTCGAAGTGACGAGTGCCGGAAGCAGCAAACCCCTTGCCGCTGTTCACCACACAGCTCGGGCCACACTTGGTCATGCCATCTACGCGGCAGCGCCAATAGACAGCTCAACCATTATGGCGATGCAAAAGTCTATTCAGGAACCCACCATAGAGCTCCACAAGATGAAGGCTTTGTGTGGTGCCTGTTCGCGCCCCAGCAGTCGCGGGAGATCGCAAAGTTTTAGACGTCTTTCAAAATCACCAGCTTCATCTTTATGCTGGTACCACGAGTGATTTGCTGAGAGCGCGAACTACTGCGTGCAACCTTGCTCGTTTCACAAGGCGGGAAACACCTAAGAGGTCCGCTGATGGGGACAGTTGACCTCAACATAAAGCCACCAAACCGCCATTTCTTCATTAAGAACCTAATGTCGGGAAGAGGTTTCCGCCTGTAGTATTTGGCCGGTCCATTGCCTGAAATATACCCCCATAGAGTCATCTGTTACGCTGCAGGCAGTTAACCACTCGTCTATAAAGACGTACGGGCAAATCTCGCTTCCTCTCAAATTCCTAAATCTTCGTAGGGATTTTAAGTGGATTTTTACGGTTGCCGATTTGCCATACCCCATCTTAGGAGCGGATTTCCTACACAACTTCTCTTTGATTGTGGACGTCCGTGGCCAACGCCTGGTGGATAACATCACCGGTTTTTCAATTCATGGCCAGGAAGCCAATGCTCCAATAGTCAGCCCTGTGTTCTTTATCGCTGCCGCTGGAGACGCCTACCATTCGTTGCTGGGTTCTTTCCCGGAGCTCACCGATGGAAATTTTCGAGTCACTGAGCCAACACACTCAACCGAACATTTCGTTTCCACCACCGGTGCTCCAGTGTTTTCGCGTCCACGCCGCTTACCGGCGGACAAATTAAAGGCAGCCCATCTATGAGTCCTTGGGCTTCACCGTTACACATGGTTCCCAAGACTTCCGGCGACTGGAGACCCACTGGGGATTATAGGAGGTTAAATGCCATGACCGTCCCGGATAGGTATCCCATTCCCCATCTCCAGGATTTTGCATCTTTACTGCAGGGGTGTAAGATTTTTTCAAAGCTAGATTTAGTGCGAGCCTACCACCAAATTCCGGTCAGGTAGGAGGATATTCCGAAAACGGCGATTACAACCCCTTTCGGATCCTTCGAATTTTTGACCATGCCTTTCGGACTCTGGAACGCCGCTAGCACTTTTCAGCGGTTCATAGACGAGGTCACTCGTAGTCTGGACTTCGTTTATGCTTACATAGACAATATTCTCGTCGCTAGTTCCTCCCCGGAAGAGCATATGCGCCACATGCATCTCTTATTTCGGCGACTTCAGGATTACCGCGTTCGTGTGAATCCAGCAAAGTGTGTTTTCGGTTCCACTTCCCTAAATTTTTTGGGCCACCTCATCGACGCCGAAGGTATTAGGCCGCTCCTTCAGCGAGTTCAAGCCATACAGGAGTTACCTCCGCCTACTATACTTCACCAGTTGCGTCACTTCTTAGGCCTAATCAATTTCTATAGGCGTTTCGTTCCTCATTGTGCTAATTTGCTATCTTCCCTTACTGACATTTAAAAAAATCGTCGTAAGAAGAATGAGGATATTTCCTTGACACAAGGACAGCTTCAAGACTTCCAGACTGCCAAGACAGCACTGGTTAGTTCATCTTTGCTAGCCCACCCGGTACCAGAGGCCAAGCTTTCGCTTTGTGTTGATGCATCTGATACCGCTGTGGGAGCAGTTTTACAGCAGTCCTACGCTGAAAACCAACAACCTTTGGCATTTTTCTCGAGGAAGCTGAAACCAGCAGAAACGCGTTACAGCACGTTTGGGCGGGAATTATTAGCCATATATCTGTCGGTGAAACATTTCTCTCATATTCTTGAGGGGAGAAATTTTACAGTTTTTACCGACCACAAACCGTTGACCTTCGCTTTGAGGGCTAAAGCTGACAGATATTCGCCCAGAGAGACAAGGCACCTGGACTACGTTTCACAATTTACAAACGATATCCAGCACATTGCTGGCTCGCATAACGTAGCTGCAGACGTATTTTCACGTTTGCCAATCAGCTCCATCTCGTCATCCCAGGAGATCGACTTAGGTCGTTTAGCTGCAGACCAGCCTGCACTCCAATCGTTGGACACTCTTTCTGCTGAATTTGCGACTTGCATTTTCAAATATCTGCCCTTGTCCACCACCGACAGGCAGATTCTATGTGATGTATCTACGGATTCACCACGACCACTTGTTCCTGAGACTCACCGTCGAATTGTGTTCCTGGCTTTGCACAACATTTCTCACCCAGGATCTGCTGCCACAATAAAGCTCATAACAGCCAGATTCTTCTGGCCAAATATGAGACGCGACATTGCTGCTTGGTGCCGTTCCTGCATCGCTTGCCAGAAATCGAAAATCCATAGACACATCCGGACTCCACTTGGTACTTTCAGTACCCCTGATGCTCGGTTTCAGCACATACACATTGACCTCGTTGGACCTTGGCCATTCAGCAGTGGATATTCATACATATTGACCTGTGTCGATCGTTTTTCGCGATGGCCTGAAGCCATCCTCTTACAAGATATGACTGCTGAGACTGTAGCACGTGCCCTGGTATCAGGGTGGATTACCCGCTTTGGGGTACCAACTACAGTCACCACAGACCGTGGTAGACAATTCGAGTCCCATCTCTTCTCTGAGCTCAACGGATTCGGACCACAGCCTATCATCCTGCTTCAAACGGAATGGTGGAACGATTCCACCGCCAATTAAAGGCCGCTCTTCGCACCTATCCAGACTCAACGTTGGAGCGAGTACCTTCCTATTGTGTTGTTAGGAATTCGGTCATCAATAAAGGAGGACCTGGGGTTCTCCCCGGCCGAATTACTTTACGGTGCTCCTCTAGCGTTGCCTGGGCAAATGCTTGCCTCTGTTGATCTTGCTTTCCAAGATCCACTTTCCTACGTATCCCGTCTGCGTTCTTATTTTCAGGACCTGCCGCCGATGGATACGAGGAAACAAACTGTAAAACCTATGGTCCCGAGGGATATTGCCTCGTGGACCCATGTGTTCGTAAGGAACGATGCTGTGAGACCACCCCTCACACAACCATACTCTGGACCCTACCGTGTGTTAGCACGTACTGACAAAAATTTCACTGTAGACGTTAAGGGGTCCAGAGAGACAATTTCGGTGGATAGACTAAAAAGGGCACACAATGACGCTCATACACCCGAGCCACAAATACCCCAATCTTTCTCTCTTGTGCATACACCTGCCCCTTCTGCCCCACCTTCACCTACATACAAGACTACGACCCGTTCCGGTCGGAGAGTCCACTGGCCCAAAAAGTTCTGCCAAACTGTTTTCATGTGAACTGGCCACTGGAGCCTTATTATTTTTTTTGTTGTTCTTTTTATTTATTTCTTTATTGTATTACTATGTACCTCTCATTACCATTTCACTGGATGTATATATATGTTTTTCGTTTCTTCTTACAACGAACATTTAAAAAAACAAAAAAAGAAATTTGATTTTTTTTTTTTTTTACACATTTCAACATGAACACTTATTTTCGCTGAATCTCAACTATTGCTTATTCTTTCCGCCAAGCATTTTTCATCGTTCACAAAAAAGTTGAACTCGCCATATTTGTTATACTAAGTGAAGCCTTTCTTTCTTTTTCATCATATTGTCACGTTCACACACATTTTTCAAAATGGCTGCCAACGACCTGTTGCACTATCATTTTCGCGCTATTTTCTCGCACAATAGAAATATTTTTTTTTCAACTTAACCTTGTTTCGGCACGTGTAGGCAGCACACATCTCGACTCACTGAGATACCACACGCCATGGATAATGTTTCTCGCCAAGGATTCTCCAGCCTTAAGCTATATTCTCCTATTTGCCGGTTTAAAAATTTACCACGTAAATCTGCCGTTGAAAACTGCGCATTTATTCAGAATGCTTATTTCTTTGGTCGCTGGCCTCTTGACCCTTCCAGGTCAACGCATTCTCAACATCGACCATCAACTTTGGCTGTTATTTCTAGCACTTTGCGAAACTCATTTTTTCTGGGAAAATTTTTACTGTGAATTTAAACATCGTATAAAGCTCACTCCGCGAGACAACAACATCAACAACAACACAGCTTCATCAACAACCAAAACCAGCAGAACAAGCCAGAGAATTTATTTTTGCAGCACTCTTCCTGTGAGAAAATCCCTTCGGATGTGGAAATTTCACGTTATACCACAGAACAGAAACCACCTGCATTCATTCTCTGGAACACACTTTCTTTCCTGCTGTCATGTGATTGCACACATGTGAACTGTATTTTGAAAATTTGAACTTAGACCTCTTCTTTTACTTTGATTACGTTGTATCTTTGAGTGATGGATAGATAGTTCTCTGGCCAAGAGCGGTTGGCTACCTTGATATCTATCATTGATTTTTGCATGCATATATTTTGCTGTTTTTCTTTTATTGCAAACATTATTTTTTTTCGTAATTTTCATGCCTGTTACATGCTCGCCATCTTACTCCATACATGTTTCATTCGATTTTTATATTTTAAAAATCTGGCGGGGGTTAATGTAGCAAGAGTTGCCTCCCTTGTTATGACAATCACATCACCGCTCTCTAGACAGGAAGTAGCTAGAGTTACTTCCTGTTGGGATGGCAGAACCCTTTTTGTCACTTCCGTCCGGACCCTATAAAAGGGACAGGTCAGGGCGATCTCACTCTCTCGCCTCTTGAATCCCAAAGTGTTAACACCTACGACCTTGTCATGAGATGACTCCTCTCTCATTTCCTTCGCCATCAAGAAGAAGAATTCCTCCCTCATTTCCTTCGCCACTAAAGAAGAATGCCACCGGCAGCCTAAGAAGATGTTAACACCTCCAAGAGAAGATCTCTGTTCTTCTCCACACACTTCAGCCTAGGAGTTGTGACCAACGGGTAACCATTTATTTATATTAATCCATTTGACTTCTGTGAAGTAAAAACCTTGTCACAACACACACCGGCATTTATTGTCATTTCTGATAATGCATATATGTACACCGATACTAATCTCCTAAAACCCTTTGGATTGGAATCACCTGCGAAGATTCTTATGTTGCTGTGCTTGATGATGTCAGTAATGTCATTAATGTGGATGATGAAAAGAAGTGGGCCCAACACAGTGCCTTATATATATGAACAAGAAAAAATAGATCGAAAAAACATCTCGATTTCGTTGTCCTGTAAAATGTCAATGGAAATTAAATGCAAAAAAACCTAATATCAGAACATATTCATGCGACAATATTACAGAAACAACATTAATTATATCTTGTAATACATATGACAAGGTAGAAAAGTAATCTATATAAATAAAAGTCGAAAGTTGCCCGTGTGTCAGTGCACATAGAAGTGCGGTGGTGAAAATTCTACAACAAAAAAAAAAAAAACAGCGTTTCAACTTTTGCACAAAGCTTTGTGTGAGTGTATGTGTGTGTAAAAGGAAGGAAGAGCGATGGTGAAAAAACTACGGCAAGAACAACCAACAAACTTCCAAACACTCTGCATGAATGTATGTGGCTGTGTGTTTATGTGAATGTATATGTGTGTTTGTGTGAATGTATATGAGTGTATTTGTGTTTGTCAGTTTATATTTATACACACAAATATATATAATAACAACAATATTAATTCAAATATAAATACAGGTGTATATAACGGTTCGAATGTAAATAATATATTCAATATGTTTGTATATATAAGAATATATAATTTATATATATATATATATATATATATATATATATATATATAGGGTTATTTACTCCAGTAAATACCACTACATGCCAACCACTAATTTAATTTGTTTAGAAGATGTAAAAGAAATGATGATGTAGTAATTGAAACATGACGAATACTTCGGAAAAGTGTATCAGTAAAGATTTGCATTTATTGAAGTAGCTTGTTACAATTTTGGTAGTGAAACGTACCTCGTGCCATGATGTGGTGTAATCCTGAGGGATAGGATAGGATTAGAAAAAGTTTAGCATCTGTGCTTGGTGTGGTCAGTTCTAGAGCCGTTGGTGAAAGAGAGTGTATACCTTTGGCGTAACCATGCCTGTCCTTAAGGCCAGGCAGCCAAGAGGTGAAGAAGAGGTAGATTGTCCTTTGCTCCTTCTTTTATAATCTCTGAAACGGAAGTTCAAGGAGTATTCTAGAAATTCCATGGGAAGTAACTTTGGCTACTTCCCTTTGTCTAGAGAGGGCTACATATATATTTTCCCGTTCTTTGCCAGGGAACGTTTCCACGTACCAAAGCATCGTCTTCCTGTCTTCCTCCAGTTGTAACGTTTTTTGAAATATTCACTTCTGCGTTCACAGATTGACTTTGTTAGTTTCAGAAGATTCCGTTAAGGGTGAAAGCAGCGATTCTTTGCTTAAACTTTAATCTGTTATTTTAATATATATATATATATACAAGTTAATATAAATTAATATATGATAAACACGAAAGTGTTTGTATTGCAAAAGACGAAGTTAGCTAGAATGAAATAAACTAATTCAAATATATATATATATATATATATATATATATATATATATATATATATAAAATAAAGTACCAGTAATGCACTGGGTAATTTTAATATATATATATTGATTCTTATAACTTATATATAACTGCTCTGTAAAACATCTGATGTTAGTACATTGAGCTATTTAACTTACTGGTAATAAGGTAGTAATATATTACTGCCTATCACTATTTAGGGTTTGTAAAAATATATATAACTACAAAAGGTTTTTGTATTTGCATAACCATAAATAGTATCCTTAATACTATATATATATATATATATATATAGTAATAATAATAATTTAATCTGTTATTTTAATAAATAAATAAATATATATATATATATATATATATATATATATATATATATATATATATATATATAAAATAAAGTACCAGTAATGCACTGGGTATTTGCTGGCCTTGTGCCTAAAGTAGAAACAATTATTTGGAGCGGTGAAAACAATTACACGCAAAGACAAAACCACGTTTATGGTATAAAGGAAGTCGTGGACTAATATTCTAGTAGATGGTTCGTGGAGACTTTCCCTGGCAATGAACGGAACAAACGAAGATAATTATCCTCCTCCATCTCCTCATCCGTCACAACGTTTTTTGATAGTGTGGGTGTATGAGTTAGAGAGAGTGTGAGTGTATGAGTTAGAGAGAGAGAGAGAAACAAACAGACAGACTAAAAGAGAGGAAGTGTTACAGAGGGTGAGAGAGAATATGTGTGAGCGACAGAAACACAGAATGAGAAAAAGACAGAGAGAAAAGAAACAGAGAGAGAACAAGTTTCTGTAGGAGAAGTTGAGAAAGAGACGCTGTGTGTTTGATACTGTATGTATGTTCTATAGAAGTTAAAAGAGAGGAGGATAGCGGGAGAGAGAGAGAGAGACGCTGTATATTGGACATTGTATATGTGTCAGTGTAGATACATATGTGCGTGATGTGTGAGAAAATAAGAGGGGAAGGAAAGCAATAACTATTAACATGTGTGCGTGTGCGTGTGACTGTGTGCGGCGTTCCACAGAAAGTAAAAACTATCAACATGTGTGAGTGTGGTGTGCGTACGTGCATGCGTGCGTGTGTGTGTGCATGCGTGCGCGCGGTGTTCCACAATCGCTATTTATTTCAATCACTCTTATGAAGATATTCGCGTAACTTTCACTCATTTTAAAATTTAATCGCCATTTCAATTTCTAAATAGTTTCCGAGAAAAATGTTCTCACTCTCTACAAGAGGAGACGGGGTATATGTAGACAATCAGTATTCTACAGTGAAGCAAACACGAGTACAAGTAGCCTGAGTAAGTCACTAGAGACGCCTTAACAACGACAGAAAATACATGAAAACGATCGGAGGAGAGCAACTGCATGCAGGGCCAATGAGTCACAAGAGGTATGGGAAAAAACTGTTAGAACAATTACGTCAACAATATGCAATCCGCAGGAGCCAAGAGTCAAGAAAGGAAAGAGAAAAACGTTTAAAGGGTGCAAGACAAAGACAAGCTGCCAGAGTTGCCAATGAGACAATAGGTCAGCGAGAGATTAGACAAAGAACAATCTAGGAGCAAACAGTTGCTGCAAGACTTTGCCAATCCCCAGAGGAAAAACGTAAGTGACTTGATCAAGATAGGCTGAATACGTTTGACAAAAGAGTTGCACCTTTCAAAGGGATTTGGAAAAGTTCAGCTTTCAACTATGACCCAAAGCATGATTATTCAACAAAGAAATTGATTGATATTGGGGCAATGTCAAAAGTGCAGTTTTTCTAAAGCAAAGAAATGGGAAAGAGAAACCCTCACTATGTGTTGTGGTGGAGGAACGGTTTTTTTACCGACGTTTGGTACACCCCCAGATACTTTAAAGGCACACCAAGGAGCATGCACTTCTTGGGAAACATTAGGAATTACAATTCTGCTTTCCAAATGACCTCTTTTGGTAGCAATATTATAAGAGAAGGGAACATGAAACCAACTTTTAAAGTTCAAAGTCAAGTAAACCCTCGTATTAGGTCTTTTTTTGCCAACTGAAGGCAAACATCCTTAGTTTTTACAGCTATATTTTGTGGCAAATTACAAGAAGCAGGCTTTGCAACGGTCATTTAACCGTCCAAATTTGAAAGAAGGGTTAATCTTTGATCTGCAAGATATGTTGCATGCAAACAATAGCTACATCAGAAGCTTCAAGTATGCATTAGAATCTGTACGACCCACTGGATACAATATAGTTATTGATGCAGACAAAAAGCCTATTGCGGAATACAGAGACCGCTACAATGCTCCTGCCACAAATGAAGTAGCAGCAATTATTACAGGCGACGAGTATGGGAAGAGAGATATTATTATTCAAGGAAGAGGAAATAAGCGGATAATATGATGCACTCCAGTATTCATTAATCTGTGTATTTGGCCAAGATGGATATCACTTTGGTATAAAAAAAAACATATTAAATCAAGAGCTCCTGCACTGACAAAAACAATAAGCTGCATGGAATTCTATGCTTTCCTTTTCATATTAAGAGAGCAAGACTTCAATATTCTTCATCGTTCACGTGAGCTTTTCCAGCAATTTGCAGTTGATATGTATGCAAAAATTGAAGGAGAAAGGCTTCCTTACATTAGAACACACTAGAAAGATCTCCGTGCGTCAGATTACATTCACCTGAGAGATGCATTCAGTAATGAAGGAGCATTGGCTGCTGATAACACTGGACAGCTTTGTGTCATTCTTCCATCAAGCTTTACCGGAAGTCCACGGTATATCCATGATCGTACCCAAGATGAACTTACATATGTCAGACACTATGGTCGTCCAGACCTCTTCATTACATTCACATGTAACCGAACATATGAAATAAAGAGTGAGCTTTATCATCTTCAAGAGCCCAAAGAACGCCATGATATTATAGCTAGGGTGTTCAGACTTAAAGTCATAAAACTGATGGATCTCATAAAAAAGTCTTTGGACCAGTCAAATGTGACATGTACACAACTTAATGGCAAAAACGAGGATTGCTACATGCCCACATTTTGATTTGGTTTCATGAAAAACTTCGGCCAAATGATATTGATTTATTTATCTCAGCTGAACTGACTGGTCCACAGCAAGATCCTTTGTTGCATGAAATTGTCAAGTCCCAGATGATTCATGGGCCCTGTGGTTCAATTAATCCATCCTCCCCATGCATGAGGGATAATAAGTGTACCAAGAACTTCCCACGTCCCTCTGTACAAGAAACCCAAATGGAGAAGGTGGCTACCCCCTTTACAGGAGAAGAAAACCTGGGCATCGTGGATTTACTTCGAAAAGAAAAATGAGAAATGGGCAAAAATTCATCATTGACAATCGGTGGGTTGTACCCTACTGTCCTCTTCTTACAAAAACCTTCAAAGCCCATATCAATTGAATTCTGCAACTCTGTTAGGTCTATTAAGTATGTTTGCAAATATATAAACAAAGGTTTAGATGCTGCAACAGACACTCTTATGCAGAATGGCAGTCAGCAGATAAATAAAAATGACGAAGTTGTACAGTATGAGAGAGGAAGATACATCAGTAACAATGAGGCTTTTTGGCACATCTTCAATTTTCCCATTCATGAGAAGCACCCAGCCATCATTCATCTGAGTGTCCATCTAGAGAATGGCCAAAGGGTTATCTTTACAAAACAAACAGCCTTGCAACAAGCACTTTCTCCAAAGAAAATTACCCTTACTGCCTTTTTTAAGTTGTGTCAAGAAGATGAAGATGCAAGAAAACTCCTTTACCTAGAATTACCCAAGTATTACACCCGGAGAAACAATAAATGACACAAGAGGAAACGTGGATCTGATGCTCTTGCAAGAGTTTATAGTGTCCAGCCAAACCAAGCAGAATACTACTACTGACGGTTCCTTTTGCATGAAGTATGTGGTCCCAAATCATTCCAAGATGTGTGTGAAACTGATGGGGAAGCATGCTATCAACAAGGGTTTTTTTTAGAAAATGATGATCATTGGGACCTTGCGTTGACTGAAGCATCAGTGACAGATTCTCCAAGGAAACTCCGTAACCTTTTTGCAATTATGCTGAACATGTGTCAACTTGACAGTCCTCTACAGCTTTGGATGAAACATCATGAGGACATGGCTGAGGACTTAAAGTCTGCAGTTCAACAGGCAAACCCAGATATCAATATTCAGTTCTCTGAAAAAGTTTTAACCAAGCACTGATTGAAATTGAGGATCAAGTTTTGGTCATGGGAGGCAAAAATTTGCAAGAGTCTGGTTCTGGACTGCCAAAAACAAACCGTCAAATTAGTGATTTAACTTCAATAGACATAAGCAAGTGAGACAAATTATGATATCACAGAGTTGGCTGCATTTGTGAATGAACATGAACCTAAACTTCTTCCAGAACAACACTGTGCATATGATAAAATTATTTCGTCAGTCAGAGAAAAAAGCGGAGAAATTTTCTTTCTTGATGCTTCTGGTGGTACAGGTAAAACATTTGTAACAACATTGCTTCTCTCCAAGGTAAGGCAACAAAAAAGAATTGCAGTTGCTGTAGCAGCGTCTGGAATTGCTGCCAACCTTCTCCCAAGAAGACGAACAGCTCATTCTGCTTTTAAATTACCGCTAAACCTGGTCACAAATGACAGTCCAATTTGTAACAAGGTTCAAGTTCAGCAGAAGTGTTGCACCAATGCCACCTGATCATTTGGGATGAATACACCATGTCACATAGAGGTGGAATGGAAGCTCTTGATAAGACCTAACAGGACATAAGAGACAACAATAAATCTATGGGAGGAGTTACGTTAGTTTTATCAGGAGACTTCAGACAGACATTACCAATCATTCCGAGAGGAACAAGAGCCGATGAAATAAAAGCATGCATTAAGTCTTCGCACCTATGGAATAAAGTACAGAAATTCTCCTTCAATACTAACATACGAGCTTTATTACATGGGGGCCAATGTACAGACCAGTTTTCAATCCGGCTCCTCCAAATAGGAAATAGGAAAGTACCAATTGATGGGAATGGTGATATCAATTTGATTCATATTGTTATAATGGTGAATTCCCCAGCTGAATTGAAGAACAGGGCATTTCCAGACTTAAGTAATAATTATAATTCGCATAAATGGTTATGTGAAAGGGCAATTCTTGCTAAAAAAAATGAGACAGTAGCAAGGATTAATAATGAATTAATAAATAAGATTCCAACAGTCATTAAGGAGTACAAATCAGTTGACTGAGTCCTTAATGAAAATCAGGTTGTTCACTAGCCAACAGAGTTCCTTAATTCTCTTGAGCCATCTAGAACTCCCCCACATAAACTTTTTCTGAAGGTAGGAGTCCCAATAATGCTTCTAAGAAATTTAGATCCTCCTAAATTATCCAATGGGACAAGGTTGATTGTGAAGACATTATCACCAAATGTGATAGAAGCTACCATCACCACTGAGTCTGCCTCTGGGGAAGATGTTTTCATTTCAAGAATTCCAATCAAACCAACAGCTATGCCATTTGAGTTCAAACGAACACGATTCCCAGTGCGACTTTGCTTCGCAATGTCTATTAACAAAGCTCAAGGTCAAACTTTGAAATCTACTGGCTTGCACTTAATTGAGCCTTGCTTTTCTCGTGGTCAACTTTATGTTGGTTGCTCCAGGGTGGGTAGTTTACAAAACTTATTTGACTATGCTCCTAACCAGAAAACAAAGAATGTTATTTACCCAGAATTTCCTTCAACATATGTGATAGAATTTATCTCACTTCATAAAAGTGGTAAATTTTGTATTTTCGTTTTTAATTATTTATTATTTTTTTGTATTATGAATTCAGAATTGATTTCGTTATGTATCCCAATTGAAGAATAAATTGAATTTAGAATAACAAATATCTATATATTTTGCTTTTTTCTTCTAATATATAAGGAACAATTTCATTCCCGAGCAATGCCAAGTGCCTCTGCTAGTCAGTATATAAATTTGTTACTTATACTATAAATTATATCTATACAACGGTTTCGAACCATAGAGAAAAAAAATCACTAATTTCCATAGTTAAAATAAACAAAATAAAATTAGCAACTCCAAAGACTCAGAGTTTCTTTAGTAGGTAAGTTTTATTTCTAGCACAATAAAATTTAAGCTGTTCATTAGGAGATCAGTCGAAGAACTGACTCGTATCTGTTATAAGATAAGCATTATATTTGCTTTTTTGGCGTCAAGTGGACAGCAAAGAGGTTGATGGGAGAGCTAGAAATAGCTCATTAACTCATTCTATAGCAGTCCAATCAATTATGGGAGTAGTATATGCTTATTAATATATATATATATATATATATATATATATATATATATATATATATATATAATACTAATAAGTATGGACAAGGTGTCAAATTTTCATTAAGTTTAGGTGTAACGCGTGTTTCGCGACTGATCAGCTCAAGGTTTGATCTCTATAGATTGGACCCGACTGTGAAATCAAAAGCTCACCAGACTTTTCTTAGTCTAATATATAGCTAAACTATATATATAAAAATAACTAAGACACAAAGCTTGTCAAATAGAATTGACTCAGCCTCGGTTGTTTTCTCACTCACTAAATAATTTAATTAAGTTTGTATTATTAAAATGTAAACCTAACAACTAGAGTGTACACTTATGTTAATCGGTAAGAAAAACGACTTCATGTGGGTAGGAAATTGAAATTTCCAGGTTCCCGGATCGATGCATCAGTTTTATGATTTCGATCTGCAAACGGTAGTCCGACTGGAACCACCGTTCGCAGAAATTAGGTAATGTTAGGAGACATTATGTAATTCGGCTTGGAATCGTTTCCTCAGCGGGAGTTAGCATCACTTCGATCTGCTCAAGCAAATAACGAAATGTAGGGCTTAGCAAAAAATCTTCGGCCCTGTTGACAAGGGCCCGACAGCAATTCTTCCATCAGCACTTCAACCACAACACAGCTCCCTTTCACTGCAAGGTTACTACTACCTATGCTGGTATCCCCTTCTTTACCCTTTATAATTCTTAGGTTCAGTTTATCTACATTGATACGCTAGATCGCTTCTAAGGGTAGTGTCGACGAACATAACACTGGTATTTTGTGCTGTTATACCATAAGTTTGCCGTCCTTATCTTCCACTTAGTCCCTTCTATACTATTCCATGATTTGCTCATGTGTAACAGGCAAATTTTATTCGCATCATTATCTATGAAAGTTTTGAATTTTGTCATGGCTCAATTGTACACTCTGATCCTGTCACTTTGGTTGTATCCGGAGAACTGCCTACGCTGGATGAAGTGCTGTATGTGTCTCTAACTTTGTTGGATCACACATGCGGGACACGTTTTTCATCACCCTTACTAGGTCCGCTATCAAGTATTATTTGAGATTGTTGAGCTCCGGTAGATCAGGTATTTGGAGGCCATTGGTTTGCGAATGGAGGATTTAGGTTTTGTCATTCTTCGTTTCCAGCCAGAGTCCGGCAAATGTGCAGCTGGGATGCTTAGTCGGATAGTCTATCGTTACCTTAATACTCTAGTGGATGGAGTTAGCTATTTACTGGATGCTCTCCATGGTGTTAGCTTCTAGTCTGGGTACTTTTTATGACTATATTAATACCATCTATATAGCGGGATTACATGGTTAGGGCTATGGAGCTCTCTACTAAGCGTTCCTTGAGGTTCTTGTTCCATCACACCATAAACAGGTTGGCCACGTTGGTCACCCCCACTTCTTGGATGTATGTTTTGTTATTAAATTTGAGCATGTGGCCCTTTGGAGTACTTTTAGTACTTACTCCTATCGCATGTGCGATCATTTTTCTCACCTAATCACGGTTTTCGGGCGTCTGTATGGTTCTGGTCCACCCACTCCATCTTTTTATGGGAGGCGATGGCAAGGGATCTGCCCCTCACTGGTCAACTTGGGTACAAACAGCTAAGCACTTTCTATCACAGGTAAATCTAAGAAAGAGGCCCAGTTCCTCAATGTCAAGTCTTCGGAACTTCACGCCGCTCTCACTGAACATCTTTGTCAATGAAATTGGTAAAATGATGTGTCTTAGAGTTAGTTGTCATGGCGGTGCTGTTAGAGCGCACTAATATGTATGTATGTATGTATGTATGTATGTATGTATGTATGTATGTATGTATGTATGTATGTATGTATGTTCTTCTGGTTTTATAATTTCACAAATGTTTGCTAATAGAGAGAGAGAGTCGGTTTCTTACATAGACACAAGACTCTCTCATTAGAATTTACACAACATCAACTCGGTAGACATGTATGCATGTCTGCATGCATGCATGTGTAGATATGGATGTTATTGTATGTGTGAATGTGTATGTTTTGAGTTGTATGTGTGCATGTGTATATGCTTAGTATCTGTACATGTGTACATGCAGTTATTAGATGCAACATTTTTGGAATGTTTTACATATTTTTACTGTTCCATTAATGGATTATACTTGTAATTTCCTAACTAGTTGTGTTGTATGTATGTATGTATGTATGTATGTATGTATGTATGTATGTATGTATGTATGTATGTATGTATGTATGTATGTATGTATGTATGTCAGGTCACCAGTTGGTGCTACTGGTAACATGTATCCCAGTACAACCTGTCCCATGGTCGGGTGCGTTGGCGACTAAACTGGCAATCTCACCAAGGTTTCTTGGTGAGGAGGGTGACTTTGGACATCCTGCAGGACTAAAAACAAAACCTGTCAAAGAGCAAAGGAGCTCTTTAGAGTCAATGGCCATCCAAAATCACCGGGAGAGATGACCTCTTAGCCTTTGTCAAGACAGAATTCTAGGAGAAGGAAAACTCTGATATAACACCTGCAACCCTGATGGTATCCAATGATGTTGACTTGTTCTTCTTTTTGGTAAATATCATCTTGGTTAAGAGAGTGGGACTGGCTTTGTGCAGTGCCTTTGCTCACTATAAAAGCTTCACGGCACAGGCATTGCTTTATATCTGGAGATCTCTCTGCACTTGTCGTCACATGGTACCATGGGTCCAGCACTATGTGCCAATAATTGTCACAAGTGTAGTGTTTGTACCAGAGTTTTCAAGTCGCTGGCTGGACTAAAAAGTCACACTCTTTCAGCGCATCGGTAGGAGTTCTCCTACATGGATATAAAGTAGTGGCCGTACTCGAAAACGAGTTGGCAGCCACCATATATGTATGTATGTATGTATGTATGTATGTATGTATGTATGTATGTATGTATGTATGTATGATTGTAAAAAAATGTGTAAATATGTATATACACATGTACAAATGTATGTATATGTATATATGTATATGCATGTGTGTATGTGTATGTATACGCGCGGGGACATAGAAATAGTCGGGCTGGATACCCGATCGCGCGGTTAAACAACTGGGAGTGAAGGACCCCTAGCCTTTGTCAGGGCATTCTTCTAGGAGAAGGCAACTCAGGAAACTGGGATAACTCCGACATAAAACCTGCGGTTCAGTAGTTACCGATGATGTTGATCTTTTCTTCTTTTCGGGTTATAGCTACTGTCGCTCAAAGAGTGGGATTGGATCGGCGCACAATCTTTCCTCACTTTAAAACAATCTTCACGCACAGGCATTAATTAATAATTATTAATAATGGTATACAGTGCAATGGCATTACTTGATAACGAGGGGTCAGCCATCATGTATGTATGTACGTGTGTGTGTGTGTATGGGTGTGTGTATGCATGTATGTATGCGTATGGATGCGTGTATGTATGTGTGTATGTATGTATTTATGTATGTATATGTATGTATGCATATATATGTATGCATGTATGTATGTGTGCATGTGTGTGTATGTATGTATGGATCCGTAACTCATGATGGAGTCGTAGTGGAGCCGTCGTGACATATGACATTTCTTGGCACTTTAAACTTGGTGAAGCCCATCCTCTCTCCATTTGTGAACACATCCAATCTTCCAGAAAAGGATAGGGGCAGAGAGTGATAGAGTGGTGGTGATAAAGAGATATAGAGAAAGAATCGATACCAGTACTGTTCTGGTACTTTTTTTTATCGACCTGGAAAGTTGGCCTTGGCGGGTTTTGAATTCAGAATGCAGAGAGCCGGAACAAATACAGCAAAGTATTCTATCCGACGTTCTAAGGATCCTGCCAATTCGCCGCATCTATACCCAATGACTGGACAGTATCTCATCTCAGCTGTGCCTCCTTGACAAGATAGCGGTAGCATCATCGTAAAGAACAGCCAGCGATACCCGCTGCATCAAGCATTCAAATTCACATCTGATTCATGCTATGAACCTAAGGTTAAGCTACTAGCCTTTCGCACCATCTCAGTCTCTTGGATCTCCATCAAATAGAAAGTCTCATCTTTGCCAAAATGGATTCACCTGTATTAAAATTTTAGCAAATATATTTACAGTATCCTAAAGACAAAAGAAAGAAAAAGGGGCGAGAAATAGAGAAGGTACCAGACTCTACACTTATAATTAGACAGTTGCACACACCATGTGGAGTAGAGATTTAAGCGGCTTTCTGCCCTCGACAGATATAAATATATTTTGTACAATATTTTGTACAATATATATTAAGACAATTCCTCTGATAACTATTCCTCTTCCGTATAAAATCGATAGAGGATTATTTAGATATATTGTTCTCCCCCCCCTCTTTTACTATGAAACAGCGCTGTAAAGAAGAAATGACTTTTCCACCTTAAACTACGTATATTTTCCTGAATATTATTTGATATATATATATATATGTACAAAACACTATGTGTTTCTCAAACGATACATGATTCTCTCTCTCTCTACACACACATACATATCTTTTAAATTTGAGTTATTGATGCTCTGAATCAAGGTCAATTGAGCTTATTTATTGAAAAACATAATCATCATACATATTAAATATGCATTGATACCCTAGTATATATATATATATATATATGATGACATCGTCATCAAACCAGCCGACAAAGCCGGTGCTGTAGTCGTATGGCGCGCCGACCTGTACAAAACGGAGGTGTTACGGTAGCTCTACAATCCACTCTTTTACACAGAAAGTCGAGATGGTGCGTCCGCAGGTATGTTGGCAGTTACAGCTATGTGACGAATGTCACTGGTATACTGTGAGATGAGATCCAGATGCCTATACGCTCTCGGAGAGTACTTGTCGGACTTGGATTGTAAAACGAACGTTAACGGTTTGTGGTCCGTGAATATCGTGAACTCCCGCCCATCCAAAAGGTGATGGAAATGCTTCACGGCTAGATAAATCGCCAAAAGTTATCTGTCAAAGGTGCTGAATCTCTGTTCTGGTGGTTTTAATTGGCGAGAGAAAAATGCCAATGGTTGAACTTGGTGATCGATTACATGATGCAAAACTGCGCCAACAGCACGATCAGATGCATCAACAGATAAAGAAAATCTCGCATTTGCAACAGGATGGGCAAGGAAGGAAACTTTAGCTAGCTCAGACTTGATGGATTTAAAAGACTGCAATGCATCGGCAGAAAGTGAAATTTTTTTCATCTTTCTTTTTTGCAGCCCTCAAAAACTGTGTCAAGGGGAATGACTTGTCCGCACAGTTAGGAATAAAGCGACGATAAAAGTTAATTAATCCCAAGAAATGACGTAATTGTTTCAAGGATGTTGGTGGTGCTAATTGCTGAATCGCCTCTACTTTAGCTGGCAATCTGGAACAAGTGGTCTGGGTGAGCCAGTAGAGATATCGCAGAGAATTTTTCCTTCAGAAGATGGAAGAGGTAAATATTCCAATTTGCAGCAGCAGAACTGGTCAGAGGAAATGTCCAGATAAGTTTCTTTTAAGTAGCTGACTGCAGAACGAACGTGCATAAAAATGCCCAGCAAGTGACGTCAATTTACGACGCAAGGTGTCGCAATTTTTTTACTGGCATTAATAAAGTAGCTCGTGGCCGAACTATTCTTTGAGATGAATAGCAATGAGTGTTGGTAAAATCCACCGCGCGGGAAAATGACGAAACGAAGAAGATGGCTGCTCGAAAATGAAAGAGGCAGTCGCCATATTGGTTGTTGGTTTTAAACAAAAGCTTGGTTGAACGAGAAAGACATGAGGTGTAATTTTCAGAAAAAGAAATATCATGTTCAAAAATGAAAGAGTACAATTTAATGAATGGTTCGTAGTAAGATGTAGCAAAAGTATAAACAGCCAAGTTAGAAGCATTTGAACGTTGTCACCACGTGAGGTGGGAATAGAAATTTTTTTTTTCTTCATTCTTCAGTTGGTGTTATTTTACGTTAGGGTCACCATTTTAGTGTTTGCTCGGGGTCACCATTTTAGTGTTTGCTCGGGGTCACCATTTTAGTGTTTGCTCGGGGTCACCATTTTAGTAGTTGGTATTTCACTCCGTCAGGGTCACCATTTTAGTGTTCTGCCAGACCCATGGTTATTTACTCGAGTAAATGTCATTGGAATCTAACTACTAAATTTTATAAAGAAAAGGATAAGATATTTTTACATAACACCATGTCGAATGAGAGTTAATTCCCATTACAAAGATAATGATAAAACGTAAGCAGTTTCTCGGAACGGGTATTGAATATAAGTCTTCATTTTTATTGTAGCTTCATGTTATAATTGTTGTAAACAAATATTCTCGTACATAATTAGGTATAGTCCAGATCCATGATAGGTGGTTAGAGAAAAGTTAACATGCTTGTCTTCAGTGTTGTCAGTTCGAAGGAAGGCGCCAAAAAGAGAGGGAGCTTGACTGCGTTGCCGCTATTTATATCCTCTTTCCGAAAGTTACAAAGAGGGATCTAGACTTTCGACGGGAAGTAACTCTAGCTACTTCCCTGCCTAGAGAGCGCTACAGACTCAACAGTGTACATTGTGTATATATCACATGAAATTCAAAATATATGTTTCTATTAATCAGTGGTAGATGATTCCTGTTAAAATAGTTATTGTGATATATGAGTGTGTGCATTGATTCAAAAGATGGTAGTTACCATTTTCTGTAATGAGTCGATAGTCGTTTGGAGAGAGAGAGAGAGAGAGAGAGAGAGAGAGAGAGAGAGAGAGAGAGAGAGAGAGAGAGAGAGAGAGAGAGAGAGAGAGAGAGAGAGAAAGAAAGAGAGAGAGAGAGAGAGAGAGAGAGAGAGAGCGAGAGAGAGACCCACAGGGTCTGTGTGAGACAGTGGACTACATCTTAAATGCTTTAAATCATTTCTGCAACTTCTGAGGTCCTCTTCCGAGAAATGATATAAGGAAAAACTTATCTCATTTAACCTCAAGTTGGCCAGTCTCTCCAGACCATTGGCACCAACCCAAGATAAAGAGAAACATCTCTGCTATGTCATTTGGAGGTCAATAAGTGTGGAGAGATTTCGCTACAGTAACAGCAATAGGAAGATCAATGGTAAAATAATTTCCTAGATCCAATCTAACGATGAGTTCCCTTCCCTTTCAACGGAACAGTAAGAAAAAAAAGTGGACGACTTCTTGTTTGGCGGAATATCCAGAATGAAATGGCAGGAAATTCCAGAATTTGCGAAATACTTAAAGCAATAAGTGCACATGTCCTGTATTAAACGGAACATAAAAAATAAAAATAAAGATAAAAATATTAAAAATAGAAAACATGACAATAGAAAACATGACAATCCGATATTTGGCGGGACATCTAAAAAATAAAAAAATTATGCTGCTCTCAGATCAAGTAGAAACTGAGATTGATGTAAAATACTTGACATTGTTTAAAATTTTAGATTAATGCAGATGCAGGGAAATTTGTTGGCCTAGAATCATTAAATGAAACACGAGAAACTATACACAAGACACAAAGTACATAAACAACTGAGAACGTGAAATTTAAAAACGACAGGATTAAGAAAGCAGGGCTTTGAACTGTATGCTGGCATATTACGCAGCTCCCCTCTCTATATATATAGCTCAATATCTTCACACACACACACATACAGACACAGACACACAGACACACAGATACACAGATACACACAGATACACACACAAACACACACACATATATATAAATGTATGTGTATGTGTATATACGTATATATGTGCAAAAGGCATACAGAATATATATATATATATAATATATATATCAGGTAAAACAGTATTGAATAGAGTACTTGATACTTTGGATAGTAGAGTGTGACTATATTAGAAAGATTCGGGGCCCGACTGCTGAGCTCTTGCCATTTTGACAGTTAGTTGCAGACTTGTCAAACTAACCTACTAACCACTGGCTATATCATCAGGGTCGGTATTATAATACCGACCAGCTGATCTGTGATCTTTTAGAACACTAAGAAATCGATTCGTTTGTTGACAGGCATATAAAAATTGTATTAGCATGACTTTGGTCCGGGGGTGTTAGTGATTTTTGATGGCGTCAGTGCTGGTTTCGAGTTTGCAATTAAGTCGGCTAAGTTTTCTAACCACTCTGGCCACAGAAATGGCGAACGCCACGCATACACACACTTGCGCAGCTACACACCCGCACACACAACCATTCCCACAAAAAAATATACATCCTATTTCCCGGCGTCGAAGAAACTTCGTCCTCCAGGACGCACTCTAGTTTTGACAACCAAAAATTTGAAAAAAAATAATAAACAACCTTCGGCCTCCAGGATGCATGGTAAATTTTTGAAACTTATTTTAGAAAAAAGTAGCGTCTTCGACGCCACGATATCCGGTAGTGTATATATAATCAATTTATTCTAAAACTTCTCTTTAACACCCTATAAAGAAGCTTATCCCTTATATGGACTACTTATTATTTTACCGACACGTTAATCACCTAAGCCACGCCTTTGATGAAATGGCCAGTCCACTGTAAGTCTGTTTGTCAATCGTCTTGAACTAGCTGTCGAAACGACAAGAGCTCAGCTGGCGGCCCTTGACTCTTTCTAATATATATATATAAAATTAGAATTTTATTTCTCGCCCTAACCCTTTAATGATCAAACCGGCCAAAACCGACCAGAATTCTCTACCCCTTTCTGTTGAAACTGGCTGTAATTAGTCACTCAAACTAATGTTAAGGTATTGTTCTCAAAATAAATACTTTCAAAATCTCATAGATTCGATATTATGTGAGATAATTATATGAGGTAAAGCCTTTACCGTGAAAATATGATAGTATATATAAAATAATGTGAATGCTAAAGGGCTAATATATATATATATATATATATATATATATATATATATATATATATATATATGGTATGGTATAGTATGGTCCCGTAACTCCTGATAGAGTCGTAGAGGAGCCGTATAGACATACGGCGTTTCTTGGGCATTTTAAGCCTGGCGGAGCCCATCCCTCTCCAAGCCTGAGTATAGCAGATTTCTCCCAGAGAATGATAGAAAGGGAGAGAGAGAGGAAATGAGAAAGATAATAGACTGGTACTTTTTTTTATCGACATGGAAAGCACGTGTATATGTATATATGTGTGTGTGGGGGTAAGTAGCTGTATGTACGTACACATGTGTGTGTCTGTGTGTGTATATACACGCGTATATGCATGTGTGGGTATGTGCCTCTCTGTGTGTGTATGTACACGTATATTTGTGTGACTGTGTACGTGTGTGTATGTATAGATAAGTGTATATGAACGTGTAGGTACATGCGCGAACGCAAGCACCCAGGCTCTATCTGTATGTGTCTGTCTGTGTGTGTGAGTTTATACGGGAGTGTGTGTGTAGGTACACATAGCAGTAATTTTGAGGATGGGACGAAGATGAGTGACAGCTCACGACTAGATGGTCAGTGGGCAGATTTCAGAGGCCAGAACTGTGATGACGTCACAAACCAATGACCAACGCAAAGGACGCGCAAACAGGATGAAGACAGACGATAGAGACTCGGAAGATCGGAACCCTTTAGAAAAAGAACCTGCTTTGAAACCAACAGACGTATCTGAGGATCTTGCGAATCCAGAGTCAGGTCCGATCCACCAAAAGATCGCAACTCGAGCTGTTCGCCAGAGAAACAATTGTAATACGCAATAAATTGTGTTTCGATACATCACTGATTCTTCGTTTTCCATTTTATCATACTCTGCTCCGTAGGACCAGAGAGTGCTCAACCAGCATACCGCCTATGGACGCATTTTATCTACCATAACACACACACACACACACACACACACACACACACACACACACACACACACACACACACACACACACACACACACACACACACACACACACACACATATATATATATATATATATATATTGGCCTTTAACGTTTGTTATAGCTCTGGTTCATCTGAATCATTGAGCACTTGCCACACATTTCGGAGGTTGTTTTTCGTTATTTCGTGGGCCGAAATGCGATTCTCGATAATTTATTTGTATATATATATATATATTTATTAAAATAACAGATTTATTATTATTATTATTATTATTATATATATATATATATATATATATATGTAAAAGAAAATTTCGCTCTACATGACTGAATACAATAAATGTAATCTGAGTTTTTCGAATATTAATAATTAACATTCGATTCGTTTTCAATTTTGCAAACAAGCCTCAATTTTATAGCCATGTCAGGAGAATGAACACTTCATTCTTGTTCTATTTTTTCCCCGTATATCGACTGTGACCCCTCCCCCCCCAGGGGCAGATAACCCCATTAAGCCTCTCGCTTGGAGTCAGCAGTACTGCTGCACAAAGGCTCCATAATTCCTGCAGTTTGCCTCCCATCTTCACAAAAATTATTCTTTTGTTTGCCTATGGCCTACAAATAAATTTGTAGGCATGCACTTGCGCAGAAATTCAGGTAGGGGATCCCTTGGAGGGCAGTAAACCGACTTGATGAATGTTGAAGTTGATATCATCAATGCAACAAAACGTCATAACTGCTTGAGTTGGTGTTTGGTTTTCACGAAGCGAGACGTATTGGTTACCCATGGCTTATAAAGGAAGGTGAATACATGAACTTTTACTTGAACTTATCAAGGGGACCCCCAGAGGGCAGTAAGCCCTGGCGAGTCATTTATTGAATTTGGCTATTGTAATGCAGCAAAGCGTCATAGCTTCGATAATTGGTAGTCCAATAAAATGAATTTCGACTTAGTTGTTATTCATGTACTACAGATGAAGACACAGTGAGGCACATTTACTTTCATTTCAATTCAGCAAGAGGACTCCCTCGGGGACAATGAGCCCAATTCATTAACCTATAAAAGTTCAAACTGACACAATAAAAAAGCACCATAACCTCGGGAGTTTATATTTGATTCTTACAAAAACTAAACGAAATGGTTATTGCCTGCCATAAGACAAAGCACCACACATTCGTGATCACTTGAATTTTGAAAGGGAACCCCCTGGGGAGGTCAGTGAGCCGAGCCCCTTTGGACCACTTTTAAAGTTCATATTATGGTCGCAGCAAAGCATTTCAACTTCTGGAAATAAAAGTCAATTTAAACGAAAGTTGACGCATCGGTTACTCATGTCCTACAAATGGAGTAGCGAATTTTTAAATCCCCCTGACTTAACTTTAGTTTGTCTAGTTAATTTTAGGATGATTGAATTTAATTTTGCACCCGGTTGTCTCCCCGTATAATTGCACCACAATTAAGTGCGGAATGGGGAGTTAAATTTTTTTCCTTGAACTTTGGCGTCATTTCACACTCCTAAGCAAGAAAGCGCGATTTAACCCAGGTGTAAATTTTAACGCCTACTGTATGTGGATTGTTCTATTTCACACTCATGTCTAAACTGTGCGAATGATTGATTAGTTTTTGCACCCGGTTGTCTCCCCCGTTTAATTGCACCTCAATTAAGTGCGAAATGGCGACCTCTGGGCAACCACACATCAGTGAGTTGTGTTCAGTAGATTTCATCACACTTATTTGTATTATCTAACCAATCAGACAACTCGAGTGTTGTTCATTGAGCGAAATCACTCCTATTTATATCGGTCAAGTCCGACCTAGGATCACACTTCTTTTTTGGCTTTTGACAAGTGGTAGGTTTTTTTTTACATGCGTACTCTCAAAAGCTACCTCCATGTTTCTGAAATGCATGCTTCTTCAACATTTGTCACCTTAAAGGAGGTTTAGTTAATGTGTTTATGGTCATAGGGTTCCAGTTTATCATGCTGTGATTTTTCGGCCATTTTTGCCTGTATCCTTTCAATGGTTAGTACTTGCTTATTGCTATGTTCGAACTGAACAAACATACTGACACTTATATACCTACCACTGTAGTCAAACTATTTAATTTCCTTTATCACAGGTAGACCGTACGCTGCGTTACCCCTAACTTAAAACCTGAAATTTGACTGGTACACAAAATCTTGCAAAACATACCCACTTTCTCAGACCACATAGATTTATCACATTTTTTCACAAGTTATATCCGTGTTTAGATTTGCTTATTTAAACATTATTTGTCCACTATTTATCGTTCTCCTTGGTTAATTTTCTAAAAACAATGGCCCTCAAGAAAAGAACTTTTATTGGTCGATTATCTAATGGTACAAGTAGGTCTAAGCGAAGGCGTCCCGCCGAAGATATAGATGCGACCAGGTTCTCACAGAATGCTGTGCAGACAGCAGCTGCAAGAGCGGAGGATGATGACAGTCGACGTGAACTTCGACGGAACAAAGATGCTGCCGCGACTGCTGCTGCTCGCGCTCGAGAGGATGAAGGACGACGTGCCGTTCGACGAAGCAGGGTCGCCGCTGCAACATCTGCTGCTTGCGCTCAAGAGCACGAAGGACAACGCGCCGTTCAATGAAGCAGGGACGCCGCTGCCACTGCTGCTGCACGAAATACTGAAACCATAGAGCAACGACGTGGCCGACTTCTGCAAAGTGAACAGCGGCGATCATCGTTACATGGAATTTCTAGGACTTGCAATCCACGATGGTTGTTGAAGGCCTTTAACTACGACCCCTCCTCCGACTACGCCGTCCATGCAGATATTCAAATTGGGGAAATGACCTCTACTTGCCAGTTTTGTCGTACGAAAAGTGGCCAGAGGAGAGAGATGGAATGTGCTGTTCAAATGGTAAAGTTAGACTACCTCCTATTCACGACCCTCTAGAGACATTGCAACTCCTTTTGACAGACACGACGGAGGAATCATCGAAGTTTCTGCGTAATATCCCCCCCCAATACAATTCCGCGTTTCAGATGACATCCTTCGGAGCAAAGCTTGCCTCGGAACGTGGGTGCATGCCAACTTTCAAGGTCCACTTGATTGGGTCTATTCAGCCTCTGGCAGAAAAGGATCCTCAATTTCTTCAGTTATACTTCGTTGGAAACTATCAGGAGCAGGCAGAGATGCGAAACTCTATTTCGTCCGAAACTAACATTGAAACGATAATAAAACTTCAAGAAATGCTTCATGACAAAAACAGCTATATTCACAGTTTCAAGTATGCTTTGGAGACAGCCACCAACCAAAACTTTCGTGTCGTCATACATGCTGACCGAAGGCCATCTGGAGAACACGCTGGTCGGTTCAACGCACCAACATGTAATGAGATTGCTGCGGTTATTTGTTGTGAACAGCACCGAGACAGCACATTACAGCGTATCAATGAGACACACAGGTCCTACGATGCACTCCAGTATCCATTGCTATTTGTCAACGGCGAGGACGGATACCATTTCGGCATTCCTCAACATTCAGCAGGCAATGGTGAGGCACATCTTAGCAAAACTGTCACCTCCATGGATTTCTAAGCTTTCCAATTTATAGTCAGGGACAATTCATTCAACCATCTACACCGTTCTCAGGACCTTTTCCAACAATTTGCTGTTGATATGGCCGTTAAAATGGAGTCCGAGAGATTATGGTTCATTAAATTAAATCAAAAGAAACTTCGATCTGAATGCTAGATTCATCTACGCAATGGAATTAATAACGACGTATCCCCAGACAATTTAGGGCAAGTGTGTATTTTGCCTTCAACGTTCACAGGGGGACCCCGATACATGCACGAGAGGACTCAGGACGCCATGACTTACGTACGACATTATGGGCGCCCCGACTTTTTCATAACGTTTACATGCAATCCCAAGTGGAAGGAGATTCAACCGAACTGTTCCACGGTCAAGCGCCAAGACACAGGCACGATCTCATAGCAAGAGTGTTTCGACTGTAATTATCTAAATTAATGGATTTATTAAAGAAAGGACAGGTTTTTGGGCCTGTCAGGTGCGACATATACACGGTTGAATGGCAGAAACGAGGGCTGCCGCATGCCCATATCTTGATTTGGTTGGTTACAAAAATCAGTTCAAACTACATCGACAAATTCATTTCTGCCGAACTACCTGATCCGTCGATTGACAAGGACCTCTTCTCTATAGTCACATCAAACATGGTCCATGGTCCTTGCGGACATGGACCCAATATGAAGTCCCCGTGCATACACGACGGAAAGTGTACAAAACGATATCCCAGGCCGTGTTTACAGGAAACACAGACTGGCGGTGACGGATATCCGTTGTATAGGCGCAGCAAAAGTTGGCGAACGAGAAATCGACAACAGCTGAATAGTGCCATATTGCCCCCTCCTCTTGAAAACGTTCAACGCCCATATAAACGTCGAATTTTGCAACTCAGTAAAATCAATTAAATACGTTTGTAAGTACGTAAGCAAGGGATCGGATGCTGCCGTCTTTGGTCTTCGTCATGAAAACAGTAGAGACGAGGTATCTGATTACCAAGCAGGCCGATACATTAGCAGCAATGAAGCCTTTTGGTGCATTTTTGGCTTCCCACTGCACCAACGACACCCCGTCAGCGGGTGTATTTCAACGATGCAACAGCTGCTCAGCTATCGATCTCACCAAAGGAAACTTCACTCACCGCTTTTTTCAAACTTTGACAACACGACGACTTCGCTCGAACTCTGCTGTATTCTGATCGAATAACCATGCTGCTTGTTTTTCTTCCCATCTTCGGTTAGCTTTTCCTTCTATGTTGTTTACTTGTCTCACTCGCTTTACGCGTTTCACTTGTCCCAATAGCTTATTTTAGTTATTGCTCGCACCAACCTGAGGTATCTGATTTTTAATGCGATGAAATACCAATGATCCTTGGCAAATCACTGATGAGGGACTAATTTTATAATATGTAATCCATGTGCAACCATGCAGTATTCTTCTCCCCATGTTTTTCATATATATATATATATATATATATATATATATATATATATATATATATATATATACACACACATTAATATATAAATATATATGTATGTTTGTGTATATGGGCGAGCGTCTGTGTACATATATAAGTATGTATCTGTGTGTGCGTATATATGTGTACTTGTGTATAAGTATTCCTTCCAGCAAAACGTCTCCACATGCACTGACACACATTACACCACGCCCTTTGAATACCACAACACATTTTTTTTTCACCAAAGATCTGGGTTTCGTATCGCTATATTTTAAAATTAAATTTGATGCAATATTGGTAAACATACAAATTCTGACATGCGTTGAATGTCTATCGGCTACGACGACGAGTGTTCGAATCGTTTGAGTAACGTAACAGCCAGCTCTTGAAATTAACGTGCAAGTGAAAAAGCATTTTACAGACATGTGTACACTGAACGTAATTCTGTGTGGCACTGATTCGGTGAGAGGTTCAGTGTGGCACAGTGAATGACAAGGCTAGCCATTTGATTTACAGGTACAACTCATGTTTTCGCTTGCTGAGCCGAGTAGAATAGCGTAAAGCAAAGTGTCTTGTAACGTACCGTTCGGAATCGAACTCACGATCCCCCCCCCCCCCCCAACACACACACAGATAGACACTCGCTTGCCCTACTGGAAAGAGCAAGCTTACGATCGTAATATTGTGAGTTCAATTCCACGTGGCGCGTTCTTTCCTTGCGTAAAGTACTTTATTTCACATTGCCCCATTCCATTCAGCTACAAAATAAACGAGTTGTATCTGTTATTCAAAGTTCCAGCCTTGTCACACAATATGTTATGCTGAATCTCTCTAAGAACTACAGTAAAGGTGTCCGTGTCTGTGAATTAACTTGTAACATTCGCCGTCGGAAGTGAATCAATTTTCCCTTGTCCGTTTCTCCTAATTGGTGTGTCTGTATAGTTCATGGCTAGCCTCTGTGATCTTTGTACGTAGTTCTTAGGGAGATTCGGCGTGATATAGTGTGTGATAAGCTTGGTTTTAACGTGAAGTAAAGTGTCTTGCTCAAGGCTAGAACGTGTCGATGGGAATGGAACTCATGATCTTACGATCGTGAGAATTGCGTTTGAGTGCTCGTGTGAGTTAACTTGAACGTTGATCAATTAACCGGAATACTCGCCGTCGGAACCGACGTTAGTCTAACACAAGACACACGAGAGTCATAGCGGTTAATAGTTGTTTCCGGTGTTTGGTAGCGTGGTTCAGTTTTCTTTTTCTCTAGTCAGTGTGCCTTCTGTGATTTTTGGGCAATTATTCTGATTGGGTTATCTGGTACCATTTCACTATGAGCCTGTTTTGACCACTGTATCTTTTCGTTTATCCTCTATGTCGTTGGACTCGCATTTGCAACTTTGAATAAAAATAAAACAGCCTTAAGAAGCTGGTCGTGCGTACAAGATGTCCCTCCAGTCTCAGCTGTGCTTTGGTTACCAGGTATTCAATACTGGCACTCTTTGCTTTCAATAGGAATCCCTCGCTGATTACTCTGTCCTGTCACTTTCTCCTTAATATGTGCCGTAGTGATCTTTGGAGAAGATTTCTAGTTGCGTTCTGTGTTTCCTACTGTGTTTAGAGTCCAACTCTCTCAGCAATGAGTAATGGCAAGCAAACCACTGCTATAATGTCGAAGATGAGCTGTCGTAAAGGACCGTAAATATAATTGGTTTTGTACAGCCTGTTCTCTATTTCATTGTCAATTGAGATTCTGTTTGAGATGATAAGTATTTGTAATTTTCAGTGGATTGCTGTATAAAATCACAGATGACAATATTTGGCAGGATAACTGGCTGGTCAAAGACCTTCTGAAACATAATGTCTATCTTACTATTGTTGATCTAAAGGATGTGGATGATTACCGATCTATTAAGTTCATTTATAAGTTCTTATAGAAACAACGCGTAGCAGGTCCTTGCATCATCCTAGCCAAACAGGTTCATATTTAAATCTTCCAATATAATTCTATATGAGAACCATATTTTGTAGAGTATTTTAGTATAGACTCACTCAGGACTTTAGACACATTATGTAGGTGGTGTCAGCCTTCATTAAATCTTCTCTCTACATCATCGTATTGGATATTTTAAGAACATTCCAGAATCTTATGGCCACGCGACAACTAATTGTAAAATTCAACGACATTAAAGGCTAACCGAAGTGACCTTGAATGTCTTGCTCATACGGGAATTGTTTTTGGTTTGATTTCTACAGCTGGATGCCCTTCCTAACACCAACCTTATTTATAGTGAGTACTGGGTGCTTTTTTACCGTGGTGCCTACACGACCACTTTACAGTGTGGACTGGGTGATTTTTTTGTCGTGACACCTCCACGACCACTTTGCAGTGGGAGGGAGTGGGGGCATATTGTCTATATGCTTCTGCTTCGGGTTGTACCCGTGGGAAGTCGAGTCTTCTGTATTACAGCAAGGAATATGGCTTAGTAGTTCGGGCGTTGGGCTTGCAATCGTGAGGTTGTGAGTTCGTTTCTCAAACCGGGTGATGCGTTATGTCCTTGAACAAGACACTGTATTTTCACTTTACTCCAGTTTACTCAGCAGTAGAAATGAGCTGCAAAGTCATTGGTGCCAACCCATATCGGTCATTGCTTTTCCCTTGGACAACACTAGTGGCGTGGAGAGGGGAGACCAGTGTGCATGAGTGACTGTTCGTCTTCCACAAAAAACCTTACCCGGATTTGTACCTCGGAGAAGAACTTTCTGGGTACAAATCCTATGGTCATTCATAACCGAAGGGGATCTTTACCCTTATGTTACAGTAATATCATGTAAGATAAATATAAAAATGGGATATCTTATTACGCAGCTCTTCTAGACAATTGATAAACCCAGTTTTGGTTTTCTGAATTGTTCCTGCATGCTTTATTACTGCATAATTAATGGTGACCGTAATATTATCACTACTTCATAAATTGTTGGTATACTTTTACCACCATATATTTGAGGCCTCAACATCTTACGAGTACTAAATATAAATAATTTTAGTAAACTTCTTCATAAATTAATTGAAATAGAATGTATTTAAATACAAATAAGACCATAAAAGGGCTAACACACTGCCACATACCATGAACCTACAAGATAGCCTCCATATTATCACTTGAACTGCTAGTTGTAGCAACCCAAACTCATCGAAATCACACTGTACTGTCTTTAAAAGGATAGGGATTTTGACTAATGTAGCTCTAGATATATTATATCATAAACATATAGGATAATTATGGCTGGTTATGTCTGCTTCAGTGGGGTCAATTTAGATATAAATAACAACATTAGCAACAATAACAGCAACAACAACACATCGTACTAAACCACGATGCAAACACATACCACACGACACCAATTGCACCCCTACAACATCCTTACAATACTCTTTCCATACCACACCCTTTCGTCATATCTTCTCTATACCACACCATACCATATCACAACATATATGCGCACACGCATCACCACACACACACACCCCATTACACCACCGCACCACCACACCACTACACTACACTTTCGTCTTTGGTGTGTGAAATAACGAAATACGAGTCGAATGAAAAGTAAACAGGAATTATAGTAAATTTGTTGTGAAATACGTATCCTTAAGTCTGTGGTTTAAATAGTGTTGCTTGGAGAAAGATCAGGAACAGATAGCTGAGAGAAGCACTAGAGACAAGTCACAGATATTAACAGCGTCTGTCGTTCTTTAGTCTCCACCACCACTACCACCACCACCACCACTACTACCACCACCACCACCACCACTACTACTACATAGAGTATGTGAGTAAATACAATATTCTTTTTTTTTCTATAAAATATATCTTGCAATTGACTTTAATAGTTCATCATTGTGGTGAATTGGCAGAATCGGTAGAGCATGGGGAAAATGCCATTGCTGTATTTCTTCTGGCTCTTTACGTTCTGAGTTCAAACCCCACCGAGGTCAAATTTACTTTTCATCCTTTCGGGGTCGATAAGATAAAGTAGCAGTCAAGTACTGAAGTTAATTTAATCAACTTTGCCCTTCCTCCACATTTGCTGATATTGTGCCTAAAATAGAAACCAATATTTTATCGTTGAGTGTTATTCAATTATTCGTTGTTGTCATCGTTGTTGTTGTTGTTTAACTCCTGGGTCAGCCCTGATCCAGCAGAATCATGATCTAAGTTGATCAAGCTGTAACGTTTTACATTTAGTACCACATTACCCAATGTAATATTTTCAATTTGAGACGATTGGTTGTGATTAATATGGAGATTTGACTGTTATCTATAGCAGATCGAACAAACATATAGAGGCTACTTTAATGGCTGACTACTGCAGTGATGGCTGTTATGTTTTTGTTATAGTGATGGGTGTTATTATGGTTGCTGTGTTGTGTTGTTGTTGATGTTGTTTTTATTGTTTTTGTTGAAGTTGCTGCTGCTGCTACTGTTGTTGTTATTTTATTATTGTTGTTGTTGTTGCTGCTGCTGCTACTGCTGCTGCTGCTGTTGTTGTTGTTGTTGTTGTATAATTAAAGGGTTTCTAGAAAGTCATTGCCAGCTGTGATATTCGGGTCTTTGTTGTTCCGTTGATTGAATTAGAGCACTCACCGCCTGAAACGACGGAGGTCCAACAAGAACACAATATATAAACAGCATCATTTAATGCCCGTTATATATATATATATATATATATATATATATATATATATATTGCTTTGTTATATTTCGAATACCTGATGGATCACCGGATTCATATGGAACCCGATCATTGAAATGATCATAGTATAATAAACCTTTCAAGGATTTACACCAGTCCAGCCTCCTCTTATTTTATATATATATATATATATATATATATATATATATATATCCACACACACACACACACACACACACACACACACACACACACACACACACACACACACACACACACACACACACACACACATATATATTAAGAAGTGCGCCAAGCTGCTGAACTGTACGTTACAGTTATATCTGTATATATACAGAGAGGTTAACCGAGACTGCGCTAGTGTGTGTGTGTGTGTGTGTGTGTGTGTGTGTGTGTGTGTGTGTGTGTGTGTGTGTGTGTGTGTGTGTTTGTTGGATAACTTTTCGGATCACTGGATTTTCTGATAGCTTTTTGCTTTTTGCCATCATACAAAGACTCACTACCGCTTTTCCTCCACTTTTCCCTTCCGAATACTCCCTTTTCACCGTCTTCATCTCACATTCCATTTCTCCTAGAGATGGCGACATGAATGGACCGGTTTTTTTTTTCGTTTCCATCACTGCCTGCCTCCCCAATCTTTCCATTTCTTCTTTAATTTCTCATTATATTTTCTTTCATTTCTCATTATATTTTCTCATATTTTCTGATGAAGGGCGAGCGTCCGAAACGTTAAGATTCCTTTCCTTCTATATCAAGCGTAAAGCTAATAATATATTTCTTCATTGTACTGTGTCGTTTGCTTTGTTATTTCTATTTGCCTTTTGCACACACACACACACACACGCACACGCACACGCACACGCACACATGCACACATAAATAAATATATAAATAAATGAATAAATATATATATATAATTTATGTTAGGTTGCTTACCAATGGGTAGAACAGGTGGTTCGGATTGGTAAACTATGATGTAACAAGTTGATTAAAGCACTCAATGTTATGCAAATCATCCATCGCAGATTCAACGTAATCCTGTTACATAATTCTGCAGATGACATCTGATGAGATCGCCTTGTCTTGCATCATAATCGGATGGAGCTGGGCCATCGAAATATGTATAGTGATTTCATGGAATTATAATTCTGGATTAAATTTTCAGTCTGGCCTTCTGTTGTATATATATATATAGGAAAATGTTCAAGACTCCCGACGGCAGAGCTCAAGCCGTTTCGACCGCTATTTCTGGACTCGGCTATTTCTGGCATGTTTACATGTCTGTATATTAAAACTGTGTATATATATATATATATATATATATATATATGATGGCTGCTCCTTCTTTATCGAGTATGGCCATTGCACGATATACCATGATTAATAATTATTAATTAATTCTATCATGCAAAGCCTGTGCGTGAAGATATTTTTTAAATTGAGGAAAGACTGTGCACTGAGCCAATCCCCACTCTCTGAGCGACAGTAGCTATAACCCGAAAAGAAGAAAAGATCAACATCATTGGTTACTACTGAGCTGCTTTTAAAATGATTAATCTCCTTTGTATATATTTCATTAAATAAAGAAATATATTTCACCATCAATCGGTAAATCCTATTCACGCCACTGGGATGACGCTGTGCGATGTGTGTATTTAAAAAAAAATGCAGCACGTGGTACGAGTCATTCACAGATTTGCATTTGCTGTGTAAACACAGATAGTTGGATCTTCTCCTTTGGTGAACATCCGTAATTTGACTAGTGATTTACCGATTGATGGTGGAATATATTTCTTTATTTAATGAAATATATACAAAGGAGATAACTCATTTTAAAAGGTATATATATTTGAAGTTCTAGTTAAACTTTAATTAGTTACCTGTGTGTGCTTACACACTTTACAAATTATTCTCTGTGATTGTTTCATATGTTTATTTTATATATATATATATAAATTAATAAAAATAATGAATAAAAACCAAGAAACAGTTCCTTATATTAAAAAATTCATCATTTTACGATCGTTTCTAGGATATATATGTGTGTGTTGGTATGTATATCATATAGATCTATGTAAGATTTTTACAAACTATCAGAGGGAATATACATACCTACACATATATATGCTGTCTTCAGAAATAATTATTTCCGAAGACAGCATATATATGTGTAGGTATGTACATTCCTTCTGATAGTTTGTAAAAATTTTACATAGATCTATATGATATACATACCAACACACACACATATATCCTAGAAACGATCGTAAAATGATGAATTTTTTAATATAAGGAACTGTTTCTTGGTTTTTATTCATTATTTTTATTAATTTATCTTGACTCTGTTTTCCTGTGTTTTTCATCGAAAACATTTTGAATACATCTTCTCTTTTCATGATATTTGGATTACATTGAGTTCTTCATACGGATTGGACACTACCGTATATTTTGGTAGATTTATCTACACACACACACACACACACACACACACACACACATATATATATATATATATATATATATATATATATATGTCAATCAATTTTTAGTTGATATATATATATATAATCAGCAGATTCCTCATTATTTCTGCCTAGATATTCTCCTTTTCGGTAATCTTTAATATTATATTGGCATCTGCTGGACAGCCGACGTCCACTACTGTGCATGCCTTTTCTTTGTACCATATCATTATATCTAGTCTGTTATGGTTGCAATTTATTGGGGTTTTGATTGGATCATTCATCCAGTACTCTTTCATTGTATGTATGAATGTTCTTCTGGTTTTATAATTTCACAGTTTTTGCCAATAGAGAGAGAGTCGGTTTCTAACATAGACGCAAGACTCTCTCATTGGAATTTACACAACATCAACTAGGTAGATATGTATGCATGTCTGCATGCATGGATATGTAGGTATGGGTGTTATTGTATGTGTGGATGTGTATGTTTTGAGTTGTATGTGTGCATATGTATATGCTTTGTATCTGTACATGTATCTATGCAGTTATTAGATGCAACATTTTTGGAATGTATTAGATATTTTTACTGTTCCATTAATGGATTGTACTTGTAGTTTCCTAACTAGTTGTGTTCTTTCTGTTCCTGTGAAGCCTAGCTTCTCAAGATTTGTATTGAGTCAGTTACTAACATACCCCAGTGCCCCAATAATCACAGGCATAAATCTGAAGGTGTAATCAGGGTGGAGTATCTGCAGATTTCTCATCAGTTCTGCATAAATATTCTCCTTTTCGCTAAACTTTGATATTATATTGGTATCTGCTGGGCAGCTAACTTCCACTACTGTGCATGCCTTCTTTTCCCTGTCCAATATCATAATATCTGGTCTGTTATGCCTGCATTTTATTGGGGTTTTTACTGGAACATTCCACCAGTACTCTTTCATATTATGTATATGGATGTCTTCCACATTGCTGTAGCTTTTGATGTGTTTATTATCGGGGCTATCTTTTCTACGGATTGCATTGTACAGTGTTTTGGCCACTACATAATGCCTCATAGGTAGATAGTACCGCAATGACATCTTTGGACAGCTGCTTATGACATGGGTGGCATCTTCGATGTTAATTCTGCAGAGTCTGCATTTGTTATCACATCTAGGTGTTTTGCCTGCATCCCTATCTCTTTTGTATTTCGTGTTGATTTCCTGTTCTTGGATTGCAAAAGTGTATCCTTCAAAATGGGAGCCAATATAGCGGTTGTTAGTCCAAGATAGACTACTTTCTTTGTCTATATTACTCTAACTTTGGAGCTTCCTGACAACATATCCATGCATGATTTTTTGCTGATAAGCTTGTAGTTTTTCATCCATAGATTCACTGCGATACTGCTGAGCGACTTCCCTGGGTGTGAGTTTTTGATTATTACACAGGGAATATCTTTCGTCGCGAATCGAAATCACGATTACCCTAACTACTAAATCACACACCTACATAAACATGACCTAATTTGGTCGTTATTTAAGATTTAACTCTTGTTTACTTTTGAGAGTAGTATGTAGGGTAGCAGAGTGCAAATTGTAAATCCCATGGCAATAACCATTATACATATATACACACATACACACACGCGCGCGCACGCACACACACACACACACACACACACACACACACACACACACACACACACACACACACACACACACACACACACACACACACACACACACACACACACACACACACACACACACACACACACATACACACACACACACACACACACACACACACACACACACACACACACGATGGGCTCCTCACCCTCAAAGGGTACAACCCCAGTAGTACAGACCAAGTCCGTAAACCACTAATCAACTTCTTCCGGGACTGGGGATTTAAAATCACCCTAAAAACGTCCCTAACCCGACTCAATTTCCTGGACGTTACCCGTAACCTCGAAAATGATCTGTACTACCCATACAGGAAACCAAACGACAGCCTGCACTACATCCACCGCCGCTCTAACCATCCTAGAAACATCACCAATAACCTGGTTAAAAACATCTCCCTCCGCATATCTCGTTTGTCCGCTAATGAGCAGATATTCGACGAACATGCACCTCATTACAACGAGGCCCTCAAGCGGAGTGGCTTCCGGGAGGAAATATCCTTTTATCCAGCTTCCCTTAGCGGATCCAGCAGGCAACACCGCCGCTCACGCAACGTAACGTGGTTCAATCCTCCCCATAATGCCGAGATGGCAACACCTATCGGGAAAATCTTCTTTAGACTCCTCGAAAAACACTTCCCACTACAACACCGCTACCACAACATAATCAACAAAAACACCATCAAACTCTCCTACAGTACCACACCTAACTTCCGCACAAAACATCGTCTCCTCAAACAACAAAAAACTCAACCCCTATGGAAGAAATAACCTAGACATCAGTGGAGAGCCGACCAGGAGGTGTAACTGCCCTGATAGATCTACGTGCCCCCTCAACAACAAATGCCGAGAACGTAACCTGATCTACCAGTGCAACGTGAAGACGGACACCTCCAACAAAGCTTATATAGGATTAACCGCGTGTGACTTCAAGACCCGGTTCTACCAACACCGACATACTTTCCGAAACCCGGTCCGGCGACATGCCACTACACTTGGACCTCCAAGATAATAATATAACCTACAATCTCACTTGGAGCTTACTGTCCAAAGCTAACTCTTACACGGGAGGACGCCGTCCGTGTAACGTATGCTCGGAGGAAACATTACAAAAGTTGTTTTCGAAGGACCAACTCCTAAACAAGAAAGACGAACTGGTAACCGCATGCAAACACACATTGCGTAGGACTTACCTCGCCCTCAAACCCCATAACGACCCGGGTGGGTAGACAAGGGCTGATACCCCCCTACTTGCCGAATAAGTTAGGGGAAACCCCAGCTTACTTAGGTAGATGTATCGCTTTTCTTTTCTTTTCCTCTTTGTCTTCTTCCCCCTGTCTCATCCTATCACTTCCTTCCACCCCCTATTTTCTTCCTAGTCTGCTTTTCCCCTTCGCCTACCTCGATGCACCCCATCGGGCCTCTGTAGCATCAGTTCCCTCACCCCTGTATTTTTAAGATAGAATTGGCCGAATACGTTTTACTAACTACTTATAGCAAACGTGTTAAACCCCTTTAATTCTGTATCAGTTCTGGTACTACTCAATTTCTACAAGTTTTTTCTATTCTCAACTTATTAACCTGTAATTGTAAGATAGCATTGTGATTTTTTTAATTCATTTCTCACTATCTAATTTTATATATTTTTTTTATTTTTTCTATTATCTTTTATTGTCTCCTACTCTCATTCGATTTACCTATTCTATAACCTCCCTCCTCCATTTCATACACTATTCTGCTGCATACATATCACTTTCAACGCTTGATCGCTTCACCCACTCCCCTATTGTTCTACAGGCAAGTTCAGCCACCTCTACCTCCCACCAAATGCCATGATAGACATATTTGTGTTTACAACAAATGTAAACCAATCCTCTTGACAACTACAATCTTCCCATATAAGGAAGTACCCCCTTGAAAAGTTCGGCTATTTATTCACCAGGCTAAAAATTCTAATTTAGTCCAGAAATAGCCGTCGAAACGGCTTGAGCTCTGCCGTTGGGAGTCTTGAACTTTTTCCCATTTCCCACTCTACTACCCTAAGTATTGAGTACTCTGGTGCGTTATGGTCCATCTTGTTCCTTACCACAATTCCTTTGTTATATATATATATATATATATATATATATATATATATATATATATATATATATATATATATATATATATATATATGTATATATATGTATATATATATATATATATGTATATATATGTATATATATATATATATATATATGTATATATATGTATATATATATATATATGTATATATATATATATATATATATGTATATATATGTATATATATATATATATATATATATATATATATATGTATATATATATATGTATATATATATATGTATATATATATATATATATGTATATATATATGTATATATATATATGTATATATATATATGTATATATATATATATGTATATATATATATATATATATATATATATGTATATATATATATATATATGTATATATATATATATGTATATATATATATATATGTATATATATGTATATATATATATATATATATATATGTATATATATATATATATATGTATATATATATATATATATGTATATATATATATATATATGTATATATATATATATATATGTATATATATATATATATATATATATGTATATATATATATATATATATATATATGTATATATATATATATATATATATATATGTATATATATATATATATATATATGTATATATATATATATATATATATGTATATATATATATATATATATATGTATATATATATATATATATGTATATATATATATATATGTATATATATATATATATATATATATATATGTATATATATATATATATATATATATATATATATATATGTATATATATATATATATATGTATATATATATATATATATATATATATATATATGTATATATATATATATATGTATATATATATATATATATGTATATATATATATATATATGTATATATATATATATATATGTATATATATATATATATGTATATATATATATATGTATATATATATATATATATGTATATATATATATATATATATGTATATATATATATATATATATATAATGTATATATATATATATATATATATATAATGTATATATATATATATATATATATATAATGTATATATATATATGTATATATATGTATATATATGTATATATATATATATATATATATATATATATATATATATATATATATATATATATATATATATATATTTAGGTTTGTTGGTTCACCACCGGATAGAATTGGTCATTCCGTATGGTCAATCTTGATGCAATATTATGGAAAGTACTCAACGTAGTGCAGTTCACCCGTCTTCGTTTGTGTAGTTGGTGGTGCGAATACGGAATTAATTATTATGAATAACAGGAGGCTGGACTGGTGTAAATCCTTGAAAAGTTTATTATACTATGATCATTTCAATGACCGGGTTCCGTATGAATCCGGTGATATCATCAGGTATTTGAAATATAAGACAGGAATATATAAAAATCCATGGGTCCGAAAATAAGAGACAGAGAGGACGACTGACCAAGTAGCTGTTATCACCTCGGTCAGTCGCCCTCAAGTGATGGCTATTCGGTCTACTAATAACCATCTGGTGAAGGGGTGAAGGCTTATAATGTACTACCACCTCTCCGTCAAAGAATAAAAAAAGAGAAGAAAGAAAGAAAGAAAGAAAGAAAGAAAGAAAGAAGAAAAGTCAGCGTAAGGGTCACACTACAGTCAGGCAAGAAAGCGCCGCGAAAAATGTTATTCCAAAGAACCTATATTTTAACAAAGGCATATATAATGGGTGTCTGTATGGTCAAATGTGTGAACAGAAAATTGGAACGTTAACTTATGTTAAGAGTTAAAGGATGAAATTAAATTAAAAGTTTAAAAAATTAAGAGTTAAAAGAAATTTTTAAAATAATTAGAAAATTAATAGAAAATTAAAGGTTTGTGTTGCGGGATTTATTTAATGAAACAACAGAGAGAGTCTTATATGAAAAAGTTTAAGTGTATTATTGGGAATCCCTATAAGTTATCAAGGTGGGATATAGAGTAAATATTAAAGCCTTCGATTGTAAATCCCAGCCAGCACCTCTTAACCACGTGTCAGCCAGTTACGAGTGGTATCGTCTAGCGAAAGAAATGGAAAATTAATTTTTCCGAGTACTCTAGGAACGTGACTGCCATAGGCTCCGGGTGTGTTAGCGGGAAGCCTACCATCTTCGACAGGCCATCGTCTATACCAAACGAATACTATTAATTCACACAGGAGGAGTTTATTTACGTGCCAGTAGAGGGAGGCATGATACAGCTAACAGTTATGCCTAAGCCCAGAGTTTATAGGTATAAGTATAATATGGCGGTCAAAACAGGCGGCGCTGCGGGCCCCGAGGCAAATCCAACCGTTCCGAGTAATTTCATTTACCGAAAGAGGGGAAATTTATTTTTCCAAGCACTCAAGGAAGGCTGAACTTCCCGAGCGCCCGGCGCACAACCAGGAAAGCCACCACATCAGTTGAAAGTGGTAAAACCCAATGAAAATAGACTATAAATATTTTAAAGTCCCAGTTAGTCCGGGTTATAAGTAGTATGGTTCTTTGGTGGGTAGGGAAGTATGAAAGACCTGAGTAAGGAATAATAAGCAGAAAATCACAAATAAATAAAAGCAGGATACAAAGATACATTAATAAAGTAAAAAGTAAAATACATAAATAAAAAAAACGCCGTCATAGCTAGGGTAGTGATGTATGTATAAGAAGGGCTTATGCCCGAAATGTCGTTCCCCACCACCACCCCACTCTCAAGAGCGTGGAACTAATAAACCTTTGTTCGTACTGCCTCTCTGTTTTGTTCCCGTTCAATTTTTCACTATATATATATATATATATATATTGTTATACTTTGGGAGGGTCATGTTGCCAATAAGAAACACACGCACCAGTCGTTTCACTTCAATTTATTATTATTTCCGGTTGGTTGGTTCCACAACTAGATGGTTGTTTATATATTGTCAAAGTTCTTTCGTCACACATTCTGTGACCTCTTCAGTGACTGGGGATTCTTTTCTTTGTTTTTGTGCCTCTCCTTTGTTCTGTCCTACGCCATCTTGTTTCTGTGTATGTGTTGTGTGCTCAGTCTGCGCATGCTCCACACTCGGGTGTCTGTGTTTATATTCGTTTATTTATTTGTTTATTTACATGTTACAGGTTGGTTGTTTGTTCTATGTGCGTGTGTGTTTTCATTTTGTTCTTAATTGTAAGTTGTGATGTTGCTGTTCCACTCATGTTTTCTATTTAATTTTGGTTGTAATTCTTTTATGTTTATTGCCTCTGTGATTTGTCTAAACATTGCGTCTTTTCTGTGTGTAGATTCTATTTTTATTTCTATGTTCTCTAATTTACCCTTATGTTCTATTTTAGCATGTTGGTAGAGTACAGATGATTCTTTACTATCTTGAAGGTCTCGCCAGTGTTCATTTATCCGTTCCCCTACACTACGAGCTGTCTCACCTATGTACACTATATTTTTGTCTCTACATTGTCCTTCAGTACATCTTATGCTATATACTACATTTCTAGTTTTACAGTTAATATGGGGGCTTAATTTACAGGTTATACATTTCTTATCTATACAGGGGATCTTTGAAAAGGATATGTCTTGCTAATAAGTGTTTTTATGGAGGTACCTAGTCTTTCTACTATCTTAATATTGAGTTTATGTTTATCTAGGGCCCTTCTAAATTTGTAAGCTAATTCACCTCTAGGGGTTGCATCGATGAACATTACAACTCTGGTATTTATTGCTATCATACCATGAGTTTCTATTAGCCTTATTCCTAGTTCTTTCTATTCTATTCCAAAAGTTGCTCCTATACAAGGGGCAGGTCCCATTTGTGTCATTATTTACCATTTTTTCCCATTTGGTTCTGGCTCCTCTATACACTCTGATTTTATCTCTCTGATTGTAACCAGAGAACTGCATACGGTGGATGAAGTGTTGTATGTGTCTATCTAGTTCTTCGAGGTTGCACATGCGGGACACGTTTCTCATCACCCGTACCAAATCCGCAATCAGTATGTTGATTTTGGTATGGTCCGAAACAGCTGAGTTTCGGTGGATCAGATATTTGGAAGTCATGGGTTTGGCATAATGGGAATGGAGGATTTGTTTTTTGTTATTAATGGTATCTAACCAGAGCTCTGTGTCTAGTACAGGTAATCGATGGTTGGGGTGTTTGCTTGGGTAGTCTATAGTAACTCTAATACTCTGGTGGATGGAGCTGGCTATTTGCTGGATGCTTTCCATAGAAATAGAAACAATACAACTAACAATAACAATAGCACTAGTACACATAAAGCAGCAGCCTGGAACTCTACTTTTTATAATCCCTCCGATAAGTCGTTCGACCTGCGACGAGTCCACGCCACGACTTTAGCTTTTAACAAACGCACGCGATTGCCGTCGCAGGTCGATGAACAAACAGAAGCACAATTTAGTATAGCTAGATCTAAACTTAGAAATATTATAGAACAGTATAGCAAGAAGCATAATAGAATGGAGGCCCAGCAACTGGGAGAAAAATCTGCAAATGGCTTGCGTAAACTCATGCTCGCGTAATGGAGATAGCATGCTTTCCAACAGACAAGTCTGGCAGAATGTCGGTTGACAGTCTGCCAAACTACATCCAGGCAACGCAACCCCACATCACTAACACAAGAGAAGTAACACCACAAGAGCACGAGGATAGAGAAAAAGCCCTCAATGTCGATATGGTGATGTGGACAAATATAATGCAGCCCAACAAAAGGACTGCCAACAACTTCCAGGCCTGGAACAATGACGTGCCAGCGTTGTATGGGCTTCGAAAAGACCATAAAACGGGCAGTGACCCTGTCACGGGACCACCAACACGGCCAGTCTGTGGAGCTAACATTGCTAGTAACTACAGACTGTCCTACATCCTCTCCCTGATCATACGTCCCATCATTGAAATGTCCCCAGATGTATGTGACAGCACGGAGGACCTCCTCAGCAGAATCGGCGAGAGTAACCGATCTAGGGACCTAACAAACTGCATAATAGGTAGTATGGATGTTGTGTCTCTGTATCCATCTATTGACGTGGATTTTGCTGTGGAGAAATGCGTAGAAATGATCAGTGAGAGCAATGTTGAGTTCCGTGGGATTGATACCAGTGAGCTGGGACTCCTACTTAAACTTACCTATAGTAATAATTATCTAGACACATATGACCTCAGCAACCTGTGCCCTACAAGACCAGCAAAAGGCAGACCACCTACCATTACCTCAATGGCCAAGAAAACCCACACAGATAGATGGAACGGGTGGACCAGAGCCATACAGACCCCCGAAAACCAGGATGAACTAAAGAAAATGATTGCACATGCGGTGAGAGCCAGCATAAAATTAATCCTTAAGGAACATATGTTCAAATTTAATGGAAAAACGTATGCCCAAGAGGAGGGAGCTGCCATTGGTGTTAGTTTGCAGGCGAGATAGCTAACTTATTCATGGTATGGTGGGACAGTAGACTTAAACTTAAACTTAAAGAACAATTAGAAGACCCCTTAACCCTGATAATGTACTCCCGCTACGTTGATGATATAAACATCGTAGTAAAAACACCCCACTAGAGAACAGTCAGGAATTAGAGAAAACCACAATGGAAAGCATCCAGCAAATAGCTAACTCCATCCACCAGAGTATTAGAGTTACTATAGACTACCCAAGCAAACACCCCAACCATCGATTACCTGTACTAGACACAGAGCTCTGGTTAGATACCATTAATAACAAAAAACAAATCCTCCATTCCCATTATGCCAAACCCATGACTTCCAAATATCTGATCCACCGAAACTCAGCTGTTTCGGACCATACCAAAATCAACATACTGATTGCGGATTTGGTACGGGTGATGAGAAACGTGTCCCGCATGTGCAACCTCGAAGAACTAGATAGACACATACAACACTTCATCCACCGTATGCAGTTCTCTGGTTACAATCAGAGAGATAAAATCAGAGTGTATAGAGGAGCCAGAACCAAATGGGAAAAAATGGTAAATAATGACACAAATGGGACCTGCCCCTTGTATAGGAGCAACTTTTGGAATAGAATAGAAAGAACTAGGAATAAGGCTAATAGAAACTCATGGTATGATAGCAATAAATACCAGAGTTGTAATGTTCATCGATGCAACCCCTAGAGGTGAATTAGCTTACAAATTTAGAAGGGCCCTAGATAAACATAAACTCAATATTAAGATAGTAGAAAGACTAGGTACCTCCATAAAAACACTTATTAGCAAGACATATCCTTTTCAAAGATCCCCTGTATAGATAAGAAATGTATAACCTGTAAATTAAGCCCCCATATTAACTGTAAAACTAGAAATGTAGTATATAGCATAAGATGTACTGAAGGACAATGTAGAGACAAAAATATAGTGTACATAGGTGAGACAGCTCGTAGTGTAGGGGAACGGATAAATGAACACTGGCGAGACCTTCAAGATAGTAAAGAATCATCTGTACTCTACCAACATGCTAAAATAGAACATAAGGGTAAATTAGAGAACATAGAAATAAAAATAGAATCTACACACAGAAAAGACGCAATGTTTAGACAAATCACAGAGGCAATAAACATAAAAGAATTACAACCAAAATTAAATAGAAAACATGAGTGGAACAGCAACATCACAACTTACAATTAAGGACAAAATGAAAACACACATACATAGAACAAACAACCAACCTGTATCATGTAAATAAACAAATAAATAAACGAATATAAACACAGACACCCAGATGTGGAGCATGCGCAGACTGAGCACACAACACACACACAGAAACAAGATGGCGTAGGACAGAACAAAGGATAGGCACAAAAACAAAGAAAAGAATCCCCAGTCACTGAAGAGGTCACATAATGTGTGACGAAAGAACTTTGACAATATATAAACAACCATCTGGTTGTGGAACCAACCAACCAACCGGAAATTTATAAATTCCTAAATTTATAAATTTATTATAATAATAAATTGAAATGAAAGCAACTGGTGCGTGTGTTTCTTATTGGCAACATGACCCTCCCAAAGTATAACAATATCGGTTTCAACACACGTTTTCAGATAAAGAATCTTGCTAAACAAATTCAGAAACGATATATATATATATATATATATATATATATATATATATATATATATATATATATGTGCGTGTGTGTGTGTATGTACAAACAAACACACGTATATGCGTATGTATAAGTAATTGTTTCTACTTTTGACACAAGGCCAGCAATTACCCAGTACATTACTGGTACTTTATTTTATCGACCCCGTAAGGATGAAAGGCAAAGTTAACCGCGGCGGGATTTGAACTCAGACCGTAAAGAGACGTAACTATGCTGGAAAGCATGGTGTCCGACTCTCTACCGATACTGCATAAGTAATGATAGTTGATATATTAATAAGCTGACTGCACTTTTGGATGGCCGTTGACTCCTATGAGTTCTTCTACATATACACATGTACCGCGCGGTTAAACCACTGTGAGTGACGGACCCCTAGCCTTTGTCAGGGCATTCTTCTAGGAGAAGGCAACTCAGGAAACTGGGATAACTCCGATATAAAACCTGCGGCTCAGTAGTTACCGATGATATTGATCTTTTCTGCTTTTCGGGTGATAGCTACTGTCGCTCAAAGAGTAGGATTGGTTCAGTGCATAGTCTTTCCTCACTTTAAAAAATATCTTCACGCACAGGCATTGCACGATAGAATTAATTAATAATTATTAATAATGGTATACAGTGCAATGGCATTACTTGATAACGAGGGGGCAGCAATCATGTACGTATGTATGTAATAGCGAGAGCGAGAGAAGGATGTCTAGATCTATCGTAGATTGAAGAAACTTTCGACGAATCAGATCACATACATATGTGTGTATGTGTTATTATTAGTGGTTGTAGTGGTAGTAGTAATGGTGGTGGAAAAAGAAATATTGAAATGTCTAAAAGTTCGTATGGTTTTCGTGATAATCTAAGCAGTTTTACAAAACAGATATACAGACACACAACTCGTGTGTGTGTATATATATAATATACATCTTCGTAAACGTATATATATATATATAATATATATATATTTATTAAAATAACAGATTAAAGTTTAAGCAAAATATACGAAGATGTATATTATATATATACACACACACACGAGTTGTGTGTCTGTATATCTGTTTTCTAAAACTGCTTACATTATGACGAAAACTATACGAAATTTTAGACATTTCAATACATATGTTGATTTAACACTTCACTGCTCGCAAGTGTTTTTTAAGCTTCATATCATGTCTCCCTATTTTATCTGATGAGAACGCAAATATCATCCCATGATGATATTTGTTTTTGTAATGCGCATAATAAAATACATGGAACTCTTTTAACCATCTTTTGATTTTATATTATATATATATATATATATATATATATATATATATATATATATATATTAATTCAAAATATTAATAAATATAGACATTCATGTAATCAAATATATTTTATTATATATATTTCAGAGGTACTGTGCTGTTTCCTCAGTACGTCCTCATCAGATTTTAGCAGTATGGAAGTTGAATAGTCGCCACTTTAACAGGGTAGATGATTGAAGGTCGTTAGTTGCCAGTGTGATAAGTGATAGTATCCTTGTTGGATTATCTTGTCGACATAGACGTAAGGGAAGGTCCCTCGATCTATTTACCATCTTAGTATTTACAATATTCCTTTCGTCAGGTCGCCAATTCCAGCAGCATGGATTATAGATGTTATTGAGACACGAGTAACATAATAATGATTTCAACAGCAGAAATTAGAGATGAAATGTATGTTTATTTTTGATGTAGCACAAACAATGTTTGTTAACTTATATGGTTGAAGTTACAGATAAAAAGAGGTTACAAAAGGGAATGTGCCATTGTGCCGAAAAGCCGGCGAGGCTAGGGTGCAATATCTCACCGTTACATTATGCGTGTTGCTGGTTCGAAGTTTCTGCTACAAGAGAGAGATTCTTCAAATCTTCGCGGGGAATTTCTTTCTCAGGGCGCGTAGGGATACATCCTCTTCTACTGGCGCTGATTGGCTGAACTGAGCCAAATCACGCACAGAGAATGTATGTGAGCCCGCGGAATGTAGTTCATTACATCACCTCCGAGCAGATTTTCAGCCGAAAATCGATAACGAAGAAACCAAGGACCCACATATCATTGAATCAGCAAGAACAAATGCTGAAAGAGCACATCAGTGAAAAAATAATTGAGCAGAAAGATTCATGCAAGAACAAAAAAAATTAGGCGCGACGGGCCGCGTTGAGCCGCTGTCAAATGACTAGCTGTTTTGTAGTTTAAACGAGACCCTCAAGGGCCTACCAGAAAACAGATAAAGTCTGACATGGGCGAAGTTGCTGTTCTTGCATTAAATGTTAATGGTAAGCGTTGTACCAGTAGCTGTGAACGAAGCTATTATGGTAGTTTACCAGTGCTGGCGAGAAAATGATGGCCCCCAGATGTATTGTCGAATGTGCTGTGGAGCCAGGAAAAAATGGCTGGTTGCTTTGTAAAGAAAAAAAAAGGCAAGTTTAATCTGTAGGTGGGTTGCAGTGTAAATTCCATAATTCGGGCGAATCCACAGAAGTGGCTGAAATGCTGACAAGTCCAGTTCAATTTGTTGCTTTCCCAGCGAGTCGGGCAAAAACAACAAGACGGATGGCCGTCATGGACGATCAGTGTGCAACGAGATGCGAAGCTGTTTGAGTTCAGCTGCAATTAGTATTCTCGTGTTGCGGTGCCTGTTTGAATCCAGTGGATTAAGCTCTGTGAGCTGCTAGCATGTGACAGCACCTCAACCAGGTGAAAAGGCACTCGCAGAATATTACGTTTGAAGAACATATACCAAGAAAAACATGTTGGTGTGTGATAAAAAAATGTGTGCATATGCAGGCATGTAAAACAGCAAAGAATGTGAATGAACAAAAACCATGAGCAAGCAAATAGCAAAAGAGCACAAAACAAGTAAATGCATTCTACAAAGAAATATGTGAATGTAACAAACTGATAATTCAAAGTCAATCTAAGGGAGCAGAGAAATTACTCAATAAGTTCAAAGTTTTTCAAAGTCAAATAGTTCACACATCACCAGTGTACAGACTTTCTGACACTAGTTCTATCTGAAAACTGAAAAAGAAGTTTGTTAATGCCGGTAGGGGTTAGATGTATGGTGTTTTTGAGAGTTTTCGTAGCCATTCTACCGTCTTGCCACCCTGTGTGACATAAGATTTTGTTGTTAAAGCAAAGTCAATGAATCTTCTGTAGAGTAGCAGTCAAGCGCTGAAGAACCCAGAGTCCAACATGGCAGCCACGTCTGACGCCATAATGGTGAGAAAACTACTGTCTCAATTTCTCGAGTCCCCGTGGTAACGAGACAGAAGGTATGGTGGTTGCGTCGGTAAAGTTACAAGCCGTTTTGAAATTTCCGATGTGTGGTGGTTTGCGTCGGTAAGGCTATGAAGCTGCCACTCACTATTCCCTGTTTTGGTCAGTGGTTAAACAATGCCGTCGCTGCTGCTGCTGTCGTTGTTGTTGATTGTAGACAGGACCTGTCGGTAGCCATTTTGAAATTCCCTCGTGGCGAAAAGTTTTTTGAAATACTGCTAATTTTTCCAAAAAAAAAATTTTGAAAGGAATATATTGTATTTTCGCAAGTTGCGAAAAGGTTGGCAACGTGGCAATAAAAGTTCAACTGAATAAAAAAGAAGGGCTGCGTTAAATTCTTACGTCGGTCACCACTTTAGCAGTATGGAAGTTGAATAGTCGCCACTTTAACAGGATAGATGATTGAAGGTCGTTAGTTGCCAGTGTGGTAAGTGATAGTATCCTCGTTGGATTATCTTGTCGACATAGACGTGAGGGAAGGTCCCTCGATCTATTTACCATCTTAGTATTTACAATATTCCTTTCGTCAGGTCGCCAATTCCAGCAGCATGGATTATAGATGTTATTGAGACACGAGTAGCATAACAATGATTTCAACAGCAGAAATTAGAGATGAAATGTATGTTTATTTTTGATGTAGCACAAACAATGTTTGTTAACTTATATGGTTGAAGTTACAGATAAAAAGGTTACAAAAGGGAATGTGCCATTGCGCCGAAAAGCCTGCGAGGCTAGGGTGCAATATCTCACCGTTACATTATGCGTGTTGCTGGTTCGAAGTTTCTGGTACAAGAGAGAGATTCTTCAAACCTTCGCGGGGAATTTCTTCCTCAGGGCGCGTAGGGATACATCCTCTTCTACTGGCGCTGATTGGCTGAACTGAGCCAAAGCACGCACAGAGAATGTATGTGAGCCCGCGGAATGTAGGTCACTACAAGATAAAATAAATTGATGACTGACATACCTCAACTGTGCTGATGGTTCAATTCCAGTCTTAGCAATGATTAGTTATGACAAAACTCAATATTTATATGCCATAAGTAGTAACATGACAAACTACATATAATTGAGAGGGTACGTAGGAAAACGTGTAGAAAAAAATAAAATAAATATATATATAGATAAGTAAAATACATAAACACATAACTGTTAAATATTTAAATAATTAAATATGTAAATATCCGTATTAGAGAAAAAAAAACAAATGAGAGAGAGAGAGCTAAATAGAGGAGAAAAGGAAAAGATAGCGAGATGAAGATAAAAACGAAGAAAGGGAGATATAGATGGTATAAAATAATTACATAAGGAGAATAGAGGTATATGATGCGTGACCGTTTTTTTTCAAATATTAAGTTAGGTAGAAACGATCAATTAAATACCGTGACATTTTTACTCTATAATATTTGAAAGAAATTATACTATTATATTATATCAAAATTAAAACAATATAAAGTAATATAAGATAATATAACATATTTTCAAAGATAATCTGGAGCATATTTAAATTAGTAAATACATTCAATAATTTAGTTTTAAAATTCAAAATTCAAAATATTATTAACTAACAATGGTGCTTACAAATATAGTAAATACGATATTATTAAACATAACTTACTTAGATATTAGCATCTGTATTAGCATTTTATATAAACAATACTATTTAAATCGATATTTGTCAATTACATATAGGATTAATTATTAGTTATATTTACACTTGAGAGAATTAATATTTCAATTCAACCAAATTTTACTGTATTCAATACTATAAATCAAGTTAAATACAGATTATTAATCAATTTAGATAAAACGAAACTTATACACGATAAATGTAAACAATAACTTCGTACGACGTATCCAAACGTTTAAATTAATTAAACTGTTTGAAAGTTTGAAGATATTACAGATCTCAAATTTATAAAATAGAGGAATCTAAATCGAAACTAAAGGTATTTAACCAATCAAGAAATTATCATACTCTTTTAAAGAACAGGTATGCATTTCCTAAGGTGAGATAGAGACATTATAGACAATATCAATAATATCAATAATAGAAGCATTACAAGAATTATTAATAAGAGTCATCTTTTCTCACTCAGTCAATGTTTTTCCCTAAATTTATGTGATGCTTGAAATGTTGTTGCAGATTTATGGAGGCAATTTGAGAATAACTCACTTTTTTTTATTAATTAAATTACCATAATTAGCAATTATTAATAGAGTCTCTAGATTGCAGTTAGGTGAGATGGAATTATTCCGATAAACTTCACAGTTTCTAAGTTTAGTCCAAAAGATTGAGTATTTTATATGTTTCTCTTTTAAAGACCATATTAATTGTGATAAAGGGGTAGAACATTTCTTATCCGGATTAGAAAAAGAATGTTTATGATTGGAAAATCTCAGTTTTAAGTTCGATGAAGTTGCACCTATGTAGTTGTAGGTAATATTATTATTTGCTTTAATGGTACATTTATATACTAAATTCTTATATAGGCAGTTATTTTGCAAAGGGCATTCAGATTTTCTCCTACAGTTACAGTTCGATTTCATGCTATTTCTATAATCTAAACTGTTCGCATTATCATTGTTTATATTTGTAGGTGTTCTACTGTAAGTGCTTAAATTAATGTTATTGTTATTCTCTATAACTATAGTATTATTATTATTAATATTGTCATTATCGCTAATTATCTGTTGGTTATAACTAAGAATTCTGCTATTTATTTTTGCAATATTTTGAGTTATATATATTTATAGAAAGAGATATTTATTTAATAATGTCTCATATAAAATAATACAACCAGCTATCCACGAAATACTGATTAGTTAGCACCCCAAACACTAAATTGGGATAATACTTAGGTATATCCTAATGTTTGTTGAGTGAGATGGAGTTGGTCGGAGTATCGCTTAAGGCTTTCTCTGTTTATGTATTGAATATATACTCTTGGTGGCCTGATGATTTCCAGATATAAGGTATGACTTTCTTTATTATTATTAGAAATACTGATTGATCTTCCTTGTATCCCATGTCTGATTTAGCCTTAGAGAATGGCTATGTTTGTATATGGGTGATCCATACATGTATTTATTATGTTGTAATATCTCTGTGTGTGCATTGGTTGTGTATACATATGGTTATTCTTTTAATATCCAATTGAGTTCTTATACACGTGGTTAATACCTAACAGGTGTAAATGACCAGCGTGTATATTGTTTTATTTTAAGATGACCTCCCTTTACCCTTTTGGGGACAGCGTGTATTTTATCTTTGGGAGGACTGCTGGATTTTCTAATCT
>OZ024742.1:72323899-72326399 GCA_964016885.1 Eledone cirrhosa | reverse complement strand
CGTTATCTATATTATATATATATATACATATATATATATATATATATATATATATATATATATATATATATATATATATATATATATATATAGGAGAAAGTATGAGCCCGACGGCAGAGCTCAAGCCGTTTCGACGGCTATTTCTGGACTAAAGTAAGAGTATTTTTTAGTCTCAGACTAAAAGAACTCTTACTTTAGTCCAGAAATAGCCGTCGAAATGGCTTGAGCTCTGCCGTCGGGCTCATACTTTCTCCTATATATATATATACTTTTGGAGGGCCATGCTGCCAATAAAAACACACGCCCCTGTTGTTTTTCACTTCAATTTATAATAAATTTCCGGTTGGTTGGTTTGCTAACCAGTTGGTTTATATATTGTCAAACCTCTTTCATCACACATTCTGTGACCGCCTCCATGACTGGGCTTTTATGTATTGACAACATGACCATATGACCATCCCACAGTATAACAGTATCTGTTTTCAGATAAGAAATCTTGCAAAACAAATTCAAAAACGATATATATATATATATATATATATATATATATATATATATATATATATATATATACAAAGTATAAAACAGTCAAATATTTGCTTAAAACATTTAATTGCTGACGATCGTTTCTTCCAGATAATTGTCTGGAATCATCGGAGCTTACACAATGTTTAAACAATTACATTCCTAGTCTATTAGTATAAATAATATTATTATTAGAGTATATATATATATATATATACTGTTGGTATAAGTTTGGTAGACATATCCAAGGGTAAGAGCACTCAGTTCATAGGACGAGTTAAATATAATTAGTTACAACAGTGACATATACAGGTACTTCAGTTTCGTTGGGTTATACACCCCAATTCATTCAGCCTGTTATATAAAAAGAAAATGCTTACCTCGACCGGTTGAATAGAGGTTTTTAGAAAATACGCGAGAGCTCTTCAAGGACAGGTAATTTCGAATTTAGCTATAAATAAACAAAAATTTTAGATAGTGTAAAGGGGGGTAATTGAAAGCAATGAAATTCTTTGGAATTAAAATTAGTTTGTCTGGTCTATGCCATTTTCCTAGAATGGATTTCGCTTTGTGTGGACAGCAACTAAAGCAGTCAAGGTGGGTATTTAATCAGAGTTTCTCTGAAGCCAGTTGTGAGAGTATATTTCACTTTTCCGAGTTACATAGCCGGAAAAATTTCGTTCCACACATAGTTTGCGAGATGGGTGGCATGTTTTTTGTCAGGATGATTGAAGTTTGTTTCATGGTTCAGGACATTCCGACATAAGTCTAGGCTTCAGTTTGGTGGTTCTGATGAGGGCTTTTCTGCAGTGGGATATTAATAATCGGTCTAACTCGTCTATATTGGTGAAATTGCTACCGAAATGAAGGACCTTGTCAAGTAAGGTCCTGGATATCGAAGTGTAAAAATTAACTATATCAAATTGAATGAACCTAGCTTTCTTAGTGTGTTTAAGGACATTAAACCAATCTATAACTATTTGACTAATATCCATTTGATTAAGATTGGACTGTTGTCTAATGGCTATATAAATTTTTCTAAGTATATCTTTACTAACAAGTCCTAATTTCACCTTTGATAAACCAACTTGCAGACTCATAAATCCTTCTAAAACATACAATATGTGCACACTTCCTAATTGTCCCATCAACAATGTAGACGTGTCCATGAGAGCGTATGTGGTTTACAAGGTTGCATGTAAAAACGTACATCGGAAGTACCGTACGGATGCTGCACATACGGTTCAATGAGTACATGATGACGAGAGCTTCTGCTAAAAAACGCCTTGACAGATGACGCAACCAAGACACTGAGGTCACTATAGAGGCGATGGAAAGGAATGTGGGCAATTTAAGAAATAAGGAAGCCACTATCATCAACCAGAAAAAGCCACAGATATATAATAGGTTGGAAATGCACGAAGCAGATTGGCTACAATAATGACTTCGCGCATGCCAATTCCAGACAAATAAGCCAGTTAAGGAAGAACATATCAATCGCTTGTTTTTGTTTTAACCGTTTCTGCTTCACATTTGAAAAGAGGGTATAGCTCTGAAATTTCATGTTAAAATATTCTGGGTAAAACATTACTTTGTTTCGTTTTATTTGTCATCATTTTCCCTTTATATATTTCTGCCGCATTATACGGGTTTTTGAAACTTATCGGTCTTTTATGATTATTATCATTATAATATATATATATATATATATATATATATATATATATATATATATATATATATATATATATATATATATGTATATATGTATATATGTATGTATGTAAAGGGTAAACAGAAATAACAACACAATCGGTAGAGTATATGGAAGGAATATATTAGGTTAACGCTTGAAATAGCAGGAAGAGGGTCTTAGCGCTTCGGACGCTAGTCCTTCACCAGAAGAAAGAATGAGAAATAAGTTAGATTGAGGGCACGGGCGGGTTGGAATTCGAAAAAAATGTCTTTAGATAAA
>OZ024742.1:72286399-72318899 GCA_964016885.1 Eledone cirrhosa | reverse complement strand
AGGAGTACAAGCTCTTCGTACTCCTGGAGATGAGGGTTGCACATTTTTTTCGGGGGTCTGTGTTACCCATATAAACTGTCTCCCTCTATTGGGGAAAATCGACTAACTTTTAAATTCCATCTGTGATAACATTTTACACGTTTTTATTGTATGTAAACTTCCCCCTTTGTATTTGTCCCCTTCTTTTGTGCCCCTGTGGCTAATAAAGAAATATATCTATCTATCCATCTATCTATCTATCTATCTATCTATCTATCTATCTATCTATCTATCTATCTATCTATTTATCTATCTATCTATCTATCTATCTATCTATCTATCTATCTATCTATCTATCTATCTATCTATCTATCTATCTATCTATCTATCTATCTATCTATCTATCTATCTATCTATCTATCTATCTATCTATCTATCTATATATCTATCAATCTAGCTGTCGTCTGTTCTACAGTGGGGATGTCATTCACTTCGCACAGAAGTTTTGTTCAAATTTATTGAGGAAATTTTGTGAGTTCAAACTTAATTTTGATACAATTGTGTAGCTTGACCCTCCGTCTGAACTGTCAGGCGGTGGGTCAGCTCATCTTTACCCCTCCTAGAGGTGAAAAACCTGTTTTAAAAAATTTTGTGTAAAAAATTTCAATCGTCTAACAGAAATGTTAAACGCAGCGAACGAAAATAGTGGTGGAGGGACAGCGGTAAGAGTTGTAAGCTCGCACGCTTTAGTCCTCCCTCCCTTCCCAACTAACGTCATAGAGAAGGAAGGAAAAATTAAAATAAAAACAGACGAATCTGCGGAGAAAAAATTAAATGACGAAAACACAAATCTGGACTTGGATTCCAACAACGAAAAAAAAAAAATTTGAAAAATTGCATGATATTGTGTTATTATTGCACTAATAACACAAACAAAGACACAACAAACACAAAAATAACAGTTGAAAATAACACCATATCAGAAAACAAAGCAGACGACAAGATTTCATTTGCACAGAAAACAAAGAAATCTTTGACTTATATAGCGGAAAACATTTCAGATGTGGTACGAAGGATCACGGACGCCAAACAATACATAAGTGAAGGAGAGAATGGTATTTTATCGGTAAAAATGCCTCAAGAATTCACGAAAGACATTGAAAGCCGAACGGTCAAGTTTCGGACCATCAACAACAGTACAAAAAAACCTGAACAGCCTTCTCAAGCAGATATCAAAACAGTACTCACAGAAGTACTCAATGAAACCACTTTCATAAGAAAAGACAGACTGTATGGAAGCCTAGCAATTATCATGAAGAACGAATCGGCGGCAAAAAAATGTGCTTTGTCACCGATTCGTTCGAAAAATTTCACCTTTTATCCATCTTATATGGGGAAAAGAACTCAACGCATATGGCTGGATGCAATGATGCCAGATGTGGACTACTGCTGGCTCATAGCTGGCTTCATCGATCCAGTGAATGACAACGTGATTTCCATTGGGAAAACCACAGGCAATGCGTTCAGTGGAACAGGTATAGAGCTAGTAGTACAAATGAAGCCTGAACGCATCGCCCAAATACCCGACAGAATCCTATTAGAGGACCACGGGTATATAAACATTAGCGTGGAGGGGAGAAGGCTGTCCTGCCATATCTGTGCAGGCAGAGGGCACCTGAAGGCCGCTTGTCCCCAACTCAACAAAAAGAAAACCCTGCTACCAACACCAGCTCCACCACCACAACAGATAAACAAACAACAAAACTCAGTCCCACCCAACCCGTCCCTCAGTAAAACCACAACACCACCACAACACAAACAGTCACAACACATTACCCCAAAACAAAATACAGGCCCACCCAACCTCTCACTCAATAAAACAACACAACCACCGCAGACACAACACACAACACAGTCTAACATAGTGACATCCATCTCCCCCACAAAGAAAACCAACACGGAAACATTACCAGCAAACATACCTCTTCCCTCCAACACTGAAGATAACCCAACGAATTCGGAGGAAGAAACGGAGTCCTTCAGACAGATTAAAAGGAAAAAAAGAAAACATGTGCAAAACACACAAGGACAAACAACCCCCACCCAAATCGCAACACAATCCAACAAAACAGAAAACACCCCTGCAGCAACAAACAAAACCAAACCTGCCCCTCCCCTCTTCGAAACACTCACACCATCGGAAAAAAAGACATTACACTATACTTACATCAACAGAAACAATAATAAATTAAATGAACTCATATACAATAATCCTTCGGTACAAACCGAAGGTGTAAACTTTGTTTCGTCAGAAAACCACCCACATTTAAAACTAATAAAAATCCCAATGAACCTCTACCAAAAACTAAAAAAGGATTTTAAGGAGGACGTAGGACCACCCTCTGTCAAACCCATAAACCGCGTCCTACTAAAAAGCTTTCCCCCTCCCCTTCCCCTCCCCAACACAACTCCAAACACCCCAACCCCACCACACACTGACGACCCCACACCACCACAAGACACCCCTTCACCCAACACCCCCGACCCCATGGAAGTCGTGCAACCCGAACCCCGGGAAGCGGAAAGGTAGGTCTCTACACTCTCCTTTGGCTCTGCCGCCCACATGGATGTGTTAAGAGTAGGATGTTTGAATGCACGTGGCCTGGGCTCAACTTGGAAGCAAGCAAAGCTTTTAAATGACCTCAGGTCATGTAGTATAAATGTAATGGTTATCTGTGAGACTCGAATCAGCGTCGTGCGGCAGCTGGCCCCCACCTTCGATGACTTTGAGGTGCATGCATCTCTCTGTCAACCTGGAGGTGGGGGTGGGGTTGTCGTACTGCTGCAAAAACACCTGGGTCTTGCCGTACAGGTTGTGCACTCGGACCCGGAGGGTCGTTTGTTGGTGCTAGACGTTGGCAGTAGTGAAAGTGCGGCCTTGAGACTGGTCGCCATCTACTCCTCTTTCGGAGCTGAACGGCCCGACTTCTTCCAGCGTTTGGAGACTTTTCTGGGAACGTCGCGTTCCCTGCTTCTAGCGGGGGATTGGAATGACATCCTGGATGCACGTTGGGACTATGCAGGAACATGTCCTAATAGAGGGGGGTGTAACAGCCTCAAGGGGTTACTCGACCGTTTTAACTTGGTCGATAGATATCGACTAGATTTTCCAACTGTGCCTACCTGGACTTGGAGAAACCACAGTGGTCAATCTAGATCGTACTTAGATAGATTCTTAGTTAGAAGTAAGGATAGGGACATATTAAGCTGTCCAGAAATGCGCACGGTTGGCTATACGGATCACAAATTAGTGACATGCGTGGTCAATCTCGAGAAAACACATAGACAGGGTCCCGGTTACTGGAAACTTAATTTGTCTTTACCGGCAAAAGAGACTTACAGAAACCGGATTAGCAGATTAGTTAAGGAGAGGTTGACGGGTGCAATCGTCAACAACCGATGGTGGGCATCTCTCAAAAGAGAGATTAGAACAGAATCAATAAGTTATAGCAAGATGTTAGCTGCCGATAGGAATAGAAACGAGAAAGAATTAACAGGTAAATTAGAAGAGGCAATCAAGAGCGAAGATGTGGCCAGAGTGCTGGCATCGAGGACGGCCTTGAACCAGTTTTTCGATGCAAAGCACGAAGGCTGCGTCATTCGAAGTAAAATACATGCTCTAGGTAATGAGGGGGCCAAAGCCGTTGGATGGGCCCGCGTGACAGAAGCTAAGAGTGGAAATCGATCCACCATCCGGTCGTTGCAAGACGAAGATGGACGAGTGATCCGGGAGCCTAAGCAGATGTGCGAGGCCTTTCAAAAGCACTTTGCCCGATTGTTCGGGGGAGGCGAGGGTCCGGGCCGGGGCGTGGATTTCGGTCCATACCTCGACGGCCTGCCGCGTCTCTCGAACGAAGAGGCAGAGTCCTGCGAGGGACCAATCTCGGCTGATGAGATCGGAGATGCGCTGAGCCAATGCAGCAGACGCAAATCTCCAGGTCTCGATGGTATACCTTACGAACTTTATTTAGCAATGCCGGTCTTCTTCTCCGAACTCCTCGAAGCGGTCTACTGCAATTGGCAGCAGAACGGGAGAATTCCTTGTTCTGTAGCCAAGGGCGTAGTCACGCTGGTGAGGAAGGACGAGAACAAGGGGGATAGTATAAATAATTTTCGGCCCATAACCCTGCTAAACACAGAGTTAAAGATTTTGGCCAAGGTGTTAGCAAAGAGGTTGGCGCTTGTCGTGGGTGGCCTGGTGGGAGATGCGCAGACATGTGCTATCCCATCCAGGTCCATTCACGATAACCGCCACCTCATGCGATACATCATAGAGAGGGTTGGCAACAAACCCGGCTTCGGTGGGGTCCTGATCAACTTGGATCAGTCTAAGGCCTTCGATAGGGTCGACCATGGTTACCTGGATGCGGTGCTAGCGGCGGCTGGGTTCGGTCCTGTTTTCAGAGGCTGGATCACTGCCCTACATAGCAACCACATCTGTTCTAGGATCAAGGTGAACGGCTACCTTTCGAAGCCGTTCGAAATCACACGATCCATTCGACAGGGGTGCCCTCTCTCCTCCCTTCTGTACGTATTGACTCTCGAGCCTTTACTGAGGAAGTTGGAGTTGTTGCAGGGTATCCCCCTGGAACCAGGATTGAGCAAAGCGGTGTCGGCCTACGCCGATGACGTAACAGTAATGGTATCAACCGACTCGGAGATCGAGGCGATCGGTACCTTACTGGAGGAGTACGAAAGGTTGTCAGGAGCGAAACTGAACCGGGAAAAATCCATCGGGCTGCAACTCGGAACGTGGAGAGGCAAACCGATGCCTCCTGACGGTGTCGTCGGACACTGGACGGAGGGCCCGGTAAAGTTGCTTGGGGTCTGGTTCGGACCGGACCTCCAGGTGGAAAAGAACTGGAACGAGGTTACGAACAAGGTGTTTGCACTAACCCAGAAATGGGCCAAGTGTAAGCTGTCCCTAAAAGGCCGGGCGGAGGTGGCGAACATTTACATAGCGTCCGTCACTTACTACCGCCTGACTGTCGTGCCTTGCCCTAAGGAAACACTCACCACCATGGAACGCATGCTCTTCCAATTTCTTTGGAAGAAGCGTCCTCCTATGATGAAAAGATCCATCTGCTGCCAACAACCTTCGAAAGGAGGGCTGGGGATGCCGTGGTTGATGATGCGTAGGCACGCATTAAGGCTACGGCACCTACAGGTATTCCTCACTGGTCAACCGGTGTGGGCTCCGTTCGTGAAACGAGCCTTTCCGAGACTCGTCTCACTCACTGAGCTACAGTCATGGGTCAAGCAAAGATCCGGAAAACTGGGAGACTGGCACACTGAGTGTGCTCAGGCGCTCAGGGCTCTCTGGCAAGCGGGCCAGGCCATCGGTGGAGAATGCACCTCATCATTCTATAGAGGGCTGGTGGCTAGCAGGGGCGATGACACCCTTGGAGAGTCGCTGGACATGGAAGAAGACGAACTGGCCAGCCTGTTCGGTAGGACTTTCGGCCCAGGACCAATGGACAACTTCCAGAAATCACTGGCCTGGCAGTGCTACCGGGGGGCTCTACCCGTTCGAGAGAGGCTCTACAGACACGGGCGCCCGGGCAGGGATCCCTCAAAAAAGATTTGCCCTAGATGCGTGCGTCACGAAGAAACCGTTGCGCACGCATTGGTGCAATGTCCGGGCGTGGCTGATCTGTGGGGCTACGCCGAACAACTGCTGTCGCGGGTGGCGCCGATTAAATTGACCGCCGAGTCCGTGATGACAATCAAACCGCCTCCCCTCTTCACAAAGGAAGCAAAGGCGGTTTTTCTGTGCGTAATAGCCATGTTGAAAGAGGTTGTTTGGTGGACACGATTGAAAGGTCTGAGGTCAGGCAACTTCCTCTCTGGCCATAGTCTGGTCTACTTCTTCCGATATCACTTCGGAAGAAGGATAAGAATGGAGAGAGAGGTGCTTGGCCACAGGCAGTTTTATGAAAGGTGGGTGATAGTGGCGAGAATGGCTCGTGTAAATGGGCCTTCTCTGTATACCATCCTGTAGGTAAAGAAGTAAAGGAGAGGGGAGCACCTTCTCCATGTGCTCCCCGGGCAAAGGATTGCACACTTTTTCGGGGGTGTGTGCAACCCCCATCACGTCCCCTCCCTTTTGAGGTTATTTTCGATTATTTTCATGTTACACCCTTTTTACTCGATTATATGTAAACTCCCCCTTTGTATTTGTCCCTTCTTTTTATGCCTTTATGGTAAATAAAGAAATCTATCTATCTATCTATCTATCTATCTATCACCTCGAGTGCCTTCAGGCACGCACAGCCCTCTACCAAGCGGAAACGGCAATCAGCGGAGACTCCACTTCGACATTCTATAGCGGATTAGTGGAGGATAAGTGCGACGACGTTCTCGGGGAAACTAGGCATCGAGGAGGACGAACTGACCAGTCTGTTCGGGAGGACTTTCCGTCCAGGAACTATGGATAACTTTCAGAGGCCTCTGGCCTGGCAGTGCTACCGAGGAACTCTACCAGTTAAAGACAAAATCTACAGGCACGGACACCCTGGCAGAGATCCTGCCAAAAGGACCTGTCCAAGATGCGAGCAGGACATTGAAACCGTCCTGCACGCAATTGTTCAGTGCCCAGGGGTGACCGACCTGTGGAATTATGTCGAACAGCTACTATCACGTGTGGGATGCATCGAGTTGTCAGCCCAGTCCATCGTGAGGATCACCCCGCCGTCTTCATTTAAGAATGAAGGAGAGGCGATTTCCCTCTGTCTGGTGGCTATGGCGAAAGAGGTAATATGGTGGACGAGGTTAAAAGGACTAAGGGCAAACACCTTTCTCTCCGGACAACAACTCACCCCCTTCTTTAAGTGCCCCTTCAGAAGGAAGGTGAGAGTGGAGAGAGAGGTGCTACACCCCGGTAAATTCGCTGAAAGGTGGGTGAATGTGGCGAAAATGGCCCGAGTGAATGGGCCTTCTCAGTATATAAACAGGTAGGTTGAGGAAGACAAACAGAGGGAAGACGGGAACACCTACAACACGTGCTCCTGGTGTTGAGGGTTGTTCTATCCACGGGGTGTAAAACAACCCCGCAGTAACGTTCCCCACTATTGGGGATTTCGATTGTTTTATTTTATTTTTATATAGTTTACTATCATCCATTATTGTTAAAGATGGTGGATTGGCCGTATCGGTAGAGGGTCGGACGCCATGCTTTGACGCATGGAGTTACGGCCCTTGCTATTCTGAGTTCAAATCCCGCCGAGGTTAACTTTGCCTTTCATCCTTACGGGGTCGATAAAATAAAGTACCAGTAATGCACTGGGTAATTGCTGGCCTTGTGCCAAAAGTAGAAACTATTATTGTTAAAGATTTTATGTAAAACCCCCGCCGTCACGTTATGTAATGTCCCGTTTTTGTACGCCCTTGTGGCAAATAAAGATATCTATCTATCTATCTATCTATCTACCTACCTACCTACCTACCTACCTGTCTGTCTGCCTGTCTATAGCTATCTATTTTTGTATTTATCTATCTTCAGACCTAAACAGTAGCAACTACAACAAAAAGGTACGAATCCCAATAGCAGTCCGAAAATAGACAGACAGACAGACAGATAGATAGATAGATAGAACTTGGTTATCGTAATTTTTTGCATAGATGTTTAATAGTGGTTTCTTATATAGGCACAAGGCCAGCAATTTTTGTGGGGAGGGGAAAGTCGATTAAATCGATCCCAGCGCGTGACTGGTACTTTATTTTATCGACCCCGTAAGGATGAAAGGCAAAGTTAACCGTGACGGGATTTACACTTAGATCATAAAGGGCCGTAACACTATGTTGCAAAGCATGGCGTCCGACCCTCTACTGATACTGCCAATCCACCGCCCGGCATAGGTGTTTCATAATCATTTCTACTTTAGGCACAATGCCAGCGATTTGAAGCGGAGGGAAAAGTCGATTAAATCGACCCCAGTGACCCCGTAACGATGAAAGTCAAAGCTAACCTTGGCGGGATTTAAAATCAGAACGCAAAGGGCCATAACTCTCTGCTGCAAAGCATGATGTTTGACGCTCTACCGATACTGATGATTACAGACAATATGGAAGAACATTATTTCAACTGATCGGTGGATTGGCAGTATCGGTAGAGAGTCGGACACCATGCTTTGAAGCATAGAGTTACGTCCCTTTATGATCTGAGTTCAAATCCCGCCGAGGTTAACTTTGCCTTTCATCCTTACGGGGTCGATAAAATAAAGTACCAGTAATGCACTGGATGATTGCTGGCCTTGTGCCAAAAGTAGAAACAATTATTTCAACTGACTTTTGTGAATGTAAAATGAAATACGGCGATGGCTGAAGCGACCAGAGGTGGAAGGTCCAGGAAAACAAGTATCTTTACACAGAGTGCACTGAAGTAATGTTAAGTAAAATGTTTTGTTCAAGGACACAATACACCACCAGGAATCGAACTCATGACCATATGATCGTGAATCGATAAGCTTCCTTCATTTTAACAGACACCTTCACTTTAACTATAATTTTATTGATGTAAAATCAAGTAGATATATTGTTGGTTTATCTACTGATTCAATTGAGTAATGAGTTGACAAAGTATTTTGACAAACATTATTTTTTTCTCTTTCCTCTCTTGCAGGACTTACCATTTGACGATGGCATCAAAGTTGAGTCTATTCAATTTCCTTCTGGCCATCCTTTTTTTACCCCATGTTATAGGTAAGATACCCTTCACAGAAAAATAACTAAGGCTTCAGTCAATTGACTGAAACCAGTAAAAGAAAGTTTAAAAAATTAACAAAACGCAATAAAACATGTATTTCATCATTTCTTTAGTTTGTTTTATCTCCCATTGCTAAGACCATGCTGTAACACCGGCTTCTAACGGGGACGGCTAATCCCGTAACTCCTGATGTAGTTATAGGGACGCCGCAGGGGCATATAGCCTTTCTTGGGCATTTTAGGTCTGGCGGTGCCCATCTCTTTCCAGGTCTGAACACAGCAGATTTTTTCCAGAGAATGATTGAGAGAGATTGAGAGAGAGAGAGAGAGAGAGAGAGAGAGAGAGAGAGAGAGAGAGAGAGAGAGAGAGAGAGAGAGAGAGAGAGAGAGAGAGAGTAGTGGGGGAGAAAGTGGAGAAATAGAGGAAGAATCAACCCCAGTACTAGATTGGTATTTATTTTATCGACCTCAAAAGGATGGAAGGCAAAGTTGACCTCGGCGGGATTTTAACTTTAGAGAGAAGAGGGCCGGAACGAATATCGCAAAGCATTCTATCCTATGTTTTAACAACTCTGCCAATTCACCACTTCAGTTTATAACACAATGTATGTATACATCCGTACCTCCATATCACTAAAAGAGGCACATCATTTTAGGCACTATAGCAATACCCTGTAAATCTTGCCCTTTTCTTACGTACAATATCAGAAATACGAAGGAGACCATCGCTTTGTTGCCTCCAGCTTATGGTTTGAGCTCGACAAAGCAAGTTTGTATATGCTACATCGAGATTTTGATAAGTATCTAAGTTCCTCTTCTGTAAAGTAGAATTGGTTGTATTGTAAGTTGAAAGAGTATTACCTTGGAGGAATTTGGTAGGTTGGAACGCCAGATTCTCTCAACTTTATTGCAGCTGACCATGGTATAAAAAGGTCGGGCGATACCTAGTTTAGACATAATATTTTTCTTCTTATTTATTCCATTTGCAGCCGTCAGTAGGTGTGAAGTGGGACATTTTGGCCCGAGATGTCAATATGTTTGTCACTGCGAAGATGTTAACGCCTGCAATATGATGACAGGTGAATGTGGTTCAAGCTGCGCAAATGGTTGGGATGGATACTCATGTCAGAGAGGTAACTACTTTAATCTTTTATACCCGTATATATATATATAGAGAGAGAGATGACCCCTTAGCCTTTGTCAAGGCAGAATTCTAGGAGAAGGAAAACTCTGATATAACACCTGCAACCCTGATGGTATCCAATGATGTTGACTTGTTCTTCTTTTTGGTAAATATCATCTTGGTTAAGAGAGTGGGACTGGCTTTGTGCAGTGCCTTTGCTCACTATAAAAGCTTCACGGCACAGGCATTGCTTTATATCTGGAGATCTCTCTGCACTTGTCGTCACATGGTACCATGGGCCCAGCACTATGTGTCAATAATTGTCACAAGTGTGGTGTTTGTACCAGAGTTTTCAAGTCGCTGGCTGGACTAAAAAGTCACCCTCGTTCAGCGCATCGGTAGGGGTTCTCCTACATGGATATAAAGTAGTGGCCGTACTCGAAAACGAGTTGGCAGCCACCATATATATATATGTATCTCTCTCTCTCTCTGTCTCTCTCTCTCTCTCTCTCTCTCTCTCTCTCTCTCTCTCTCTATATATATATATATATATATATATATATATATATATACATATATATAATGGAAAAATTTGAACAGGGACAAAACAAAGAGGCAGTACAACGAATGTTTATTAATTTCACGCTCTGGAGAGTGGGGTGTTGGTGGGGGACGACGTTTCGGGCATAAGCCCTTCCTCAGGTGAGAAGTGTGTGGGAACAGAGTTCAAAGGGTGTGTAGGGGAGTGGTGGAGAGACATATAGCGAAAGGAAACGGTGCGAATGAAAAAAAAAAAAAAATAAAGATAAAAATAATAATAAAGCATGATCAAAATACAAGGAATGAAATAAATTTAAATATAAAAGCATGATCAAAATAAACTGAAATTAAAAGGGGGGTAAAACAGGTGGTGGAAGGGTGTGGGGTGACTAGGGCTGGTGGCGGGTGGAGTGGGGAGATGGAGACGGAGTGTCCGAGCGGGAAGGGCTGAAGGTGGTGTGTGTGTGTAGGTGTACGTGTGTGTGTGTGTGTATGTGAAAGTAAGGGTTGGGGGAAGAACGGGGTTGCATGTTCAGGAAGAGGTGTGTGTGTGTGGGGGGGGGGGGTCGGAGTGTCTGTGCGTGTGTGGATAGAGGGGTGGGGGGAGAGGAATCAGGAGGCTGAGGGTGTAAATATGTGGTGGAAAGCACTGTGTGTGGGGTTTAAGCGTGTTGTGGGTGTAGGTGGCGTGTGGAGAAACATTTTTTTTGGGGTGTGTGTGTGTGGGTGAGTTATATAGGTGATTACGTAAGAGGATGGTTGAAAAGTAGGTACATTCCAAAGGTGTTTAGTGGATTCTGGGTTGGTCAATTTCTGCGTGCGGGTATTCCATGAAGAGATGGTCGGAAGAGGAGAGATGTGGGGTGCGCGCGCAACAGGAAGTGGTCAAGCAGTGGGAGTGCTGTGTGTCTGTTTGTGCTGGGAGGTGGTCAGAGGGCATAGCAGCAGTCGGTGGAATGGTAAAGGGGCGAGGATGGGTAGGTGTGAAAGTTGGAGTGAGGAGGGTGTGTGTGTGTGTGTATTAGTAGAGATGTTAGTGGGATGAGTGAGTGTGGAGCGAGGGTGTGGGTGGAGCGGGGAGAGAAGGGTGTGTGTGGTTCTATGGAGGGAGTGTGGTGTACTGGTGTGTGTGTAGTTTGATGAAGGGGTGTTAGTGGGTGTTAGTATACGGGAGGTGGGGAGGGGTTGAATGCAGGTGTGAGTGGGGGTTAGTGGTGGTAGGGTGTGTAGAGTTGGTGGTGTACGTGGGTGTGTGGGTACGTGTGCGTGGGGTTGGGGGGTGTTAGTGATGTTAGTTGCGTGTGGGGTGGGTGGTGTAAGTGGGTGCGTGTGTTCGTGTGCTTGGGGTTAGGGGGTGTTAGTGGGGTTAGTTGCGGGGTGGTGGGATGGAGGTGTGGGGGTGAGGGTTAGTGGTGGTAGTAGGGTGTGTGTTTAGTGTGAGCGCGTGTATATATGTGCCGGTGGGTGTGTGCGTGTGATAAGGAGGAGGAGAAGAAGGGAGGGATGTTAGTATGTTAGTTGGGGAAGGGTGGTCAGATGAGGGGTGGAGTGGAGGTGTTAGTATTGTTAGTTGTGGCGTGGGCGGTGAAAAGGAGGGGTGTGTTAGTGGTGTTAGTGGGGGATAAGTGTAGGGGGAGGGGGGCGGTCGAAGGCTAAAGGAATAAGGGTGGGGAGTTCAGGCCGGGAGGAGTGTGGGTCTGTAAGATGAAGATAGTTCGTTGTTCGACCGTAAGGCGATTGGCGGGCGTTCCGTGGCACTGGAGTAGGCCACAGACTGTGAGATGGCGTGCGGAATGTCCAGGGCCACCAAAGTGGCGGGCGATGGGGGAACTACCCCCGAGACGAATATCCCGGAGGTGCTCAGTGAATCGGTCCGCCAGGCGACGTCCCGTCTGTCCGACATAAGTCGCGCTGTAGTCCGTAGACTAGGTTGGAGGAGGTGCAGCGGAAGGCATGCCGGACAGAGAGAGAGTGGCCGTTGGGACCCTGGAAGGTGGTGGTGTTGGTGATGTGGGGACAGGTGTTGCAGCGGGGCCTAGAACAGGGAAAGGAACCGGGGGGGGGGACAGAGCGTGGGTTGGGGGGTAGGGAGCTGTCGACGAGGAGGGTGCGGAGATTGCGTGCGCGTTTGAAGGAGGGGAGTGGTGGGGTTGGGAAGATGTGGGAGGTGAAGGGGTCGGACTGGAGGCGTCGGAAGAGGCGGCGGATGGTGGAGGGGTGGTAGGTGATGGGGAAGGGGAGACGGTGGGTGCGTGTGCGGTGGCGTGGGGTGAGGGTGGTGGAGCGGGGGACAGCACGGGCGCGGGTGAGAGCGGTGTGGACGAGAGAGGGGGGTAACCTCTGCGGATGAAATGGCTGACTAGGGAAAGGGCCTGGGACTCAAAGTCAGCATCTCGGCTACAGAGGCGGCGGATCCTGAGAAGTTGGGAGTAGGGAATGGAGTGTTTAGTGTGGGTGGGTGGGAAGAGGTGAAGTCGAGGTAAGAGTGGGAGTCGGTGGGTTTGAAGAAGGCGGAGGTGACGAGGGAGTGGTGGGAGGGGTCGAAGGCGACGGAGATGTCTAAGAAGTGGACGTGGGTGGTGGAGATAGAGGTGGTGAAGTGGAGGGAGGGGTGGAAGGAGCAGAAGAAGGAGAGAAAGGAGTCGAGCTGTTCTCGGGTGAGGGTCGTGGCTCCGATACAGTCGTCAATGTAACGACCGTACAGTTCGGGCGTGGGGCCGGTGTACTGGGCAAAGATTTGGGCCTCAACATGGCCAACAAAAAGGTTGGCATAGTTCGGGCCCATTCTTGTACCCATGGCTACCCCCGTGACCTGTTGGTAAAACTCACCCGAGAAGGAGAAACAATTCAGGGTGAGGACCAGCTCGGCGAGGCGAAGGAGGGTGGGGGTGGAGGGAATGGGGGAGGGGCGAAGGTCGAGGTAGTGTTTGAGGGCGCGTAGGCCGTCGGCGTGGGGGATGACGGTATAGAGGGACTTGATGTCTAGGGTGAAGAGGAAGGGCTGTGGGCCGTGTGGGTAGGTGAAGGAGTCGAAAAGGCGCAGGGCGTGGTTGGTGTCGGAGATGTGGGAGGGGAGGGTGGTGACAAGGGGGGCGAGGAGGGAGTCGAGAAAGACGGAGATGAGTTCGGTGGGGCAGTTGCAAGCGGAGACGATGGGGCGGCCGGGGTTGTCGGGTTTGTGGAGTTTGGGGAGGAAGTAGATGGTGGGGGTGCGGGGGGTGCGGACGATGAGGTGGGAAGCGGTGTGGGGGGGGGGGGAGGCGATAAGGTCTTTGATGGTGGAGGAGACTTGTTGTTGGTAGAGGGGGGTGGGATCGGAGGGTAGAGGGTGGTAGAAGAGGGGGTTACAGAGCTGCCTGAGGGCTTCGGCCGTGTAGAGGTCCGCGCGCCACACCACTACGGCGCCTCCCTTGTCCGCCGGTTTGATGACGATGTCATCTCGGCTACGGAGGGAGCGGAGAGCGAGGAGTTCGCCCCGTGAGATATTGTACCGTTTGGAACGGTGGCGGAAGTCGAAACGATTTACTGCGCTACGGCTGGCATCAACGAAGGCGTCCAGGGTGCTAAATTGCCCTGGGGCCGGCGTCCAAGAAGATGGTCGTCGGCCCAGGGCGAGAAACGGGTCTGGGGCGTCCGGAGCCGGTGGCGTTTGGCCGAAATGTGCCTGTAGCTTAGTGCGTCGCACGAATCGCTCGACTTCCGTTCGGATGCGGAACTCGTCGCTGTGCGGAGTGTGGGGTATGAAGCGAAGGCCTCTACTAAGGAGTGAGCGCTCAGGTGCGGAGAGGGGGAGGTCAGTGGGTATGGTGACAACAAGGGGTGGGGTTTGGGTGTTGGGGGGGGGGGGGGGGTAGAGGGAGAGGTGGAGAGTGGTGGGCGTATGGGGATGGGCGGATGGTGGTGGGGGCGGGGTGGGGGTGGGGGTGAGTGTAGCTTGCGGGCTTTGGTGGAGCTGAGGAACGAGAAGAGGTTGTGGTTGAGGTTTTGGATGAAGGAGAGGAGGGGTGGCAGGTGGAGTTAAGGAGGAGGAGGGTGGGGGTCAGTTGGTGGTCAAGTTGGCGGAGGGTGGAACGGGAGGCACGGATGGAGTTGCGCATCAGGAGGCGTGAGGATCGGGTGAGGATACGTTGCGTGGAGGGGGAAGCGGCGGGGGAAGGGTGGAAGTGTAGACGGAAGCCGAGGGGGATAAGGTGGAGGCGGAGGCAGCGGCAGAGGAAATGGATGTGGCTGGAGTGCCGGGTTTTGGCGAAGAGAAGGTAGGAGAGTTGAAGGGAAGAGGGGAGATAGCAGGGTGGGAGGAGGGGGGTGAGGAAAAGTTTGAGGCGATTATGTAGTTGGTGGAGAAAGGATCTCAGGTTGGGCATGGTGGGCGTTGGGTGAAAGCAGGGGGAGGGATGAGAAGGTAGGGGTGTGAAGCGGGGTGGAGTGAACGAAGGGGTGAGTGCGAAGGATAGGCAGAGACGAGGAAGGGAACATGAAACAGAAAAACGTAGGGAGGGGGGAGTAAACACAGGAAAATTAAAGACAAAAAATCATAAAGGTAAAAACACAGGCGATCGTGAACAAAAAATCATAAAGGTAAAAACACAGGCAATCGTGAACAAAAAATCATAGAAATAAAATTGTAAGAACACAGGCAAAGAATCATATACGGAAAAAAAACAAGTACAGTAACAAAATCAAACAGAGGTAATGCGTGGAAGGAAAGACCAAGTGTGGGAAGGTGTGTAAAGTTCGGAGAAAGGTCACGGCGGATTAGATCGGGGTTGAGCTGGTAGTTAAGTTATGTTCCATATATTGTTATACTTTGGGAGGGTCATGTTGCCAATAAGAAACACACGCACCAGTTGATTTCACTTCAATTTATTATAATAAATTTATAAATTTAGGAATTTATATTTCTGGTTGGTTGGTTGGTTCCACAACCAGATGGTTGTTTATATATTGTCAAAGTTCTTTCGTTACACATTCTGTGACCTCTTCAGTGACTGGGGATTCTTTTCTTTGTTTTTGTCCCTCTCCTTTGTTCTGTCCTACGCCATCTTGTTTCTGTGTGTGTGTGTTGTGTGCTCAGTCTGCGCATGCACCACATCCGGGTGTCTGTGTGTGTTTATATTCGTTTATTTATTTGTTTATTTACATGTTACAGGTTGGTTGTTTGTTCTATGTGCGTGTGTGTTTTCATTTTGTCCTTAATTGTAAGTTTGTAACTTACAATTAAGGACAAAATTGTACACACACGCACGTAGAACAAACAACCAACCCGTAACATGTAAATAAACAAATAAATAAACGAATATCAAAATGACATTCAATTGGCATGTCTACATGCCAATTGAATGTCATTATTAATATTCGAAAAAATCATGTTATATATATATAACACAAAGTAAAACCACAGGAGGTCAAATCCTATGTGGGTATAGCGGAGGGCTGATTTAAGGAACGCTTCCTGAACCACCAGTCGACCTTTAGGTACCCGGACAGACGTTCATCCACGAAACTCGTGAGCCACGTATGGTCCCTCAAGGACTCAAGTATAGACTACTCCATTCAATAGAAAGCCATCACTAAGTCCAAGCCATACGCAAGGGGCAATCCATTGTGTGGACTATGTATTGATGAACGAATAAATATTCTAAAGAGATTACGCAATAGTGATTGCCTAAACACGAGAAATGAATTCTTCACACGTTGTCCATACGTCTGGAAACACCTCTTACATAACTACAAAGCTCTGGATTGAATTACAACAACATCCTAATTTTCTTATCAACTAGAAACTTTTCGGACTTTCGCAGTTATCTCCCTTACACCTCTCGCACGCATTTTAGTATTGCCTGTGTGACGTGATCGTTTCTGCGCATGTGCGTTCGTACGGTTGTCCTTCCTGTTCCCTATAACCATGTCCATTACGAGCTGAGGATCCGCTAAGGTGAAACAATTGTTCTCGGTATGGTGAACTAACTGTTGTGTAACCACTTCTACCTAACTCGTCCCATTGACTGAGTGCTCTACCACTACGGATATTACCTTCCAGTGTTCTACCACTATATATATATATATATATATCCTCAACTCCCTATTATAGGGGTTTTTTGTTATCAGATCCCACCCCCTTAGTACCAACAACAAGTTGCTTCCACTCTACGCGAACTCGTCGCCTCATCACTCTTGTCCCCCCCCTTCACAGTCACCAACCTTATAATCCGCACACCCCACACCTACACCATCTACTCCCCCGTAATACATAAATCAGACAACCCTGGGCGCCCCATCCTCTCCACCCATAATTGCCCAACCGAACTTGTTTCGGGTTTCTTTGACACCATTCTTGCACACCTACCATCCCACATATCTAACACCAATCCCTCTTTGATTTCTTCTTCTTCTCACCTGGCCCACCACCCCTATTCTTCACGGTCTGCATCAAGTCCCTATATACTGTCAGCCCCACACCGATGGCCTCCTTTCCTCACGTTCTCGACCTTCGCCCTTCCCCTCACCACCACCATATCCACCCTTATTTGTCTGGCCGAGCTAGTTCTCAGTGTCAACTGTTTCTCCTCTTGAAGTGAGATTTACCAACATAGGACGGGGTGGTCATGCGCATAAGAATGGGCTCCAGCTACGCCAACTTATTTGTCGGTTATGTCGAGGCCTAAATCTTTTCACAATATACTGGCCCCACCCAGAGCTATACTGACGTTACATTGACGACTGTATCGGCGCAACCTCACTTACCCGGTCACACCTCAACTCTGCTTCTTCCATTTCGCCCTTTACTTCACTTCTATTTCCACCTATCCACTTCCTGCACATTTTTATCTCTATTGACCCTTACCATTGCTCCAATCTCACCTTAACCTTCTCCAAACTCACTGACTTCCACCCCTACACCGACTTCACCTCCTCCCATCTCATCAACACCATACACTCTATCTCTTTTCCTTCGTCTCCGCCACATGTGTAGTTTAATTCATGATTTTGAGGCTCAGGCTTTATACATGGCTAGATTCTTCATTCGGCGCGGATAAGTCCCTAACCTAATACAAATCGCCCTCAACCTTACCTGTGGAGTTAACCATACCACTGCCCTTACACCATGCCACTAACCCTTAACCAACCGACTTTCATTCCCACTCACCACCTCTCTACCTTGCCCCTACAAAAGACGATCTTCCGCTGCCTACAGTAGGAACCCTCCACCTCCCCCATTAGTCGCCTCCCACCCTTGCCTCATTCAAGCGCGCACGCAACCTCAAAAACCTCCTCGTCCACTGTCTCCAACTCCTCTAATGGATCCCACTCCTGCTCCCGATCTCGCTGCCACACATGCAGCTTCATCTCCAATACCATCACCCTCATCGGACCCAACAGCCGCTCCTTTATTGTTAGGGCCCCCTTCAGATGTACCTCTATGCGAGGTCATCTACATAGGTTAAACTGGCTGTCGACTAGTCGACAGATTCGCGGAGTATCTTCGGGATATCCGGGGCAGCAATCTGTCTCAGGTCTTCCAACATTTCCAACCGCCGGTCATTCTGCACGCTATCTCACTGTCTTCGGTCCCGTATACTGCACCGGACTCTCAGACTCGCATCGCTAAGGGGAACAACAGCTTATTTTTTTCTACACACCTCTAACTCCTATGGCCCGCATGCTCCGAGCCTCTTTCTTTGATTTGCCCTCATCACCACGCCCCACATCACAACCACGTCCCATCTACGTGCACACCAACATTCATACATCAATCCTGCACCATACGGAAATACACACACACACACACACACACACACACTTGGATACATTATACATAAAACATAACATTTTAATACATTTTCTTATACACATACATACTCATGCACAGACATATTTGCACATGTACGTACACACACATTCTCACTTAGTCTCGTATATTGTTACGTTATCATGACGATATAACGATCGTTATATGTTTACTAGCAGAAAAACAACCGATCGGGTGGTTTTCTGCTAGCATGTGTAGTGTGCATATTGATATTATACGCAAATATATATGTATGTAGATATGATACATCAAATAAAATCATAATTGACAATATACAAAGAAATTGAACGAAGACTGCGTTACACTCTCTTATGTAATCAGTAACGTAATCCATGATACATTAAAAAAGACAATATTATATATAAACTGCATTAGGAGAAAATTAGTAACGGGAATATATGAACGTTTATTTAAGCGATCGCTAACCGGAAGTGTTGACATTTGAAAATTTTAAAGAAGTGAATCTTTAAATAAGCAATAAAATATATTTAATCAACAGCTACGAAATTTAGTAGATAAATTATGTAATATTCATTCATTATTTATTCAAAGTAATCCGACTTATTTTACTAACTGGATTAAAAGAAATAAACCGTACGCAGTCCCGCACCCCTTACTTTATTTTAGTTTAGATTTTCCCCCCAGTATTTCACCTCTTGGAGTTAAGTTGATTTTTTTTGTCTCATACAACTTTATTTGTTACACACAATAACGAACCATGCACATATATAATGCTGATACACCCAGGCATACATACACCATCACCAACTATGTATGTACTGCTCCAGCGGCACAGACGCATATACAGGCAATACGGTGGATACAACACACACACTCACGTGTCCGCCCTTTTCATCCTCTTTTATCTATGAATCCCATCTTTGTGTTACTTCTACTCTCTAAAACTTATCTTCGTATTTCTCTACTCCCGAAGAAGGACTAACGTCCGATACGTTGAACTTTCCAATTTCCTTTTTGAAGCATAAACCTAATAAGATTATTGTATCTTTGTGTTTGTCCTTTTTAAAACTATATATATATATATATGTTTAAATAACTTGACAAATCGAACATTGTGGTAGGCAAAATCTAACACAATAATATACCAAAGTAACGATAGAACTAACAGGTTGAGAAAAATACACCTGGACAAATCAAACGATTATACGTTGAAAGTGTTTCTTTGAATCCGAAATCAAATATCCCTCAGGGGCATGAGTCGCCCACCTAATACCTCGGTGACCAGTAGTAACACTCCCAGGCCCCTATCCGTCATCACCCCCGGTAGAAGGTCCCGCATACCCCACCGGTCTAATACCTACAACGCTGAAGACCACTGTGCTGCGGAGCATAGGCACCCCTGCACCGGTCCCACCACTAGCCGAACCCTAATTGAGCAGGGAGGCCGCACCTCGCAGGTTTATAGCCCCACGGTGGGCCCATATAACCCTCATGATAGTGACCGCTCCGCACACCTGAGTGATACCAACCGAGCTCGACCTGAGCTGTGCACAACCACGCGATGGCCCACGGCGACACCCAACAACCCCGCAAGAATAGGACCAGGAAGGTCACATGGTATAACCCTCCGTACTCGGTGCGTCTACGTACCAGCCTGGCTAGAACATTCTTTAGAGTACTAGATAAATGTTTCCCTAGGGCCCACAAGTACCATAAAATATTCAACAGGCACACGGTGAAACTTTCCTACTCAACCACACGCTCCGTAGCCCAGCACATAGCTGGCATAAATAGGAATAGGCTCACTGCCTTTAATACCACCGTAAACCCCGGAGTCACCCAACAGAACCAGCACGCGGGACGCACCGGACCCGGACAGGCCCAACTAGCACACCGGAACCCAACGACCCTGTGCTGATTGCGGAGGCTACCCAGCCAACCCCGAGTGATGGTAACCACGCAGTACATATGGTGGGGCTTAAGAAGTCATGTAATTGCAAAGACCCATCACTATGCCCCCTTAGTAATGAATGCATGACGAAAAACGTAGTCTACAGGTGCAAGGTCACAACCCCTAACTCGGAGCACCACTACATAGGATCCACAGCGACGAGCTTCAAAGATCGGTGGTATAACCATCGCCATTCCTTTAACAGAATAGATAAGAGGAAATGTACGGCCCTTTCTGAATTGATCTGGAAGCTCAAACTTGAAAAGACCCCGCACTCTCTGGTCTGGTCCGTGGTTAGAAAGGTTCCCCCAGACAGAGGCGGGTCTGGTATTTGCAACCTCTGTCTTAGTGAGACACTCGAGATTCTTCATGGCGGAACCAAGCTATTAAACAGAAGGGCCGACTTATTCGGTGCCTGAAGATACCTAAGGACGGGAACTTTCCTCAAGCTATATGGATAAACCCCGGTTGCGGCCTCCCACAACGCCCCCCCTGTAGGTCCTCTACACCCCGTACCAATGACCAATGGCCAACAACAACCACCCATAGTTTGTGATCGTATGGTGGATGGTCCACCGGATCCTCTACTGGTTAGGAGTCATCAAAGTTTTATTGAACCTGATTTTATATATATATATATATCATGTGTATATATATATATATATATATATATATATATATATATATATATATATATATATATATATATATATATATATATATTATATGTGTATATATGTGTATTTTATATATATGTATATATTTTATATATATATGTATATGTATGTGTATTTTATATATATTTATGTATGTATGTTTTATGTGTGTATATATTTTATATATGTATATATTTTATGTATATATATATATATTTTATATATATGTATGTTCTGTGTATATATATATATTTTATATATATATATATATATGTGTATACTTGTGCGTACATGCATGCATGCATATATATATATATATATATATATATATATACACACCTGTATGGATTTGCATGTGTAGATGTGTGTGTCTGAGGGGTTAGGTGTGAGTGTATGTACAAGTCAACCAGCATAAACCTTTTATTTCTAAATTTTCTAAACTATCTAAGTATTGGACTTTAACCATTATTTTAAGTATTACCACCCCACATTTTGTATATGTGGATGTGTGTGTGTGTCTGTGGAGGTGGGTGTGAGTGTATGTGCAAGCCAACCTACATAAGTCTTTTTATTTGTAAATTTTCTACTCCAACCATAAATTTCAGTAGCACCACTCCACATAAATTCCTCAATTTAAGAATGACCTGTAGTATATATTTCATACTATTAACCTTAATTAAATATATATCTGACCAGGAATGCTTTTTGTGAAAATCAGTCATATGGAACTATTGTCATCTTGCCTGACGGTTTGAACTTTACAACACCACCTGCCTCTTTGAGGTCAAATACCAACCCTACTAGCATCTACAAACTGACCAATGAGAATTAAGACTATTCCTGCTGACAACATTAAATTATTCCTAACAAGCTCATATGTCCCAAGGCTCTGATACCATCAACACTATAAACACAGAGCTGGCATATCTAAGAACTGACTAACTGCCTGATGAGGTCATAGCCATTCAATGGCTATCATCGAAATATATATAGCAGTAAATATAGGAGGATTATAAGTTCATGCAATTGACTTATGTTTCGTCACTATATATATATATATATATATATATAATGTGTGTGTGTGTGTGTGTGTAGTCACACAACTTTTGAGCTGTTATTCATATAAAATTAGTGTCAACTCTTACATGAGATGCATAGATAAATTCATATTTGGGTTGTAAAAAATAGAGGAGTTGACTTTTAGATGGTTATATACGGTATATACAGGGTGACTAAAAAAAACTGGCCTCGTCTTTTATTTTTGTCTCATTATTCACTCAAAAACTGATTAAACTCCGAAAAAACAAATAAAAAAAAAAATACTTTATCTTCTGGTGTCATTATCCAGTACTTGAATCCATGCATTTTTTAAGTACATGCTGAAGTTTAGCATAACGTATCTACAAACAGTCCTAGGGATGGCTTCGATTTCTTTCCTGATGGTTGTTCAGTGATGGCCCTTGATATGTTGACATATACCCTATCCTTCACATAGCACCAAAAAAAGAAATTGAGAGGAGTGGGGACTTTAATTAGGGCTGTGTGGGGCCCACTCAAAATCAGTCATCAAATTGATCACACGATTTCCAAAGTTATTTTTAAACCTTTCTCGCAACATATTGGTGGTGTTAGGGCTTGCCCCATCGTACTGAAATCAGAATTTATTTAATATAGATGGATACATGGTATGAAGCTCCGCTTTGAAGTCATCTTCCATCTTCTCCAGTATTTTCTTAGCCATAACCTTTCTCTTGGTCTTATCACAGTAAGCTTTTGTTTAGTCTGTATTCTGTAGGGGTACGTCTTCAGATCCTCTTTGCCAACCCATTTGCAAGTTTCTGTGGAGAAACTTGCAGTGATCGTTTAGAGTTTTGTTCAACTAACTCTCGGACCATATCAGTAACTTCTTGTATACGCTTCCTGGGTCGTCCGGAGTGGGTAGGATGGTCCTCAGATATTATATTGAGGTTCTCCACTGTTCCATAGTTCTCCGACATCTTCACCTAGTTTTGTATATTGATTTTGAAAGAATTTTTCTGTTCTAAAAAAATACATGAAATTGTTCCTGGACTTGCTTATACGAATCACATTTATAGTAGTGTTTCACACAGAAAATCTGGTGTTGGAGCTGCCATTGGTATCATGTTGTCTTCTCAGATGTTGTAACTGTCATGTCCTGAATTTTGAGGTTGATCGATTTGAAAATGATTATGCAGTGACATAAAACGTGCGGGGCCAGTTTTTTTAGTCACTCTTCCATGGAAAACAAAAAATGGCGTAGTCGCTAAAATTCTTAGTGCAATGGACCAAGAAATATTAATCAATTAAAATTAAAAAGAAAGAAGTCGGTCGTCGGATCGGATTAAGGAAACTGTTTCCTTGGTTTTTCGATTGTTGATGCTAACTGCAGATCACAACTCCTGGCAGAGAAATAACTAAACTAAGAATGAAACATTGTCAAAAGACACCAAGCGCCTGTTTATTAACCTTGTTCCATTTGTTTACTGAAGGAAAGAGTGCAACTAATATGTTTCTGCATGTTTCACTACTTATATTTTTACTTTATGGTATGCTAATATGTATAAATACCTCTTTCGAATAGATTTTCAAATTTAGGTACAAAATACGCCAAAATATTTTTACTTGTTTTAAAGTACAACATGAGTGAACATGTTTGGGAACCACTAACAAACGTTTTTGATGGAGGGCAATGATATATTGAGCTGAGGGAGAGGTTATTCTGGCTGCCAAAATCATTGCTTTAAAAGAATTTCACATCTGATAAATTGGATTTCCAAACATCTTTAGCCTGATAGTGAGGATAGAATTCTATCATCTGCTGCCGATGAACTTTGCATGTATATAACTGTCGTTCTACTCGTTCAGCACACACTCGTTTAGTTTCTACTTTATGTCAATGCTAGATATCAATATTGTTTATATTAAATATCTCACACTACTACTACTACTACTACTACTACTACTACTACTACTACTACTACTACTGCTGCTGCTGCTGTTGCTGTTGTTGTTGTTGTTGTTACTACTGCAGCTGCTGCCGTTGTTGTTGTTGTTGTTGTTGTTGTTGCTGCTGCTGCTGCTGCTGCTGCTGCTACTACTACTACTACTACTACTACTACTGCTGCTGCTGCTGTTGCTGTTGTTGTTGTTGTTGTTGTTGTTACTACTGCAGCTGCTGCTGCCGTTGTTGTTGTTGTTGTTGTTGCTGCTGCTGCTGCTACTACTACTACTACTACTACTACTACTACTACTACTACTACTACTACTACTACTACTACTACTACTACTACTTCTACTACACATGAAAAAAGGAAGTACTTGGGACGAATGAACAAAAGCAGCTATCTTCCTTATCAACCACCCCATGGGCTGTGTAATTCGTACATCAAAGTGATATTGCATACTATTGAGCTCACAGTGTACGACAGCTTGGAACAAGCCTTCGGAAAGATGCGTCTGAGACAACAAAACAACATAAAGACGGAGAACAAGTGAATGTCGGTCGACTAGGACAGCAAAACTAGTACGTATACAAATAACAATAAAACGTAGACATACAACTGAAAACACGACAGGGTACGGTACAGAAAAATTGTTCAAATAGTAACGCAGGAATAAGAGAAATATAAATAGACTTTCGCCAAAGAAGAGGAGAAAGATTATGTATGTTTGTATGTGTCTGTGTGTGCGAGAGAGAAAGAGAGAGAGAGAGAGTGGGAGAAGTGAGAGATAGAGAGAGAGAAGGAGAGAGAGAGTGTGGGAGGAGTGAGGGATAGAGAGAGAGAGAGAGAGAGAGAGAGAGAGAGAGAGAGAGAGAGAGAGAGAGAGAGAGAGAGAGAGAGAGAGTGGGAGGAGTGAGAGAGGGAGAGAGAGTGAGAGGAGTGAGAGAGAGAGATGGAGAGAGAGAGAGAGAGAGAGAGAGAGAGAGAGAGAGAGAGAGTTAACAGTTAATTAATCAAAGAAGAAGCGTGTAGCGTTTCAGTAACCATAAATAGCAAAGTTGCGTAGGAAAGAGAAAAAAATACACAAAAAACAAACAAAACAATGAAATACTTGGAGCAAATGAACAAATGCTTTTATTTTCCTCATCAGCCACCCCTTGTGCAATGCAGTTTCGTGCAGTAGGCGGTATTGCATAATATTGAGCTCAGGTTGCATATTCATACACACACATATATACGAGTATATATATGTATGTGTGTGTGTGTGTGTGTGTGTGTGTGCGTGTGTGTGCGTGCGTGCGTGCGAGTGCATGTGTACACGTTCATATATATACATACATACATATATTTTTCTGCCTTTCAGAAAACATTGCATTAAACCGCCGTACCACACAGAGTAGTACCTCATATCGCGGGAACTCTGAGAAAGCAGTTGATGGTGAAACCTGTTTTTATTATGACGAACATAGAAAAGCCTATTCTTGTACTCATACTACAGATCTTCCATACTCAGAACCATATTGGATGGTGTTTCTTGACCAAGCAACCTATGTGAATTACATGCAGATATTTAACAGAGATGACAAAGAAAAAAAATGTAAATATACAGTTTACTTAAATATGATAAACCATACGTGAGTGCCTGGAGATCAAGCATGCAGACCTGGCGAGAATGACGGAAAGATTACGTTTCATTGACGTGCACCGGGCGCTTTTCCTCCCGAGGAACTGCTTCGCTCTCCTCAAATTCCTCTTCATTCTACGTGGTGTGTTTTGTCACCCTCTAGCAGATCGACTCTTTTATCAGACAGCACTTTCGAGTCAGTTTTCTTGTTTTTTAAGCCTGGTGTATTAACCCATGCGACTACTCATTTTCATCGTATGGAAATACAATAAGCTTCTTGGAACTCCAGTTTAGATCACTGTTTTCTCCAAGATTTTATTTTTATTATTCTAAAATGATCTCTAATTACTGGTGATTAAAAAAAAATTAGCTACGCAAGATTTCTTCTTCTTCTTCTTCTTCTTCTTCTTCTTCTTCTTCTTCTTCTTCTTCTTCTTCTTCTTCTTCTTCTTCTTCTTCTTGGGATGGTCGTAGGGCAGAGTTCTTAAGCACATCTTACTGCAGGGCCTGTCAGGAGCAACTGTATCCAATTGATCAGGCTGGATCCCCAAGCAAGACCAGCCGAGCCTATGGATGTTATCCAACCATCTTGATAGTGGTCTGCCCCTAAATCTCCTGCTGGTTGTTTTGCCCGTACAGTTTGTCCAGTGATATTTTCCTTAGACCTTCTAATCACATGTTTGTGACGTCTAGGACATTAGGCATCATATTTTTAATAATGAGTCTTGTGCCATTGCAAAGTTTTGGGGGATCCAGATTATGAAGTAATATAACCGATGCTCCAAGCTTCACTATCAGGTTGTGTGGAGGAATTCCTGCTAGTTCCATGCTGTTAAAAAATTCAGTTGGATAGTTTACAACCTGGTCCTGGGAAGTGATTGTGTGAACAGATTTGTAACATCTTTTCTCTCCCAGTAATATATCCAGTAGCCTTCTGTTGATTTCTTTCACAATAACATTTTTCGGTGCTAAGATTGTTCGTTCACCGAGCCATTTGGAATCACATTGTCTGATCTGAATGTTTGGAAAGACTCTGGCTATCAGTTCTTGTTTTGTTTCAATGATATGGTCAAATGACAACTGAATCTGGTCGTTGGAATCCTTTTAAAGAAGTCCATTTTCCAATTTATGTAGTTGGGTGGCAAACTCACTGACATCTTCATCACCAGTCAAGTGCACTGGCATATTGGTTGTAAGGCTCAGTCGTTAAAAATTGGGCCAGAGATAGGATGATTTCAGACAGGCATTGACTTGATCAGCTCGGGTCACTCAGGGAATTTCTGACAGAGTTTGTCAGAAATCACCAGCAAGAACTATTGTCACTCCTATTATGCAAGTATTTTCTTTCAGGTCTCTTATTGTCCAGTCCAAGGCTTCAATTGTGCGTTTATGGCTGGTGGCTGCATCCCAAATGATCATTTTGCATGTTTGTAGGAGCTTGCCTTTGGGTGATTTCTTTCCGATGTTGCAAAACGATTGTTCATGCCATGTGAGGTCTATGGGCAGCTGACACATGGAGTGTGCAGTTCTTCCTCCATCCAGAAGTGTTATTGCAATGCCACTTGAAGCCACAATAAGGGTAATATGTTGCTTTTGAGGAACTTTTGCAGGAAGGAGGTTTATGAGGAATATCTTACCTGTGCCAGCAAGATCATCGATGAAGAAAAGTCCTCTCCTGTTATTTTGAGGTTCATTTTCATCCACAAACCTACGCAAGACACGAATATCGTAATTTGTCTCCTGAAAATTTCTTTGTGCTACCTCCATTTCTTCATGGTTCTTCCGACTCTGGCATCCCGTAGTTAGTTAATATGCTATTCATTGCTTGAACTTGATGGGACAAGTTGCAGAGAGCTTGATTGTAAATGCTGGGGGAACATTCTATATACATATTGTCATGGTGTCTTTGGGTTAGGTGTAGATAGTCGTTTGACATACTGTTTTTGATTCCTGCCAGAGTAGATGAGCTTCAATTCCATATGCTATGAGCATAATAGTAAACAAATGCCTTATTTGAATGGCTACTCGAGTGATTGCTGTTTCTTCTAGGGTCTTCTTCCAATGTCCATTGTCATGGAGGAGTCCATGCTGCTTACTTGCTTCTTGGTATGTTGCACACACTTTTTCTTCGAAGCACCCGAGATCCTCAAATAACGTTGGTACTCGAACAGTATGTAGAAGTAACCGTAGATTGTAAACACGCCCAATAGCATCACTTGCCATGACTTCATTACCGTCCACTAAATGATCCTGTTTCCTTAGATTCCAGGTTTTACAATTCGTCCAGGTGAAGTATGTTGGAATCTCAGTGTACAGGAGGGAAATTCATAATTCTGGCAGAGTTTAAAAAAAGCAGTTTGAGCTGTGTTGGATGTTGCTTGTACCAACTAATGAGCAATGGTTTCAGTGAAGCACATTCTCTGTCCATTCTCCAGGTGAACTGCTAGATTGACCACTGCTAGGCGGCGTATCTGTCAGATAGCTTCATTGCTGGATATGTATCGACCTGTCTGATACCGTTTGACCTCATCCAGCCGAACATCATTGAGCTCCTTGTTAGTAACAAAGGCAACCATGTTACTGTCCTAGATATATTTTATAACATACAGTATTGCTTTGACGGAGCTGCTATACTCAACATTGATATGAGCTTTTAGGGCTTTGCACAACAATTTGTTGTATGGGACTTACCCATCGATTGTCTATGGTCAGCTCCTCTCCCCGAACTGTTAGGTTTGCAGTTAGGTGATATCTATCATTTTCAGCTTGAGTTTCCTGAATAAAAGCTCTAGGATAATTTTTGCTACATTTTTGATCCTGCATGTCGAGTGAAATTGGATTGATGACTCCATATTAGTCTTGATGGTTTCAAAGAGCTGGATCGCAATCTTTATCAGGCAACCCCGCTGAAATGATCTTGTCGATATCATCTGGTCTTATCTTCTCCTTGCACTAGATTAGTGTTTGAGAGTGAGGAAGTCCCCTATTCTGCCATTCAATAGTGGTCATCCAGGAACTAAGCTCACCAAAGATTCTTCCTTCTTTTAGGAACTTGAGGAGGTTTTTTTTTTTTTTGCTTTTTATGAAACGCCTGAGCAATAAGGCCATGTCGATCCTTCGGTTTCTGATTTGGAAATAATTCATTGGATATTTCTGTCCAGTTTGAGTTGTATGTAAATGTAATGAAGAGATCCGGCCAGCCAAATTTTCTGACATAGGCTATTGCATCATGCATATATTCATGCATGTAATGCGGTCCTCCCTTGAAGCTTGGCAGTATGACTGGTTGGTCAATATTTTTTGGGTCGCCACCATAATTGATGGCATCTCTAAGGTGGATGTATTTCTGTCCTCAACTTATTTTGATTCCTTCGCAGGAAACCCAATCTTTCTGTTTCAATTTTGGCATACATATCCACCATGAAGTGGCTGGTTACTTCTTTGAATCGCAAAACTTTGTTGAAGTGATCCCGTTACATGAAATGATAGGCATTCTTTGCAGATGATTGATCGGCCAGTTTCTTGGCCTGTTCCTGGGTTGATTTGCCAGAACTGAAAAAGATATCCATCTTAAACATTCCAGAAGATGAGCGGATATTGGAGTGAGTCATAGGCCTTATGAGTTTCACATATTCGCTTCAAATGTCCACTTCGTTTTTGTAAAACAATGTCATGACATTCATGCTGTTCATCAACCATTATGATTGTAACTTCATCAGTAACAGGTGCATTGAACTTGCGTTCATGTTCTGAAGCTGGGCGTTTGTCTGCTCCGATGATGATTTTGCGATCCTCGGTGTTGTTCATATGCTCTAGTCCATAATTAAATATACTGACGTACAAAAATTCAGCTTACATACTTGTTTGCTTACATATGGATATCTGTCATGGATGCCTCTCAGTCTGTTTGTTTGCTGACGCCTGAAAGCTAGTGTCCAGTCACACACACACACACACACACACACACACACACACACACACACACACACACACACACACACACACACACACACACACATATAACTTTTAACAATTAACAAAGAGGGACAAGATAACGAATAGAAACAAGGCAAAATGAAAAACACTTTTTTAAGGGAAACCTTAAAAAAATATTCTTTAAAAATAAACATACAAACGAAGGACACAGAACTTCAGGATTATCGGCCATTGAGATGAATCTCGGCAGTTTCGACCCCTACCAACGGTGCTGCTGGTCCACAAGGGATCACAGCGTCCGACATAAGCCAAACGCTGTCCTGTGAGTATGTATATATATATATATATACACACACACACACACACACATACATATATATGAGTGTGTGTGTATGTATGTGATATGTATATATGCGTGTGTATATGCATAATTTGTATATTGTTTTTTTTTCAATCTGCCTTCTAGATTCCCATCGTCTTCAGAAATTCCACGTGATCGTGTCACACAATTCATCTATAAGCACTGGGGTGGAGTGTTATAGACATAATAATACCAAGTTCGTTTTCCACACATTCCACTGTGATGAACCTATTTTTGGTTCTGTTGTCATAGTAAAGCTTTATCACGTGGAGCCTCTTACGATTTGTGAATTCAAAGTATTCCGTAAGTATATTTTCGTTTGTTCTTCAAGTGTTCCATACATATATAGTCTTTTTCTCAACAAGTAAGATGCAAAAACTTACCTCAACACTTGATTTTAAATCTTATATTTTTAGTTTTTAATCCTTATTAATTCTTTTTAATTGTAATACTTAACATTTGATAAGATGAATTTGACTAATACATAGAAACCGGCAATACTTTATATACTTTATATACTACATTATAAAATTCTCTTTTTAAAAGAAATGTCCCTCTCATTTTTTTCAATAATGCCACTTTGACGAATCAAAAAAAAAGGACAAAAAAAGAAAAACAGATCCTTAAATATATTTTCAGTGCTATTTCCAATCTCACCTTTTCTATATAGCCACTATTGTATAGAACCTTACTTCCCTTTGCAATATATATATATATATATATATATATATATATATATATATATATATATTGTTTTGCAAGGTTTTTGATATGAAATCGTGTGTCGAAACAAATATTATTATACTTGGGGAGGGTCATATTGTTGTAATAATATTGCCAGAAATAATAACAGAACACACTCACTGTTTGGTTGGTTTTCGCTTCTGTATATTTTATATCTCCATAGTTAATTTATTTGGCAATCAATGTTTATCATAAGTGACCAACGGTTAAAAAACTACAGATATAAATATATATATATAGTCTATCAAAGTTCTTTCGTTGCACATCTGCAACATCATCAGTGGTACTATTATTATGTTCCCTCCTATTGTATTGTAATGTCTAATAGTACCACTGATGATGTTGCAGATGTGCGTAGAATCGAGACGTATGTAAGGATCTTGCGATTTCAGAGTCAGGTTCGATCATTACATCGATCGTGCCTCGAGCTGGTCGCCAGAGAAACGATTGTAATATGTCTAATAAATTTTATTCGTCGCAACACTGATTCTCCGTTTCTTATGTGATATATATATATATATATATATATATATATATATATATATATATATATATATTTAAATAAATAAAAACAATGAAATAAAAACAAAGAACAGGTTCCTTATATTGAAAAAGTCATCATTTTACGATCGTTTCTGGGATATATATGTGTGTTGGTATGTATATCATATTAAAGATCTATGTAAAAAAATATTACAAATTATCAGAGGAGATATATATATACCGTCACTTATATATGCCATCTTCAGAAATGATGAAGTATGTTTATTGAAAGAAACACAGTATTAATACAAAAAGTCTGTTTGGGAACAGGTTTTGAATTGACCATAGAAAAGAGTTAGAGGTCAAGTTGATAGAATAACAGTAGTAGAACTTTATGCTAGGAGTGGAGGAATGTAAATTTATGCTCTGAATGAAAAGAATACAATGGGGAAGAGAAAGATAGGGGTTAAAATGAGCTCAAGTCAATGAAATTGTGAAGGATCCCCCCCCCCCCCCCCCCAAAAAAAAAATTGATGTTATTAAAGAATGCTGTTAAAAACGAAGGGAAATGAATTTTTTGTGGGATGAGAGTGTTAGTGAGAAATACTACTCCTGTTTAAATTTCAAGGAACCTAGATACATAAAGGGAAATTAAATTAATTACAGAATTAAAATTATATTAATTCTTATGAATGTGATAAATAAAGAAGTAAAAAAAAAAATAAAATAAAAAATATATATAGAAAGACTGAAATAGATAAAATTTTATAAAAAGTGTATCTATCTAAACATCCATAATATTAAAGATATTAATTATATTTAATAATCCTAGGTATTAAATGTGATAGATAGGGGATGCGGTTAAAAGAAGTAGTGAGGTTAAAGATAACTTTAGGTAAAGTGAGCTGCAGGAGGGAAATAAAATTATGAAATTCTTAGTAGTAAATATCTAATTATAGGTTAACTAAATTAAAAAACAATTTTTAAATTAATTATAATAATTTGTAAAATATAAGAGTGAGGTATATATTAATTAAGTTTATAATATTTGAAGGTTTTTCTAATTCTATGATTGCATGATATAATTAACTCCTGTCGCTTATTTAATAGGATATCATTAGATTTCATGATTTCAAATAGTTCTTGGGAGAATAACCTACACTCATATCTGCTATTTTGATAAAGGATGGCCCTTTTGAGCACGCTCCAGGTCAGGTTGCAATCAATATCCTTCTTTCTATAATTATTAATTGCTTCAACCAAGGAGGTTGTATTAGCTAATGCGGCATTTTAAAAACTATGTTTGTGGGTATTAAATCTTACTTTAAATTGGTTAGACGTAGCTCCTATATAGGATTGAGTGGAGTCCTTAGTACTAATTACACATTTATAGAATATGTTATTAATAAGACAATTTCCCTTTGATGGGCAATTTCTTTTGATTCTACAGTTACACCCATTCGTAAATATTGTATCAGGAGAGTTAATTGTGTTATCTATAGTGGTATTAGTGTTACTATTTTCATTAATGTATGGTTTAGAATGGGTTGTAATTAGATTAGTATGGTTAGACAGGTTGTTGGTGGGTGATAATTTAGGGGATGTG
>OZ024742.1:72203899-72276399 GCA_964016885.1 Eledone cirrhosa | reverse complement strand
GTTAATCGGCCGGGTGCACCGAAAACGATAAGATAAACGGAAAAAATGAAACGAAATTTCATTTCCCACTCTTAGTACGGCTGTTACTTAAATATAAGTATGTACACGTACATACATATATGTATACAGACGTACAGTAGTATGTATATATATATATACATACATGCACACATATATATATGTACGTATGGATTCACCGAACATTTATTATAATGCTCCGTGTGTTTGTAATATATATATATATATATATATATATATATATATATATATATATATATATATATATATATATATATATATATATATATATATTTAACGAAAGGTTAAAATGAATTAAAAGTTAGATGGATATATGTGGTTATTTAGATGTGATAATAACAAGATTGTTAAATGTAATAACAAAATTGTTAGAGGAAATAACATGAATAATAAGAATAGGTGATTTGGTTTATATATGGTTTACTTCACGTGAATCAATTAAAAAGGTACAATATAAAACAGTTACCAAGAGTTGTTAATGTTGTTATTGTTGCTGATGTGAGGCTGCTCTGGGTATTTCTGTAGACCACTGGGGTCTGTTGATAGCAGTGAATCCTTACATAGTTAGTTGCTAGCGTAATGCTCCGATGTCTCTGGCTGTAGACCACTGGGGTTTATTGATAGCAGTAAATCCTTACATAGTTAGTTATAGGTGTAATGCTCCGGTGTTTCTCCTTGAGTGGGATGATAGCACAGGCTTTATATACCTGTCACTTCCTGTCACCCACCTTGAGGGGATAGTCAACACATCAACCTGTCTACACCAAAAGGGTGTTGGCCGAGAATTTAACCTTTAGGTATCACCCAAAGTTCAAGGCGCGGACAGATTTCGCTAACATATATATAGGAAAAAAAGATATATATATAGGATATATATATATATATATATATATATATATATATAAGGAAAAAAGATGAAATCGACAATGCAACTGGAGTCTTTACACACACATATACACACAAACTTAGAAACCCTTCCTATTTAGCAGGAAATATTTGCTACTCACATCCTGTCCCAAGTAATATGATAAATATGTCTTAATATTCACTCAACAAATTTTACCTAGATACAGTAATGCTGTATTCGATTCTTTGACGTCACCTGTTATAATTTCATTCATCACCACCGTCTCTCTCTCTTTCATTTCTCTCTCTCTCTCTCTCTCTCTCTCTCTCTCTCTCTCTCTCTCTCTCTCTCTCTCTCTCTCTCTCTCTCTCTCTCTCTCTCTCTCTCCCTCTCTCTCTCTCTTTCCCTCTCAATCTACTCTCTCACACCCACTATCTCTTTCTCTATCTTTCTCTCTCTCTATTTATTAAGGTACCCGGAAAAAACCGGTATCTTGAGAACCCGTGCTCCGATTTACGCGAAACTTGTTTTATTCCTTTTGTATTCCCATTTCAAGGGCAACTTTATTTCAACGTATTTTCCGATTATGCGCCGTTTTGGCTGTATTGAATTACAGACAAGCACACAATTACAGAGTTTTAGTAATATATAGATAGATAAATATATTCAAAATAAACAAACACCACCAACAACACCACACTACCACCACCCTCTACACCACCACCACCACCCTCCACCACCACATATGTTAAGCTCCTGTCAAAGAAAAGCACACTCCTAACAGAAAAGCACTCTTGTCAACAAAAGCACACCACACAAAAAAAGAAAGATCTCCCCCACACACCAGGGGTTCAAAAGGTGGGGTGGGGGGGAACTTTGTGGTTCTTTACAGAAGATGAAAACATTTGTTGATGCAAAGTAAAAAATATTGTAGTGGGAAACAGAGAGGGTGAGAGAATTTGCTACTCTAGTGAGAGAGGGGAATTAAGAGAGTGAAAGAGAGTGAGGTATGTAGTAGAATATATAGAGGGGGAGAGAATTTGGTGTTCTAGTGAGAGAGTGTGAGGTATGTAGTGGGTTATTGAGAGGGGGAGAGAGTTTATTGGCCTTATGTGAGAGTGAGAAAGAGTGAAGTATGTAGTGGATTATAGAGAAAGGGAGAGAATTTGGTGGTCTAATGAGAGAGGAGAAATTGTGAGCGAGAGTGAGGTATGTAGAGAGCGGGAGAGTATTTGTTTGCTTAGAGAGAAGGGGGAATTAAGAGAGTGAAAGAGAGTGAGTTATACAGCGGAATAGAGAGAGGGGAGAGAATTTGGTAGTCTAGTGAGAGACGGGGAATTGTAAGATGGAGGGAGGTATGTAGTGGTATAGAGTAAGGGGGAGGGGGGGGGGGGAGTTTGATGTTTTAGTGAGAGAGGCAGAATTGTGAGAGAGAGAGTGAGATATGTAGTGAGATATATAGAGAGGGAGTGAATTTGGTGGTCTAGTGAGAGAGGGGGAATTTTGAGAGAGAGTGCGATATGTAGTAGGATATAGAGAGGGAAGAGAATTTGGTTGTCTAGTGAGAGAGAGGGTATTGTGAGAGTGAGAGGAAATGAGGTATGTATTGGAATATAGAAAAGGGTAGATAATTTGTTGGTCTAGTGAGAGAGGGTGAGAAAATTTGGTGGTCTAGGGAGAGAGGGGTATTGTGAGAGAGAGTATTGTATGTAGTGGGTTATAGAGAGGGGGAGAGAATTTATTGGCCTGGTGAGAGAGGGGGTATTTTGAGAGTGAGACAGAGTGAGGTATGTAATGGAATAGAGAGGGGGGGGGGGGGGGTTAGAATTTGGTCGTCTATTGAGAGAGGGGAAATTGTGAGAGAAACTGAGGTATGTAATGGGATATAGAGAGGAGCAAAGAGTTTGGTGGTATAGTGAGAGAGAGGTAATTGTGAAAGCGATAGAGATTGAAGCATGTAGTGAGATATGAGGAGAGAGTTTGGTGGGCTAATGAGAGAGTGGAAATTACGAAAGTGAGGTATGTATTGGTATATAGAGAGGAGAGAGAATTTGGTCATCTAGTGTGAGAGGGAAAATGTGAGAGAGTGAGGTATGTAGTGGGATATAGAGGGTGGCAGAGAGTTTGGTGGTTTAGTGAGAGAGGGGGAATTATGAGAATTATAGAGTGAGGTATGTAGTGGTGTATAGAGAGAGGGAGAATTTGTTGTGGTTCAATGAGAGAATTGTGAGAGTGAGAGAGAGTGGGGTATGTAGTGGGATATATAGAGAGGGAGAGAGTTTTGTGGTTTAGTGAGAGAGGGGGAATTGTGAGAGTGAGAGAGAATGGTATGTAGTCGGATATAAAGAGGGAGAGAGAGTTTGGTGGTTTAGTGAGAGAGGGAGAATGTTGGTCTAGTAAGAGAGAGAGAGAGAGAGAGAGAGAGAGAGAGGCATGTAGCGGTATGTAAAAAGTGTGAGAAACGTATAATGTTTTAGTGAGAGAGGGGTAATATTTTGAGAGAGAGTGACAAAATAATTGTAGGAGGGAAGAAAAATGTTTCACAGTAAAGTGGCTCTGTATATAAGTGTGTGTTTATAGATATATGTGTGTGTGTGTTGATATATTTTTGTGTGCGTGTGTGTGTATATATGTGTATGTGTATATATGTAGCGAAATCTGTCCACGCATTGAACCTTGGGTGACAGCTAAAAGTCAAATTCTAGGTCACCATCCTTTTCGGTGTAGGACAGGTTCATGTGTTGGTGATCCCTCGAGGCAGGGAGACAGAAAGTGACAGGTATATAAAGCCTATATTTTCACCCGGTTACACACAGTGATCGGAGCAGTACGCTATTACAAGCTATGTAAAGATCACCGCCTACTACAGGCCGCAGAGGTCTACAGACCATTACTCTCTCTCTCCCTTGGTCTCCGACTACACCAGCATCATGAACCAACAACAATACAACATTGGCAACCTTCGCAACTCGTGGTTACTTGTTTATTGTTCTTTTTGACTGAAGTGAAGTAAACTTTTTTATATATAAAGTAATTCAACCATTCTTGTTATTTCATCTAACAACCATTTTATTCATCTTACAATTTCTTACTAATACTCTTCGTTACACACACACACACACACACACACACGCATATATATATATATATATATATATATATATATATATATATATATATATATATATATATATATATATATATATATATAAGTAACAGCCGTACTAAGAGTGAGAAATGAAATTTCGTTTCATTTTTTCCGTTTATCGTTTTCGGTACTCCGGCCGATAACTCACTCGATATGCAATTTAGGCTGTTCAGCCGTTAATATGCATAAGGAAAGTATATACTTTCAGACGTTCAACCATCTGGCAGGAAGGTATACGTTGCTGACGATAGCTAATAAGCTTGAAACTAGTACAGCGTTCCTTTGTCAGTGTTGAACAAATGAGCAACGATGGTTGCTAGACACTGTACGGCTTAATTTGGGATGTTTGTTTACAAACACACCGAGCATTATAATAAATGTTCGTTGAATCCATACGTTCATATATATGTGTGTGCATGTATGTATATATATATAAATACTACTGTACGTCTGTATACATATATTTATGTACGTATACATACTTAGATTTAAGTAACAGCCGTACTAAGAGTGAGAAATGAAATTTCGTTTCATTTTTTCCGTTTATCGTTTTCGGTACCCCGGCCGATAAGTCACTCGATATACACATTAGGCTGCTCAGCCGTTAATATGCATATGGAAAGTATATACTTTCAGACGTTCAACCATCTGGTAGGAAGGTATACGTTGCTGATGATAGCTAATAAGCTTGAAACTAGTAAAGCGTTCCTTTGTCAGTGTTGAACAAATGAGCAAGGATGGTTGCTAGACACTGTACGCCTTAATTCGGGATGTTTGTTTACAAACACACCGAGCATTATAATAAATGTTCGGTGAATCCATACGTTCATATATATGTGTGTGCATGTATGTATATATATATACATACTACTGTACGTCTGTATACATATATGTATGTACGTATATATACTTATATTTAAGTTACAGCCGTACTAAGAGTGAGAAATAAAATTTCGTTTCATTTTTTCCGTTTATCGTTTTCGGTACTCCGGCCGATAACTCACTCAATATGCAAATTAAGCTGCTTAGCCGTTAATATGCATAATGAAAGTATATACTTTCAGACGTTCAACCATCTGGCAGGAAGGTATACGTTGCTGATGATAGCTAATAAGCTTGAAACTAGTACAGCGTTCCTTTGTCAGTGTTGAACAAATGAGCAACGATGGTTGCTAGATATTGTACGGCTTAATTCGGGATGTTTGTTTACAAACACACCGAGCATTATAATAAATGTTCGGTGAATCCATACGTTCATATAGATGTGTGTGCATGTATGTATATATATATACATACTACTGTACGTCTGTATACATATATGTATGTACGTATACATACTTAGATTTAAGTAACAGCCGTACTAAGAGTGAGAAATAAAATTTCGTTTCATTTTTTCCGTTTATCGTTTTCGGTACTCCGGCCGATAACTCATTCGATATGCAAATTAGCCTGCTCAGCCGTTAATATGCATAAGGAAAGTATATACTTTCAGACGTTCAACCATGTGGCAGGAAGGTATGCGTTGCTGACGATTGCTATTAAGCTTGAAACTAGTACAGCGTTCCTTTGTCAGTGTTGAACAAATGAGCAACGATGGTTGCTAGACACTGTACGGCTTAATTCGGGATGTTTGTTTACAAACACACCGAGCATTATTATAAATGTTCGGTGAATCCATACGTACATATATATGTGTGTGCATGTATGTATATATATACATACTACTGTACATCTGTATACATATATGTATGTACGTATACATACTTATATTTAAGTAACTGCCGTACTAAGAGTGAGAAATGAAATTTCGTTTCATTTTTTACGTTTATCTTTTTCGGTACCCCGGCCGATAACTCACTCGATATGCAAATTAGGCTGCTCAGCCGTTAATATGCATAAGAAAAATATATACTTTCAGACGTTCAACCATCTGGCAGGAAGGTATACGTTGCTGACGATAGATAATAAGCTTGAAACTAGTACAGCGTTCCTTTATCAGTGTTGAACAAATGAGCAACGATGGTTGCTAGACACTGTACGGCTTAATTCGGGATGTTTGTTTACAAACACACCGAGCATTATAATAAATGTTCGGTGAATCCATACGTTCATATATATGTGTGTGCATGTATGTATATATATATACATACTACTGTACGTCTGTATACATATATGTATGTACGTATATATACTTATATTTAAGTAACGGCCGTACTAAGAGTGAGAAATAAAATTTCGTTTCATTTTTTCCGTTTATCGTTTTCGGTACTCCGGCCGATAACTCATTCGATATGCAAATTAGCCTGCTCAGCCGTTAATATGCATAAGGAAAGTATATACTTTCAGACGTTCAACCATGTGGCAGGAAGGTATACGTTGCTGACGATTGCTATTAAGCTTGAAACTAGTACAGCGTTCCTTTGTCAGTGTTGAACAAATGAGCAACGATGGTTGCTAGACACTGTACGGCTTAATTCGGGATGTTTGTTTACAAACACACCGAGCATTATAATAAATGTTCGGTGAATCCATACGTACATATATATGTGTGTGCATGTATGTATATATATATATACATACTGCCGTACGTCTGTATACATATATGTATGTACCTATACATACTTTTATTTAAGTAACTGCCGTACTAAGAGTGAGAAATAAAATTTCGTTTCATTTTTTCCGTTTATCGTTTTCGGTACCCCGGCCGATAACTCACTCGATATGCAAATTAGGCTGCTCAGCCGTTAATATGCATAAGGAAAGTATATACTTTCAGAAGTTCTAACCATCTGGCAGGAAGGTATACGTTGTTGACGATAGCTAATAAGCTTGAAACTAGTACAGCGTTCCTTTGTCAGTGTTGAACAAATAAGCAACGATGGTTGCTAAACACTGTACGCCTTAATTCGGGATATTTGTTTACAAACACACCGAGCATTATTATAAATGTTCGGTGAATCCATACGTTCATATATATGTGTGTGCATGTATGTATATATATATACATACTACTGTACGTCTGTATACATATATGTATGTACGTATACATATTTATATTTAAGTAACAGCCGTACTAAGAGTGAGAAATAAAATTTCGTATCATTTTTTCCGTCTATCGTTTTCGGTACTCCGGCCGATAACTCACTCGATATGCAAATTAGGCTGCTTAGCCGTTAATATGCATAATGAAAGTATATACTTTCAGACGTTCAACCATCTGGCAGGAAGGTATACGTTGCTGACGATAGCTAATAAGCTTGAAACTAGTACAGCGTTCCTTTGTCAGTGTTGAACAAATGAGCAACGATGGTTGCTAGATACTGTACGGCTTAATTCGGGATGTTTGTTTACAAACACACCGAGCATTATAATAAATGTTCGGTGAATCCATACGTTCATATAGATGTGTGTGCATGTATGTATATATATATACATACTACTGTACGTCTGTATACATATATGTATGTACGTATACATACTTAGATTTAAGTAACAGCCGTACTAAGAGTGAGAAATAAAATTTCGTTTCATTTTTCCGTTTATCGTTTTCGGTTCTCCGGCCGATAACTCATTCGATATGCAAATTAGCCTGCTCAGCCGTTAATATGCATAAGGAAAGTATATACTTTCAGACGTTCAACCATGTGGCAGGAAGGTATACGTTGCTAACGATTGCTATTAAGCTTGAAACTAGTACAGCGTTCCTTTGTCAGTGTTGAACAAATGAGCAACGATGGTTGCTAGACACTGTACGGCTTAATTCGGGATGTTTGTTTACAAACACACCGAGCATTATAATAAATGTTCGGTGAATCCATACGTACATATATATGTGTGTGCATGTATGTATATATATACATACTACTGTACGTCTGTATACATATATGTATGTACGTATACATACTTATATTTAAGTAACTGCCGTACTAAGAGTGAGAAATGAAATTTCGTTTCATTTTTTACGTTTATCGTTTTCGGTACCCCGCCGATAACTCACTCGATATGCAAATTAGGCTGCTCAGCCGTTAATATGCATAAGAAAAATATATACTTTCAGACGTTCAACCATCTGGCAGGAAGGTATACGTTGCTGACGATAGCTAATAAGCTTGAAACTAGTACAGCGTTCCTTTATCAGTGTTGAACAAATGAGCAACGATGGTTGCTAGACACAGTACGGCTTAATTCGGGATGTTTGTTTACAAACACACCGAGCATTATAATAAATGTTCGGTGAATCCATACGTACATATATATGTGTGTGCATGTATGTATATATATACATACTACTGTACGTCTGTATACATATATGTATGTACGTATACATACTTATATTTAAGTAACTGCCGTACTAAGAGTGAGAAATGAAATTTCGTTTCATTTTTTACGTTTATCGTTTTCGGTACCCCGGCCGATAACTCACTCGATATGCAAATTAGGCTGCTCAGCCGTTAATATGTATAAGGAAAGTATATACTTTCAGACGTTCAACCATCTGGCAGGAAGGTATACGTTGCTGACGATAGCTAATAAGCTTGAAACTAGTACAGCCTTCCTTTATCAGTGTTGAACAAATGAGCAACGATGGTTGCTAGACACTGTACGGCTTAATTCGGGATGTTTGTTTACAAACACACCGAGCATTATAATAAATGTTCGGTGAATCCATACGTTCATATATATGTGTGTGCATGTATGTATATATATATACATACTACTGTACGTCTGTATACATATATGTATGTACGTATACATACTAATATTTAAGTAACAGCCGTACTAAGAGTGAGAAATGAAATTTCGTTTCATTTTTTCCGTTTATCGTTTTCGGTACTCCGTCAATAACTCATTCGATATGCAAATTAGCGTGCTCATCCGTTAATATTCATAAGGAAAGTATATACTTTCAGACGTTCAACTATCTGGCAGGAAGGTATACGTTGTTGACGATAGCTATTAAGCTTGAAACTAGTACAGCGTTCCTTTATCAGTGTTGAACAAATGTGCAACGATGGTTGCTAGACACTGTACGGTTTAATTTGGGATATTTGTTTACAAACACACCGAGCATTATTATAAATGTTCGGTGAATCCATACGTTCATATATATGTGTGTGCATGTATGTATATATATATACATACTACTGTACGTCTGTATACATATATGTATGTACGTATACATATTTATATTTAAGTAACAGCCGTACTAAGAGTGAGAAATGAAATTTCGTTTCATTTTTTCCGTTTATCGTTTTCGGTACTCCGGCCGATAACTCACTCGATATGCAAAATAGGCTGCTCAGCCGTTAATATGCACAAGGAAAGTATATACTTTCAGACGTTCAACCATCTGGCAGGAAGGTATACGTTGCTGACGATAGCTAATAAGCTTGAAACTAGTACAGCGTTCCTTTGTCAGTGTTGAACAAATGAGCAACGATGGTTGCTAGACACTGTACGGCTTAATTCGGGATGTTTGTTTACAAACACACCGAGCATTATAATAAATGTTCGGTGAATCCATACGTTCATATATATGTGTGTGCATGTATGTATATATATATACATACTACTGTACGTCTGTATACATATATGTATGTACGTATACATACTTATATTTAAGTAACGGCCGTACTAAGAGTGAGAAATAAAATTTCGTTTCATTTTTTCCGTTTATCGTTTTCGGTACTCCGGCCGATAACTCATTCGATATGCAAATTAGCCTGCTCAGCCGTTAATATGCATAAGGAAAGTATATACTTTCAGACGTTCAACCATGTGGCAGGAAGGTATACGTTGCTGACGATTGCTATTAAGCTTGAAACTAGTACAGCGTTCCTTTGTCAGTGTTGAACAAATGAGCAACGATGGTTGCTAGACACTGTACGGCTTAATTCGGGATGTTTGTTTACAAACACACCGAGCATTATAATAAATGTTCGGTGAATCCATACGTACATATATATGTGTGTGCATGTATGTATATATATATATACATACTGCTGTACGTCTGTATACATATATGTATGTACCTATACATACTTTTATTTAAGTAACTGCCGTACTAAGAGTGAGAAATAAAATTTCGTTCCATTTTTTCCGTTTATCGTTTTCGGTACCCCGGCCGATAACTCACTCGATATGCAAATTAGGCTGCTCAGCCGTTAATATGCATAAGGAAAGTATATACTTTCAGAAGTTCTAACCATCTGGCAGGAAGGTATACGTTGCTGACGATAGCTAATAAGCTTGAAACTAGTACAGCGTTCCTTTGTCAGTGTTGAACAAATAAGCAACGATGGTTGCTAAACACTGTACGCCTTAATTCGGGATATTTGTTTACAAACACACCGAGCATTATTATAAATGTTCGGTGAATCCATACGTTCATATATATGTATGTGCATGTATGTATATATATATACATACTACTGTACGTCTGTATACATATATGTATGTACGTATACATATTTATATTTAAGTAACAGCCGTACTAAGAGTGAGAAATAACATTTCGTATCATTTTTTCCGTCTATCGTTTTCGGTACTCCGGCCGATAACTCACTCGATATGCAAATTAGGCTGCTTAGCCGTTAATATGCATAATGAAAGTATATACTTTCAGACGTTCAACCATCTGGCAGGAAGGTATACGTTGCTGACGATAGCTAATAAGCTTGAAACTAGTACAGCGTTCCTTTGTCAGTGTTGAACAAATGAGCAACGATGGTTGCTAGATACTGTACGGCTTAATTCGGGATGTTTGTTTACAAACACACCGAGCATTATAATAAATGTTCGGTGAATCCATACGTTCATATAGATGTGTGTGCATGTATGTATATATATATACATACTACTGTACGTCTGTATACATATATGTATGTACGTATACATACTTAGATTTAAGTAACAGCCGTACTAAGAGTGAGAAATAAAATTTCGTTTCATTTTTCCGTTTATCGTTTTCGGTACTCCGGCCGATAACTCATTCGATATGCAAATTAGCCTGCTCAGCCGTTAATATGCATAAGGAAAGTATATACTTTCAGACGTTCAACCATGTGGCAGGAAGGTATACGTTGCTAACGATTGTTATTAAGCTTGAAACTAGTACAGCGTTCCTTTGTCAGTGTTGAACAAATGAGCAACGATGGTTGCTAGACACTGTACGGCTTAATTCGGGATGTTTGTTTACAAACACACCGAGCATTATAATAAATGTTCGGTGAATCCATACGTACATATATATGTGTGTGCATGTATGTATATATATACATACTACTGTACGTCTGTATACATATATGTATGTACGTATACATACTTATATTTAAGTAACTGCCGTACTAAGAGTGAGAAATGAAATTTCGTTTCATTTTTTACGTTTATCGTTTTCGGTACCCCGTCGATAACTCACTCGATATGCAAATTAGGCTGCTCAGCCGTTAATATGCATAAGAAAAATATATACTTTCAGACGTTCAACCATCTGGCAGGAAGGTATACGTTGCTGACGATAGCTAATAAGCTTGAAACTAGTACAGCGCTCCTTTTATCAGTGTTGAACAAATGAGCAACGATGGTTGCTAGACACAGTACGGCTTAATTCGGGATGTTTGTTTACAAACACACCGAGCATTATAATAAATGTTCGGTGAATCCATACGTACATATATATGTGTGTGCATGTATGTATATATATACATACTACTGTACGTCTGTATACATATATGTATGTACGTATACATACTTATATTTAAGTAACTGCCGTACTAAGAGTGAGAAATGAAATTTCGTTTCATTTTTTACGTTTATCGTTTTCGGTACCCCGGCCGATAACTCACTCGATATGCAAATTAGGCTGCTCAGCCGTTAATATGTATAAGGAAAGTATATACTTTCAGACGTTCAACCATCTGGCAGGAAGGTATACGTTGCTGACGATAGCTAATAAGCTTGAAACTAGTACAGCCTTCCTTTATCAGTGTTGAACAAATGAGCAACGATGGTTGCTAGACACTGTACGGCTTAATTCGGGATGTTTGTTTACAAACACACCGAGCATTATAATAAATGTTCGGTGAATCCATACGTTCATATATATGTGTGTGCATGTATGTATATATATATACATACTACTGTACGTCTGTATACATATATGTATGTACGTATACATACTAATATTTAAGTAACAGCCGTACTAAGAGTGAGAAATGAAATTTCGTTTCATTTTTTCCGTTTATCGTTTTCGGTACTCCGTCAATAACTCATTCGATATGCAAATTAGCCTGCTCATCCGTTAATATTCATAAGGAAAGTATATACTTTCAGACGTTCAACTATCTGGCAGGAAGGTATACGTTGTTGACGATAGCTATTAAGCTTGAAACTAGTACAGCGTTCCTTTATCAGTGTTGAACAAATGTGCAACGATGGTTGCTAGACACTGTACGGTTTAATTTGGGATATTTGTTTACAAACACACCGAGCATTATTATAAATGTTCGGTGAATCCATACGTTCATATATATGTGTGTGCATGTATGTATATATATATACATACTACTGTACGTCTGTATACATATATGTATGTACGTATACATATTTATATTTAAGTAACAGCCGTACTAAGAGTGAGAAATGAAATTTCGTTTCATTTTTTCCGTTTATCGTTTTCGGTACTCCGGCCGATAACTCACTCGATATGCAAAATAGGCTGCTCAGCCGTTAATATGCACAAGGAAAGTATATACTTTCAGACGTTCAACCATCTGGCAGGAAGGTATACGTTGCTGACGATAGCTAATAAGCTTGAAACTAGTACAGCGTTCCTTTGTCAGTGTTGAACAAATGAGCAACGATGGTTGCTAGACACTGTACGGCTTAATTCGGGATGTTTGTTTACAAACACACCGAGCATTATAATAAATGTTCGGTGAATCCATACGTTCATATATATGTGTGTGCATGTATGTATATATATATACATACTACTGTACGTCTGTATACATATATGTATGTACGTATACATACTTATATTTAAGTAACTGCCGTACTAAGAGTGAGAAATGAAATTTCGTTTCATTTTTACGTTTATCGTTTTCGGTACTCCGTCGATAACTCATTCGATATGCAAATTAGCCTGCTCAGCCATTAATATTCATAAGGAAAGTATATACTTTCAGACGTTCAACTATCTGGCAGGAAGGTATACGTTGTTGACGATGGCTATTAAGCTTGAAACTAGTACAGCGTTCCTTTATCAGTGTTGAACAAATGTGCAACGATGGTTGCTAGACACTGTACGGCTTAATTTGGGATATTTGTTTACAAACACACCGAGCATTATTATAAATGTTCGGTGAATCCATACGTTCATATAGATGTGTGTGCATGTATGTATATATATATATACACACTACTGTACGTCTGTATACATATATGTATGTACGTATACATATTTATATTTAAGTAACAGCCGTACTAAGAGTGAGAAATAACATTTCGTATCATTTTTTCCGTTTATCGTTTTCGGTACTCCGGCCGATAACTCACTCGATATGCAAATTAGCCTGCTTAGCCGTTAATATGCATAAAAAAGTATATACTTTCAGACGTTCAACCATCTGGCAGGAATGTATACGTTGCTGACGATAGCTAATAAGCTTGAAACTAGTACAGCATTCCTTTGTCAGTGTTGAACAAATGAGCAACGATGGTTGCTAGACACTGTACGGCTTAATTCGGGATGTTTGTTTACAAACACACCGAGCATTATAATAAATGTTCGGTGAATCCATACGTTCATATATATGTGTGTGCATGTATGTATATATATATACATACTACTGTACGTCTGTATACATATATGTATGTACGTATACATACTTATATTTAAGTAACTGCCGTACTAAGAGTGAGAAATGAAATTTCGTTTCATTTTTCCGTTTATCGTTTTCGGTACTCCGTCGATAACTCATTCGATATGCAAATTAGCCTGCTCAGCCATTAATATTCATAAGGAAAGTATATACTTTCAGACGTTCAACTATCTGGCAGGAAGGTATACGTTGTTGACGATGGCTATTAAGCTTGAAACTAGTACAGCGTTCCTTTATCAGTGTTGAACAAATGTGCAACGATGGTTGCTAGACACTGTACGGCTTAATTTGGGATATTTGTTTACAAACACACCGAGCATTATTATAAATGTTCGGTGAATCCATACGTTCATATAGATGTGTGTGCATGTATGTATATATATATACATACTACTGTACGTCTGTATACATATATATATGTACGTATACATATTTATATTTAAGTAACAGCCGTACTAAGAGTGAGAAATAACATTTCGTATCATTTTTTCCGTTTATCGTTTTCGGTACTCCGGCCGATAACTCACTCGATATGCAAATTAGCCTGCTTAGCCGTTAATATGCATAAAAAAGTATATACTTTCAGACGTTCAACCATCTGGCAGGAATGTATACGTTGCTGACGATAGCTAATAAGCTTGAAACTAGTACAGCATTCCTTTGTCAGTGTTGAACAAATGAGCAACGATGGTTGCTAGATACCGTACTGCTTAATTCGGGATGTTTGTTTACAAACACACCGAGCATTATAATAAATGTTCGGTGAATCCATACGTTCATATATATGTGTATGCATGTATGTATATATATATACATACTACTGTACGTCTGTATACATATATGTATGTACGTATACATACTTATATTTAAGTAACTGTCGTACTAAGAGTGAGAAATGAAATTTCGTTTCATTTTTTTTTTCCGTTTATATATATATATATATATATATATATATATAGAGAGAGAGAGAGAGAGGCATACGTCAAGACGGGCGGTCTCAAAAGTGAATTTGTGAATTTGCTTGTTTTTTTTACAACAGGTCTCACTAGTGAATGTATGATGCAGACACGCAATTGTATGGATTTCTTAATATATATACATGTGTGGGTGTGTATATGTGTGTATATATGTGTGTGTGTGTATGTATATATATATATATATATATATATATATATATATATATATATATATATATATATATGTATGTTTGTATATATATATATGTGTTTGTGTCATCATCATCGTTTAACGTCTATCTTCCACGCAAGCATGGATTTAGACGTATATATATGTTTGTGTGTATATATGTGTTTGTGTGTGTATATATGTGTGTTTGTGTGTATATATATGTGTCTGTATATATATATATGTGTATGTATATATATATTTATGCACACATACACATTTGTATGAATTTGTAGATGTATATATATATGCATGTACACAATTGTATGGTTTTTTTTTAAAATAATGACATTGTGTGTTGAAATAAATAAATATTGAAAATCCTTATTACACCCTATAAATAGCTGAAATACAGTTGATCATCTCGCCAAACTCGTTGGCACCAACTCTCTGTCCCCCAAAGAAATTAAGGTAGGGTCATAAGAAGGACAGAGAATGATAAGGGATTTGGGTCAGAAGGGCTCCGTACACACAGTACACAAAAAAAGAAAAAAAAAAAAAATCACGTACACGCAATACTAATTAACAACATATCACTATAGAGACCTGTTGTAAAAAAACAAACAAATTCACAATCCAAATTGAAAGTAATCACTTACGTAACTGTCAAAAATTAGTTTCACTTTTGAGACCGCCCGGCTTGACGTATGCCATATATATATATATATGTGTGTGTGTGTGTGTGTGTGTGTGTGTGAGTGCATATATGTGTGGGCGTGTTTATATGTGTGTGTTTATTTATATATGTGTCTTTGTGTGTGTTTATATATATATGTGTGTGTGTTTATTTATATATGTGTGTATATATATGTTTGTGTGTCTGTGTGTGTGTGTGCATGTGTGCTTGTATATGTGTGTACATGTGTGTGTGTGTTTATATGCGGATTTATGTGTGAAAGTGCGTGGTTAGTGTACACACACGCACACACACTAATTTAACTAAGAAATCAGCTTAAATATTTGGAAGCCCGACAATGTGTGTGAGATTATAAGTGCCAAGGTAATTAGAGAAAAAAAGCCGTTAAGTTTGTAGTGAGGAACACACACACGTACATATATCCTACACATTGTCACATTAAACTTTAACGTTTTTTCTTTTTTCATTCATTCAAATTAACGAAGTGCGTCACAATGGCTAATTTAACTTGTCCAACCTAATTACACTATCGTTCTAACAAAGCTTTCCGCTCTAACGAACGTCCGATCCTTGGCCAGTGTCGACACAACTATGTTACTAGCAAGAATATCCATTAATAGCTGCAAATATTCATCCAGTTTGACATGACCAATACTAGCCGCAGGCACATCTCTTACTAGCTTTAAGTAGTCATTTGGCAGACAAATAAACAAAGAAATGTTACACATCAACCACACACAAACACACCTTTTACTCCCTTACCCTGAAATCTGCGTTCCTTACTACACATATACCCACGCACACACGTACATATATCATATACATATTCACATTAAACTTTAACGTTTTTTTTTTCATCCATTCAAATTAAATCTACCAGCCATCAACAACTTTAAATCCATAAAATAACTAGAGAATACGTTCCGACTATGGAAACAGAATTTGGAATCAAAAGGTCTGAGAGTAAACTTAGCCAAAACTTAAGTTCTAGTAAGTAAGAAAGAAGATAGGACCCTGATACCCCCAGGGATGTTGTCTCGCTCAATGTGTAAAAAAGGAGTAAGCATAAACTCAATATGATGTACACAATGTAAATCTTGGATACAAACGATGTACTGGGATATCAGGTAGAAAACAGGAATAGAAGATTTTGTATGTAAAATATGCTCTGGGGTAATCAAGTAGATGTGCATCAGTCATATAAACCTTTTCCAATCACATGAAGAATCCATAGAAGTGGTTGACAGCTTCTGCTATGAGTCATATAAACCTTTTCCAATTACATGAAGAATCCATAGAAGTGGTTGACAGCTTCTGCTATCTAGGTAACTTAATTAATAATAGCGAGAATAAGGAAAAAGTTTAGGGAGCTACTCCCATTGTTGACAACAAAAGGTTTCTCCCAACATAGAAAAGGATGCCTGTGTGCGATATTGCATGGTAGTGTAACATTAGCAGTGACTGCAGAGGACATGTGTAGGCTGGAGAGAAATGAAGCAACCATGCTTCGTTGGATGTGCAATGTTATTGTGAGAGAAAGGCAGGACTTGGAGAAACTGAGGAAGAAACTGGGTTTAAGGGGAATTCAAGATTATGTGCAAGAGAAAAGACTGCATTCGTACGAACATTTGATGCGCATGGATGATGATTGGTGGGGAGATGTGTCAGGAAATGCCAGTGGAAGGAAGCCACAGTAGAGGTAGACCAAAGAAGACCTGGGCAGAGATAGTGAGCACTGATCTCAAATTGCACAGAGGAGATGATAGAAGCATGTGGCGAGTGGAGAGACGTTCTACTGAAAAAGACATGTCCACCCCCATGCAAGCATAGGAAAAGGACGTCAAAATGATGATGATGATGATGATATGTCTCTCTCTCTCTCTCTCTCTCTCTCTCTCTCTCTCTCTCTCTCTCTCTCTCTATATATATATATATATATATATATATATATATATATATATATATATATATATATATATAAATATATATATATATATATATATATATATATATATATATGAACGTGTAAGACCCCGACGGCTGAGCTCAAGCCGTTTCGACGGCTAATTCTGGACTGGTGTCCAGAATTAGCCGTCGAAATGGCTTGAGCTCAGCCGTCGGGGTCCTACTCGTTTCTATTACCCACTCTACTACCCTAAGTATTGAGTACTTTGGTGCGTTATGGTCCACCTGGTTCCTTACCACATTTCCTTCGTTATATATATATATATATATAAAACCAGAAGAAAATACACACACACAGCAAGGAAAACGGGCATTAGAGGATGATGATGGTCTTATAATTTCACAAATGTTACCAATAGAGAGAGAGAGTCGGTTTCTAACATAGATACAAGACTCACTCATTGGAATTTACACAACAATACTAGGTATGTATGTACAATATATGTATGCATGTGTGTGCAGGTATGGATGTTATTGTATGTGTGGATGTGGATGTTTTGAGTCATATGTGTGCATATTTATATACTTTGTATCTGTACAAGTGTATATGCAGTTAGATGCAGAAATTTTGGAATGTTTTACATATTTTTACTGTGCCATTAATGGATTGTACTTGTAATTTCCTAACTAGTCGTGTTCTTTCTATTTCTGTGAAGCCTAGCTTCCCAAGATTTGTACTGAGGCAGTTACTAACATATCCCAGTGCCCCAATAATCACAGGTATAAATCTGAAGGTATAATCAGGGTGGAGTAGCTGCAGATTTCTCTTTAGTTCTGCATAGATATTCTCCTTTTCACTAATCTTTAATATTATATTGGCATCTGCTGGGCAGATAACTTCCACTACTGTACATGCCTTCTTTCCCCTGTCCCATATCATTATATCTCGTCTGTTATGCCTGAATTTTATTGGGGTTTTTACTGGAACATTCCACCAATATTCTTTCATATTATGTATATGTGTGTCGGGGCAATATTTTCTACGGGTTACATTGTACAGTGTTTTGGCCACTACATCGTGCCTCATAGGTAGATAGTACCGTGATGACATCATTGGATAGCTGCTTATGACATGGGTGACATCTTCGATGTTAATTCTGCAGAGTCTGCATTTGTCACATCTAGGCGTTTTGCTTGCATTCTCTTTTGGGAATCAGGTATTTTGTGTTGATTTCTTATTCTTGGATTGCAAAAGCGCATCTTTCAAAGTAGGAGCCAATATAGCGGTTGTTGGTCCAAGATAGACTACTTTGTTTATCTATATTACTCTCACTCTGGAGCTTGGCAACATATCCATGCATGATTTTTTGTTGATAAGCATGCAGTTTTACAGCCATGGATTCACTGTGATACTGCTGAGCAATTTCCCTGGGTGTGAGGTTTTGATTATCATGCAGGGAGTATCTTTCAAGGAGTTCCTTCCCAACTCTCATGATCTAATCTGTCTCATGCATATAGACTTGCTCGATAGATGGGCTCCTACGTTTGGAGGTTCGTTAATGTTGTCGGAGGGATATGATGCGTCACTCAAATGCTGTTTGAACCTCTGCCTCCCTGCTTACGTTTCAAGTAGAGGCGGTCTATGCCACTGTTGATGTGGAAGCTGCCGGTGTTGTTTAGAATTTTCCGAGTTTTAACATAAATTGCTCTGATTTCGTCTATCGTCCAATCGAGTATTCCAAACGTGGTGTTAGGTCAGGCACAGCAAACACATTGCGAGCCACTGTTTTATTGTGTGCAGAATTCCGATAACCATATTTTTCTTAATCGGGTGTAATATTCCCTGGTTACGCGTTCCTTATTACAAATACCATTATAGGATATATTCTCATCTTACGCCAGGTATCTGTAGCAGACCCCGTCAGATATCGGTTAGGCCATTGATAAAAATGTTGCTAGACTGGGTTGTAGTTTTTCCCCGCTTTACAATCATATATGAACATTTATCTTGGCCAAACTCCATTCTTATATCCTTTGAGAATGTTGTAATCAGGTCAAGATTTTTCTTCATCCCATTTATGTTTTGGGAATAGAGTTTCAGATCATCCACCTTGAAATTATAGGTTAGGTTCGTAATTCTGTCCTCCTGTGAGCCAATGATGTATCCTTCACATTTCTTGAGAAGAAAAGACAATGGGGTTTAATGACAGGATAAATAGTAGCACAGAGAGACTGTCTCCTTGTATATACCTCTGTGATATTCGATTTTATCAGTGAAAAGAGAATCCTCCTTCTCTGTTTTTAACTTTAGGATAGTAGCCCAAGAAGATGACAGCTTCTCTATGACTTTGACAATAATGTCTGGGGCTTTAGAAAGTCGGGGGGCCTCTATCATCCAAGGGTGGGGAACAGAATCAAAAGCTTTCCTGTAGTCCAGCCAGACTGTAGCCATATTCCTCCTAAGTTGTCGCACCTCCGACATCGCAGTTTTGTTGATAAGGAGTTGTTCATCCCCCCCCCCCCCAACACCTTTCTTTCCAGCTGCTTGTTCATCTGTGATGATGCAATTATTTTCACAGTGATCCTGGAGAGATAGGTTCAGACAGGCTGTATACATCTTATACATCAGGTTCTGGCATGCAATGGGTCGGTAGTTTTTTGCCGAGTGGGTGTCTTTGTTCTTGGGGACCAGTAATGTTTGTGCTAATGCCAACCATTCTGGCATATATGTATCTCTCCTGAGAGCTTGCTGGTAGAGGTCGATAAGATACATCCGATAGAATATCAGTTTTTTGTACCAGTAGCCGACAATAATGTCTCTTCCTGGTGTTTTCCTATCACAGTCTCAACGGTATCCTCATTTATTTCGTATGTTTTTGTTGTAGTGTTGGAGCAATAGTTCTTTTGGATTTCTTTTAGCCACACTGTATCTTGGTTGAAATTCTTCTTTTCACCCCCTATTTTTCTCCAGAAGGAATCTATGTCTTTCTGGGATGGGGTCTCAGTGACATTTATTACTTTGCCCTTCATATCTCTATAGACAGATGTTTGGTTTCGTATGAATCTTTTATTAGGTACTTTTCTTTCGTCTACCCTCTTCAAGCATCAGCGTTTCTCGTTGACAGCTCTCAATTCTTGTTTGAGGGTGATCAGCTTACATTGAAAAGTTCTGGTTGTACTGTCACCAAACATCGTTTCTATTTTATTTTTCACTCTTTGTTGGTGAGGAGTGAAGTTTTTTTGTTTGCATGTAAAGAGCATTGTCACATATTCTATAGTTTTACGTAGGCTAGCAATCGTTTTTTCTATTTTAGTTATATACTAGCAGAATGGTCCGGCGTTGCTCGGGATTTGCTCTAGCGTTCTTATATATTTGATATATATTTATTCTTATCGAGCCTCGTGAAATGAATACGTTTGTTTATATTTTGTTATTGTGTATGAAAAAATATCTGTACATGAATATATAATTATATATATATATATATATATATATATATATATATATAGGTAAGTTATTCCGGGTTGAATCGGATGTAACCACGGTAAGTAAGGTACTCAATACATAGCAGAGTATAAAAGTGTTAATATAGATGAGATTCTACAGTTTTAATATAGCCAGATTCCTGATGATTTCTAAAGAATGAAACCGTTCTAGACCTGTAGAATCTCATCTATATTAATATATATATATATATATTAAAATAACAGATTAAAGTTTAAGCAAAGAATCGCTGCTTTCACCCTTAACGGGATCTTCTGAAACTAAAAATATCAATCTGTGAACGCAGAAGTAAATATTTCGAAAAACGTTACACAGTATATATATATATATACACACATTATATATATATACATATACACACACACACACAGATAGCGTCATAATGTCGTAATGCAGACAGCCAGACAGATATTATAAGGGCGCGGTTAACTTTGCCTTTCATCCTTACGGGGTCGATAAAATAAAGTACCAGTAATACACTGGGATAATTGCTGGCCTTGTACCAAAAGTAGAAATAATTATAAGGGCGCAACGTCGTAGCTATGTATCTATCTAAAAAGACAGACTAAGAATTATAGAGAGATCGCTAAATCGCTTAATACGGTCGCTGGGGCATTGAAAATTTGAAATATTCTTTTGTTCAAAACACTCACAGGATCATAAGTATTACATGTGTAAAGTTTGAAAACAATCGGTTGGGTGGTTCTCGAGTTTTAGTGATCGGACAGACAGACAGACATTATCTGTTTTAGATATATAGATGATGGTTTTTTTTGTGGTGTTTTGTTCTTGTTAATATCTCTGCTGTCACCAAGACAATGCTTCACTGTCGTTGCTAGGGCATATAAACAGGCATTGATTTGCCAAAATGTGGGTTTTAATCCGTCGTAAATATTCATCTCCTATTTCGTCAATAGCGCGTAAGATTTCATTATTTAGTTGCATTTTATTTAGTATTGTTGTTTTGTTCAGCAAGAGAAATGTTTATACATGAATTAATTTCTCTCTGGAAGATTTCGTTGAGAGAAAATTTCAATTGTTTATACTTTTGAAAAAGTCGAGACAGACTCAGATGGTACACGTGGTGTCAAATTTCTTACGGGCATAGTTGTTTCAAAGCACTGTTCGACCTGGCTGCTAGGAAGTCTAGTAGCATGGTGACCTGTAGCACGTATTGTTGATTCCATGTTTGTTCTGGCAGACTTACAATTAATAATATTTATCTTATTTTTACGTTCAACAAACGTCGCTTGTTGGCGTAATTGTTTGGCAGTGAAGTGATTTAGCTCTGGATGTATTTCGTCCCAGTGTGGCTTCATACTATTCATATAGCCAACGGAGGGATTTTTTTTCGCCATTTTATAACAATTAAACAAATCATCATTAAGTTCGCAACTCCAAGAAAAATGCGATTTATAATTTCGGTTTCTTCTGTAACTACCACTGAATAAATTTTGTTTACCTTCCTCATTGGTTTTCTCCAGTAAATTGTTTTCATTCCTTGTGTTCGGCAAATTGTTCTTGTTGATGTTGTGTCCAACCATCCTGTTTGTAGCAAATCCTTGTAAAATGAATTATGTATTTAGTCAGATATCTCTACGAATTCGAATAAATGGTGTCTTGAGTGGATATAGTTAGAAGAATATCCAGTTATTCAACACGACTGGTAGTTGTGGCATTACAGTCGGAAATAGTATTCATCTTAAATTTAATGAATATTCTCCCACGCCAAAATGTGCGATTGACTGACTGACTGATGTATATATGTATGCGCCAAGTTTCAATTTGTTGTGAAGCCCAAAGTAAAGGGGAAGATGGCTGCACTTCCAAAAAGACTAAACGTGGCTCATCTGAAGACAGAAGAAGTCAGAGCTGAGCTGTCGAAGTCCCTTCAGTCCATGGAATGTGAAAACATGTGGGAATCATTGAAGAAAACTGTCTATGATGTTAATGCTGGAATTTTAGGTCACACCAATAGAAGCATAAAGACTGGTTTGATGAAAAGGATGCAGTGATCCAGACCTTGCTTGAAGAGAAACAATAAGTGCTGACATCATTGTTGTGTGAGACACGTTCGGACCAGACCTTCAAGCAGATAAAGGCACATGTGCAACATCGAGTGAGAGCCATGTAGGATACCTGGTGGAGAAAAAAGGCGGATGAAATCCAGAAAGCCTCAGATAGACATGATACAAAGCTCTTATACAATCTGTTCAGGGAGGTGTATGGTCCGACCGGTCCACAAATATCACCACTTCACACCAAGGACGGAAAGGAATTGCTCAGAGATCCAAAGGAAATCCTGATCAGGTGGCATGACCACTTTGTGAGCTCCTCAACAGACCATCAGAAATCGATGATGAATTTATCTGGTCGATTCCATCCAGACCTACAAAGCTGGCAATGGCTGATCCCCCTTCATTTGATGAGGTGGCAAAGGCCATTGCCAAATTAAACAGCGGCAAGTCACCTGGAATGAATGGACTTAGTGCCGAGATCTTCAAGTTTGCGGGTGATAACTTCTTAAACCGCCTCACTGGTCTCTTTGTGAATGCTTGGAATGAAGATGTACCACAGGACTGGAAAGATGCATTGATGGTGGTACTTTACAAAGAAAAGAAGCCAAAGATGACTGTGGCAACTACATAGGTATTTCACTGCTATCTGTGGCTGGGAAGATCTTATGCAGGATTTTGTTGGACAGATTGATACAGTACATTGTTGTTGAGGTACTTCCCGAGTCCAAATGTGGCTTTAGGAATGGCAGTGGCATTGTTGACATGATCTTCTCGGCCAAATAACTTCAAGAGAAGTGCATTGAGCAGCGCATGGACTTATACCAAGTTTTTGTTGATCTGACCAAGGCATTGACACCATTAATCGGAAGGTTTTGTGGGTTATTTTGGAGAGATTGGGCTGTCCTGAAAAGTTTGTGAACATACTGAAACTCTTCCACGATGACATACATGCATGGGTAAATATTGGAGGTAAACTGTCTGAGCCAATCTCGGTTGAAAGTGGTGTCAAGCAAGGTGATATACCTGCACCAACTTTGTTTGTCTTGTATTTCACAATGGTGTCTTCATGGCCTTCAAGGATTGTCAACACGGCATCTATCTCGGATATCGCACTTCCGGCAAGCTGTTTAACCTCAGGTGTCTCACTGCCAACACTAAGGTACTGAGTACCTTGATCAGAGAATTTCTGTATGCAGATGATTGTGATCTCTTTGCACACTCCTAGAGTGACATGCAACACCTTATGAATTCTTTTTCCAATGCGTGCAGTGCTTTGGGACTGACAATCAATCAGAAGAAGACTGTTATCATGTACCAACCTGCCCCGGATAAAGTTTTCAATGAACCCGCTATATATGTATACGGTCAAAAGCAGAAGGCTGCTGACACATGTGTATTTGTGGAGTATGACCTGCTCTCTGGATGTAGAAGTTGGTCTACGTGTTAGTAAGGCAAGTGAGTCATTTGGAAGGCTCAGTGACCATCTTTGGTGCAGGCAAGGAATCACAATGAGGACCAAGGAGAGAGTGTATGCTGCATGTGTACTGTCAGCTTTGCTGTATGTGTGTGAGGCATGGGTAGCCTACAAAGGGCATATCCATAGACTGGAACGGTTTCACCAGCAGTGTCTCAGAAAGATGCTTGGTATCAAGTGGCAGATGCATGTGAGTGATGTTGAGGTCCTTGAGAGAAGTGAGTGTCGGAGCATTGAGAGTATCATCCTCCAACAGCGTTTGCGATGGACCGGACACCTCTGCAGAATGGTGGATTATCGAATCCCAAAACAACTTCTGTATGGCGAGCTTTGGGGGTGTATGAGACCACCTCACAAGCCAAGGCTCCGATTAAGGATTGTGTGAAGGACTCATTAAAAAAAACTGGTTTGATGATGGCTGACTGAGAGATAGAAGCTCTTGAAAGAGAAACTTGGCATGAAATGGTAAATGATGGGGTCCATAATTTTGAGGACAGACGCATAGAGCATGAGAAGTTCAAATGGGATGTGCATAAGCAATGCCCTGGTGTATCTCTCGAAATGATCAGTGTCTCCATTGAATTGAAGTGCCCTGAATGGAAAAATTTGCTTGAACAAATCTGGTCTCAGGAGCCACAGTCGCAGCCATGTTCAAAGAGAACCAGTGAACTATGCATTAAACTATAATTATAAGTGCATACAAGAAAAATGTTTGCATGGGTTAATGATGATATATATTAGATTAATGCTTGATAGAGTAGGGAAAGCATCTTAACGTTTCAGACATTTGTCCTTCACCAGAAGATAAAATGTGAGAGAAGAAAGAATAGAAAGACAGGCATGTATGAACATCATGTTAACATTTTATCATAAAATCATGAAGAAATATAAACAGGTGGCTAGAGACCCTTAGCTGGAAGCAATGAAAAGATACCCAGGACAGAAAAACACCAAAAGGTAGATGTGTTTTATTGTTTAATCAGAGAGGAGAAAGCAGTTCCCATGGTTCTTTTTAGAGCCTCCATCATTGGTAAGAGAAAGGATAGTATTCTTAAACCAGTGACCTGGCATGAATGATTGAAATAGAGTAGACCTTGCTAAAGATACTCAAGGACCAATTACTGGTGTTAAATTGAACAAAAGATTAAATTAACCACCCAAAATAATGTTACATGCATTAGCCAGGATGAGAGGATCCTAGCAATACCATAAATCTCACACCATCAACTACAAGTAAAATGTATAAAACCATAATTTCCTCTTTCATCACTCTAACTGATGTATTCAATCTCTTTTCTGAATATTTCTTTTTTATTCACTCTAGGATGCGCTAATTATTGGTTTGGTAAAGATTGCAGTCAACCATGTAATTGTCGCAATAGTTCTGAGGTTTGCAATCCAGTCACAGGATCATGTCTTTCAGGAAAACTTAAAACAAATATACCAGGTAAGGGCTAATAATTACATCTGTCTATGTAACTCGTTATTTTTGTTGTTTTGGTTTCTGTTGTTTTTTTATTATTGTTGTTGTTGATGGCACCAAAATAATATTAACCCAATACACATTGTAAAGTGGTTGGCATTAGGAAGAGCATGTTTCAGTAGAAACCATGCCAAAATAAAATGTATGAACAAGACGTAGTCATCTGACATGTCAAATCTCAGAATATGACAACCCGTTTGACCTATGCCAGCACAGAAAAAAGATGTAAAATAGTGATGATTATGATCATCACCAGATCAACTCTTAGCAAACCAACTGTACGTATGTAAGAAGTTTAATATTTGGATACAACTGCAGATCAAACACTTCAAATATTTGAGGTTTAGGAGGACCAACATTACTACTAGGTTATGTTGGGAAGTGCATTCCTCTCCAGGGAAGGATTTTGTGTTTACCACTGTCACACTATCTTGTTCTCTGGTAAGGATAAAATCTATCTGACAAACATGTTCACCAGATCTACAGGTGATCAGTTGATTGTTGAGTTTTTTGAAGTTTGTGTTACATATCTATAGATCACTGGCGTCACAGAATATATATATATTTGTATATATATATATATATATATATATATACAAATAGTTTTAGAAAACTTTTAGATGATATGCTTATTCCAAATCACACTCTACCATCTTTAAAAAAGAAGGGCACAAAGAACAATGGTAGAAATACAAAAAGATTGGAATATCTTTGATCATGGATTTGTTTGATCAAGGATGACATGGGGTAAACAGCAAAAGCAAATACATTTCATATCACATATTAAACCACTGCATGTAGGGATGTCCCTACATGCAGTGGTTTAATATGTGATATGAAATGTATTTGCTTCACAAACTTCAAAAAACTCAACAATCAACTGATCACCTGTAGATCTAGTGAACATGTTTGTCAGATAGATTTTATCCTTACCAGAGAACAAGATAGAGTGACGGTGGTAAACACAAAATCCTTCCCTGGAGAGGAATGCACTTCCCAACATAACCTAGTAGACTTCATTATCAGAGCTAGATGAACTTGGAGACAGAGGGCAACGTGGATGAGAAGGAAATGGATGTTGAAAGAGCCCTCAGCCAGTAACAAATTTAGAGAGATTTTTCTCGGTGCCTATAAGGAAAAACGGATTGAGATGTTCAATATAGAAGAGCATTTGGAGTTCCCAAAAGATAATCTACTGAAAGTGACAGATGAGATCTGTGGATGGAGCAGGACTATAGAGAGAAGGAGAGCGACTTGGTGGTAGAACAGTAAGGTAGATGAGAAAATTAAGGCCAAGAGACAAGCATTGAAAAAATGGAAGAATGTGGGAAGCAGGGTACACTATATAGACGCCAGAGGGAAGCTAGACAACAAGTATACTTAGTAAGGAGGAAAGCAGAAGATAAAAAATTCAAGCATGCTTTGCATCATGAAGACCAGAAACATGAGGTGTTCAGGATTGTGAGGCAGTGCGTTAGGGAAAATTGTGATGTCATTGGTAAGAAGTGAGTCTGTGATGATAAAGGTGTACTTGCCCTCACAGATGCTGAAAAGAAAGTAACATGGAAGAGCCATTGTGAAAGATAACAGCGTGGAAGATGGACGTTAAATGATGATGATGAACAGAATGCATGGAAGAAAGAGACCCTACCCCAAGTGGACCCTACAGAGGGCCCAACCGTACAAGTCAGCAACAGTGTAGTAGCTACTCCATTGGGGATAGTAGCCAAGATGCTGAAAGCATCTGGGTCAGTGGGTCACACCTTAACCACACGTCTTGTTAACCAAATGGTGTCAAACTGAATGATTGGCGCAGCAGCATCTTTGTCAACTGCTACAAGTGCAAAGGAGATGCACTAGATAGAGGAAACTATAGAGGCATCAAGTTGATGGACCAGGTCATGAAAATAACAGCTGATTAGGTACCAGGTAAATTTAGATGAGATGCCGTTTGGATTTGTGCCAGGTAAAAGCACAACAGATGCTCTCTTTCTGGTGAAGCAGCTACAGGAGAAGTACCTAGTTAAAAGTAAGATGTTCTACCTGGAATTAGTCCCCCATGCCATAATCTGGTGGGCTCTAAGAAAATGAGAAGTAGATGAGTGGCTTGTGAAGGCTGTACAAACCATGTAGAGGGGAGCAGTCAGCAAAGTTAGGATTCTAATACAAAGGAGTTTAAGACCGGCTACCCATGGAAACTTCTGTACGTGGATGATCTTACACTCATAGCTGAGTCTATGGTAGAATTAGAGAAGAAATTCCAACCTGGAAGCATGGCCTAGAAACAAAGGGTCTTAAAGTCAACCAGACAAAGAATAAGTTCCTAGTAAGTAGAAGGGAATACAGAGCCCTGATCCCCTCAGGAAGATGGCCTTGCTCGGTGTGTAGGAAAGGTGTAGGTAGAAATTCTATCCTCTGTCCCAAATGCAAACTACGGGTGCACAAGAGATGTAGTGGGATCTCAGGTAGTTTAGCTAAAAATATAGGTTTTACATGAAGCCACCGCACCGGGGCAGTAAGCAGCAAACAACCACAGGAAACAAGAGCTATCAAATTCCAAGAAGGTTCAGTAGTTGCAGTAGACAGATTCTGCTACCTGGGTGACCAAATTAGCAGCAGAGGTGGGTGTTCTGAAAGTACAGTAGCCAGAGTGAGAATGGGATGGAAGAAGTTCAGAGAGCTACAAGCACTGTTAGCTACAAAAGGCTTCTTCCTCAAAATGAAAGGCAGACTGTATGATGCGTGCACACAACCCGCAATGTTGCATGATAGTAAGACCTGGGCACTGTGTGCAGAAGACTTGCGTAGATTGGAAAGAAATGAAGCTTGCGCGCTCCGTTGGAACGATTAACTAGTTTCAAGCTTATTAGCTATCGTCAGTGTTGAACAAAAGGGTGACGATGGTTACCGAACACTGTACGGCTTAATTCGGGCTGTTTGTTTACAAACAAACCGAACATTATAATAAATGTTCGGTAAACCCATACGTACATATATATATGTGTGCATATATGTATATATATATACATACTACTGTACGTCTGTGTACATATATGTATGTACGTATACATACTTATATTTAAGTATCAGCCGTACTAAGAGTGAGAAATGAAATTTCATTTCATTCTTTTCCATTTATCGTTTTCGGTATGCCCGGCTGACTAACTCACTCGATATGCAAATTAGGCTGCTCAGCCGTTAATATGCATAAGGAAAGTATATACTTTCAAACGTTCAATCATCTGATAGGAAGGTATATGATGCTGACGATAGCTAATAAGCTTGAAACTAGTTCATCGTTCTTTTGTCAGTGTTGAACAAAAGGGCGACGATGGTTGCCAAACACTGTACGGCTTAATTCGGGCTGTTTGTTTACAAACAAAGCGAACATTATAATAAATGTTTGGTAAACCCATACGTACATATATATATGTGTGCATGTATGTATATATATACATACTACTGTATGTCTGTATACATATATGTATGTACGTATACATACTTATATTTATCAGCCGTACTAAGAGTGAGAAATGAAATTTCATTTCATTCTTTTCCATTTATATATATATATATATGTATAAGGAAATGAAAAATGGTAAGGCTGCTGGAGCATCAGGAATAGTTGCTGAGATGCTGAAGGCATCGGGGGACGTAGGCACTAAATTGGTTGCACGCATCATCAATCAGGCTATATATGGTGGTGTCATACCCAAAGACTGGTGCAGCAGTATTCTCATAAATTGCTACAAAGTAAAGGGGATGCTCTGGAGAGGAGCAATTATAGGGGTATAAAACTGATGGATCAGGTTATGAAAGTGGCAGAAAGGATATTAGCACAACTAATTAAAGAAAGGGTCAAACTAGATGAGATGCAGTTTGGTTTTGTGTCTGGGAAGAGTACAACAGATGCCCTCTTCTTGGTGAGACAATTGCAAGAGAGGTTCTTAGAGAAAAATAAGTCACTATACTTAGCCTTTGTTGACCTAGAGGTGCTGTCAGTAAAGTCAGGGTAGGAATGGAGTTTAGTAAGGAATTCCAATTACAAGTAGGAGTACATCAAGGTTCGGTCCTCAGCCCGCTCTTGTTCATTATAGTCCTCCAAGCCATAACAGGGGAGTTTAAGACTGGCTGTCCATGGGAACTTCTCTATGCTGACGATCTGGTTCTTATAGCAGAATCAGTAGAGGAGCTAAAGAATAAATTCTGGCTATGGAATCAGCAGTTGGAAGCAAGAGGACTGAGAGTGAACCTAGCTAGCACAAAAGTGTTGATGAGTAGAAAAGAGGACAAAACTTTGATTCCGTCGGGGAAATGGCCATGTTCGATATGCAGAAAAGGAACTGGCATAACTTCTATAAAATGCACACAATGCAGATCCTGGGTACACAAGAGATGTAGCGGGATAGCAGGCAAACTAACAGGTAGGGAGAAATATGTATGCAGTAGATGTACAGGGAAATTAGACAGTAGAAGTCGCATTGATAGACACATTTTTCAAATGCAGGCGGGTGCTATAGAAGTGGTGGATAGCTTCCGGTACCTAGGAGATCAGATTAGCATGGGAGGGGGGTGTTCCGAGGCCATAGTATCTAGAATAATGACGGGTTGGAAGAAGTTTAGGGAGCTGCTTCCTCTGCTGATGAAGAAGGGTTTCTACCTGTGTACGAAAGACCGGTTATATGATGCCTGTGTGAGGAGCGCGATGTTCCATAGTAGTGAGACATGGGCAGCAACTGCAGAGGATATGCGACGGCTGGAGAGAAATGAGGCAAGCATGCTCCGTTGGATGTGCAGTGTCAATGTGCGTGAACGACCCAGCATGAATGTGTTGAGAGAGAAACTGTGTCTGAGAGGGATAGAATGTAGTGTACGGGAGAGGAGACTGAGGTGGTATTGACATGTGATGCGCATGGAGGATGACCGATGGGTGAAGAAGTGCCAGGAAATGCCAGTTGAAGGAAGGCGTGGTAGAGGTAGACCACGAAAAACATGGGCGGAGGTGGTGAAAACAGATCTCAGATCGCTGAAGCTCATGGTGGAGATGACGAAGGACCGTGACAAGTGGAGAGATGTTGTGCTGAATAAGACCCGTCCCACCCTTGCAAGCAGGGAAGAGCGGATGTAAAATAATGATGATGATGATGATGTATATGGTCACCCAGATAGTAAACCAAGTCATACAGAATGGGGTCATACCAAATGACTGGCATAGCAGCATCATTATTAACTGCTACAAGGGTAAAGGAGATGCCCTAGATAGGGGAAACTATAGAGACATTAAATTGATTGACCAGATCATGAAGGTCACAGAAAGAGTTATAGCGCAACTAATCAGAGAGAAAATTGATCTAAATGAAATGCAGTTTGGGTTTGTGTCAGGTAAAAGTACCACGGACGCTCTTTTCCTTGTACGACAACTACAGGAGAAGTACCTAGCCAAAAGTAAACCCCTATACTTAGCTTTTTTTGACTTGGAGAAAACCTTTGACAGAGTCCTCCCACTCCATTATCTGGTGGGCTCTTAGAAAACTAGGTGTTGATGAATGGCTTGTGAGAGCTATACAAGCCATGTAAAAAGAAACAGTCAGTAAGGTTAGAATTAACAGCGAATATAGTGAAGAATTTAGCGTACAAGTTGATGTTCATCAAGGCTCTCTCCTTAGCCCCCTCCTATTTATTATTGCCATTCAGGCTATAACAGAGGAGTTCAAGACCAGCTGCCCATGGGGACTTCTATACGCAGATGATCTAACGCTCATAGTTGAATCTATGGCTGAACTAGAGAAGAAATTCCAAACATGGAAGCATGGCCTAGAATCAAAAGGCCTTAAAGTTAACTTGTCTAAGACTAAAGTTCTAATATGTAGAACGGAAAATAGGGTACAGGTACCCTCTGGGAAATGGCCATGCTCAGTGTGTAGGAAAGGAGTAGGCAGAAATTCCATATTATGTCCCAAATGCAAACTATGGGTACATAAAAGATGTAGTGGGATCACAGGTAAGATAACTAAGAATATAGATTTTATATGTGGCCGATGCTCAGGTGCAATAAGTAGCAAGTACCCACAGGATACTAGCTCCTTCTATTGCCCAGTTGGTTCTATAGAAATAGTGGACACTTTCCATTACCTAGGTGACAAAATCAGCAGTGGTGGAGAGTCTTCTGAAAGTACAGTAGCTAGAGTCAGAACAGGATGAAAAAAGTTCAGAGAGCTTATTGGCCACTAAAAGTTTCTCCCTAAAAATGAAAGGCAGATTGTATGATGCCTGTTTACAAACAGCAATGTTACATGGCAGTGAGACCTGGGCTTTGTGTGCAGAGGATCTGCGCAGACTGGAGAGGAACAAAGCATCCATGCTCCGTTGGATGTGTAATAGTAATATACGCGAACGGCAAAACATAATTGAACTAAGTGAGAAGTTAGCAATAAGAGAGATCAGATGCTGTTTACTCGAAAGAAGACTACGTTGGTATGGTCACGTGATGCACATGAAAGACGACAGTTGTATAAAAAAAGTGCAGGGCGATCAAAATTGATGGAAGTTACGGAGTAGGTAGACCAAGAAAAACCTGGGACGATTTGATAAATTCCGACCTTACACACTTACACCTCTCTAAGACAATGTCACTGGACCGAGTGCTTTGGCGCCACGCAGTAATACAGAAGACCCGTCTTGCCTATGTACAAAGCGAAACCTACAGTCAGTAGGCACCTCTTAACCAAATATACACCCCATCCCACTACCCCTACTCCACCCCACCCCCACCAACACTACCCTTTCTCTGTAAAGTTATGTCCAAAATAAATGAGGTATTGTAGGTGTCACAACAAAAAAAAACACAGTCAACGCTGTAATGTGGCGATGTAGGTAACATGGTAAAAACCTCCCAGTCCACACTGTCAACGTGGTTGGTGTTAGGAAGGGCATCCAACCGTAGAAAACCTGCCAGCCAGTCCTATACAAGCGAGACATGGTCACCCGACCAATCTTGCTTCAAGTAGGACAATTCCCGTCTAAACCCATGCTAGCGTGGAAGATAGACGTTAAACAATGATGATGATGATGATATATATACATATATATATATATATGTGTGTGTGTGTGTGTGTGTGTGTGTGTGTGTGTGTGTGTGTGTGTGTGTAAATACATGTTTCAATCATGTCTGTTTTATTTTGTTCTTTCAGTCCTCCCACAGAACGGAACAGCAACAATTAGAAACAACATGACACCTCACACCACTGCTATCATTTTAGGGGTTTTACTTGCCCTAGCGCTTCTGACTGTAATTATATTAATTGGACTACTCATTCAAAAATCTAATTTTGTCAACCGATTTTCCATAAACCGTCTCCAGTTTTAGGTAGGTAAACATACCTCTACGCTTTTCTGCAAAATAGCTTTAAAAGTTTACATATTTATTTTTTTATTTATTTTCATAGTGGCTCCATTATTGGGCATTTCTAAATAGTTCACTTTGCTTTAAGTTCAAGCCCCACCGAAATCAACTTTGCATTTCGTCCTTTCAAGGTCGATAAATGAAGTACTAGTCCAAAAGTTGTATATTTGCATAGTTGTTAAAGAGTCAGATATGATGCTTTGTGGAATCTGATTCAGCTGTGTGTATTCTAAGTTTAAATCCCACTGTATTCAATTTTATTTTTCATCCTTTTGGGTTGATAAATAAAGTACCACTCCAAAGATGGTGATTGAGGGAATGGTTAAAGATACTTTGTGGTATCTAATCTGGCTCTCAGTATTCTGAGTTCAAAATCTGCCTCCTGTCACTGAAAAAGCTATGGCATACCCCTTCCCCAACAGACATGCCTTTAATGGGAAGTAATCATCCTAAAATAGTTATCATGAACACTTTTCAAATATCAATTGAAGTTTGTTGATGACATTTCATAGTCTGATGAAAGCAGATATAACAACTAGAAAAATACAAGAGAGGCTGTTGTTGTTTTCATTAGTCCTATGTTAACCTGGATAACAAAGGAAAGGAAGGGAGCTGATCATAAGTTGTTTCCACTACTAATATTATCTGCTGGTCACAACTTTTGGCAGAAAGAAAGTAGGATTTGAACTTAGAACACACACAGCTGAAACAGATACCACAAAGCCTCCCATCTGACTCTTTAACAATTATACTTATACACTGTCTTTGGACTAGTACTTTATTTATCAACCTCGAAAGGAAAAAATACAAAGTTGACTTGGTGGGGCTTGAACTTAAAGCAACAGGCTGGAACAAATACTAAGAAATTTAATCCCCCGTCTTATCAACTTTGGAAATTCTCTCTTATATATTGATAAGTAAAATACCTTTTATATTGATAAATATAGAAATTTACTGTTCTACTTATTTATATAACATTCCAGGTAAATGTGGCTGTATCTGATAAGATAGAAGAAACCCATGGAATCGAAGTTAAATGAAGACTACTTAAACCCCCAAAATACACTTACCACCATCATACCATCAAATCCATAGGCTATATTATTACAATAAGGCCAGGGAACACAGCAGCAATACGATACTTGTCCTTGTGATTTAAGGGGTTCTCTGTTTCACCCTATATATATATATGTCTTCTTATTGGGACATTTCATTTTATTTCCTGCTATACTGTTGCTTTTCATGCCTCTTTTCTCATATTTGATTCTACTTAAAACCCATTACAATTTTTGTAATTTCTCCTTGTAATGTCCTCTCATCAGTCATCCTTGTGGCAACTAAAGAAAAGTTTATTGTTTATGATTATTATTGTCATTGTTTTTTCTTTTCCGTCAGTATTGTTTCTGTTATATGCCAAGTGTCTTCCTGATACCTAGGGCAAATAAACTCACTGTATACATTGGTAAGCTGGTTAATTAACACACCACATTGATTATAAAAAAATATTAGAAACAGTAGACAGCTTCTGCTACCTAGGTGACTAAATTAGCAGCGGAGGTGGGTGCTCAGAAAGTACAATAACTAGGGTAAGAACGGGATGGAAGAAGTTCAGGTAGCTACTGCCACTGCTAGCTGCAAAAGGCTTTTCCCTTAAAATGAAGGGCAGACTGTTTGATGCGTGTATACGAACAGCAATGTTACATGGTAGTGAGACCTGGGCGCTGTCTGTAGAAGACTTACGTAGATTAGAAAGAAACGGTCCAATGCATGGTCCAATCGATGTGTAATAATAATATATGCAAACAGCAAAGCATAAACGAATTGAGAGAGAGACTGAGCATAAGAAGAATCAAATGCTGTATGCAGGAGAGGTGGTTGCGTTGGTATGGACATGTGATGCGTATGAAGGATGACAGCTTGCATAAAAAGGTGCAGAGCACTAGAAGTCGATGGAAACCGTGGAGTGGAGAGACCCAAGAAGACCTGGGATGAGGTGATAAAAGTCGACCTTAACCAATTACACCTCTCAAAGGCGATGACACGACCGTGACCTCTGGCGTCACGCAGTAATACAGAAGATCCGACCACCCACGGGTACAAGCCAAAGCTGAAGCATATAGACAATATGCCCCCACACCCTCCCACTGCAAGGTGGTCGTGGAGGTGCCACGACAAAAAAGCACCCAACCAACACTGTAAAGTGGATGTGTAGGCACCACGGAAAAAAGCACCCAGCACTCACTGTAAATGAGGTTGGTGTTAGGAAGGGCATCCAGCTGTAGCAATCAAGCTAGAATCAGTTCCCGTATGAGCAAGACAAGGTCAGCTGACCGGCTACTGCCCACAACAGGACAACCCGTCTAACCTGTGGGTATGGTGTGGTGTGCGGTGGCCGGAAGCGAGGGAGTGCTCGACCGGAAGGGTGCTTGGCCGGAAGGATGCTCGACTGGAAGGGCCAGCAGATGGGTCTCTCTCTAGTGGTGACCAGCAATGGTGTGGACGCGAGTTTTGGCAGCTCCCGGTGTTAAGGAGTTGGACGCACGTGGAAGAGGAGAAACCAGCAGTGGGATTTAGCGGCGCCTATGAAAAGCGGTAAGTGAGATAGCTTTTTCTAACCACAAGCTATTTCGGCACTGGAAACTGAGATCTGATTGAAAAAAAAAAAAAAAAAAGCTACTGGAAAAACAGAGAGGAGTCTGTTGTTTTTTTTTCTATCACATACCGCAAGACAAATTAGAAGATGGCGACAAGACTACGAACAAGCGAAGCTATCAGGGCATTTACCAGAGAAGGTGATGTCGCTTGGCTGCGAAAAGTCCGGCTGGTCGCCAGCTTGCAGAAGATAGAAGATGTGGCTGACTTCATGGCACTGTACTTCGAGGGGGACGCGTTGGTACTCTTCCTTGAGTTGGACGAACACAGCCAAAGAGATGCGCAAAAGATTGAGAGGCGCATGATAGAAGCGTTCGCAGAGGGACCGTTTACCGCTTTCGCTCCAAGGGGAATGCGTTGACATTTTCGCAGCGGAAATACGGTGATTGGCCATGTTGGCTGGATATCAGGTGGAATGCGAATGCACGGTGCGGTTGGCGTTCATAAATGGATTTCCAGACGACATAGCGGTGAAACTGCAGCAAGTCCCGGGTTACAAAGAAATGGAAATGCGTTCACTGGTGGAACAAGCCCGGATCATAGCAGAAGATGCCAAGAAGAGTGTTGCGGCGATAGCAACTACAGAGGCTCAAGACAGCTGACAGCGAAATGGTGAAAGGGAGACAACCACAGCACGCGGTCGCTCGCGAACGTTTAGAGGTCGCTGTTTTCGGTACCAGGGCTCGCACATGGCTAGAGACTGCAGAGAGTCAAGGCCGGAAATAATATGCTACCGGTGTAAGCGACCAGGCCACATCGCTATTAACTGGGAAACGATCCAAGGGGAACTACTGCGCCGGTAGTTGCCCCTTACGAGTAGAGGCGCTGCCCATGGTGGAAGTCTTCATGAGGGGAAAGCCACAGCGAGCCCTCGTGGACACGGGCTGTACGACGACACTGGTGACCGCGGGGTGGCGCAGAGGTGGAGAAGGAAGAGCAGCGTAAGGGCAGTCGACGGCAGGAAAATTGAATGCCGAGGTCGCAGCGAGATAGAAATAGCGGTACGGGGAAGGAAAATAAGGCTTTCTGCCATCATAGTAGACAGCGTGGTGGATGGGATCGGCGTGGTTATGGGCACGGACGCAATTGGCTGTCTAGGAGGCGTCACAGGGAACAACGTCGGTGTGTCGTTTGGCGCCGCTGCATCGGTATGCGCTGTGAGTGCGCGACAGGAGAACCAGAAGACCCACGAGGAGAAATACCCCGCTTACACTGTGCAGGACAAAGACTTCAAGGCCGTGTTCGATGGGCAGCGATGGGTTGTTGAGTGGTACTGGAAGGGAGAACCACCAACACTGAAGACCAAAGTGGGCTGCTATCAACACACATTGAAGGGAAACATTAGGAGCGAGTTTGAGCGAGAGGTAGAGAGATGGATTGTGGAGGGCATACTGCTTCCCTGGAAAGAGGAGGTGAAGTGCGGAGTATTGCCGTTAATGGCGGTGGCGCAACCCACGAAGAACAAGGTGAGGCCGGTGCTGGACTTTCGGGAGCTGAACGAGCACGTGTCATGCCACACGGATGGCGAGGTCACGGATGTCTGTGGGGAAACCCTGCGTGAGTGGAGACGCATGACGGGGGGGGGGGGGTTCAGCAATCGTAGATCTAAAGTCGGCATACTTGCAATTGCATATAGACGAGAAGCTCTGGCAGTATCAGCTGGTCAGGTATAAGGGCCGGACATATTGCCTGACCAGGCTCGGTTTCGGGCTGAGCTCCACACCGAAGATCATGGCGGCGGTCCTCAAGACCATTCTGAGAAAGGCCGACAAGATGAAGAGGGCCACTAACTCCTATATTGACGACATCCTAGTGGACGAGTCTGTGGTGTCGGCGGCGGAAGTCACGAGCGATTTACAGGGGTATGGACTGGCTGCGTAGCCGTCAGAAGTGTTGGGGGGAGGAGCCGCGCTGGGACTTAGGCTACGGCGAGACAGGACGGGCGTCTAGGTATTCCAGAGGGGAAATGAAGTTCCAGAACTGGGCCCAAGTATGAGTAGGCGGGAGCTTTTCTCGGTGTGTGGAAAGTTGGTGGGTCACTACCCGATTGCTGGGTGGCTCCGGACGGCATGCAGCTATGTCAAGAGACGAGCGGGAGGAGTGACTTGGAGTGACAGAGTGGGAGAGAGGACGGTGGCCATGATGCAGGAGATCGTGGGGAGGGTGAAGGCCTACGACCCAGTGCGGGGACGCTGGTATGTTCCCAAATCACAGAGCGGGACCGAATGGTGCGATGCCAGCAGCATAGCGCTGGGTGTCACGTTGGAGATAGGAGGTGTTGAGGTCGAGGATGCAGCCTGGCTTAGGAAGAAGGAAGACTGCAACCACATCAATGTGGTCGAACTGGACGCAGTGTTGAGAGGGGTGAACCTCGTCCTGAGGTGGAGACTGCGCACCATCGAGATACGCACCGACTCGGCTACTGTACTCGGATGGGTGAGATCAGTGCTCACCAGTGAGAAGAGAGTGCGAACGAGAGGGGCGGCGGTGATGCTGATAAAGCGCCGCCTGGGAACTTTAGGAGAGCTGGCCACCGAGTTCGACCTGAGGCTGAGCGTAGTTTTCGTGCCCTCAGAGAAAAATAGGGCGCACGTCTTAAGTAGGGTGAAGAAAGCCTGGATGGAAGCGCCGGAGGAGGTAGAAGATGAGAAAGCTGCCGTGTGTCGGCTGACCGATTCGGATCTGAAAGGGTTGCATGACATATACCACATGGGAGTGGATAGGAGCCTGTTCCTAGCCAGGAGAATCGACTCAGACGTTAACAGACACAGTGTTCAGAGGCTGCGTCCGATGTCAGTCCATTGATCCCGCCCCGGGTGTACACGAAACGGGAAGCCTCCCGGTGGATTGCGACTGGAAGCGATTGGCGGTGGATGTAGTGCACTACTGACAGGGAACATACCTCTCGATGGTCGACTGTGGACCAGGATGGATGGCGATATGGAGGGAGATGAAGACTGGAACGGCCGAGGAAATCATGCGGACGTTGAGAGAGGTGTTCTTGGAGCGGGGCCCTGTGGACGAACTGCTGATGGACAACAGCGCAGCGTTCCGCTCGGAGGCGCTGAGGGAGATGTTCGATGGATGGAAGGTGGACCGTTTCTTCAGAGCAGCGCACAGGCCGAGCGGGAATGGAATTGTGGAACGACACCACCGGACGATTAAGGCAATGGCGGAGTGGGGCCTTATCTCACCAATGGAGGCAGTGTTCTGGTACAACATGTCCCCTCGGGTGGGACAGGTCGAGGAATCGGTGCCACACAAAGCAGTATTCAAATACGAGTGGCGGCACCCGTGCACGCCACCACAACGGCCAGTGGGGAGAGAGAGTGCATTCGTGCAGGTGGGCGAAGAAGTCTGGGTTAAGCCCCCAGATGCACGTTGCACATCTCAATGGGGAAGGGGAATGGTGACGGCCGTAAATTCCCAGAACAATGTGTCCGTGGACGGAGTACCACGTCATGTCCTGGATGTCCGCAGAATCACTGTGTCAATGGACTCCGAGGAAGAGGAAACCCAAAGTGCTTCCCCAACACTGCGGAGATCGCGAAGAAGTCGTAAACTACCAACCTGGACGGCAGACTTTCATATGCAGAAGGACGAGGGGGGAAATTGATCCTTGAGATCATGGGGGCGTGTGGGTATGGTGTGGTGTGCGGTGGCTAGAAGCGGGGGAGTGCTCGACCGGAAGGGTGCTTGACCGGAAGGATGCTCGACTGGAAGGGCCAGCAGATGGGTCTCTCTCTAGTGGTGACCAGCAACGGTGTGGACGTGAGTTTTGGCAGCTCCCGGTGTTAAGGAGTTGGACGCACGTGGAAGAGGAGAAACCAGCAGTGGGATTTAGCGGCGCCTATGAAAAGCGGTAAGTGAGACAGCTTTTTCTAACCACATAACCCATGCTAGCGTGGAAGAACGGACGTAAAATGGTGATGATGATGATGATGACAACACACATATGTACACATACATACTCATACAAACATACACATACACACATCCACACACAGACACATACATATACATACATATAAATAAAAGATATCCATGCACACACACACACACATCCACACACCCATACAAGGAGGGATATCAATCTTACAGAGAAAGTGTCCTTCTCAATTCGTGTGCAATACCAGTCAAAACAATTTTTTGCACCTCTTACAGAGAGGGTAAACCAAGGATCATTCTCAAATACTGTTCTGTTCCTTTCTTGATCATTCCCAGTCCTCCCACAATCACTGGTATTGTAACGCCCTTGAGGTGCCACATTTTTTCGATTTCAATTAGCAGATCTTTATATTTTCTTAGCTTGTCAAATTCTTTTGTTGCAATATTGTGATCATATGGGATGCTCATATCTATCAATAAACAGACCTTGCTATGTTGGTCTTTTACAATGATATCTGCTCTAGTAGCTTTTATGGTTCAGTCAGTATGTACAGGAAAGTCCCAAAGAATTGTTACTTTTTCTCCTTCAGTTACATCCTCAGGGTGATGATTGTACCACTTGTCAGCAGCTTTGATTTTATAATGCCGACATATTACTCAGTGTAGATATTGGCCAACTCTGTCATGTCTATATATAATAATAATAATAATAATAATAATAATAATAATAATATGAAAAAATCGACACCAAAATCCCTAAGTTACTGACTTGTGATAGGATGCACCACCCAAAAGCAGATGTGGATCAACTTTCCTTCCTAGAACTTAAGGAGGCCATGGCCTGATCCACTTTGAACTTTTCTACAAGACCACCACTATTCGACTGGCCTTGAAACAACAAAGACTGTATGCTGAAACTTATTGAAAAACATGAAAGAAGTAAGAAGCTTCATTCTATCTTGAAGGAGAGCAAAAAACATGCTACTGATCTGATGCTTGTCAAATATTGAACTGGTCAGGTATTGGAATGCAAATACTAATCCAAACTGACCAGGAATGTATTGAGGCTATCCCGAATGTCATAGACCTCGAAGAAGGAGTTCAACTCCTCATAAGCATGGAAGGAAGGCGCCAAAGTGCTATCTCTGTGAGTCGAAGGGTCACCTCAGGGCCTTTTGCATGCAGAAGACAGCAAAGGAGAAAGCCCTCCTCCTCCTTCTGACACCTTGTTCGCTGCTACCAGGAGCAGGGCAGGCAACAGAGGCATCAGGCCCTTCCGCAGTGAGTAGGAGGGCAACCTATACCAAGGCCATGTACAACTAAAACAGCGGCAGTAGTGGCGGCAACACCATCAGTTGCAGTAACTACACTGGCGACAAAATCGCCGGAGCGGATTCCACTACCACCACCGTGGAGCTCAACCCATCCCAGACCCCATGAAATCCGACATGGAGTGTGAGGCAGGAGTGGAGTGGCAAAAGGTCTGCCACAAAAAAAAAGGAAAAACCCCTTAGCTTCACCCCTCCAACGTGAGGGCAAACAAAGAGGGGTAAAGGCTGCAAGGCGACTTGCAGCAGCACCACAAACACCAACATTGCAAACATAACAAGGCACACACACCTAACAACAGCAACAAGAAAACAGCAACCCCCCCCCCCCCCCCCCCCCCCCAAAAAAAAAAAAAAATTACACACCCATAAACATTGCAAATAAAGAACTCATGGAACATATAAAGCAGCACACATACATTACAGACAAAAATTACTACACCCCACCAAGAACATTACCAAAATATATAAACATTGTCGAAATCAAACTGGAACATTATAAGCAGTTAAAACAAAAATTTCCCAATGCAGTTGGGGATTCAGAGGGTCGCTTACCAAGAGAATATACATGGATATTATCTTAGAGACACCCATGACCAGCCGAAGGGACAGTGTGACTTTCCCACACAATCAAGGTAAGTGATCCTTTCTCACTTACACTGTTCCTCACCCAACATGGCCTTACTTAGAATAGGTAGTGTAAATGTACGTGACTTGGCGTCATCATGGAAGCAGGGCCACCTGCTTAATGACCTCAGGTCACTAAACATAGATGTGGTGGCAATCAGCGAGACCAGAATTTCCGAAGCACGAGCCTTTGCACCGATCTTCGGCAGCTACAATGTATACGCATCTCTCAGGCGTATGGGAGCAGGGGGTGAAGTTGTTGCGCTTTTTCGGCTTGGATCTCGTCATACAGGCCATCTTTCTGGACCCAGAAGGTAAGTCGGGGGGTGCTGGATGTGACCAGCAGCGAAGGCAATGCTTTCAGTCTAGTGGCCGTCTACGCCCCAACAGGGGCAGGATAGCCAGATTTCTTCAGATGTCTAGAGACCTTATTGGGAACGTCCCACTCTTTAGTGTTAGTGGGCGACTGGAATGGTATCTTAGATTCATGCTGGGATTATGTGGGGCTAGTAGATAGGGAGGAGGGTGTTAATGCCTCAACAACCTGCTCAGACATTTTGAACTGTCTGACAGGTATCGACTGGATTATCCGAATGTGCCAATGTGGACATGGGCAAACCACATCGGGTCATCCAGATTGTATCTAGATAGGGTATGCTGTAGGGAAACAGATAAGGCTAGTGGAGGTTGTCTACAATTTAAAGTAGTCGACTACACAGACTACAAATTTGTGATCTGTGGGCTTACAGCTCGGCACCTGGAGAGGCAAGTCCATGCCATCTGACAGCATCGTGGGGGTGCTGGACAGAAGGACTGGTTAAATTGCTCAGGGTCTGGTTCTGTCTGGATCTCCAGATGGAGAAACACTGGAGCGAGGTGACGAGCAGGGTGGTCACTCTCAACCAGAAATGGGCCGAGAGGAAGCTTAACACTTTCCTTTTCTACCACATACTCTGGTTTATTATTATTAAGAGTCGTTTAATGTCTATCTTCCACGCTAGCACGGGAATTGTCCCACTTGAGGCAAGATTGGTCGTCTCGCTCATATGGGTCTGTCTGGCAGGTTTTCTACGGCTGGATGCCCTTCCTAACACCAACCACGTTTACAGTGTGGACTGGGAGGTTTTTACCGTGTTACCTACATGGCCACATTACAGCGTGGACTGTGTTTTTTTTTGTCGTTTCACCTACACAACCTTTTTTATTTAGGACTGGATGTTGTGGTACCAACATAACTTTACAGAGAAAGGGGTGGTGTTGATGGGGGTGGGGTAGTGGGAGGGGGTGTATATTTGATTAAGAGGTGCCTACTGACTGTAGGTTGCGCTTTGTACTTAGGCAAGGCGGGTTTTCTGTATTACTGCGTGGCGTCAAAGATCTCGGTCCAGTGACATTGTCTTGGAGAGGTGTAAGCGTGTAAGCTCGGAATTTATCAGATCGTTCCAGGTTTTTCTGGGTCTGCCTACTCCGTAACTTCCGTCGATTTTGATCGCCCTGCACTTTTTTATACAGCTGTCGTCTTTCATGCGAATCACGTGACCATACCAACGTAGTCTTCTCTCGAGTAAACAGCATCTGATCCCTCTTATTCCTAATTTCTCACTTAGTTCATTTATGCTCTGCCGTTCACGTATATTACTATTACACATCCAACGGAGCATGCAAGATTCGTTCCTCTCCAGTCTGCGCAGATCCTCTGCACACAATGCCCATGTCTCACTGCCATGTAACATAGCTGTTCGTATGCAGGCATCATACAGCCTGTCTTTCATTTTTAGAGAGAAACATTTAGCGGCCAATAGTGGTATAAGCTCTCTGAACTGTTTCCATCCTGTTTTGTCACCCAGGTAATTGAAGGTGTCCACTATTTCTATAGAACCATCTGAGCAATAGAAGGAGCTAGTATCCTGTGGGCGCTTGCTAATTATTGCACCTGAGCACCAGCCACATAAAATCTACGTTCTTAGATAGCTTACCTGTGATCCCACTACATCTTTTCTAAGGGCCCACCAGATAGTGGCGCAGGGGACTCTGTCAAAGGCTTTCTCCAAGTCAACAAAAGCTAAGCAGAGGGGTTTACTTTTAGCTAGATACTTCTCCTGTAGTTGTCGTACAAGGAAAACCACGTCTGTGGTACTTTTACCTGACACAAACCCAAACTGCATTTCGTCTAGATCAATTTGCTCTCTGATTAGTTGCGCTAAAACTTTTTTTGTGATATTCATGACCTCGTCATTTAATTTAATGCCTCTATAGTTTCCTCTATCTAGTGCATCTCCTTTACCCTTGTAGCAGTTAATGATGATGCTGCTACGCCAGTCATTTGGTATGACCCCGTTCTGTATGACTTGGTTTACTATCCGGGTGATCATAGTGTGTCCCACCGTTCCAGATGCTTTCAGCATTTCAGCAACTATCTCCGAAGGCCCAGCTGCCTTGCCTGTCTTCATATCTTTGATTGCCTTACTTATTATACTAACTTCAACTTGCACTGCTGGTCCCTCTATTGATCGATGTGGGGGCAGACTATCTTTGTCCTATTTATTCTCCTCATTTAGTAACCTCTCGTTGTGACACTTCTAAGCTACCTTCTTATCAGCGTCAGTGATGGCAAGTACACCATCAAGATTACGGACACACTTCTCCCCGACAATATCATGGATTTCCTTGACACATTGCCTAGCAATCCTGAACACCTCACGTTTTTGGTCCTCGCGTTGTAGAACATGCTTGAACTTTCTTTCCTCTGCTTCCCTTCTTGCGAAGTGCACTTGTCTCCTAGCTTCCCTCCTGGCCACTTGATAGTCTTCTCTACTTCCCCCATACTTTCCAAGCCTGCTGTTTGGCCTTCATTGACTCCTCCACCTTACTGTTCCACCACCCACCACCATGTTACTCTCCTCCTGCCTATAGGCCTGCTCCAGTCACAGACTTCGCCTGCCGCCATCAGCAGGTTAACTTTCAGGAATTCTCACTGTTCCTCTATATTGTACAACTAATTGCTCTTCTTTACTGTCAAAAGCATCAAGTACTATGCTTTTAAATTTGTTACTGGTTGTGGGGCCCTTTAACTTCCATATTCTTCTCCTTAGGTTAGTCCTCCTCTGTTGTTGAGTACGTCTCGTCCTGACTATGAGGTCGCTAACTATGAGGCTATGTTTGGAGGTACATTCTTCATGGGATAGGGATTTAGTGTTTACAACAGACACTCTGTTACGTCTTCTGGTAAGGATATAATCTACCTGACTAGCATGTTCCCCTGATCTATAGGTGTTCAAGTGATTGTTTCGTTTTTTGAAGTTTGTGTTACAGATAGTTAGGTTATTTGTATCACGGAATTCCAGGATTCTGGAGCCTTCCTCATTTCTAGTACCAAACCCATAGCCTCCATGGATTCTGTCATAGCCATCACAATGTTGTCCAACATGACCATTTAGGTTGCCAGCAATAATTATGTAGTCACTGTCGGTTATTTGGAAGGTAGTGAGCATTAGCGACTTATAGAATCTGTCTTTTATAACGCCAGGCAGTTATTGTCACAGTAGTTCTATTTAGGACAAGTCTTATTTTAATTATTCTGTCATTCCCTCTATTTACGTCTATTACCCTTATCTACCCATTTTTCTGCTAGCATGATTCCTACTCCACCCAGCCCATTGTCATTTCCCACCCAGAAATGTTTATAGCATCGTTTTTTACCCACAATGAATCTAACAGAGCCACCTAGTCTCTTGAATACAGCAAACATCAACTTCCTTATGTTCAAGCATCTCTACAACCTCGTTAGAGCGGCCTTTTAAGGTGCCTACATTCATGGTAACAACTCTGAAGTTTTTGATTGCGTTTGGTGGGTGGGAAAGATGAGGCGCAGGGAGGGGTGAGGGAGATAGGGTTCTTGCATTCTTGTCCGGCAACATGAGGTGAATTTATCTTTATCTTTGGCATTGTCATTGAGTGTCCAGATTCTTCAGACTCTCCAGAATTCTATAGTCCATCTAGTATATTGAAAAGCAACCAGGTCTAAACTTAAGAAGTGATAGCCGAGGCGGTGGTTTTGTGAAAGAGATTGGTAAGAGAAACATTATAAGCCGCTGAATAATGATTGGACCAAATAATAATGGTGGCGAGTGGGGTGAGGGATCTGGGGGAGTTAGTGAGAAGGTTATTTTATAATATAATCCTAGAAATTCGGCCATAATTAAATGAGCATATAACAGTAATAAGAGTTTAAATACAAGTAGAAGATTGTTTTCGAGGGTCTCACAGAATTAGGGGATTTTAAAATACAAAGAGATGGTTTTGAACAATCAGACAGATTTATCGAATATCATTGAAAAGAAAAGATTGTATTAAAGATTATATTATAAAAAGAGTATATTATAAAGATTATATTATGTATTAAAGATTATATTATATTATATTAATTATATTAATAATATTAATCATATTAATTATATTAATCATATTAATTATATTATATTATATTATATTAATTATATTATATTATATTATGGGCTCGATAAAATAAAGTACCAGTAATGCACTGGGTATTTGCTGGCCTTGTGCCAAAAGTAGAAACAATTATATTATATTATATTATATATATATTATATATTATAGGGTGGTGGATTGGCAGTATCGGTAGAGGGTCGGACGCCATGCTTTCCAGTTACGTCCCTTTACGATCTGAGTTCAAATCCCGCCGAGATTGACTTTGCCTTTCATCCTTACGGGGTCAATAAAATAAAGTACCAGTAATGCACTGGGTAATTGCTGGCCTTGTGCCTAAAGTAGAAACAATTATATTAATATATATTAATTTATATATATTATATTAATATATTATATATAAGGGTGGGGGATTGGTAGTATCAGTAGAGGGTCGGGCAACATGCTTTGCAGCAAAGAGTTACGGCCCTTTATGGTCTGAGTTCAAATCCTGCCGAGGTTAAATTTGCCTATCATCCTTACGGGGTCGATATATTCGACTTTCTCTTCCCCCAAAATTGCTGGCCTTGTGAAACCTTGCTGGACTATCAGAAACCATTGCATTGCATTGCATTGCATTGTATTGTATTGTATTGTATTGTATTGCATTGCATTGCATTGTATTGTATTGTATTGTATTGTATTAATTGGTGGATTGGCAGTATCGGTAGAGGGTCGGACGCCATGCTTTGACGCATAGAGTTAGGGCCCTTTCCATTCTGAGTTCAAATCCCGCCGAGATTGACTTTGCCTTTCATCCTTACGGGGTCGATAAAAAGTACCAGTCATGTACTGAGTAATTGCTGGCCTTGTGCCAAAAGTAGAAACAATTATTTATATTAATTATATTATTTATATTAATTATATTATATTATATTAATTATACTATATTATATTATATTTGGGTAATTGCTGGCCTTGTGCCAAAAGTAGAAACAATTATATTATATTATATTAATTATATTATATTATACTATATTAATTATATTATATTAATTATATTATATTATACTATATTAATTATATTATATTAATTATATTATATTATATTATATGGGTGGATTGGCAGTATCAGTACAGGGTCAGACGCCATGCTTTCTAGCATGGTAACGTCCCTTTACGATCTGAGTTCAAATCCCGCCGAGGTTGATTTTGCCTTTCATCCTTACGGGGACGATAAAATAAAGTACCATTAATGTACTGGTTAATTGCTGGCCTTGTGCCAAAAGTAGAAACAATTATATTAATTATAATAATTATATTAATTATATTATATTAATTATATTATATTAATTATATTATATTAATTATATTATATTATATTAATTATATTTTATTATATTATATTATATTAATTATATTAATTATATTATATTATACTCAATTAATTATAATAATTATAGTAATTATATTAATTATATTATGTTATATTATATTAATTATACTATATTATATTATATTATAATATATTTTATTATATTAAATTAATTATATTATATTAATTATATTAATTATAATATATTATATTATAACATATTATGTTATATTATATTATATTAATTATATTAATTATATTAATTATATTATATTATATTAATTATATATTATTCTATGTGATATTATATTATATTATATTATATTAATTATATTAATTATATTATATTATATTATATTATATTAAATTATATCATATTATATTAATTATAATAATTATATTAATTATATTATATTATAATATATTAATTATATTATATTATACTATATTAATTATAATAATTATATTAATTATATTAATTATAATATGTTATATTATATTAATTATATTAATTATATTAATTATATTAATTATATTAATTATATTATATTATATTATATTAATTATATTAATTATATTATATTATATTATATTAATTATATTAATTATATTAATTATATTATATTATATTATATTAATTATATTATATTATATAATGTTAGAAGGCGGATTGCCAGTATCGGTAGAGTGCCAGACGCCAGGCTTTGCAGCAAAGACTTACTGCCCTTTATGGTCTGAGTTCAATTCCTGCCGAGGTTAACTTTGCCTTTCATCCTTACGGGGTCGATGAAATAAAGTACCAGTAATACACTGGGATAATTGCTGCCCTTGTGCCAAAAGTAGAAACAATTATATTATATTAATTATATTAATTATATTAATTATATTATATCATATTATATTATAATATATCATATTAAATTAATTATATTAAATATATTATATTATATTATATTATATTATATTATATTATATTATATTATATTAATTATATTAATTATATTCAATATAATTATATTCAATGCAAATCAGGATGTTGTTGGAGATAAATGTGTCCGGAATGATGCTGGTGTACTTAGTGTCACGAATGATCGGAAAACGGAAGCCTGGAAATGTCATTATGAGAGACTGATGAATGTGGAGAATGAATGCGAGAGAGAGAAATTACCCTCAGTAGATCCAACAGAGGGACCAGCTATTGAGATTGATGAATATAGGGTCCAAGAGGCGATTAAGGAAATGAAAAATGGTAAGGCTGTTGGACCTTCGGGGATAGTTGCTGAGATGCTGACGGCATCAGGGGACGTAGGCACTAAACTGGTTGCACACATCATCAATCAGGCTATTTATGGTGGTGTCATACCCAAAGACTGGTGCAGTATTCTCATAAATTGCTACAAAGGTAAAGGGGATGCTCTGGAGAGGATCAATTGTAGGGGCATCAAACTGATGGATCAGGTTATGAAAGTGGCAGAAAGGATATTAACACAACTAATTAGAGAAAGGGTCAAACTAGATGAGATGCAGTTTGGTTTTGTGTCTGGGAAGAGTACAACAGATGCCCTCTTCTTGGTGAGACAATTACAAGAGAGGTTCTTAGAGAAAAATATGCCACCATACTTAGCCTTTGTTGACCTAGAGAAGGCCTTTGATAGGGTACCCTGATCTGGCATCTGGTGGTCCCTAAGGAAACTAGGTATTGAGGAATGGCTTGTGAAGACAGTGCACACTTTGAACAGAGGTACTGTCACTAAAGTCAGGGTAGGAATGGAGTTTAGTAAGGAATTCCAGATACAAGTAGGAGTACATCAAGGTTCGGTCCTCAGCCCGCTCTTGTTCATTATAGTCCTCCAAGCCATAACAGGGGAGTTTAAGACTGGCTGTCCATGGGAACTTATCTATGCTGACGATCAGGTTCTTATAGCAGAATCAATAGAGGAGCTAGAGGATAAATTCTGGCTATGGAAACAACAGTTGGAATCAAGAGGACTGAGAGTGAACCTAGCTAAGACAAAAGTGTTGATGAGTAGAAGAGAGGACAAAACTCTGATTCTGTCAGGGAAATGGCCATGTTCGATATGCAGAAAAGGAACTGGCATAAATTCTATAAAATGCACACAATACAGATCCTGGGTACACAAGAGATGTAGTGGGATAGCAGGCAAACTAACAGGTAGGGAGAAATACGTATGCAGTAGATGTACAGGAAAATTAGACAGTAGAAGTCGCATTGATAGACACCTTTTTCAAATGCAGGAGGGCGCTATAGAAGTGGTGGATAGCTTCCGGTACCTAGGAGATCAGATTAGCATGGGAGGAGGGTGTTCCGAGGCCATAGTATCTAGAATAAGGATGGGTTGGAAGAAGTTTAGGGAGCTGCTTCCTCTGCTGACGAAGAAGGGTTTCTACCTGTGTACGAAAGACCAGTTATATGGTGCCTGTGTGAGGAGCACGATGCTGCATGGTAGTGAAACATGTGCTGCAACTGCAGAGGCTATGCGACGGCTGGAGAGAAATGAGGCAAGCAAGCTCCGTTGAATGTGAAATGTCAATGTGCGTGAACGACCCAGCATGGAAGTGTTGAGAGAGAAACTGTGTCTGAGAGGGATAGAATGTGGTGTACGGGGGAGGAGACTGAGGTGGTATGGACATGTGATGCGCATGGAGGATGACCGATGGGTGAAGAAGTGCCAGGAATTGCCAGTTGAAGGAAGACGTGGTAGAGGTAGACCACGAAAAACATGGGCGGAGTGGTGAGAACAGACCTTAGATCACTGAAGCTCACGGTGGAGATGACGAGGGACTGTGACGAGTGGAGAGATGCTGTGCTGAATAAGACCCGTCGCACCCTTGCAAGCAGGGAAAAGCGGATGTAAAATGATGATGATGATTATGATGATGATGATGATGATATATTATATTATATTATATTAATTATATTAATTATATTATATTATATTATTGTTAATTATATTATATTATATCATATTATATTATAATATATTATATTATATTACAGGGAGGTGGATTGGCAGTATCGGTAGAGGGTCAGACACCATGCTTTCCAGCATAGTTACGTTCCTTTACGATCTGAGTTCAAATCCCGCTGAGGTTGACTTTGCCTTTCACCCTCTCGGGGTCGATAAAATAAAGTACCAGTAATGCACTGGGTAATTGCTGGCCTTGTGCCTAAAGTACAAACAATTATATTATATTAATTATATTATTTATACTAATTATAATATATTAATTATATTACTGATATTAATTATATTACATTAATTATATTAATTATATGATATTATATTATATTATAATATATTATATTATATTATATTATATTAATTATATTAATTAAGGGGTGGTGGGTTGGCAGTATCGGTAGAGGACCAGATGCCATGATTTGACGCATAGAGTTACAGCCCTTTCCATTCTGAGGTTAACTTTGCCTTTCATTCCTTACGGGGTCAATAAAATAAAGTACTAGTAATGCACTGGGTAATTGCTGGCCTTGTGCCAAAAGTAGAAACAATTATATTAATTATATTATATTATATTATATTATATTATATTAATTATATTAATTAAGGGGCAGTGGGTTGGCAGTTTCGGTAGAGAGTCAGACGCAATGCGTTGAGTCATAGAGTTATGGCCCTTGCCATTCTGAGTTCAATTATATTATATTATATTATATTATATTATATTAATTATATTATATTATATTATATTGTAATAATTATATTAATTATAATAATTATATTATATTGTTGAATGGCAGTATCGGTAGAGGGTGGCATGCCATGCTTTGCAGCACAGTTATGTCCCTTTATGGACTGAGTTCAAATCCCACCGAGGTTAACTTTGCCTTTCATTCTTACCGGGTCGATAAAATAAAGTACCAGTAATGTACTGTTAAATTGTTGGCCTTGTGCCAAAAGTAGAAATAATTATATTATATTATAATATATTATATTATATTATATTATATTATTTATACTAATTATAATATATTTATAATATATTATATTATATTAATTATATAAATTACATTATATATATTAATTATATTATATTATATTATATTAATTATATTAATTATATTATATTATATTATATTATATTAATTATATTTATTATATTATATTATATTATAATTATTATATTATAATAATTATATTATTAATATTAATTATAATATATTATATTATTATATTAATTATATTAATTATATTATATTAATTATATTAATTATATTATATTATATCTTATTATATTATTTATATTAATTATATTATATTATATTAATTATATTAATTATATTATATTAATTATATTATATTAATTATATTAATTATATTGTATCATATTATATTATAATATATTATATTATATTACATTATATTACTTATATTATTTATATTAATTATATTATATTAATAATATTGATTATATTATATTAATTATATTAATTATATTAATTATATGATATTATAATATATTATATTATATTATATTAATTATATTAATTAAGGGGCAGTGGGTTGGCAGTTTCGGTAGAGGGTCAGACGCCATGCGTTGAGTCATAGAGTTATGGCCTTTGCCATTCTGAGTTCAAATCCCGCCGATGTTAAATTTGCTTTTCTGGTAATAAAGGTAGAGGGTCAGACGACATACTTTGATGCATAGAGTTACGGCCCTTGTCATTCTGAGTTCAAATCCCGCCGAGGTTAACTTTGCATTTCATCCTTAAGAGGTCGATAAAATAAAGTGCCAGTAATGTACTGTATATTGTGGCCTTGTGCCAAAAGTAGAAACAACTATTTTAATAACCTGTCATTTTCGTTTACAATTTTATTTACATCATTCTTAAACTCCGGGGCTGGAAATCATTCGGTTATTTTAAATAGAATATTAGGCTAACGACTCCATTTACACCATAAACTTGGTCTTCTCTTCTTTGCATGAAATTGTTCTTCTCGGTCCACCGCCACAAGTAGAAACAATTGTATTAATTATATTAATTATATTATATTAATTATATTATTTATGTTAATTATATTATATTATATTATATTATACAATATTAATTATATCAATTATATTATATTATAATATATTTCATTATATAGTGGATTGGCAGTATCGGTAGAGAGTTGGACGCCATGCTTTCCAGCATAGTTACGTCCCTTTACGATCTGAGTTCAAATCCCGCTGAGGTTGACTTTGCCTTTCATCCTTACGGGGTCGATAAAATAAAGTACCAGTAATGCACTGGGTAATTTCTGGCCTTGTGCCTAAAGTAGAAACAATTATATTATATTATATAAATTATATTAAATTAGCTGGATTGGCAGTATCGGTAGAGGGTCGGACGCCATGCTTTCCAGCATAGTTATGTCCCTTTACGATCTGGGTTCAAATCCCGCCGAGGTTGACTTTACCTTTCACCCTTACGGGGTCGATAAAATAAAGTACCAGTAATGCACTAGGTATTTACCGGCCTTGTGCCTAAAGTAGAAACAATTATATTATAATATATTAATTATATTATATTATATTATATTATATTAATTATATTAATTATATCATATGATATTATATCATATGATATTATATTATAATATATTATATATATTATAATATATTATATTAATAATATTAAATCATATTATATTAATTGTATGAATTACATTATTAATATTAATTATATTACATTAATTATATTAATTATATTAATCATATTAATTAAAATATATAATATTATAATAATTATATTATTTACATTAATTATAATATATTATATTATATTAATTATATTAATTATATTATATTAAATTATATTAATTATATTAATTATATTATATTATATTATATTAATTATATTAATTATATTACATAATATTATACCCCGCGAGTTAACTTTGCCTTTCATCCTTAAGAGGTCGATAAAATAAAGTACCAGTAATGTACTGGATAATTACTGGCCTTGTGCCCAGTAGAAACAATTATATTATATTAATTATACTAATTACATGAGTATAATATATTATATTATATTATATTATATTAATTATAATAATTATATTATATTATATTAATTATATAATTTATATTAATTATATTATATTATATAATATTAATTATAGTATATTATATTATACTATATTAGTTATATTATATTATATTAATTATAATATATTATATTATATTATATTAATTATATTAATTATAATATATTATATTATATTATATTATGGAGGCACATGGCTTAGTGGTTAGAGCATTGGCCTTGCAATCGAAAGGTTGTGAGTTCAATTCTCAGACTGGGTGATGTGTTGTTTCCTTGAGCAAGACACTTTATTTCACATTGCTCCAGTTTACTCAGCTGTAGAAATGAGATGATAGGGACTGCGGTCCTTATCATTCCACTGCAAAGTGGTCGTGGAGGTGCCACGGCAAAAAAGCACCCAGCACTCACTGTAAATGAGGTTGGTGTTAGGAAGGGCATCCAGCTGTAGAAATCAAGCCAGAATCAGTTCCCGTCCCACCCTTGCAAGCAGGGAAAAGCGGACGTAAAATGATGATGATGATGATGATATATTATATTATTTATATTAATTATATTATAAGGCAGTGGATTGGCAGTATCGGTAGAGGGTCGGACGCCATGCTTTGACGCATAGAGTTACGGCCCTTGCCATTCTGAGTTCAAATCCCGCCGAGGTTAACTTTGCCTTTCATCCTTACGGGGTCGATAAAATGAAGTACCAGTAATACACTGGGTAATTGCTGGCCTTGTGCCTAACGTAGAAACAATTATATTAATTATATTAATTATATTATATTATATTTTATTATATTATATTATATTATATTAATTATATTATATTAATTATATTATATTAATTATATTATATTAATTACATTAATTATATTATATATATAAATTAAATTATATTATATTATATTAATTATATTAAGAAAGGCGGTGGATTTGCACTATCGGTAGAGGGTCGGACGCCATGCTTTCCAGCATAGTTACGTCCCTTTACGATCTGAGTTCAAATCTCGCCGAGGTTGACTTTGCCTTTCATCCTTACGGGGTCGATAAAATAAAGTACCAGTAATGCACTGGGTAATTGCTGGCCTTGTGCCTAAAGTAGAAACAATTATATTAATTATATTAATTATACTTTATTATATTATATTATAGTATTTTATTTTATATTAATTATATTAATTACATGATGTTATATTATATTATAGTATATTATATTATGTTATATTAATTATGATAATTATTTTAATTATATTATATTATATTATATTTTATAAATTATATTATAATATATTATATTATATTTATTATATTATATTATAATAATTATATTATAATAATTATATTAATTATATAATATATAATATATTATATAATATAATATTAATTATATTAATTTGAATATATTATATTATAATATAATAATTATATAATATTATAATATATTAATTATATTAATTATATTATATTATAATAATTATATTATTTATATTAATTTTAATACATTATATAATTATATTATATAATATTATATTAGACGGTGAATTGGCCGTATTGGTAGAGAGTCGGACGCCATACTTTCCAGCATAGCTACGTATCTTTACGGTCTGAGTTCAAATCCCGCCGAGGTTAACTTTGCCTTTCATCCTTACGGGTTCGATAAAATAAAGCATCAGTAATACACTGGGATAATTGCTGGCCTTGTGCCTAAAGTAGAAACAATTATATTATCTTATATTATATTTTATTCTATTAATTCTATTAATTATATTATATTATATTCTATTAATTATATTAATTATATTATATAACTTTGCCTTTCATCCTTACGGTGTCGATAAAATAAAGTACCAGTAATGCACTGGGATATTTGCTGGCCTTGTGCTAAAAGTAGAAAGAATTATATTATATTAATTAGCTTTTGTCGACTTGGAGATTCCCCCGTTCCATTATCTGGTGGGCTCTTAGAAAACTAGGTGTTGATGAATGGCTTGTGAGAGCTATACAAGCCATGTAAAGAAACAATCAGCAAGGTTAGAATTAACAACGAATATAGTGAAGAGTTTAGCGTAAAAGTTGGTGTTCATCAGGGCTCCGTTCTTAGCCCCCTACTATTTATTATTGCCCTTCAGGCTATAACAGTGGAGTTCAAGACCGGCTGCCCATGGGAACTCCTATACGCAGATGATCTAACGCTCATAGCTGAATCAATGGCCGAACTAGAGAAGAAATTCCAAACATAGAAGCATGGCCTAGAATCAAAAGGCCTTAAAATTAACCTGTCTAAGTCTAAAGTTCTAGTTTGTAGGAAGGAAAATAGGGCACCGGTCCCATCCGGGAAATGGCCATGCTCAGTGTGTAGGAAAGGAGTAGGTAGAAACTCCATTTTATGTCCCAAATGCAAAGTATGGGTGCATAAAAGATGTAGTGGGATCACAGGTAAGCTAACTAAGAACATAGATTTTATATGTGGCCGGTGCTCTGGTGCAATAAGTAGCAGCAAGTGCCCACAGAATACTAGCTCATTCCATTGCACAGATGGTTCTATAGAAAGAGTGGACAGCTTCTGTTACCTGGGTGACAAAATTAGCAGTGGGGGAGGGTGCTCTGAAAGTACAGTAGCTAGAGTCAGAACTGGATGGAAAAAGTTCAGAGAGCTTATACCACTATTAGCCACTAAAAGTTTCTCCCTAAAAATGAAAGGCAGGCTGTATGATGCCTGCATATGAACAGCAATGTTACATGGCAGTGAGACCTGGGCATTGTGTGCAGAGGATATACGCAGACTGGAGAGGAACGAAGCTTGCATGCTCCGCTGGATGTGTAATAGTAATATACGTGAACGGCAAAGCATAAACGAATTAAGGGAAAAATTAGAAATAAGAGGGATCAGATGTTGTTTACTCGAGAGAAGACTACATTGGTATGATCACGTGATGCGCATGAAAGACGACAGCTGTATAGAAAAGTGCAGGGCAATAAAAATAGATGGTAGCCATGGAATAGGCAGACCCAGAAAAGCCTGGAACGACTTGATAAATTCCGACCTCACACACTTACACCTCTCCACTGGCCCGAGATCTTTGGCGCAACACAGTAATGGAGAAGACCCGCCCTACCTAAGTACAAAGTGAAACCTACTACAGTCAGTAAGCACCTCTAACAAAATACACCCCCGTCCCACCACCCCCACCCCATCCACACCACCCTTTTCAATGTAAAGTTATGTTGGTACCACAACATCCAGCCCAAAACAAATGAGGTTGTGTAGGTGTCACGACAAAAAAACACACAGTCCACGCTGTAATGTGGCCGTGTAGGTAACACGGTAAAAACCTCCCAGTTCCACACTGTAAATGTGGTTGGTGTTAGGAAGGGTATCCAGCCGTAGAAAACCCGCCAGACAGTCCTATGCGAGGAAGACAACCACTCTTGCCTCAGGTGGGAAAACTCCCATCCAAACCCATGCAAGCGTGGAATATCGACGTTAAACGATGATGATGAAAATGATGATGATGATAATTATATAAATTACATTATTTATATTAATTATATTATATTATTTTAATTATATTAATTATATAATACTATATTATATTATATAAAGTACCAGTAATACACTGGGAAATTGCTGGCCTTGTACAAAAAGTAAAAACAATTATATTAATTATATTAATTATATTAATTATAATATATTATATTAAATTACATTATATTATATTAATTATATTAATTATATTATATTATAAAGTACCAGTAATACAAATGAGATCGTGTAGGTGTCACGACAAAAAAAAAACACACAGTCCACGCTGTAAATGTGGCCGTGTAGGCAACACGGTAAAAACCTGCCAGCCCCACACTGTAAATGTGGTTGGTCTTAGGAAGGGCATCCAGCTGTAGAAAACCCGCCAGACAGTCCACGCTGTAATGTGGCCGTGTAGGCAACACGGTAAAAACCTCCCAGCCCCACACTGTAAATGTGGTTGGTGTTAGGAAGGGCATCCAACTGTAGAAAACCCGCCAGACAGTCCTATGCGAGCAAGACAACCACTTTTGCCTCAAGTGGGAAAACTCCCGTCCAAACCCATGCAAGCGTGGAACATGGACGTTAAACGATGATGATGATGATGATATATTATGTTAATTATATTAATTATTTTATTTTATTTTATATTATATTATATTAATTATATTAATTATATTATATTATATTATATTATATTAATTATATTAATTATATTATATTATATTATATTATATTATATTAATTATATTAATTATATTATATTATATTATATTAATAATATTACTTATATTAATTGTATTATATTATATTGTATTAATTATATTATATCATATTATATTTTATTGATTGGCAGTATCGGTAGAGGGTCGGACGCCATGCTTTCCAGCATAGTTACGTCCCTTTACCATCTGAATTCAAATTCCGCCGAGGTTGACTTTGCCTTTCATCCTTACGGGGGTCGATAAAATAAAGTACCAGTAATACACTGGGTAATTGCTGGCCTTGTGCCAAAAAAAACACAGACCACGCTCTAATGTGGCCATGTAGGTCACACGGTCAAAACCTCCCAGTCCACACTGTAAACGTGGTTGGTCTTAGGAAGGGCATCCAGCCGTAGAAAACCCGCCAGACAGTCATATACGATGAGCAAGACAACCAATCTTGCCTCAAGTGGGATAATGCCCGTCCAAACCCATACTAGCGTGGAAGATGGACGTTAAACGATGATTATGATGAGGACAATATATTAATTATATGAATTATACTATTTTATACTATACTATATTTTAAAATATTATCCTGCCAAGGTTAACTTTGCATTTCATCCTTACGTGCTCGATAAAATAAAGTACCAGTAATACACCGGATAATTGCTGGCCTTGTGCCTAAAGTAGAAACAATTATATTATATTATATCAATTATACAAATTATATTATTTATATTAATTATATTATATTATATCAATTATATTAATTATATTATATTATATTATCCAAAGTATAACAATATTATATTATATTAATTTTATTAATTATATTATATTATATTATATTATATTATATTATATTATATTATATTAATTATATATTTGCGATCTGAGTTGAAATCCCGCCGAGGTTGACTTTGCCTTTCATCCTTAAGGGGTCGATAAAATAAAGTACCAGTAATCTACTGGGTATTTGCTGGCCTTGTGCCTAAACTAGAAACAATTATATTAATTATATTAATTATATTTATTATATTATAATACATTAAATTATATTATATTATATTATATTAATTATATTAATTATTTTATTTATATTAATTATTTTATATTAATTATATTAATTATATTATATTATATTATTTATATTATATTATAATATATTATTTTATATTAATTATATTTATTATATTATATTATAATATATTAAATTATATTATATTATATTATATTAATTATATTAATTATTTTATTTATATTAATTATTTTATATTAATTATATTAATTATATTATATTATAATATATTATATTTTATAATATTATATTAATTATATTAAATATATTAATTATATTATATTAATTATATTATTTATATCATATTATATTATATTATATTATAATAATTATATTAATTATATTATATCATATTATATTATATTATATTAATTCAAAAGTAGAAACAATTATATTAATTATATTAATTATATTGATTATATTATGTTATATTATATTAATTATATTATATTATATTATATTAATTATATAAATTATATTATATTATATTATATTAATTATTTTAATTATATTAAATTATATTAATTATATTAATTATATTATATTAATTATATTAATTATATTATATTATATTAATTATATTATATTATATTAATTATATTATTTACATTAATTATAATATATTATATTATACAAAATTATAATAATTATATTATATTATATTATATTAATTATATTAATCATATTAATTATATTATATTATATGATATCAATTATATTAATTATATAATATTATGTTATATTATAATATATTATATTATATTAATTATATTAATTATATTATATTCATTATATTAATTATATTATATTATATTATATTATATTGTCCCACCTTTGCAAGCAGGGAGAAGCGGATGTAAGATGTTGATGATGATATATTATATGAATTATATTAATTATATTATATTGTACTAGCAGAGGTACCCGGCGTTGCTCGGGTATTAAATAGCAGTTATGTATACCATTTATGTCAATACTTCAGTGCTGCTTCGAAAACTATACTTTTATAAACTCATCGACTTTTTCCAAAAGGGGGTTCCTGCCCTCAGGGGTACCCTACTCAATATGTGCCAATTCTGAGAGTTCACATTCATCTGTAGAACAAACGTATCCCATGTGTCAAGTTTTGTGAAAATCGGTTGCGAACTCCAGAAGTTATGACGTTTTTTTTTGCATTGCACTGCAGTGCTTCAGTCGACTCCAAGGAAGTGGTTAAAGGGCGTTATCCGCTGGGAGGCCCTATAATCAATATCTGGAAAAATGAAAGTGTCCATGACCATCCGGAGTACATGAGTAACCTATGTCTTAAGTTTGGTGAAAATACTGTAGAAATGCATAAGGTTTACACACACGCGCGCACGCGCACGTGTGTGTGTGTGTATGTATTTGTGTGTGCGTATGTATAAGTATGTGTATGTTCGTCGGTGCATACTGGCCTAAATCTTCACTATTTATTTTTACTATGTTAAGGCAAAGTTAAAATCCCGTCGAGGTTAACTTTGCCTTTCATCATTACGGGGTCGATCAAATAAAGTACCAGTAATGTACTGTTTAATTGCTGGCCTTGTGCCAAAAGTAGAAACAACTATTTTAATAACCTGTCATTTTCGTTTACAATTTTATTTACATCATTCTTAAACTCCGGGGCTGGAAATCATTCGGTTATTTTAAATAGAATATTAGGCTAACGACTCCATTTACACCATAAACTTGGTCTTCTCTTTGCATGAAATTGTTCTTCTCGGTCCACCGCGTCGTTTATACGTAACATAAATAGATAAGCAAATGACGCCATAAAAGGGAAATAACTCGTCTCTCATCTCTATTTATACATTTGAACTGAAAAATCAATCTATATATATAAAACTGTGGTTGTCTGTCTGTCTATCGATTTTTGGCACACATCTCCTCTTAGAATCTCTCACGGAATTGCACCGAAATTGCTAGACTTGTACATTGAGCCCTAGCGAAGACATCGGAAAAAAAATATTTCAAATTGACCCACCCTATGTGACGAAATCGAATATAATGTATCGATTTTTGAGCGTAAGTGATCAGTTATTTCCCTTTGTTCTGTTTACATTGAGCGTCTTACGTAAAAAATTACGCTGGCTTTAACAGTTGTCGAGCCAGCAAAATATTGACCTGCAAAATTCATCAGTTCGAACACTAAGCTTCCGTTTTGCTTCATTTCCATTTAAAAGCATTTTAAAACAATATTTTTACTTGAAAACAAGTCTATTTAAAGACTGCGTAAAACAAGCAAATATTTCGTCGTTAGGCGTGCAGACAGACAGTCGTGTAGACAGACAGTCGTGCAGAGAGGTGATATAGGCGTGCAGACAGACAGTCGTGCAGAGAGGTGATATAGGCGTGCAGACAGACATAACTGATAATTTGGTTACGCTAATGTTTTTCTCTGCGTTGCAGTGTTTACATTTTCGATCTTTGTTAATAAATAACCAGTGCAGTTTCTATCCCCAGCATCCTCTTTTGTTATAACATTCGGGTTATCGTTATGTTTTCTTAACTTCATAAGGCATATTGTTGGTTGAGGGAATATTAATCAAAAACACCACATGCAAGTCTGCACAGTAGACACTACAGTTTTTAAGCCAAGAAAGAAACTTAACATTGTAACTTTAACACAGCTACTGAGCGACCCCGAGCAACGCCGGGCTTTACTGCTAGTACATTACAAATTTATTTGACCGATGGTTCCGCCGGACCTTCATCTATAAGTGTAGCAATTTCACCGAAATTTGAACGTACGGTTTAAGAGGAGATGTGTGCCGAAGGTTTTAGTAGACAGACAGACAACCTCAGTTTTACATATATAGATAGATAATAATTATATTAATTATAATATATTATATGATATTAATTATATTAATTATAATATATTATATTATATTAATTATATTAATTATATTAATTATATTATATTATATTAATTATATTATATTATATTATATTAATTATCTAAATTATATTATATTATATTAAATTAATTATTTTAATTATATTATATATTATATTAATTATATTAATTATATTATATTATAATATTATATATTAATTATATTAATTTTATTAATTATATTAATTATATTATATTATATTAATTATATTATATTATATTATATTAATTATATTATATTATAGTATATTAATTATTTTATATTATATTATATTATATTAATTATATTAATTATATTAATCATATTAATCATATTATATTATGCCGAGGTTGACTTTGCCTTTCATCGTTACGGGGTCGATAAAATAAAGTACCAGTAATGCACTGAGTATTTGCTGGCCTTGTGCCTAAAGTAGAAACAATTATATTAATTATATTATTTATATTAATTAGAATATATTATATTATATTAATATATTAATTATATTATATTATATTAATTATATTAATTATATTAATTATATTATATTATATTATATTATATTATATTAATTATATTCATCATCATCATCATCATCATCACCGTTTTACGTCCGTTCTTCCATACTAGCATGGATTAGACGGGTTGTCCTGTTGTGGGCAGTGTCTGGTTGGCTGACCATGCCTTGCTCATACAGGAACTGATTTTGGCTTGATTTCTACAGCTGGCTGCCCTTCCTAACACCAATCTCATTTACAGTGAGTGCTGGGTGCTTTTTCCGTGGCGCCTACACGTCCACTTTACAGTGTGGGCTGGGTGCTTTTTTGCCGTGGCACCTCCACGACCACCTTCCAGTGGTAGGGTGTGCGGGCATATTGTCTATATGCTTCAGCTTGTACCCATGGGAGGTCGGGTACTCTGTATTACTGTGTGATGCCAGAGGACACGGTCGTGTGTCATCGCCTTTGAGAGGTGTAATTGGGTAAGGTCGGCTTTTATCACCTCATCCCAGGTCATCTTGGGTCTCCCCACTCCGCGGTTTCCATCAACTTCTAGTGCTCTGCACCTTTTTATGCAGCTGTCATCCTTCATACCCATCACATGTCCATACCAATGCAACCAACTCTCCTGCACACAGCATTTGATTCCTCTTATGCTCAGTCTCTCTCTCAATTTATTTATGCTTTGTCATTCGCGTATATTACTATTACACATCCATCGGAGCATGCAGACTTCGTTTCTTTCTAATCTACATAAGTCTTCCACCTTCAGCGCCCAGGTCTCACTACCATGTAACATTGTTGTTCGGATACACGCATCATACAGTCTGCCTTTCATTTTGAGGGAGAAGCCTTTTGCAGCTAGCAGTGGCAGTAGTTCCCTGAACTTCTTCCATCCCGTTCTTACCCTAGTTATTGTACTTTCTGAACACCCACCTCCGCTGCTAATTCGGTCACCTAGGTAGCAGAAGCTGTCTACTGTTTCTACAGAGCCCTCCCAGAGATTGGTGGTACTTGTTTCCTGTGGCTGTTTGCTGCTTGCTGTCCCAGCACAGCTGCTGCATGTGAAGCCTACATTCTTAATTAAGCTTCCTGAGATCCCGCTACATCTCTTGTGTACCCATTGTTTGCATTTGGGGCAGAGAATGGAGTTCCTACCTACACCTTTCCTACATACTGAGCAAGGGCATTTCCCTGAGGGGATCTGGGTTCTGTTTTCTCGTCTACTTACAAGGACCTTAGTCTTGTCATGTTGACTTTGAGACCCTTTCTTTCTAATCCCTGCTTCCAAGTTTGGAATTTCTTCTCTAGTTCTACCATAGATTCAGCTATAAGTGTGAGGTCATCAGCATACAGGAGTTCCCATGGGCATCCGGTCTTAAACTCCTCTGTTATTGCCTGCAGGACTATGATGACCAGGAGAAGGCTAAGAACAGAGCCCTGGTGGACACCAACCTGTACGCTAAATACCTGTACGCTAAATTCCTGTACGCTAAATTCCCTGTACGCTATACTCATTGCTAATCCTAACTTTGCTGACTGCTCCCCTATACATGGCTTGTACAGCTTTCACAAGCCATTCATCTACTCCTAGTTTTCTAAGAGCCCACCAGATTACAGCATGTGGAACTCTGTCAAAGGCTTTCTCGAGATCGGCGAATGCCAGGTAGAGTGGCTTACTTTTAGCTAGGTACTTTTCCTGTAACTGCCTCACAAGGAAGAGGGCATCAGTGGTGCCTCTTCCTGGTACAAACCCAAACCGCATCTCATCTATTTTCACCCGGTCCCTAATCAACTGTGCTATAACTCTTTCTGTTACTTTCATGACCTGGTCCATCAGCTTTATACCTCTATAGTTTCCTCTATCTCGTGCATCACCTTTACCTTTGTAGCAGTTGACAATGATGCTACTGCACCAATCTTTTGGTATGACACCTTTTAGTATTACCTGGTTAACAATACGTTAATTATATTCATTATATTCATTATATTAATTATATTACATTATATTATATTATATTGGCAGTATCGGTAGAGAGTCGGACATGCTTTCCAGCATAATTACGTCCCTTTACGATCTGAGTTCAAATCCTGCTGAGGTTAATTTTGCTTTTCATCCTTACGGGGTCGATAAAATAAAGTACCAGTAACGTACTGGGTAATTGCTGGCCTTGTGCCAAATGTAGAAACAATTATATTATATTATATTGTCCCACCCTTGCAAGCAGGGAAAAGTGGACGTAAGATGTTGATGATGATATATTATATGAATTATATGAATTATATTATATTATATTATATGGTGGATTGGCAGTATTGGTTGAGGGTCGGACGCCATGCTTCGACGCATAGAGTTACGGCCCTTGCCATTCTGAGTTCAAATCCCGCCAAGGTTAACTTTGCCTTTCATCCTTACGGGGTCGATAAAATAAAGTACCAGTAATACACTGGGTAATTGCTGGCCTTGTGCCTAACGTAGAAACAATTATATTATATTATAATATATTATATTATATTATATTATATTAGGGTGGTGGATTGTCAGTATTGGTAGGGGGGTCGGACATCATGCTTTGCAGCATAGAGTTATGCCTCTTTATAGTCTGAGTTCAAATCCCGCCGAGGTTAACTTTGCCTTTCATCCTTACGGGGTCGATAAAATAAAGTACCAGTAATGCACTGGGTAATTGCTGGCCTTGTGCCTAAAGTAGAAACAATTATATTATATTATATTAATATATATTAATTATGGTGGTGGATTGGCAGTATCGGTAGAGGGTTGGATGCCATGCTTTCCTGCATAGTTACGTCCCTCAACGATCTGAGTTCAAATCCCGCTGGGGTTGACTTTGCCTTTCATCCTTACGGGGTCGATAAAATAAAGTACCAGTAATACACTGGGTAATTGCTGGCCTTGTGCCAAAAAGTAGAAACAATTATATTAATTGTGCAGGGCAATAAAGATAGACGGTAGCCACGGAATAGGCAGACCCAGAAAAACCTGGGACGAGCTGATAAACTCCGACCTCACACACTTACACCTCTCCAAGACAATGTCACTGGACCAAGACCTTTGGCGGTACTCAGTAATAGAGAAGACCCGCCTTACCTAAATACATAGTAAAACCTACTACAGTCAGTAGGCATCTCTAACAAAATACACCCCCGTCCCACCACCCCCACACCACCCCCTTCTATGTAAAGTTATGTGCCACACCATCCAGGCCGAAACAAATGAGATCGTGTAGGTGTCACGACAAAAAAACACACAGTCCACGCTGTAATGTGGCCGTGTAGGCAACACGGTAAAAACCTCCCAGACCCACACTGTAAATGTGGTTGGTGTTAGGAAGGGCATCCAACTGTAGAAAACCTGCCAGACAGTCCGATGCGAGCAAGACAATCACTCTTGCCTCAAGTGGGAAAACCCCCGTCCAAACCCATGCAAGCGTGGAACACGGACGTTAAACGTTGATGATGATGATGATGATATTAATTATATTATATTATATTTATTATATTATATTATATTATATTATATTATTTATATTAATTATATTATTTTATATTATATTATATTATATTAATTATATTATCTTAATTATCTTAATTATATTATATCATATTGTCCCACCCTTGCAAGCAAGGAAAAGCAGACGTAAAATGTTGATGATGATATATTATATTAATTATATTAATTATATTATATTATATTTTATATAGATATAGAGGAACAATCCACCCAGTAGTTAACTGGGACTGCGTATGTGTGGATGTGTAATTCTTGGAGTTGTAGGGACACCCTCTCTCCATGTCTCAACACAGCCAATTTCTCCCAGAGACAGTGATATAGATTTAGAATCAGCCTTAGTGCATTACTGGTACTTTATTTTATCACCCTTGAATAGATGAAAGTTGAACCAGAACCAATAGCACATGCAATCTACCTGTTGTTCTAACACCAGTTTATTATATCTATTATTACTTCTTCTTCTCCCAATTATTCCTGGGAGGGTCGTGGGGGCAGAGTCCTCAAAAACACCTTCCAGGGGGTCCTGTCAGAAGTAACTGTCTCCAACTGATCTGGCTGGATTCCCAAGCATGATCAACCAAGATCCTGTTATCCAACCATCTTGCTCGGCAGAGTCTACCCCTGTGTCTCCTGCCAGTTGGTTTTGCCCATAAAATATGTTCAGAGATTCTTTCCTGAGACTGTCTAACCTCATGTCCATAATATCGGGGCTGTTATCTCTCAATTTATAGAAGAGGTGGAAGTGGAAATACTCACAAGCCCTCGGCTGTCAGAATGCGTTATGGACTCCTGTATTAATCCATCTAAAAACCTGTATAGGTTCCTGAACCACATATATTGAGAACAAATAAAAATTAACATATTGGCCAGCATATTGCACACAACTCTCACCCCAAAAGTAAATAACAATTTTCACTGCATCCAATATGCCATATCACTAATACGAGGCTAAACAGAGGGTGAGGATAATTATGGTTAAAAAAATTTAGTTTTTATTACTATTAGAATAAAGTCTGTCTCAAGCCAGTACTTATCCCGCTTTATTGGTGTTAATTTACTGCGAAAACAAGACTTGGACAGGACACCAATCCATCAAAGGTTTAAAGTGTGTCATAGTTTCATTCATGTTAAGTGACTGAGTGGAAGAGAATTCCCCCTGGACAGGACACTAGTCCATCACAGGGTTAAAGCTGAGTATACCGAAGCAAATTAAAATGAAGTATTTTGTTCAAAAACACAACACACAACCCAGACCAGGAATCAAACAAAAAACATTATGATCATACAACCATCACCCTAACCACTAGAGCAACGTGAAATAAAGTATTTACCTCAAGTACAAAACACAACCCAGTCCAGCAATCAAACCCACCACACTATGATCATAAGACCAACATCCTAACTACTTGTCCATGGGCCTTCAATTATATATTGATTGAGAGAAATATTTCTAATGACACGATTTGAAAATAATCAACAATTCAGACAAATTTAATATAACTAACTTTCTCATTATAAAGTTGTTTGTGTTTGGAACATAACTTAACACAGGTTCTCATTCATTAACATACGACTCTCCTTTTCATTATGGATATAATCTTAATTGATTAGACAATTTTTATTTGCTCACTGCATTATGTTATCAGCATCATTGTTCTTTTTACATCCATTTTTCCATGCTAGCATGGGTTGGATGGGTCCTTTTCAGCACAGATCTCTCCCTGATTGTGTTTCTTCATTATATCCTCCATGAGTCTCAGCAATTTGAGATCAGCTCTCACCACCTCCACCCAGGTCTTCCTTGGTCTACTTCTAGTGTAGCTTTCCTTTATTGGAATTTCATAACACTTCTTCACCCAGCAATCATCATCCATGCACATCACATGCCTACATCAATGCAGTTCTCTCTTGCACACTACTTCGGATTATTCTTCAACTCAGTTTCTTCCTCAGTTTATCCAAGCTCAGCTGCTCTCTCACGTTTACATTGCACATTCAAAAAACATGGTTGCTTCATTTCTCTCCAGCCTCCACATGTCATCTGCAGTCATACCCATATTTTACTATCATGCATCATCACACTTCATACAGTCATCCTTTCATACACAGGAAGAAAGTCTTTGTTGTCAGCTGAAGGTGTAGCTCTCTAAACTTCTTCCATGCTATCCTTATTCTAGCTATTATGCTCTCAGTGCAACCTTCCCTGCTGATAATTAGATCACCAAGAAAGCCACAAGTAGTTTAAAAACAAAGAGTCTTACTACATCAATGTAGAAAAATATTAATATGAGAGTTTATGGTAGAGGTTTCCAAACTCTGTGTCACAATACTTTAGTATATCAGCAATAATCTATAGATGTGTCACAAAATCAACTCAAACCTAATTAATCTTTATGTATGTTTAGTTGTGAAGAATATTTGAAAATTGACAAGGTTGTGTATGATTAAATATACGATTGGTTTCTTAATAATTGTTTCTACTTTTGGCACAAGGCCAGCAATTACCCAGTACATTACTGGTACTTTATTTTATCGACCCCGTAAGGATGAAAGGCAAAGTTAACCTCAGCGAGATTGGTTTCTTAATAATAATAATTGTTTCTATATATATATAGAATCATTAGAACATCTGACTGATAAAATGACAAGTCGGTCAATCATATTGGTGGCCCCACCCACAGCCCCGGTGGACAGAATGGAGAAGGCGTTTCCCCGGAGGACAGCAAGGGAGACGTGTTGGAAAAGCCATTCCAGCTCGCGAGGCTCACACCTGCGGCTGGCCAGCTCAGCGCCTATGGTGGTGAGTAGGGAGGTAGCCCTAGGGCCAAGGACATCAGAAGTCTCCACTGCCAAGCGTACGACTGCAAACCTGTCAGAGAGCGACTGGTATTTGAAAAGTTTGGCCTCCTCGGCCTGACATGCAGCAGAACCTGGGTTAGTCACAGACTGCACCAGGTTGCGGCTGGTTACATGTGGCATGACAATTTACTTGTTTAGTTAATAACTTCATGTTTAGTAAAATGGATGGGGTTTTTTTAGGAAAGAAATTCTGCTGAAGATAATTGTGAAAAATCAACAGAATGTAGTGTTAACATGAAATTACTTTCTTAAGTAATTTCATGTTAACACTACATTCTGTTGATTTTTCACAAAATGTTAAAGTTTTTATATTAATAGGTAAGAAATGCATGAACATTTTTCTAAACCTCCTTTATGCAATGACGATTATATGAAACTGTGTTTTACATTTTCTGATGAAAGAAATCTTTGTCCCCAATATTTGGTCTGTAGAAATATACTTGTAAATATACTTGCCTCCAAACATTATCATTTGTTAGAAAAGCCATTCAAACACTTCAAGGTGATTTCGAAATCTATTTAGAGGCAATCTACAGTATTTCCCAACAATTGAAAACATCAGATAAAGTTCAAGAAATAAGTTACTTAGTTGTTCAAATAGTAACCAAAAATAAGGGGCCACATATTATTGCTGAAACCATTATAAAATATTTTTGTTGTTTGGTAGCTCAAACAATGCTTCACCTTGAATTTGAAATTAGAAATAATTCCTTTAGCAGGTAATAAGATTGGATAACAGATTCAAATTGTCTGAAAGTATCAAAATGCAACTAAAAGCTATGTTTTGCAAATAATAAAAAGATATGACCATAGCTAAGGGTTAGTCATATCTTGAGTAATGACCGAAAGAATATGATCGCGAATACAAGTGGCTAAAATGGGATACCTCCAAATGGTCTTTGGAGTAATGTTACTCTATCAAGTGTGTAGCTTGGAGATCAGAGAGTCACTCCAGATAGAGCTGCTACTTTTCCGAATTGAGAGATAACATCTCCGATACTATGGATATGTGGTTAGAATGTCTCAGGAAATAATCGCTGGACAGATTTTATGGGCAAAACCAACTGGCAAGAGACTTAGGGGTAGACCTCTGAGCAAGATGGTTGGATAACATCCATGAGCTTGGCTGGTTATGCTTGGGGGCGGTTACTTCTGACAGGACCCACTGGAAGGAGTGTTTGAGGACACTTCCCCATGACCCTCTCAGGAATTAGTGGGTGAAGAAGCTAAAAAATATTTGAGTCAACAGATGTAAGTGGGTTAACACAACTCTTGGTTTTTTTACTTATAAGAACAAAATTCTAGAGCAATCCTTGCATTGTCAAAAATTTGTTTGAAAATTATTTCAAATTTTAGATTTTAGACAATTTACTATGGGTAGATTGTGTAAGACAATGTACAAATGGTGCATCTTCAATGACTTCCCCAAAAGACTTCACAGCTTTGGCAAAAAACGATTTCATCATCATCATCATCTTCGTTTAACGTCCATCTTCCACGCTAGCATGGGTTAGGATAATGAAAATATTTTTATACCAAGAGGTATGAATTTCAAAACAACTGGAACTCAATTGAAAGTTGCTATAAAAGCAGTGGTAAAAAGTGTCCAATTATATTAAAATCAAACTTCTTCAAATCAAAGTGTTTTGCTTGTGAAGAGATAGGAGAAAAGTTTCAAAACATTTTCTTCTCTGAAGTTTATTGGCTCTTATGAAGTTGTGTGCTTTGTCATGTTTACAAATTTAGAAAAAATAATGTTTAACCCTTTAGCATTTACATTACTCTATATTTACTATTATATTTTTACAGTAAAGGCTTTACCTCACATAATTATCTCACATAATAACAAATCTATGAGATTTTGATGTTATCTATTTTGAGAACAATACCTTAACATCAGTATAAGTGGCCAGTTACAGCTGGTTTGAACAGAAAGAGTTGAGAGAATTCTGGCCGGATACAACTGGTTTAAATGCTAAAGGGCTAAACATTTTCAAGGGAATCAATAGAGTGAATTTTGAGACTTGATTTTAAAAAAAAAAAAAAACTTTTGTGCACAAAAAAACCTTAGCTTGCTGAAATATGTAAACTTTTAAATGAAATAAACACCAGCATGTAAGGCAGGAAAGTAATTATCTTAAGCTCAGTTGAAAAATAAAATAGTAATCTGAAAAGGAAAATGTTGAAATGTTTTCTAAAACGACCAAGTATGATTTAAAATATGATATTACTCCTTTAATCTTTAACATTGCTTGAAGAGAAATTGAGTACTTCCCAAATATCCAAATACAAGAAAATGATTAGATCAGAAATCCATTTGTTTCATCTTCAACAAATATTTTTTCACTGGTTGAAGAAGAAAAATTGATATGTAAAATAATTGGAATTTATTTACGATATATAAAGATAGTAAATTTGGAAGTTTCTGTATTTATGTTTTAGAGCAGCATCTACATATAGCTATAAAAGCACTAAACATTTAGTTGGTCTTTTGAACTACATATATTTTTAAAAGTTAGATTTGCAACTGTAATAAACCCTTTTGCTGCCAAACTACCTGAAACTGCACCTGGCTCTAAAATACAAATTTATTTATTTTAAGGTGTTTATATTTATCTAAAAACCTTCCATCATGTAAAAACCATTATGAACCAAACATCTAATTTATAATGAGAAAGTAATATTACTTGTCCCTCCAAATTCTTGATTATCTTAAAATTTATTTAAAAATCATAGGCAATGTTTTTCATTAGAAATACAGTCACAAAATGGTTGAATAGCAGAAGTTTAAAAATATTACATCATGTTGATAGTATAACATGTTTGTAGATGATGTTAATATATTATTTTGGTATATCATTATGACATATCGTGCTTGTATATTATGTTGGTACACTGTAAATGTGGTTGGTGTTAGGAAGGGCATCCAGCTGTAAAATACAAATTTACAGTCCCACCAGTGCAAGGTATATCTTGATGTGGACGACCTGTCTGACCCATGCAAGCATGGAAAAATGGACGTTAAACAGTGATGATTATTATGGTAATAATATAATATGCTTTTACAAGAGTATCTTTATCACACACTCCACTAAATACCCAAGAGTGTTCTTCATCTCCGGCTCAACTATCAAATTGAATTATTTCCTTTTATATAATTTTACATTAAATATTTAGCTTTGTTAATAAAATTTAATGTGTTACAAATAATTTTATTTTAAAAAAGTTTGATGCCAATATGAAAAGTTTGGAAAACTTTTTTAGCATTTAAACCAGCCATATCTGGTCAGAATTCTCTCACCTCTTTCTGTTCAAACCGGCCGTAACTGGCTGCTCATACCAACGTTAATGTATTGTTCTCAAAATAAATAATATCAAAATGTGTACCTTAAAGCTAATGCCAACATTATTTGGGCAATACTGATGGAATATTTTCCACATCATGCAGATAATGTAGCGCTCACAGTGGCGTTGGAGAGAATAAAGTTTGAGCTTTTCTAGTCGGCTCCAAAAGTCAA